>BLKR01000007.1:108458-810958 GCA_011170035.1 Teleogryllus occipitalis | reverse complement strand
TCCTGGTCACATCCGAAACACTGATTCAAATCGTGTTGGCTAGTACTTTGGAAATCGACCGTTACGAGAATCCCCTCCGGCGTTAGCAATTAAGAGACGTAACAGAGGAGGCACTTCCTCATGGAGGGGAGGGAGAAGATGACGACAAATCGTCTCACGCAATAGAACCTCATTGTGCAACGTTGTTCTCCAAAAAATTATCTTTGCTAAAATAGGAATAGGAAAAAAGAATGTGGGATGCTTTTGCAAGCGTGTGTTGCATTGTGATAAATACTCTGCATTAAATACATAGTTTTTTTCTGGTTCTTATTAGGCGACTGTTTATTAATCCTATTTTTATTATTTTGAAAACTGTGCTTAGTGTAAATATGTCCCAAAACAATATTATTAACTTGCTATAAAGTTCTTAGGAACATCAAAGCAAATTTATAAATTACTTGCCAAAATACCAAAGAAAGAAAAGCCATTTAAGTTTATTGATCACATTAACAGTATCAACATTATTTTGATCAGGATCTACAAATGAAAACTTAATTGATGGTCTTTGAAGCGTCACTATAATGTTAGTCTATTGAACACTTTCAGACTTGCTGTAAGAATGAATTCAAATCATGGTCTCCAAATGTATTAGGGTAACAATTCAAATTTGTTAATCGATATCACGTTTCTCCCTTATTATCGTTAATATTGCAAACCTTATAAGTAGATTAAAACAGTGCATCCGACTAGAATTCTCTTGTTAAAAATATTTATTTGTGCAATGCAAGTTCATAATAAATTATCCTTTAATTTAAAATATGGTTACCTTGCTTGTCTATCCTCGAGCATAGGACGTTACATGAAAAAGTATCGATAAAAATACCTTTTAAAACATTTTAATCTCGTAATAAAAGTAGGTTTAAATATCTTTAATCTTATGAAACAAGAAACGATTTATGTTGGCCGGAAAGGCAGTATACTAGTTCACCACTGAAGTTGACACTTTTCACCACTGAAGTTGCCATGAAACACCGCAATAACATGTTTTTTCGAGAATGATCCAAGATTGTGTTGAAAGGATCCGTAAGAAATCGCCAGTTCCCCACCAATAGACCGAGACGCAACGAATGACATCCCACATGCCCCGCGTGGTGAGTTGGAAGAGGTCTAAAAGTGAGAAAGGCACACACAGACACCACCTGGTTGCTACGTTTGATTTCAGATGAAATAAATTTAGCAGCCACTATCGACATCCTTTTCTCAAAATGATTGCCAGAAAGTAAGCATTGAAACAATTGCAAACTTTGGGGGAAACTGTGAGAATACTTTCGAAACAGTTTTTTCTCATACGCATCGAATATGCTCCCATAATGTAGACGGTAGAGATCTTAACTTTTTCAAACTGAAATTCAAAAAACTACCGTGAAGTTTATAATGTACAGTTTGACGATGGTTTTTCACGATTTAAAACAAACTGGAGGGTGGTGGCGCAATTCTGATTTCGGATTCGAATTCAGCGCATCGACATGCCTGGAGAAACATGTGTCAGGTCTTAAGGTCTGACACCTTTCTTTAATTTTTGTGTCTGTGTAATTTGTGTACTCAGAGAAAGCCTAATTGTCAGAGAGGATCCCAGTTCTCGCGCCGGGTTCCCCTTGCTTCCGCGTCACACGGGGCACGGGAACCTCTCGCCACCTTGGGCGCCCACCCACCCTCCGCCCCGCGCCGCCATGGCGACGGCGACGCCTGCTCGAGACGGGCTCCCAAGATACCGCGGATCCTCGCCGCTGCACACGAGCTATTCCCGGGCGATCTTTCCGGCCGCCGCCGCCGCCGAGTGCAGCGGCCAGAGCGCTTGCATAAGGACGCCGCCGACTGCCCCCACTCTCCTGCCGTTGCGACGGCCAGACGCGCGGGACGAACGCGTTCAAAAAGATGACGCGAGCAGCAGGACGCGGTGAAGACCGCTGAGCGGTGATATCAGCCTCTGGGTGGGTTTGCGTCAGGACGTTTGGAGGAGGTTCGACGGGTGGGCAACGAGAGGACGATGCATGGAAGGTCGGGGGGGGGGGTGAAGAGGAACTCGGAGAAGGGTGAGGGGGAGAACAGTGAGATGGTGGGAGGAACAGTGAAATGGAGAATATTGGAACGTTGGATGGGGGAAACTGGGAACTCTGTCGGAGGAAATAACAGAGGGGAGTGGGATATGAAGAACATAATCTAGAGGAAGGCTGCCAAAAGATGCTGATGGGTTTAGAGATTGTGTGGAAGGATAGGTCGAGGGGCTTGATTAATTGATTGTTTCCGAGCACATCAACTGCTATGGTCATTAATCCCGTTGGTGTAGTTAATGTTTAATCCAGGGAAGTGGTGCTGTTCTTCTCCCCCATTGTATGTCGCGATCCGACGCCGACCTACTCGTGGGCATGCGCGGTGTTTTCCTCCACCAGGTATCTCCTCAGCGGGGCACCGCATCGACCGGGACCAACTCTAACCTCCCAACATAGCACACCGGGGGATGAGTGAGAGGTTCGCGGATGGCGGGGGGGAGCGTAATGACGAGAGAACCGGAATCGGTAGGTCAGAGACGGGAAGTAGGTTATTATGCATACTTTTTCCTTTTAGTAAAAAAAGGAAAAATTAGTATTTATAGATTTGCTGAATAGAATAAATTGAATAAATGCAAATACGAATATGTATACATGTGGTCTGATTATAACAATATGAATTATTGTGTGGCGCGTTGGATGATTTAACTGAGTGTTCACGTTTCTGCATTTTTATCGGGGAGCACGCACCCCAAGATGTAATGAACCACAAACTATTTTTGGATAATTGGATGAAATGTATTGTTCTTGAAGCCATGGATGGTGTGGGTTGGAATTATAATGTTAAGGGAATTGATCCAAGTGTTGGATTATGGAAATGAAGTTAATGGGCGTTGTGTGAAAGATTGTGTGAGATAAGTAGAGCCCGGAAGTTGGGCAAAATGAATTTTTATAATTGTTACAATTTTGTGATTTTTAACAATATGAATCATTGACTTGTACTTCTGAAGTTGTTTTAGTATAGTTTCATTTTGCCTTTTTTTGCCTATATTACCTTCCGATGCCTGTTTTTTGTATTTTGCCTTATTTGTACCTTTTTCTTCCTGATTTGTGGCCTTTTCCGCTTTTTTAGTCATTATTTTCCCTTTTCCCTTTTCCTTTTGGCACCAGTCTCTATCAAGTTGGAAACATACCTGTCAGCCTGGACAACATGAAGGAACGGTTTATATTGTTTTTTCTTGGACGCGGAGGCTTCAGTGTCGGATGTTAAAATTCTGAAAGAAAAAGGAAGAATAGACCAGTGAAGATTTTTGATATTTTTCATTGATGAGACTTATTTGCTCACGAGAAATCTCATCCTATGTTTGTATATAGCCTAGTATCCCCTTTGAAGACAAAGCTGTCTATATACTACCCTTCTCAGTTACTTCATGTTCCTTTCTGGTAATTACCCAAGTGCGAAGAACGAAATATACAATTCCGTTATCACTGCTATCATTTCAAGATTCAAAAAGAAGTCCACAATAGCATTTCGTAGAGATAGGGTGGCAAGTAAAATAAATTCATATAATTTTTTATAAAATCTGAGTTTTGCTCCCTTCTTTAGCAAGAAAATGCCTTTTTTGCATGCCTATTTTAGTACAAATAAATGCCTTTTTATCAACATATTTTAGGTAAAATAAGTGCCTAACCTTGCGGGCTCTAGAGATAAAGAATGTGGCAGATAACGAAAGAGTTGGCGTCAAGAGGGCGTCCAGGTAGTGGGCCGTAGGAGATCGGGTGGCAGGGTAAAGTGCGAGAGGGCTGTACGAGGAGGGCGGCATGAGGAGGGTGATGTGGGGAGGTCGGTATGAGGAGGGCGGAGTGAGGAGGGCGGAGTGAGGAGGGCGGAGTGAGGAGGGCGGAGTGAGGAGGGCGGAGTGAGGAGGGCGGAGTGAGGAGGGCGGAGTGAGGAGGGCGGAGTGAGGAGGGCAGAGTGAGGAGGGCGGTATGACGAGGGCTGTATGAGGACGGCTGTATGAGGAGGGCTGTATGAGGAGGGCGGTATGAGGAGGGCTGTATGAGGAAGGCTGTATGAGGAAGGCGGTGTGAGGAGGGCCGTACGGGGAGGGCCGTACGAGGAGGACGTTACGAGAAGGGCGGTGTGAGGAGGGCGGTATGAGGGGGGGGGCTGTATGAGGAGGGGTCTGTATGAGGAGGGCTGTATGAGGAGGGCTGTATGAGGAGGGCTGTATGAGGAGGGGTCTGTATGAGGAGGGCTGTATGAGGAGGGCTGTATGAGGAGGGCTGTATGAGGAGGGCTGTATGAGGAAGGTTGTGTGAGGAGGGCCGTACGAGGAGAGCCGTACGAGGAGGACGGTACGAGGAGGGCGGTGTGAGGAGGGCGGTATGAGGGGGGCTGTATGAGGAGGTGTCTGTATGAGGAGGGCTGTATGAGGAGGGGTCTGTATGAGGAGGGCTGTATGAGGAGGACGTTACGAGGAGGGCGGTGTGAGGAGGGCGGTATGAGGAGGGGTCTGTATGAGGAGGGCTGTATGAGGAAGGTTGTGTGAGGAGGGTCGTACGAGGAGAGCCGTACGAGGAGGACGGTACGAGGAGGACGGTACGAGGAGGGCGGTGTGAGGAGGGCGGTATGAGGAGGGCTGTATGAGGAGGGCGGTATGAAGGGGGAGGGAAGAGGAGGGTGGTATGAGGGGGGCAGGAGTGGGACGGGTTGCCTGTTGGAGTGGGCGTCTGCCTGGGAGCTGTTGGCGGCGCGGCGGGCAGTGCAAAGGCTCCAGTGAACGGCGCCTTATCCTCTCCGCGCGTCTAGCGAGATGACTCAGCGCTGCTTTGGCAGGCGGCCACGCGTTTAATATGTAACAGTGCACGCACTATCTATAATTACGGAACCGTTTTGTGGGTATTATTTATAAAAGCCACATTGTTATTTGGGTTCAAATATGATTTGAAATTCATTAATAGTTAATATATAAAGTATTTCCTCACTATCATTGAAATAAGGAACCGACAAGTTAAAGGACATGCAAAACACTTTAGAACTTATCACTTTGCCAGATAAGAGGTATAGTTGACAGTTCTGAAACAAAAATCTTTGTCTCAGAGCGAGTTACCATTTTTTAGCATGTTTTTGGAAAAACATAAACACGAATGCTAATTGAAATTCCAAAACAAAGAAGAGGCCTTGTCTTCAGAACAAGCCACAGCTGACCCTAACTGCAACTTCTTATTTGCATGAAATCAGTATTTTCGAGCAAATACTTTGGTATTTGCGGGTAGCACAGCACTCCCACGTAAGAAGTCTTGTGCTTTGATCATATGTTGACCAAGTCCAGACCGTCATGCTTGTTTAAATGCCCTTCTTCACATTAAAGAACTTAAATTGGGAAGAAACATCTGTCACTTGCACACAGACCACATTCAGGCTCAATGAATGACATTACTTATGTCGCGGCCCTCTTTGTAATGCTCATACTCGAGACATTTGATGTGTTCTGCATTGGTTGTTTCAAATGACTAGTACGCCACATTTACAATGAAAATGAGATTTAAAAGAAGGCATTAAACATGAGCCATTCTTTATGAAGGTCTGCCATCGTTTGACATCTCAAACTTGTGCATATGTTCACTCTACATTAATTGAAAAAACACCTTTATTCTCAAAGGCATCTCATTCACACCAAACATTGCAGTGGTCAGAGTGTTTCGATATCAGTGTTCGACGTTTTTCACAGAAGTGTTTTAAATACTTCTTCCCTTCAATGTGGCACAATATATTATTCACAAAATTAGATTACTTTCATTTATTATCGTAATAATAATAATAATAATAATAATAATAATAATAATAATAACAATGATTTCATCAATATCTTATTACTTTTATTATTATTATTATTATTATTATTATTATTATTATTATTATTTTACTCCAGAATACTCTGGTTCCTTGCAAATGTTGCAAATGTTAAGCTATCGCTGTAGTAATAACTTGATTTTAATACATGTTAAATCTCATCCGCGATTTGCTGTCCTTGACCATTGCTGAAGTTCCTGGAATGAAACATCATAAGCAAATCCAGAACACTTAACAAGAATAACTTCCGTTGATGGTTTCCTAATGCCACAAGTATCTTTGTGTGCTATGCTAATCGAGGTATTATCAGAGGAAACGACTTTTTTTGGATGTTTCCCAGACGTAATTAAATGTCGTTTTGAGTCTCATGGCCGATTCGAAAGAATTACGAAGTGCCTTGATTTCGAGATTCTCCCAAAATAAAAAAGAATGTCTTTGTGATGAATGGTGTTAGTCTAAGTGTTACGCCATTTTTTGACATCAAGCTGTGTATTTCTTGGTGCTAGTCATTCTGTTAGTGACATAAATTATGTGTCAACGCTCTAAGAATTGGCATCTTTGATAAAAATCACATTTATAATCTTTTATGATTCATATCGAACATCCGACTCTATTATCAAGAGTTCTCTTAAGAATGAAGGAAATCTTGAAGATATCTTAAAAGGCTTTTGAGTGAAACAAAGATTAAGATTGTTTTGTGGGTATGAAAATATAAAAGTAAATTACACAAACTCAATGTTTTGTCAATACTCTCAATTAGTATTATACAGATCAATATTTATTGGACAATAAAACTCCTTAATACAGAATACATTTTATTAATTTTTACGCCAATAACATTAGTTTTACTCTGTACATTTAAACTAGAAGGGAACAACGTCAAATAAAAATTGATTTGAACGAAATACAGGGCTTCACTACGCTTTTCTTTTTGGAGTCCTTGCGTTCACATTTTCCGCGACACTCGAGGGGAATTCAGCTGATGAAGGACCCTTTGAATACATGTAAATATATTTAAATGCAAAATTATGCACACTGATTGTGAACGCAAGGTCTAATCGATATTTACATGAAGGAATAGAAGGGCCTTAACTTAATAGCCTATCAACTTCTGACTTAATTATTTACTAATTAACAATTTTGGTCAGCTTACATTCAACAATTTTATTTTTCTAATAGAAAAAAGTCTGTAATTATTGTTTGTAACAAAAAATTGAAAGGCTGTGCTGTTTTTGTTTATAAACGGTAAGTCGGGCTGTAGATACGTATACAATGCGGTATTTATGTGCTACTGGTATATTTAAGCGTTAGCAGTGAAGCGTTTTAGTTCATTTTCGTTTAGAAGGCCAGTCGTGTCCAACTCTTTACGATCTCTTGAATGAAGGACCCAGACTTGGACTTGACCAGAGAAGGACTTGAATGACCCAGACCAATGTCTTTGAGCTTTTCCAGGCCTTTATTTATTGCCTCTGATTCCATTAAACTGTGTCGCACTCTGCCGACCTCTCCTCTTACCGTCTTTCTTTCCGCACTTCGAGTCATTCCTTGAGATAAGGATCTCGTTATATGTCGTCCCTCACCCTGCTTTCTAAGACGTATAAAAGGTTAATGTAATTCAAGTGCACCTAATGTTCGACGTTCATTTTTCTTAATTGTCCATCTTCGTCATCCATATGTTAGAACAGTCAACATCACATGAGCAATGCAATTAGTATGGTAACGTTACATACCTGTTTTTAAGAATTAAATAGTGGCTGGAGATACACAAATATACCATGCTTTTCGGTAACATAAGCCTATCCGTTCTTATACAGGGAGAGTAGGGATGTAACATTGATGTCGATGTTTTCAAAACTTATAATATCGATTTTCTGAAGCCGATGTCTTTTAATATCGATGTTTCGCGTTCGATGTTTCCACGGGGTTGATATTTTCATTAATGAAAAAAGTTCATACTTTTCAGATATGTATAAATTGAATATTTCTCAGAACAATGTGACCAAGGGTAAAATATAAATATAATCGAGTTTTCGTGAATACAGAATCCTATATAATGTTTGGATTATCGAATCAGATAGTCAAAGTTTCGTTAATTGTCCTGTTGTTTTCTACTTTTTTGTCAGTTAAAAGTCAATTAAAATTAATTAACGATATCGCATTCAAATTAAATCCCCCGCGTGTTGTTACTAATCCAATTTCTGAAACGTCGATGTTTAAAAACATGGATGGATTGGTGGTCGATGTTTTATTAACATTGATGTTTAGAAGCCTCTATGTTGTGTCACGGCGTTGTCGCTTCCCTAACGGAGAGAGCCTTCTCAGATGGCAGGCGTGCCCTGCCTGGGCTGGGCGCTCGCGCAGGGCAGGGCAGGGCAGGGCGGGCGGTCGGCGCCCGGGAGGGCTCGTTTTAACCACCAGCACTCGCACTCGCACTCGCACGGGCGGGCGGGCTCGCTCCGGACATGACACATTCCTTGGCCGTCACTTTTATTGCCAAAACTGAGCCGGCCACTTGGCACGGCCGCCGCCGCACCAACCCTCCCCGTCCCGGCTCGCCCCTCGCAGGTAACGCTCCTGGCCATCTGCCGCCTTATGGCTGCTGATACGCTCGCCCGTGCCGCGGAGCACCGCTCGCCGCGAAGTAACTCGACTGCGGAGAACGAGTGCCCTTGTTTCCCGTCGGAGATGTGGCACTAATTGCCCCCGTCGGCACAAGAGCGGCTCTTCGCAGCCGAGTCGAGATTGGCCGGATAAGTGTCGCCCACGTGAGAGAACGGACGAGATCCCCTCCCCTCGGACTAAACTTAAGCGCGTGACGTTTGGACGACGTTGCCTATTGTTTGCTCCAATTGGAACATTAAAATCGCGACACTGGTCCTATCGCATATTATCCGCGAAGCGTCTTCATTTGGCAACTACCACTGGCGTCGTTTCGAATCTTCTTCTAAAGCTGTGCCTATGGTATATATCGGAGGGAGAGGCCGGTGTAAAGCAAACGGTGGTTGGTCCGCACCAAAGTTATGGGGCATGTGTAGCAAAGGTCTAACGGTTTTGCTTCTTCTTATAGAAAAAATGCTAATATAATCAACGCTTTGGAGCGCTCTAGTAGCAATTATTTAGAAACACAACAATTGATTAGCACTTTTTTTCAAATCTCTATTCTTCCTGTTCAATATTTATATTTTACAGGGAGTTTCAATATAATAATTCAAAACATTTTGGGACGATCCCGCAGTCATCAGGAAGGCTGATAACCTTTATCCACGAAGTAAATGAGCTAAGTAATTTTGATTGTAATAATTCTCTTAATTTTAATGTTATTTACAATTTTAATTTGCGAATTTATTAAATATTCATGGTGAGCGAAACATATATTTTGGGTATCGTGAACGTATACGGCAATTTTGCTTTGATTTACGTAATTTGAATGTATTTGTTCAAGGTGACGCTGAGAAATTGGAGAAGTTTGTGGTTAGATTTTGCATGTATTGTTCGAGAGATTCAATTTATAATTCTTTATAAATTTGCGTGTTTGGAATATAGCAATGACCTGTAATAATTCTCCGAAGACATTAATTTTCTATTACATGTAATTTTTTTAAGTGGGTTGGTGCAGCGTTACAGCAGATGGGGCAGGCATAAGTCAGAGAAGGTCGTATTATTGATTTATACATTAGTGGTTAGCGCTAAAAGTTACAAAAACATTCTGCCAAAGGGGTCCAACAATGACTGTGTTCGCACGAACGCGACGACAATGGGCGAGTGCTATGAACACAAAATTAATTTGGGCGTTAATGTATTAAGCTCGTGACGTTTGGACGACGTTGCGTTTTGTTTTCTCCAATTGGAACGTTAAAATCGCGAGCCTATTCCAACTGCATACTATCCGCGAAGCGTCTGAAACTGGCAAGTAGCTCGCGATTTACGTTGACGCAGTGCTCCGTAATTTCCTGAACGGCCAGGACGTTTTCGTGAATTACTAAGTCGCTAAATCTCGGTCTAATTCTGCGACGTTCTAGATTATAAGGGGCTGACTCTTGATGTTGGAATTGCCTGCGGACATGTGGAATGATTGGTCAGGTGCTGCGGGACAGACGAGCTCAGAGAGTTTCTAGATGTGGAAGTTGATCGTTGTTTTTCTGTGGTTGCTGGGGGATGCGTAGTGTTCCTTGGCAGGTGATGCTGTTGTGACCGCTCGTTTCTGAGAGGAGATAATCCTCATTCTAAAAAAACAAAAACAAAAACGTGCTCACTCTTTTTTGTTTTCGAATTCTCTATTAGATCAAAAATCTGATAGTTTAAGATGAAACTGAGATAGTCTATTTATACTTTAACACGAAATCTCCATTCCATATCAAATATGTTTGTAAATTTTATAAACTATTTTTGAGAATAATAAAATTATTCACAGTCATAAATTGCATGAAATAATGACCATACGATTTTTTATATCTTTATTTTTTCGTATGCGTACGTCTTGTGTACAGAGTTTTAAAGCTAGGAAGTTATGTAATGCTGTTGAACATTTTATAAGAAAATATTTGGAAATTTGAACGGAAATACACGTATTGGGGTTCCCTGATGCTAAAGCGTGTTTTTACAAGTCCATCAGTCTGTCTTTCCATTTCTTTCTCCGAAATTTTCAATATATTATTAGCAATGATATATTGAAAAAAATATTCATTTAATGCAAAAATACTTAATGAATTAAATAATTAAAAGGGATGTAAGCGCAATTTCTGTATTTTTGTTTGAATTAATAAAATGTTTCATTCATTTAGTTGTACTTTACTTGAACTTTTTCGTCCCTCTTTTTCATTGTAAAACAATTGATTACCTTATTATTAGTTGTATCAAAATATTATTTTAATAACTGTATCACGTTTACAAACAGTACGGTCACGTGATTCAGCTTCGTGAGACGGGCGCCTAGAACAGAGCCCAAGTAGGTGAACATTTTGTTGTGACTGAAACTCACACACGACATGAAAATGTGAAATTTTGTTCGCGGCGTGCGTAGCTTTCCCAGTCAATTGTATATTATCATATTCCTTCATCATCTGATGACCTGCCAAGCATCTGTGTGTTTTTGATGAAATTTTGATCTGATGAGATGTATGTGTTATCTATGTATCTGAGCAATCCCACACTCAGAATAATGGTAGAAGCATCGAGACGGGGCCAAATAGTACGACGGGCAAATATGTAGTGGAACAGGATCGAGGTAGGCCTTCGCGATATTCACATCACACGCAGATGCTCGTCACTGGGAATGTCCCCCAGGGGAGCAGTACGCACGGTATAATGCCCTTTTAGGCGTCAATAGATGACAGCTGGGAAGAAGGTGGGGCAAGTCCGACATGCCAGCCAAGTCCAAAGTGAATTGGAAAATAAGAAGTACGAGAAAGCGAGAAAGGATATGCCATTCTGCAGCATCACGAGTTTAATTTTCAAACTGCCATTTATTTTTAAATGGACATTTGACAAATATGTATACATATAAAAATTTGATTCTTCCTGACTTGAGAGGGTTCTCGCTCATTGCACTTGATTAATGCATTGCATTTTACAATAATTGAAGAGTTGATAATGATAAACTAAATTTTTAAATTATTTATTTGCAAGTGCAACAGTGAGAAAATCAGTTCATTGTCGTGTAGACACTTTGATTGTAGAATTCTCCAATAGCAATATTACACGACTGAACATATCAAGTAGTTGATAGCAATCTAAGAATGCTACTCATCTGTGAGATACTGATAAAATGTTCGTACTGATATCATCTATCGGAACAAAGGAACTATGGACATGAGTTTTCAGTGATAGAATCTTCTTGACGTTCTTGAAATAAATCATAAAGTTGTTCTGCGGTCGGAACGCGATAAAGAAACTGCGGGGGAGTGAACGGTTTGAGGAAGCATTTTCCGGCAGCGAAAGCACTGTTATCGGGGAAAATGTTATCTTACACGTGTTCTCGATCTCACGTGATTCGAACACTTCGTACCCATCATTCGATTCTGTCGAATCGGGGGCGTACAGCTCCTGTTACTCCTTGCTGAACATGTATACTCAGTCCCGAAGCTGCAGTAACTCTTTCCCTTACACTGAAATTAGTGGATGCGAGCAGTACATGTATTGAATAGAAGTTTACAAGTGTTTAGCTTCTGTGACACGTTTCGAATGTGTTCCCATGGTATTCGTGTACCGATCCGAAATAGAGAATTCCAGTGAGCCTTTGAAGTCGCGGGCGTGTGTGGGAGAGCGCGAATGACGTCGTCGAGCAGCGAGCGATCTGCGCCGAGCGAGGGAAGGGGAAGTGCTGCCTGCCGACTGGCGGTGTTCGCCCCGCTGGGAACAAGCAGCTGCTGGACTGCAGTCTGTTATGGGCGATTGATGACAAATTGCAGACTCCTTGACGAGGAATAAAAACATCTTATTCCACATGCAAGTTGATGTAATATTGTAGGAGAACCTAAACGTGTGGTTCATAACTGAAAAGGAGAAGTTGGTATAAATCCTGGTCGGAAATGCCAAGAGGACCGGCTTCAAAATTTTATGAAATTCATTTTGAGAATTACACAAAACAAAGACACAAATATAATTACATAATATATTTTAATCTGAAAAACTGCACAACATTTTGATCTGAAATATTTTTTGTTTATCAAAATGGATAATATATAATAAGATATATTTTTTCACACTATTTTTTCATAATTAGAGTTTGCATTTCCATATTTTCTTGTACTGTTGTAGTGTAGACCTACAACTCACCATGACTTTCTTGTAAACGACGCTTGACTTTTAAGAGAAGTGTTGACCACAGAACTAGGCTCACCCAAATACCGCATAGATAAGAAAACTGATAAGGTTGTGCAATACAAGAAAGAAACCGGTGTTGTGTTGCTTTGAGATACATATTATAGTTGCACATTGCAAAATGTTACATTATTTTTTGTCAAAACCTTAATAAAACTATTCTAATGATGGGTCTAGAGAGGATACCACGTATAATAGTTAAACCCTAACAGATCTGTACATGGAAAATCACGAAACTTGTTTCCTTTTCTTAATCGCAAACTTTCTCGAAAAACAGTGACTGTCTTTAGCCATTCAGAATTTGTACTTAATATTCAAAACTCATAACCACTTTCCAATTTTAAAAATTATTCCCAAGTTGTGGGTTGCAGCAACAACAATGCTTCTGAAAACAAACAAACAAAATGGTAATTCAAACAGTAGCACGTTGTCTGTTCAAGAACAACAAATAAAATACTGTTGTGTAACATTGAAACAAAATAAATAATATAACAAAAACAATCTTCACGAATATCACAATAACTTAGTAAACAGAGTTTATGGAATAAGTGAATCGCAAATTGCAGAAAGGCTACTAGTCCAACTTATCAGAATTTTTTATTGGGGAGGGGGAGGGTTGTGAGCGAGTCAATGTGTCATTTAATGTAGAAAAAAATCTGTGAGAAGAAAATATTCAATGACATTATTGTTCGTTTTCCAGTTAAAGATCATTTGTCCTTGCCGAATGATTGGGAGGAATGGCTCCGAGATAATTAGGACGCAGCTGAGAAAGAAAGAAAGATATTATTCAAAGGATGAAGTTGTTAACCTAACAAACCATTTCTCAAAAACTTTTTTCATTGTTTAGATGAAGGCAAATAATTTCAACGATTACCGTTCATGGTGGTCTAAATTCTACAAAATTCCTATGATAAAGATGTTTTTAGACATCTAAAACGATATTTCATCTTTCAAAATTCCGTGAATTGATTTTCTCAGCTGAAACACCGCATAGTGTTCAGTGCAACTTGCATATTGTTGGCTTGATGATCGATACTTTTAGGCCGAGAAATTCAATAAAACCTTTAGATCTGCCTTCAAAGAAAGCCCATACATTGCTGAGGACAAGATGCATTTTTTTGGCATTCAATCACATTATGACCCATAACAATGATATCTCATGAAGGGGAAGATGATTATTTAGCATGAGCATTTAGACAATCCAAAATGTAAAGTGTTTCTCTAAAATGTTTAACAAAGAATGTTCATCAAAATAAAATAATTTTTATGTACAATTATATTTTTATGAAAAGTACTTTAAGCCAATTAATCATATGGAAATCCGTTCACTGTAAAAAGAAAACATGTCCGAATCTGAAAAAAAAATCCTCTCTTCTTAACCTTCGGTCATAAAAGATTTTTATTCATAGGATTAAATAAATATATTTATAATTAGACAACAACAAAAAATTATATGCAGAAAAATTGCTTAAAACTGGTTTTATGAGCTTTTTTTCTGTCACCTGTAAAATTGGGAAATGTGGACTGGTTGTCTTTCTGCAGTTAGCGATTCATATGTATACAGTACAAGAATTCTTTCCATATTAAAAAAAAATCCTCCCCCGTAACACAACAGTGAAAAGCAAATATTTAATGGTGGGCCTCCTCCTTCGAGTCTTGCTGTCGCATGACGTCAGCTGTGTCGTAAGCAGTGCGCACTGAGTAGGAGGATTCTGTCGGTACGTGCTGTATGAGAATGGGCGGAATAAGGCAATCGAAAATTTGCATCGTGCAGACAAAATCGAAGCGCTTTCGTTGTTTTTGGATTTTGCCCGAATTCCAGGGCATCAAAGGAAACCATAAACTCCTTTCACATGGAAGGAGGCTGCTCAGTTTTCTTTCAATTGCTGGGCGCATTGGAAATTAGAAATATAGATACGTCTTTTCACACACATGTGTTTTATTTCCTTTTTAATTATATGAAACTTCAAGAGCACATCATTTTACTTACAATGACAATGACGCAATCTGATTTATTATCGGATTTTATGAGTGCCATTTTGCCTACCCATTGTGGCACACTAGAAAAGTTTATTGGTTCGGCGATTTCAAAGGAAAACCCATGAAGTAAAATGAATGATAGCACACGGCGAACCAGAAGAAAAAGGTCAGATGTCTTTAACCCTCACACAAAGCGTATTGAGTAAGAGGGAATTGGCATGAAGGCCAGAATGGGAGTATGATGGCCGTCCTATCTTCTATATAAATAAAATGGGCCTCTTTGTGATTTCAAAGTAAATGCCTTGTACTTTCTCTCTTATGCTGTCATAAGCTTATCTAAATGATTCAATTGTTCAATTAAAAAAACAATTCAATTTTTTTACAGTATTTGTCTGTCTGTTTTTCAGAGTAATCTCTGCAGGGACTGGACCGATTCCTTTGGGGTTTTCAATAAAAGTAGATTTATGACAGTCGTAAATTAGTTTTTTTAAATTGTTATTTTCTCTTATGTGAAAATAATGACTTTTTTCATACATTTCTACAGCTTATTGAATATTAATGAAATTTTGTGAACGTGATCTTCACAAAACAAATTACTGTCTATATGAAATTTCGTAAAAAGTATTCATATTTCCCTTTTGTCTAAAAAAATTCAAGAGTTCACTATTTCACAAATATGTTGAAGAGGGTGAGTAAACGATGGCCTCCAGTGTAGTTTTTTATATATTTTTTAAGGTCGCTTTTTTATAGCCATGTCAAATAGCGACCACTGTGATTGTTTTAACTGTAGGTGTAACTCTAGGAAGAACACGTTAGGACAACACGAACACACAGATGCACCCATGCCCAAGGCGGGTTTCGAACCCACGACCCTTCGAGCCGTGGCAGCAACGGCCTCGGCGACCTCGACTATTCACACCGGCATTTTTCATCTTTGTTTAGGCAAGGAGTCACGGTTTCATCATTTAGAACTTACATTTTTAGAATATTTTAATTTCTTATTGATGGACTGAGTGAACCAGTTGTCGCTGATACTGAAGCGACTCTGACCGGGCAGACCTCGGTAGGGTTTGAGTCTCGACGGCGGCGGACACTTGCCATCAGCGAGAGGGCTAGGTCGAATGAAGCCGGTATCTGGAGGAGAATTCTAGCCGTCGCTTGCTCTGGTCGGTAGTTTTCCGTGGAATCCCGGATTAGTGTAAATAGCCAGAGTAGCACCCTAACAAACGGGCTACTATATTCCCTTCCTCTTTCTTTTCCTATTCTCTCTCTTTACATACACACACACACACACACATACTTTCATTCAATACTACATCAGATGTAGGGAGCTTAGAGCTTTGTCATTCCTCGGCTGGGGTGGTGCTCCATTGGGGGAATACCTGGATAGGGAAATCCTCGACAAGCCGAGGTGAAGGTCAGCGCCAGATCGCACCATCCAGTAGGGAGGATCACAGCCACCTCCGGGGATAAATCATCCATTTCATTTGCGGGATTAAACGACAATAGTTGTCGTATCCAGTGCTCCGAGAAAATCTACCATCAGCCCCTACAACAAATTCTGCACGAAATGTCCTTAATTGGAACCATAATCATAGGATAGTCTTTCGACATGAAATGGTTGGCTACATTCCGCCGTCACGGCCTTTAACCGATATCCGGATTGAAAGTGGAGGGAAAAGGTAGGAGGAGGAAGAGGAAGTGCGTTTCCCGCGCACCGACTACTGTTAGTCCCGCTCTGTAAAAAATACTGCAGCAAAAACGTTAACAACCGATCACACAGCACTGGGCATGGCGTGTTTGCGGAGGAGGCACGGAGCACGGGCGGGCGCGGATGGCGTGGGCGGCGAGGACGCGGGAGGGGGGGGCGCAGGGCCGCTCGCGGAAAGGGCGAGTGACCGTGACCTCGGAAGCCCTGTTACCGCCTCCTCGCCGCACTCGGCCGCTTGCTATTTCTGCCCTCGCGCTCGACGGCCGCCGAGCGCTGCCTCTCCGCCCCCGCCCCGCCCCCGCAACGCCTCCGCCCTCGTCATACCCCCGCCCATCCCCTGTCCACGCCACCGCCTCGCCCTTCACGCCCCTCCACGCCCTCGCCACGCCCCCGTCATCCCCCGCCCCGCCACGTCCCGCCACTCGCCCCGCCCCATCCCCGCCACTCCCCCGCCACGCCCCCGCCATTCCCCCGCCACTCCCGCCACGCCCCCGCCACGCCCCCGCCACGCCCCACCCCGCCCCCGCTCCCCCCCCGCTCTGCCCCCGCCCTGCCCCGCCCCACCTCCACCACGCCTCCTCCCCGCCCCATCCCGTCTCGCCCTTCCCCGCCCCCTCCTCACCCCACCCTGCCCCCACCTCACTCCACCCCGCCCCGCTCTACATTCGCCTCGCTCCGCCCAGCCCCAGCCCGCCCCTGCCCCGCCCCCACCACAGCCCCAACGCTGTCCTCCACTCTTTTCACACGACCACCCTTATGAAAACACGTTCACGTGCGTTCCCATTCCTACTTTTCCCTTTGTTGACTTGAGGCTAAGCTCTCATTGATTGGTCATAAAACACCGTTATCCTTGACCTTACATGACACGAAATACAGTTACATGACTTACGTTCTATCTCGTTTAAAGTACCAGCCAAAAAAATAATTTAGGCGATTGAAGCTGGCATGAAATAGATACTTTTGGCACAACTCTTTCAGCACCCAACGCATGTACTATTAGAAGCGCAATTACTTCTTCCCATTTTCTAGTGCTGCAAGATAAAATGCAGTACACACCTGAATTTTCCGCCAAAATCGACGAATGTTCTTATTTCAATATATCCTGAAAGATCATTTCAATAAGAAATTAGATTACTATCGGTGATGCTGAAGATCATTTAAATTACAGGTATGATACTGAATGGCGTGTGGAACGCATAAGAATGATAACAGCGCTATAAAAAAATTCAAATAGTGCGACCCGGTTGCCCATTTGTACGAGCGCCTTCTCGTTTGGTGCACCCTCTCCGTTTATTTGCTGCCGAGGGGAAGCGGGAAAGAAACTTTTTTCTTGCGTGGAAGTTACGTGCCTGGCGTGCAAACCCTCCTCTACGCCCACGCCGCCTTCGCAGCTTCCTGCAGCTCACTCAACGCTTCAACCAGCTGCCCCAACTTTGTCTCTTCCACCTTGCGACGGACGTCACTAGCAGAGCCTCCGCTTGCTCCCTCGCACCAGAGATATTGCAGTACCACCATCGCTTCCACTGTGACGTCCGTCAAGACCGTGAAACTGGAACTCTCCAGTCACTGTTTCTTCGAGGTCTACCTGTGCTATAGATATTGCAGTCAGCACTGTCACTGCCAGCTCCCCTTGGGTCTCAACCCTCTGCACCGCACGCTCTATGGGCACAACCCATTACACCAAAGCCTGCGCAACGCTTACACTTACTTATTTACACTCACTCATTACGGATTACCCCACCCCAATCCCATGAGTAGCGTAGTTACGTGTGGGCAGGGGGGAGGCGGTCCGACCCAGGTGACAACATTTTAGAGTTAACACCAAATTAGAAAATTCTCTAGTTGGAATCATATATTTGTAATGATTTATTTAAAAATTATATGTATTAATTTAATAGTTAAACATTTAAATCATAAATACTAAGAAAGCAAAGAAATAATGTAAACTAGAAACATAAAACATGAATTAGTGATACTACGTTTTAGAATATTTATTTAAAAATTATATTTCAATTATTCTGAATTATATACAATTTTTAATATATTATAAATAAATGTCATGTGTAAATATACTTGTATTTTTACTAAATAATGTATATACTATCCAGAAGTAGATTTTTTTAATTTATGGAGAGGAATGATACCATACGTATCTGCCCCGATTGACACCAACTGAAGCTGCGCCACTGATTCCCATCTCCATGTGCATACAGTCCTGATCGCACGCGTAATATTGGCGCCCGTCCCCATCAGTCCCCCGGCCCTACCACTGCTTCTAATTCCTATAATAAAGTATTCAGCAGAGGGGGCAATGTCAATTCGCAGCACCTCTAGAAAATTTGGTCAAGAACAATGACTTTTTTAGGATGTTTACAAATGTTTTTCTGCTAGAATTGCCGGGCTTAGGGGGAACACTCCTTGCGAGTCAATGTGGTCAATATTTCTAGTGGTAATTCCCAACGCGCAGAAATTAAAAAAACAAACAAACAATAGTTACAGCCTTCAGTCATATAACCGGTGTGTATGGTTTCGTTACATATCCAGTAAAAATACTCGGTAAAATACAAATACAATGAAACAGTTTCGATTTTGAATAAAATGCAAATATTTAATTGTGTAATTAAAACAGAATTTGGGTTGTCGTACTCACTGCTTCTCGGCTTACGACACAGCTGACATGAGGCCACAGCAAGACTTCAAGAAAGAGGCCGCATTAAATATTTACTATTTACATGTTGCGTTAGGGAATGGCAATATTTCTAATATTCTTGGTGTGTAAAGAACTGTTGTACTGTCTATACAATATACCATGTTATTGCAGTATTTGTGAAAACTGTTTTTGTTAAAATAATTAATTTATTGCAGTGTTTTACGAAATTATTTTGTTTGTTATTCTTGAGCAGTGTGCGAGCGTGCTAATTTTTTGCGAACATTTTGTGTTTTTTTAACAGAATTTCTCCTGCTGGAGGCCACTAGTGTGCTAATATTTTTGAAAAAAAAAAAGGTATAATTATGAAACGGAAGTTGCGTTAGAGGAGGGGCGTGAGGACCTTGTCCCTCAGCCTCAATAACCGCCTCCCTCTCCCAGTGTGCGGACGTCACACCATCACTTCCGCTTCCGAGATCCACGTGCCGTCGTGCTTATCACGTCCGCCACCATTGCAAACGGCCAACTCCGCACCCGCCGCTCTCACCTCCGCCGAGGCCGCGTCCTCTGCCACCGCCGGATATCGATTCGCGCGTCGGGCGGGCCGGGGCGGGGCGGGGGAGGGGCATGGGCGGGGCGGGGTGGGGCGGGGCGGGGGCGGGCGGGGCGGGGCGGGGCAGGGCGGGGCGGGGCTGGGCGGGGCGGGGCGGGGCGGGGCGGGGCCGGGCCGGGCCGGGCCGGGCGGGGCGGGGCGGTGGGCCGGGGCGGGGCGGGACGGGGCGGGGCGGGGCGGTGGGGCGGGGCGGGGCGGGGCGGGGCGGGGGCGGGGGGCGGGGAGGGGGCGGGGGGGGGGGGGGGGGGGGGGGGGGGGGGGGGGGGGGGGGGGGGGGGGGGGGGGGGGGGGGGGGGGGGGGGGGGGGGGGGGGGGGGCGACGCGGACGCGCGGGCGAGCGATGGAGCGACTCGGCGCGGAGCATTCCGGCACGCCACGGCCGCGCTCCAATTTTACTCGCGCTCCCCGCGCGGAGCGGTGGAAGCCCTTTTAATGTGTTGCATCTCCATGGAAATGAGATTGGCCGTCGATCACGGCACGCGCGTCGCGGCCGCCCAGATTAGCTGCGGAGGCGGACGGGGGCGGTTGCTCCGAACGAGGCGCGACCCCGCGAAGCGAGCGGCTTAGTCGTCTTCGGAGGCAGAACCTTGATGTATTAAAGTTATTGATTACATTTCTTAAAACATTGAACTTATGGATCATATTATTTGATATATTAAACTTATTGAAGTTATTAAATCATATACTGAACTCACTGAAAGCATTCATTTGTTGAACAATGAGCTACGAAAGGTAATCATACAAAAAGTGAAGTACTCGTTAACATATACTCTTGTATGATATTTTCTTCTATTTTCACCATTCTAGATATTCAAATTTCTCGTTCTCAATTATTAATTTTCTTCTTCCAATCTTCTCTTGTATACATGACAGTCTACTCCTTTTTCTTTACATCTGCCGATTTGCAAAATTTTCATAATAACTACGACAATCCATTTGTCTCTGCCGATATTCTACCCTCTTCCACTTTCATCACTCATCCCTTAGTTTATTATTATTATTATTATTATTATTATTATTATTATTATTATTATTATTATTATTATTATTATTGCTAGTATAATAATAATAATTATTATTATTATTATTATTAATATTATTATTATTATTATTATTATTATTATTATTATTATTATGCCTCTGGGATGACACATGGGCAGCGTATTAGCTTTCCATGCTATGGTCCCCGGGTTCGATCCCCAGTCAAGGCAAAAATAGAGTTGTAGCTTTCCTTCAAAATCGTCCCAGCTTCTGGTGCTTGTTGGTCCACGGCAGTTATTTATTTCGAATATCGTAGATGCTGCGTTAGTCGCAGTCCACTAGGCTCCAGAGGGGGCGCGACTTGAGATTCCTTAAATTTTAAATTCCCACAGTAGAAAAAAGCTGCCCTCAACTTCATGTGCTGAGCGCCTTAACTCCGGAAGATTTTTGGGCTCATTAAAAAGCAGTTGCGAGGACATGAAAGCCGCCACGTACCAGGACGAAAATAAAAATTTCCTCACCGACTTCCGGAGTTTGTAGTTTTTCCACTGAGCTGCCAGAAAGTCACCACTGAAAAATTCACAACGGTTCCATTGTGTATATTCCGAATACATACTTTTTTAAAACCTCGAAAAATCCCTACTTTTTTGTTTTAGTGTTTTGAAGATAGTATAATCAACTTGCAAACATAAATATGTTTAATTTTTCTTCTTTCGGTCTCGGAATCAGGTTGCCCCAATCTCCTTAACACTTTGATGCCGAAATACATCAGAAAGCATAAAGAATACACAGTCTGATTTGAAAAGAATGTTTCAATTTTTTGGGATACTTTACTTTCAAAATTTTCTCCAAATATGCTATCAAATTTTTAAATTAAATTGGTTCTAAGGTTGATCAGAGGACTTTTAGAAAATGGGGCAGGTTTTATTTTTGTTGAACTCTCTGAAATTTTGAAGGTTGAGAATGTTCACATTTTTTCGCGTATTCCTACAACTGCAATATCAAAGATACATATTTTTTCTTAAGGAAGTCAATTTTTCAAAGATAGATAAATAGTAAGTTTAATTTTTCGAAATTATGAGTAGTTTGGGAGTAATTTTGCGTCAAATGTAGGGTGATTTGAAAGGTAAGATTTTCTCAAAAAGGGCTCCAATTTTTTAATTTTTTTCTTGATTTAGTGAAATCAATTCAATATTAAAATATGTTATTTTTAAAAAATGACGTCAATTTTTTTCTTTTATTTTTTCCCTCGGACAGCGCATATAATGCTTAAACAATGGGGAGGTCTCATTGTTTGTTGAACTCTCGGAATTTTTGAAATTTGCAACATTTACGAATAATGTAAAAAATAGTGTTCTGTTATAGCATCAGTCAATAAAAATTACTATCAGTGCAAAAACATAATCGTATATTATTTTTCACATGAGAAATAGCGATGTTCTCAGTGCGAAACGTCAATAAACTGAGGATTTCCCCTAAAACATAAAGGGGAACATCCGCTTGGAGAATTCATTCGATACTACGGGTGAACAAACACGATAAACTCTCGGATATACAATCGACAAACAAAAAATGCCCATTGCAGTTCATGGTTACATGCAATGAAATGTATTATTTGCTCTGTCGACTCTAAAATGTGTGCCGCAGTGTCAAAACTAAACGTTCAGCTTTGGCTAGGAATCCCTACCGCAACCGCACAAAAATAAATCCTCATGCTTTCACGCTCGTTGCGGACCACCTGTGGCCACGCAGCCCGTGTCGAAAGCTGCAGGCGAATTGTTTGGCTTAACAAAGGAAGAATACAATTCAATGACTTTGAATCCAGGATGTGTTTGTGTTTTACTTCCACAAAGATTTAACTTCAATTGGAAATTTTCCCTTAAAATCTGTTTGAACTCAGGACTTCATTTTTGTTCATCCTTGTATACTTTTATTTTTAAAAAAATTGTATTTGCATAATATGACTTAGAGGTCGAGAAGAAGTTATACAGAAGTTATAAATGATAAGCTGTCAAGAGCTATCAGGTGTGATTAGAATCTCATTACCACTCGGTTGTGAAGATAAAACTCATCACAAATTGAATTTTCTTTCGTGTTTATATTATTATATCACAAAGGTGAGTCATTTTAGAAGAGAGAGAGGAAAACACTATAGTCTTCTCCGCAAATAGTTGAACAAAAATTTCTTATGGCCTTAAAGCGTTGAGGATATCTCAAAGTATTGCTGAAGAAAAAAAAAACAAACTTTTTTCAGACACAAACGACGAAAAATGCAAATTTTTGAAATGATAGAACTGAGGTGTACATCATGACGGTCCTGTATCACGCGCGGTCCTGTGATGCCGCCCGACCTCGCCATCCATTTGTCAGAATTGTAGTGCAATTGCTGTTCGCAAAGAACACAAGTGACGAAATGCGCACGAAGTTTTGGTGAAATACAGGCTTCGGCGAAGCCCATTGGTTCTGAGCCAAAACAGTAAAGGTTTATTGCTAATATTATGAGGAACTCACTGGTGACATTTTTTCACCTGAATTTTTTAACCTTCATTTATATCATAATTTTATTGTGCAAACATATATTTTAGCTAATGACTGAATATTAATTAACTCCTCGGATAAAAAGAGGATTTTGTTATCTTCTTCCCCAGAGTTAAGAGGATTTTGAATGAATAAATGATAGTTGTGGTTTTTTTCCTATTTTACTTATGGCTTACGGGAGTTCAGGACTCCAAACCATTCCACAACTAAATCACACCATCGCACCAATTATAATCCATTCCAACTTTTAAATGAAATCATTTCGTAAATTTCAAGACAAATTGATTCGTCACCGACAGTGCTGGTGCTAGGCATGGGCAGTACGGGCGGTCGCCCGCAGCCCCGCACGTCAAGGGGCTCCATCATGGGACTGATGGGGAAACAATTAGTGAAAAATTAAAAAACAAATTAGAACTCGAGAAAAAGTCATCGTAATTTTATAAGTCGCGGTACAGAAGATATTTCATAACATTTTCTATTATTTGTTATCTTAAATAGTTAATTTTAGTCCTTACTTGTAAGGTAGAACTCTATGAAATGAAAAAGATCAGACAATCCTGAAAATTTTACAAATCAATGCTGTCATTGAAAGCTTTTTAAGCCTTCAAATTTTCTCCTCTTAACTTCCAAGATATTTTTACACGCATTTTTGCAAAATTATAGCATTTATGTACTATCAGATATTTGCCACGTATTTTCATTGAAGTTTAGGATTGAATATTCTGAATTGAAATAAAATAACTGATAAAATTTTTTGTCATTTTTAATTTTTTCTGATGGGGAGGAGCTACGTTTCAGCATTGCCCCGGGCCCAGAATTGTCTAGCTCCGGCATTGGTTACTGAGAATTGATAGATTGATTGATTAATTGTGATTCCGGGCGCGCCAACTACGGAGGTCATTAGTCCCGTAAGTGTGGTGCATTATTTTCATCGGGAGGTGGCAGTGATCTTCCCCCTCTGGATGGCGAGATCGGGCGCCGACCTACCGTCGACTAGCGGGGTTTTCCCCAACTAGGTATCTCGCACCAGCGGGGCACTGCAAGTTCTACGTTCCCACCCGGTCTCCCGGCATGTGTGGTAGTGTAGTGCATGCTAGTGTAGGTGTATGTGTGTGTAAGGGGAGAGGATAGGACAAGGAAGAGGAAGGAAAGATTGCGCGCGGTCCATGGACCGCTTGTTAGGGTACTGCTTCAGCATAACATTCGCCTTGTGTTGATCGGAGAAACCACGGAAAACTACCGATCAAAGTAGCCGATTGCTAGAATTCTCCTCCAGACAGCGACTGAATTCGACCTAACTGAAAAGCTAGTGTCGAAAATCCTTCCGCCGTCGGGTCTCCAACCTAGGCCTGCCGGTCAGAGGCGCTGCAGGTGGTCAGCGAGGTCTAGCGCCACCCCGCGCCACGGCACCCGGGGCCGGCGCGCGGGCGAGCGGTCACGTAGGGGATGGCCGAGGGGAGGGGGCGCGGACGGGCGCGACGTATCGGAAGATCGACAGAGGCGCTCGCCGCAGCTCCAAAGGTCATCGATCCAGGCGCCGGGTCGCGATATGCATGCACGCGGCGGCGCGGCGTGACCCCACGCAGGCAACGCCCCGCGCCAGGGACGCAAAGGGCGGGATTACTTCTTTCAAGAGGCTTTGAGGTTTAATATTTTGTGTGGTTGCAACCAGGTGCCCTGTCATCATTCAAGAGAGGGTAACGGTCTGTACTTGACACGGTACGACCTGTAATCCTACATACAGTAGCTGGGAACTTGAAAATTTAATGTTTTCAAATCGGTGATTTTCTTGTGCAATACACTGAAATTGCAAATAATTACTCTAAATAATTCTTCTTTCTTTGTCTTTTCACTTTCTCGTATACGTACTGTACTTATTATTCGGAGTGATAAATATTCTATAGAGAAAGTTATGTAATGCTACGGAAAAACGATTTCGCGATTTCAACGGAATTTATTTAAATTTCTTGTACCAAAAGAATGAAATATACTTATAAAGTTGACAAAAGTCGGAATATGAAATTTTCAAAAATCACTGAAGAACTTTTTTCGGCGCCTTCCTACAACTACAATATTGAAGTTGGAGAGAATGAAGTTTGAGAAAATATGTAAAAATGTCTTTTACGAGTCAATAAAAGGCAACTGAAAGGAGGATGGACAAATCCGAAAAGTTAGCCCAGATTAAAGAGATTAAAAAACTAACAAGTGCGTGAAAGACTGTACTATAATCCTGTAGCATCAATAGTTTCACTTTCTCGCGTACTGCTTATGGAGTTCAAAGAATTGTAACGCTGCTGAAGAAACGGCGACAAAAAACCTTATTACCGAACCCTGGTAACGAAAAAGTGGATAAATCTTGTTCCTATGTGTAGGAACTACTTCCTCTAACACGTCGTACAGTCAGAATCCACGTTTTGGGTCCTTGATATCGAAAAATTGATTTACGGCAAAACCTCCTTACGTCTGCCGGTCCGTTTGTCCCTCCTTCTGTGTGAGAACACCGCTAGCTGTTAATCCGTACGCAGAATTTTCATTAAATTTTTACCAATTAGCAGGATTTTGATCAAATGTCAAAATTTATTTAAAGATGTCTCTTGATATGAACTGACTTTCATATTTTTGGAATTTCGCTAGAACCGTGACCCTGAACCAGTGCACAGTGCTGTGAAATCAATTCGTGTTCCCCAATCCCCCAATCGATTTGACTGATCGCAGCTCCTGGAATTTGAAATACACACACACCACACACACACACACACACACACACACACACACACACACACACACACACACACACACACACACACACACACACACAAACACACACACAAACACACACACACACACAAACACAAACACAAACACAAACACAAACACAAACACAAACAAACACAAACACAAACACAAAAACAAACACAAACACAAACACAAACACAAACACAAACACAAACACAAACACAAACACAAACACAAACACAAACACAAACACACACACACACACAAACACAAACACAAACACAAACACAAACACAAACACAAACACAAACACAAACACAAACACAAACACAAACACAAACACAAACACAAACACAAACACAAACACAAACAAAAACACAAACACAAACACAAACACAAACACAAACACAAACACAAACACAAACACAAACACAAACACAAACACAAACACAAACACAAACACAAACACAAACACAAACACAAACACACTCACACAAACACAAACACAAACACAAACACAAACACAAACACAAACACAAACACAAACACAAACACAAACACAAACACAAACACAAACACAAACACAAACACAAACACAAACACAAACACAAACACAAACACACAAACACAAACACAAACACAAACACAAACACAAACACAAACACACAAACACAAACACAAACACAAACACAAACACAAACACAAACACAAACACAAACACAAACACAAACACACAAACACAAACACAAACACACAAACACAAACACAAACACAAACACAAACACAAACACAAACACAAACACAAACACAAACACAAACACAAACACAAACACAAACACAAACACAAACACAAACACACTCACACAAACACAAACACAAACACAAACACAAACACAAACACAAACACACTCACACAAACACAAACACACTCACACAAACACAAACACAAACACACTCACACAAACACGGCAGGAAAATCTCTCCGCACTGAGCCCAGACAGGGCTTCGTTTTAACAATTGCATTTATGTTGGTAGCAACCAGATTACTGGACAACGAGTGGGACAACACTTCCAGCATCTGTAATGTTTGTGGTGAATACGTAATTTACATTTTACAAACTGCGGCCCGTGCTACCAACTTAATATCTGTTGTTAGCTCTCTCATCAGCGTGGCGCCACTGCGGAGAGACATTCCTAGCGTGCTGCACTATTCTGTCGTGTTGTCGAATTTTTTTTCACCACAAATAATGCTAAAATGCCCACACTTCCCGCCGCTATTTGAAAGCGAAGGTAGCCTACTCGGAGAGGCTTAAACATACTGAGATCTGCTCTTTGAAAAGGCGCTAACCTCCACAGTAAAACATGCCGGTAACAGATTTCCCCTTTCAAATATTTGTCTTTAAAATAGGGTGACCGGGCGTCCTTCTTTTAACAGGATTGTCCTTTGTTCCCATTATGTGTCCTGTTGTCTCGAAAAAACATTAACGGGTCGCGAAATGTCCTATTTTTCTTGTTCTTGGCTATTATCTCACTCTCCCTAAACGCACTCTGGTTTTCGCTACGTCGCTGACTCTTACATGTCAACAAACGTTTATCCAGAAAATTTGAGGAATGGGAAAAAGATAATGTAGAAATGGATAAAAAATGGTGTGATGTCTTCCACACATTTAAACATAGAGGCAATCCATGAAAAAACATAGAGGCGGTTGTGAGTTTTGATCTGTCTGTACCAGGCAAAAATGCTGTGGTGGAAAAAGTATTTTAAATTGTGAAATCCCTTTGGATTAATGAAAAAACAAAAAAAACGTTTTACTGCCGATCTGTAAGGTATTCTACAACCTGTTATTAAGTAATTCCAAACTCTTGCAAGTTATCGACTCTTCTGATAAGTACAAATTTCATAGTGAGGTTACTGAATGAGAAGCCATAAGTTCATGTTCAGCCGGTAGTTCATAAGTTGGTTATTAAAATATGTCTTTTTACGTATAAAAAGTACTTTGTAATTGTCTCAGTGAAGCAGTGCAGTAACATATGAAGCAAATTTTCTTTGTGAGCTGATGTCCCATTTTGTTCCGTTTTCTTTCTTCCATATTTCAGAAACGTCCTGTTTTATGTCATAAAATATCCGGTCACACTACTTTAATTAAGAAAGCTAATTTCGAAATGAGCAAATTTTTTCAGAGTTACTTTAGTTATATTGGACTAGAATCTCTGAATTCCAGATATTCATTATTTCGCAACCTTGAAACTATAATACATACATTGTACCTCACAATACGTCGAAGTATTTGTGCTGGTCCTCAGTATGTTCAAAGAATAATTGAACGTACAAGTATTTTCGGAAAATTAAATTACTCTTAAATACTCCAGGGCAGTCAGAGGATTAAATGTCTAAAAAGATGAGTCCCAACTCCAGGCAACCAAACATACGAACCAAAACCTCCTCTGAACTATCCTTAACGATTTTACAGACCGACATCTGTTAAAAACAATCGAAACAAAATAGTTGTAACTGAAGAAGGTGTATGAGTATTTATATTCCAAGACAAGTATTTTTTACTTGTTTATGCTTTTTTTCTTACAAGAAGCTGCTGTTACGAAAAGCATTGAACGACATACGGCCGATATCAGAAAAAAGGAACTTCGGCTCATGCTCGCTTCTACCGCGTCTGTTAATTGCTCTATATCGGCCTAATGGCTTTAATAACTATTCGCTCTGCCTTCTGCCCGCCATCTCGTTTGGGATCTTGGCTTCGTGGTGTCAGGGCCAGATGCACACGGGTTATTGAGGACGGTCTTTTCCCGACACTGAGTGATTGGTGCTAATAGCATCCGGTCAGAATTTGGAAAGTTGCTCTCGACTGCCGGGGCGGCCTCACTGAAGGTGTCTATTTCAACCTGACGGGGGTGAGGATTAGAACCCCTACGGCCGGGATGCCCGCTTAGGGGGAGTAAATGCCCCCAGGTGTTCAACCAAGTTCCCAAAGTAACATTTCACACTCATCCGTCAGTAAGTCCCAGTGGCTGCAGTCTCGCGAGGGGATTGGGGGTATGGCCTAGTGTCGTGATCTCACATATTAAAGACCTGTCGGGGAATTGGAATCTCCCGCCCGGGTATCCAGATTCCCAATGTAACATTGTCGATAAGCAAACATTTTACCAAACTGTTGGTCACTCAAAGAATTTAGATTTTTTCTCTAATCCTACATAATTTTCGGAAATAGAAGAGATACAGGTACTACTTAGCATAGAACTCTTCCGGGACAATATAAAGTTATTTTGTATCCGATCATGTGTAGTTCAGTAGTTTGAGTGGAGGAGGGGTCGAAAAAACATACGACATTCACAGTCAAACCGGGAGAGGTGTCTCAGTGCATAAACTAATGTCACTGCAGCGCCTCTGACCGGGAGGTCCTAGGTTCGAGTCCCAACGGCAGCAGGATTTTCGACACAAGCTTGTAAGATAGGTCGGATTCAGTCGCTGTCTGGAGGAGAATTCTAGCGACCGGCTGCTCTGAGCGGCAGTTTTCCGTGGTTTCTCCGTTCAATGCCAGACGAATATCAAACGGGCCACGAACCGCGCGCGATCCTTATTCCTCTTCCTTCTCCTATCCTAGCCTCTTCCACCCCCCTGACACTAACATGTAGTATACCACAACACATGCCGGGAGGCCGGTCGGGGGCTTAGAGCTCGTCCCGGCTGGGGCGGTGCCCCGTTGGCGGGAGATATCTGGTTAGGGAAAACCCCGCTAGTCGACGGTAGGCAGGCGCCGGATGTCGCCATCCAGCGGGGGAAGATGTCATCATTGAAAAATTATTGGGGTAACATTCACTACACGTACGGGACTAATTCCCTGTGTTGACGCGCCAGCTTATAAGTAGCAATGAATCAATGTGTGCGTTCTCGTGTGCGTGTCTCAGCTGGCGGGGGCGCTGGCGGAGGCGGGCGCGTCGCTGGAGGCGGTGGCAGAGCGCGCTCGGCAGGTCACCGCCCGCATGGCCACGCTCGGCGTCTGTCTCTCGCCCTGCAGCCTGCCAGGTCAGTTGCCCTGCCCTGCCCTGCACTGCACGTTATTTTCTTTACTTATATACATTAGCGTAGCGCTCAGTAAATGGCTAACAGTGGCGAATCTAAGCAGAGACATGAGAACCACGCTCCCCCAGCCAATATTTTTGAATTTTAGTTCATTTATTCAAAATAATTAAGTACCTATTATCTCACATTCAAAGCAAAAAAGTATTCTCAATAGAATCACGCCTATGCATTTTTATATCGTACAAACCATTAAAAAAATATTCCAAAAATATTCATGATTCACTGAAATTGACCTCCATTCCAACACTTTGTGGATTCTCCACTGTTTGACAAACAAGAGGATTTACCTCATTAAGGTTTTGAAAATCAAACATTCAACATAAAAAGTGGAGTCTGCAGGTGGAACGTGATTTCACGTGTGTCCAGTAATTAAAGTTACGCCTAGAAATAGAAAGCTCCGGAATATTTTCCTTGAAATAAGTCGAATATAGTCTGAAGACATCCATGTGAGTTTTGCCTTTGACAAATATAAGACACTTCAAGTAGACAGAACAGAAAAATTGCAAAAGATAGACATCACATACAATGACCAAACGACAACTTAGGTAATGGTGTATGAAGAAATACACATAAGATATCTAGGATCTGGCAGCAACCACGGACAGAAAAAATAATCTCTTATAAAACTGTAGAAATCAAGAATTACTTCACTCGTGAACACGAAATTAACAGGCTAGAGCACTATAAAAGCATTTGCAGTATCACTATTAACATACTCGTCTAGAATCATACAGCGGGGCACAGACCTCACAATATCCAGAGACTGATCCGCTAAACTTTGACAAAATGTACACATACCATCCAAACAGCGCAATAGAACGAGTAAAATTCCCTCGAAATGAGGGAGAAAGAGGTCTAATAGATCTAAATCATTTGTGCTACAGACAAATCCATTCATTAAGGAACTTTTATTGTAAGAAACAGGCAACCTCAGAACTACACACTGCAATATTTGAAGCAGACCCCACAACACAACAAGCAGCTCGACTTTTCTTCGCGGGTTACAAACACTATCAGCAAAACAGACATGTGACCAATAAAGGATCTACACGAACGCCATGAAAATGATTTGAAACAATCTCATGTAGCCTCAAAAGCCTCAAATACTTGGCTGAAATATGGTTATTTACTTGTCGAAAGAAAAAAGTTCATGGTGTTATACAGAATCATGTGTTTAGCACCAAAAGCTACAGAAAACATATCCTCAAACGAACTATAGATGATAAATGTAGAAAATGTCATACAGCGGTTGAGAGCATACAGCACATCGTATCAAAACGCAAATTAATGGTCCCCGCAGATTTTACACATATAGGCACAATCAAGGTGCAATATTATTCACCAGAAACTGGCGGCGAAATCCAAACTACAGCAAATGACATATCAATATTACAAATATATTCCCAACAAAATAATTTAAAATTCAAACTACAAATTGTACTAAAAGAAATTATCACAGATAAAAGATTCATCACAAGAGATGGGACATAACGTTCGTAAATAAAATCCAAAAGATTGGCGATCTGGTTGACATCACAGTTTCATAAGTAGCAAATTGTCAAACAGCGCATGCAGAAAAATAAAAAAATACACAGAACTGTCAGCAGAAGTCAGTGCACTGTGCCATCTTCAAAAAGCTCGTATTATTTCTCTGGTCATTTCTTGCATGGGGGTTATACCAAACAACAGTCATAGAAATTTGAAACGTATTCAAATACCCAAATAAACCTTCAAAATTATGCCAAAATCTGTTATCTTGAATACGTGCAAGATTGTAAGCCAATTTCTAAAATGTATCATGAATTGACCCGGGTCTTGGTTACTAACCTGACACAAAGTCGACTAAAAACGTGGTGAATGCCGAGAAAAACTATGTAATAATTGTAGCCGGCCCCTTGGCGCTGGCGGTTGCGGGCAGCCGGCGGTTTTTGCAGTCGATGAGGCTGCAGGTTCGAGTCCTACTTAGATATGGTTGTATTTGTGATTGTCCCTTCACCCCTCATCAACATCACCATCCTATCATCTCAAAATTCAAGGCTTCACAACCTTGTCTTACCGAGGGATACAGCCAACTGTTACTGTCATTAGGTATGATGATTATTAAATTATGATATAAGTATTATAACTGTTTCTAATAAATCAATAATTATTTCTGGGGGCGCTTTCTGACAGCGAAAATTCTATAAATCAAGCAAATAATACTTACCATTTAAATACTATCAGCTAACAATTTACAGAACATTAATCACACTTAAAAATAATTCAGCCTGCAATAAAATAAAATATCATACACCTTATCTCTGTTTCATCAATATTATTATTATCATCAAATCAATATTATTAACCAACATGTCAATCAATAAATTTTATCTGTCAGTTCAAAATAACAAACATTTACAATGTTCCGTAGCCCAAATGTGCCGTAACAAATGTTCAGTCCAAAAAACAAAACCTCCCTTTATATAAAAATTTCAGTGATGACATTAAACATCTCAGTCATTAAGATAAAATAAGTATTTTTTATATAGGCCAAAACAATATCCATATACGTGTAAAGATCTTGGTAAATATAAAAAAGTTAATATTCACGGAAATGCAGTACTTTCTGAGATAACATTTCTACAGATCTCCTTCTGTGCGATGTAATCGCACGGGTTCAGCTAGTTTATAAGAAAGTTCATTAAATACTTACAACTGGTAATAATCGTGATTTCGTCGGTAATAACAATTACAGTCGTTTTCACAACCCAACACGTTTTCAAAGCAAGAACTCGCTCGACCATCTTACTCTTACATTTTTCGCCAATTAGCGATGATGCGCATGACGCCATCTTCCCGTTTCAATTCTAGCCGCGCATTCAAACAACGCAAATTTCATAGCTTTTCACTAATAAAGGAAAGTTGCGTTCTATTCAATATATAATTTCCTCCACTCCCAATTTTCTAAAGTTTTTTTTGTACCTTACTTGTTTAAAACCGTTCACTGGGAGCCGATTAGGAGGGACATCATAATCGGCCTCTGTACAACTTTAATACTGCCGATCCTGGGAGCCGAGATCGCTTAGTCAGTAGTGCGTGGCGGTCTTGGGCCGAAGGATCGCGGGGTTCGAGTCCCGCCTCAGGCATGGTTGGGCTTGTGTATGTCTTTGAATGTTTGTGACTGTCGATTTCGTCCTTCATCACCATTTCCATACCTCATACTCCAGGGCTAATAACCCTGGGGTGTAAAAGTGGACTCAGCAAAGAAATGATGATCACCCGCAATAAATTCACTTGTACACCTCCAATGCCTGCCCTATTTGACTGGGCCTCGGTGAGTACAATTACACGTTCACGTGGTCTGTAGATGGCCAATTCGCAACAAAATAATGATATTAATAGTTTTGCGTTGTCTTGATTTCTTCGTTTATTATATGTTTTTGTTTATTATACGTCACAATAAGTAAACATTGTTGAAAACTTAAATAAAGAACTACAATGCAGTCATTTAATGTTTTTTGTGGTCGCAGGGGCGGGTCCGCTGTTCACGCTAGGGCCCGATGAGATGGAGCTGGGCCTGGGCGTCCACGGAGAGGAGGGCGCCTACAGACTGAAGGTGGGGTAACTATTCACACAAGAGTGTGGGATTTTACACTATACAATAGGTCGAGTAAAAGTACTTCCTGAAGAAAATATTTTCCATACTTTCAAGAAACAAAACATTTATGTTCAATTCAAATGTTACTTTGTTAAATTTTAAAAATAATATTTTTAAAAAATGAGCACTTATTCAAATAAACTAGCTTATTCAAATAAGCTAGCTTATTTGAAATAAGATTATTCAAATAAGCTACTTTCAATTGCAGTTTACAAATTGATGATATCTCTTGCATTTCTTAAATTTGTCATTGATTTGACAAGCCGCACGAATATGTTCCGATCACAATGGTTTGTTTCTCGTGGATGTTACCCACTTCGAGAAAACTGTTTGCACTTTTCAACTGTTTGCACTGTACGTGTGGTAGTCACACGAAACAGAAGATTGCGTGCAGGTTCGAAATAGTGTCTTTTGTATTGTTAAATATTAGGAATTGCGACAGTTCATTGTGAGGTTATATGTTATCGAGAAATTTAATTATATTCGGAAGGTAGCAGTTATTGAGGAGGAAGTAGTCAGTTATTGAGAAATCATTTTGTATATTCATGTATTTATGGGGAATTTAAAAAAATTCGTAAGATAGAATTGACGTCACGAAAAGTTTCACTGTATAGCCACAGAGAATAATCTAAAACGCGGAATGAAGGAATGGTAATAGCCTTAAGAAATACCAATCCGGGAATGTTGATGCCCTATTTTCCTTATCCATTTCTTATAGCATGAGCTGACACTTCATTAAAGGCGATTTTTATTAAATAATAAATATTAAAACCTCATATAATAATATTCACATTATCAATAATCTCCTGTAATTGTGATTTTCTTTCGCCTAACAATAATGTTAATTACTGTGGTAATATGCTTCTTTCAAATCATTTTGTAGTCAACTTAAGATCTAGTGTAGCGCCTTTTACTATTTTCGGTATGAAAAATTATCGACATTTTATACAAATGAGTTCTTTTGATTAATTTTGTGCTACGTGTTGTCTTCCAACTTTACTCGACATATCGTTTACGGGATGCATAACTCGAAAAATGAAGTTTCGATATAAACATGTCTAAAGTTTTAAGTGATGGTTGAATTGCAGGTTTCGCACCCTTATAACTGGTGCATTAAAGGGTAAGCACCCCTTTAAAAAAATCATAGGAGTTCTGTTAATAATAGCAATTAATTTGTTTTGAAGAAGTGTCGTAACTCAAAATTCATATTTTTCGAGTTGTGCCAGAGTTGCAGCCTACGAACAATTTTATTCTCTAAGGATACTTCAGCCCGTCTGCGTTTCATTTTCCTAATGTTAATGCTTTTTTTTTATAATTTTATAATTTGAATTGATGATTGAACAAATTCTTGTGGAATTGCATATCACAATATTGTTTACATATAGAGAAAGCTTTAGAGCTTTCTGCTGAGAGGAGGAGTTGGAAAACAACCATAAAATGTTGCAATTTTTCGTAAACAATGACTCATAAATTACCATACTCCGAATTTGAAAGAAATTATTATTATTTTACTTTTCTTCAGTAAGTTTCCCATAATTAAAAATTATATATATAGACTGGAAGAATATGGGTTTGACTTATAATGCTCTTCTGACTCTACTTTTTGGACACATTTTCCCCTCTAAAGTGTTTTTTTTTTTATTTTGACTCGTGCTCGGTATATGTTCGAGCAATTACATTCCAGCCACCTTTAAATGAACCTTTACCCGTTGAGGATATTTATCAATTTGGCGTGTCTTGTGTCAATCCAAGAACTTTCATATAGGAAAAATATTTTCCTAGAAAAGTGTTACTATGCGCCGGAAGTTCAGCTAGTCAGATAAGGACAACTCTTTATTCCCCTTTTCTGGTTCCTGCACAAATGAAGGTGATTATTACAGAAAATGGAATGCTGAATCTTAATACGTTTTTAGTTTCATCAGACAAACAGCTGTTGGGAAATTGGAAACTGTATGATTTGTATATTTTGGTGAATCATTTTAACACTGATGTACCTATTCCAGAATACTTGCCTTACTGCAAGGACGTTTTGGTCATCTACCGTTTGTATGATGAGGATGATGTTTCTCTTGCTTCTAACAGTAACCTGCTAACATAGCTGGGTTCTCTGTTAAGATTTTTCAATACCCATAGTACCCTAATAGAACCGGTCTCCATGTTCGCCACTGACATTTCTCAAATTATCCGGAAAAATGTTCAAGTGGGTGTGCAGGACTTGAAGTATTAAAGACGTGTCACATTCCATCTCACGATAGACTTCAGTAGATAGATAGTTTTTCCCAGACACATTTTAAAGTCTTCGGATTTCGTATTCCCCAAGAAATGTTTCGTGATATCTTTGAAGGATTGCCAGGAATCTCTTTCTTTTCTTCTAAGACCGCATTAAATGCAGTACCTCTCATCAATAACTGTATATGGGAACCAACAAAAATACCGTCTTTTGGTTTTTGTCTCGCCAAGATTTGAAAACTTATCCTTTACACTCTATAACGCTCTCCCATACCCTTGAGAAAGTTCACCAGCATATTGTGCAAGAGTGGAAGGTAAATATTTCAAGATTCAATTCGATTTTTGTGCAATATTTTTGTGCCCGGCTCTCAGGCATCTTACAGGCCAATCACGGACACTGTAATGTTAAGATCTCACTCGAATGTCTCTTTTACTCTAAAAGCACCAGTACAGTGTGTAACGTCACGGCATACACAAAATAATAGCGATCACTTTTAAGTTTCCACATAACTTCAACATGAAAAAATTATAGTTGATATTATTAATACGTATTCCATAATTTTATAAAACTACTTCAAGTGCACAAAATGAGCACTTGGAATTCGTTACCATTTCAAACTTAATTTTGATTTTTATTAAGACTCGCCTAGTGCATTAATCTCAGGATTTGCATTTACCCTTTAACTGCCGTGGTCCCGAATTAAGGATCTCAGACCTTTCTCATTGTTACGTGATATCGTGTACTTCAACTTGCTCATATGTTTGGTTTAAGATGTTTCCATCAATTGAAGAAATAAAATTCGCAAGTTATTCAGTCGATTTAACCGTGATGGCTGAGGCATTGTTAACTCCTCCCAAGGGTGTACACATGACTTGTTTCGGTTAGAATCTTCATCTAATACCGTGCTTAGTTGCTATATGCCTGTAGTTCAGTCGGAGGGAGAGGCCGGTGTAAAGCAAACGGTTGCTTGGTTAGTTAGTGATTCCGGGCGCGTCAACAGCTTAGGTCATTGGTCCCGTAAGCGCAGTGCATTTTTTCCTCGGGAGATGGTGATCTTCCCCCGCTGGATAGCGAGAGCCGGCGCCGACCGACCGTCAGCTAGTGGGGTTTCCCAATAACGAGGACTCTCCCACCAGCGGAGCACCGCCCCAGCCGGGACAAGCTCTAAGCTCCCAACCTGTCTCCCGGAATATGTGGTAGTGTAGTGCATGTTAGTGTAAGTGTGAGTGTGTAAGGGGAGAGGATAGGACAAGGAAGAGGAAGGAAAAATCCCGCGCGGTCGGTGACCCGTTTGTTAGGGTACTGTAAATACATAAGAGAAAGTCAAGCAATAATTCAAACGAATAGTAGAGTAAGAATCTTAATTAGTTAACTGATTTTTTAAAATTTCCTTAGTTAAAAAAACAATTAATTGAAGGGTGTGTCAGATTGAATCTTACAAACTTCAAGGGCATGTAGAGGGGTCGAAGATGATAACATTTCGCTAATTAGCCTATGATGGGAAATTTCATGACTGTTATTCTTGGGAGATTTGCTCATAATTGTTAGGCAACTTCAGAAATATTCGGCAAGTTGCGTTTTGACGTCGAGATTATTCGTTTAGCTACCGATTATCATGGTTGCATGAAGAGTTACCTATGTCCATGAAGAGCAAATGTTGCATATGTAAAATCGTTATTTGACATTTCCCACAACATGCTCATTGGCAAAAAGTGATCATCTCCGACCTCTCTACATATTCTAGAAGTTTGTATCATTTATTCTAAGAAACCTGTTTATGTTCATAAATCAGTTAAGTAAATACGCTTTAATTGTTCCTCGTCTCCCTTGCACCCTTGCAAAGAGTCGCGTACGGAGCGTTAATGTGCGCATTGCGCTGCGCAGCTGAGCAGCGCGCGCGAGGTGGCGGAGGCGATGGTGGCGCGCCTGGCGGGCGCGCTGGCGCTGGCGCCGGGGGCGCGCGTGACGGCGCTGCTCAACAACCTGGGCGGCACGTCGCAGCTGGAGCAGGCGCTCATGGCCGGGGAGCTACGCGCCGCGCTCGGTGAGTCCCTCCACGAGGCGGTCGTGGGCACAGGGGGCGCGGCCCTTGTGGAAATTTTGAAAGGGGGTCCGTAATACATACGTATTAAAATATTTTATTTGCGTTAATAGGATGAACTGATTGTCTTCTTTTTTAAGCTGAGACTTTGGGGGAATATGCACTTGAAATTTAAGAAATAAGCTCTCCAAACCGTCTGGCAACCCTCTAAATGTTTGAACATAAATTCATTTGTATATTAGTTAATTATTTCATTAAATTTTTAATTTATTTTCCTTTAATGTTTTATTAATTTTCTAAAAAAATATGTGACATATAACTAAATAAAAAGTTTAGTGACGGAGTTGAAAACAAAAGAGATCCAGTGTTATCAATATGGAACACTTGAATGTTGAATGTAGAATAACAAAGTGGGTTGGGTTTCTACGGCTAGGGAGTCATTTACATACTCTTCTTCGCTTTTCTCTCTCTTTTCTCTTTGCTTCGTTCTTTCTTCTCTATTCGTAAAATGTCTCTTTGTCTATCCTTATTTACTTTCAATTTCCCAGAGGTGGGTGGGACACTCGGAGACGTGGGAGAGGCTAAAGTAAATGTCCTCCAGATCGGGGGTTGAAGTTCTGGGGTATATTTCATCCAGCAGCTATTTAAGCAATAGTATAAAGAAACATTGAAAAAAATGTAACAACTTTTGTTGGGATGGAAATCTGGATCCATTGGTGAAAGAAAAGGAATCCTTGTGTAAAAGATGGCTATACAATCCATAATTCTCAATCTATAAACCTATATGTTTGAAACAAGTAAATTTTGTCAAAAAACAAATATATATATAGAAAGCAAAACATTCAATATTCGAACAGTGTTTGTAATCGAATAGATAGATGCATAGGAAGAACACAATCAAGGGAAGCTTTGAAAATTACTTCAAAATTAAATCAAAATCGGAATTAAAAGACACTTCGAAATGAGATTTTTCTGCAGAAATGGAAGGAACATTATTTTAAGTTGCCCGTAGAAGATAAATCTTAATTTTATAATTAGTTACAATGGACATGTAGAATCGCAGTCTCTAGAATATATCACAACACAAGAAGATATACAAGCTCTGAAAAAATGAAAGGGAACAAATCAACTGGTTCTTGAGTTTTGCCTATCGAGCTATTAAAATATGCACCGAGTGTTGTTTTAGATTATGTGACAATATTATTTAACAGGTATATTCTAAACAATCATCTGCCTGAAGAATCAAAGAATGCATGAATTAGTTCCAAGCATAAAAATGAAACATAAACATTTGTTAAATCTATCGAGGAATTAGTGTAATAGCTACAATGGGTAGACTGTAAGAACGGATTTTGACTCGAGGACTAGAAATGAAGGTCAGTGAAATTGAGAAACAAGGTAGTTTCACGACAGAAAGATCTTATGTAGATAATATACTCTTTATTAAATCACAATCGACAGAGAATTACACTTAACTTGTGCTGATTTAAGGAAGGGCAATGATAATGTTTCGATATAGTGTATAAAATGTGGGAAGTCCTAATAAAATTGAGGGTAAATCCTGCCTTGATAAAAGCAACTAAGAGTCTCTATGAAGACAGTACGAGTCGTAATGAGATTAAAATTGAAATATCAGAACGTTTTGTAGTAAATGAGGGTCTCAGGCAAGGATTTTTTACCAACTTTCACCAACTTTATTCAAGATTTTTGTTGGTGAAAATCTAAAGTAATGGACCAGAAAATCTAGAAATATTGGAGTGTCTGTCGGAATTGAGAAGATTTATAATCACATTTTTGCTGCCGACCGGGTGAGTTTGACCGAAGATCGAGATGATATCGAATATATGCTAAAGAAACGAGCATATAAAAATGGTGACACGAAACAAATAATGAAAAGTCATGATGCGTGGTTGTAGGGAAATCCGGAAATGATCTAGATACCGAAATAAGAAAATATATTTCGAGTTGTAAAGGAATTTAAATATCTTGGAATGACTTTTAGTTCAAATAAATCTGACGACGATGTTTATTACAAAAACTAAGAAATGGAAGGGTAATTACTAGCAGACTTCATAATATTTTATGGAAATATAATAGAAATGGAATTTCTATGGAAATATCATAGAAATGGAAAATTATGGAATAATAATAGAAAGCAAAACAAAAGAGAAATATACAAGAAAACTGTAAAGATTTGTGCTAGATATGGATACGAAATCTGGGTTAAAATGGATGCAATAAACTCTCAGTTAATCACTGTGGAAATGAGTTTTTAGAGTCGTCAGAATATCCTGTTTGAAAGAACACACACGAGATTACGCATATAATGCAGGTAGAGATAAGAAATTGAGAATATAGATTTCAATATCTCGAATGGCATGGCCATCTAATGAGAATGCACACAGACAGAGTACCAAAAATAGTATTTGAATGGATTCCTTTCGGAAGAAGAAAATGAGGCAGGCCGAGAAAATCTTGGAAGGCCGTCATCGATATGTCAATGAAGAACAGGAAAAGATGCCTGGCAAAATAAAAAGCATTGGCGTGTAGAGAGCGAGAAACGGTGAATAGAGCTGTAAAATACTAGATTAATAATAATAATAATAATAATAATAATAATAATAATAATAATAATAAATTTAACGGAAAATATGGCTGCCCTCGTGTTGTTTAGGGAGCGCACATTTATCAAGGCAGTGCTGGGCTCTTCGCTGCCTGGGAGGCGGCCGACGAAGTGGTCGATTGGAACTTTGTTAGAGGTCCATGGTTTCAGTTAAAACTAGTGAGCCAAGCTACAAGAACATATACATTGTCGCATTATTGGGCACGATGTCGAAATATAATATTGGCATTTCCTTACTAATAACACTTCAGAGCACTTGGAAAGTCCAAACAAATTCAAACGAAACGCCGCAGTGCTGATCTGTTGTTTTGTCGACAACCAGGAACAGAAGTCATGTATTACTTTTACAAAACAAACAAATATGAATAAATCAATTAAATCATTGGCATCACATTTTACGGACAAGCAAGGATGATTTCATATAAACTTTCTTTGATTACACAGAAGTGAATTTCCAATATTTTATGATGCTTTGTTTTTATAACCAAGAAGGAGTAAAAATGAACAAAGTAATGATTTATAGTAGCACTTTTATGCGATCGTAGAAAAAATGTTTATATTTCGTGAGCGAAATGATCGTTTCTTGTAGGACCTCGATAGTTTGTTGCTTTTGTTCCGCGACCTATCGATCTCGGTAAAACATCTTGAACCTTGAACGTAAAAAAAAAAAAAAAACCAACAACAACAACAACAAAAATCATTTGTCGCGTTGGAAGCGAGTCCAAATGCGGCGCGCGCTTGCGTGCGCCAGAGCGGCGCGGCGTGGCGGTGGAGCGGCTGTACGCGGGCCACCTGATGACGTCGCTGGAGATGGCGGGCGTGCAGCTGAGCGTGCTGCGCCTGCCGGAGGAGCAGGGCGAGGCGGCGGCGTGGCTGGCGGCGCTGGACGAGCCCACGGACGCCGGCGCGTGGCCCGGCTGCCCGCTGGCGCTGCCCTGCGCCCTGCCGCCCACCCCCGCGCCCACGGAGCTCGCGCACCACGAGGTACGCCCCCTCCCCCTCCCCCTCCCCACTGCGATGGCTCGGTCGCCTCCAAGCATGCGAATCCCGACGGGGGCGGTTGGTTGCTAGTGATTCCGGGCGTGTTAACCGCTGTCATTAGTCCCGTAAGTGTCGTGCATGTTTTTATCCTCGAGAGGTGGCGGTCGGCACCACCCAAGTCGGGACAAGTTCTAAGCTTCCGACCGGTCCCCCGGCATGTGTTGTAGTGTGCTGCATGTAAGTGGCGAGGATATGACAAGGAAGGTGAAGGAAAGATCGTGCGCGGTCCTTGGCCCGTTTGTTAGGGTACTGCTCTGGCATTCGCCTGATGTTGATCGTAGAAACCACGGAAAAACACCTATATTTGCAGCCGGTCGCTAGAATTCTCTTCCAGACAGCAATTGAACACAACCTAGCTGACAAGCTGAAAATCCTGCCATCATCAGGACTAAAATCTAGGACCTCCCGGTCAGAGACATTGTAGGGACATCAGATGAGCCCTGAGCAACCTCTCCCAGTCCGACGGTGGCGGATTTTCGAGATTATGTACCAAGTCTCTCAAATTCAGCCACTGTTTGGTGGAGTATTCTTGGTCTTATGAACCTATAATCTAGTTATAGGTCTTATGGACCTATAATCTAAATGGAGAATTCTAGGGACCAATAAAGTTTTCCGAGGTTTCTATGATCAATATCACGTGAATGCCGTAGCAAAATCCTAACCAACAGGCTACGGACCACGTATGAACTTCCCCTTTTCATGATTGTCTCCTCCCCCCCACCCTCCCCTCTCACACCCCTCTCACATACGTACATGCACTGACACACTACTCGTCGGGAGATCAGGAGCTTAGGGCTTGTCCCGGCTGGGGCGGTGCCCCACTGGAGAAGAACTAAAGGGCAAAACCCTTCACTGGATGTTATGTTCTAGCGGTGAGGAAGACCACTACCTCACGGGGGGAGGCCCTACCTCACGGGAATAATGACAAAAGTAGAGGATCCGCACGGAAACGCTATTCACCCATCCCATGCCCTTTCCTTTTCCCTACTTCAGCCCCTTTGGTTAGTCTTTTCGACATAACACATGCTAGGAAGGCAACCCTCTCGACACTTGTGTGTTGTTGAATGCCTACTCTACAAAATGAAAATAATTGAACCCATTTTGTGGGTTTTGAAATATACGTGCGTTCAAAAGTCTCTCCACAGTAGCTGATAGCCCACTCTACTCCCCTTTATTGCGTAAATTGCAACGTTGCAAGCTGAATCACCGCGACGGCGCTCTCGCCCTAGACCATTATGTAACTGCAACAAAGGAGTCTGATGTGAAAAATGAAATGCAATGAAATACACTGAAATAGTTACACTAAAATAACTACTAGTGGTGCTAAAACAACACGTACTCTTTCTCCCGTAATTTCACACAATATTAGGCGAAAAGTACTCCAATTTTCGAAAAATTGTACATGACCTTATTTCGAAATCTATCATTAAGGAACAGATTTCATTAACGGAAAAAATCTTTAATATTTTAGTTGTAGGAAGACTCCGAACATTTTTTGAACTTCTGTCATTTCCGAAAAATGAAGGTTTTCAACGAACATGAGATTGTTTCATTCTCTTACACGTCCTTCACAGTATCCAATAACAATGTTTAATAAAAAGTATTGGAGCCATTTGTTTGAAAATTTTGAAAATGTCCCAGGGATTTCATGTAAATTTAAGTCCCAAAATTAACATTTTGGTTTCAAATTCAAAGGGATTTAGGCGCTAGCGTTGACCACAGTCGGACAGACATACGTTTTGCCGTCAATCGATTTTTCGGTATCAAGGACCACAAAACATGGATTCTGGCTACACCGCATGTTAGAGGATTTTTTCTAAATTTACCAACCACTTTTTCGTTACCAGATCTTTGTAATAAGAGTTTTTCTACCGAAAATTCGTCGTTTTTTCGTGCAGCATTACATAACTTTCTCTCTACTGCGTAAGAGTAGCAAGAAAGTAAAAAGCATGTAATACAAACAGTATACTTTTAACTTTTCATAACTATCTATTACATCATGTGTTAAAATTGTATACTATCACTTTGATGTCCATATAGTTACTTCTTTACAATTATTGTCGAAAGCTTTTTTGTCACGAGATACGGACAGTAGGTATACGGATGTTGGGTCTTTAAAGTCCTCTGCGATCTAGAGACGAGTTTTGAAGACATTTTCCTTAGTTGCTCCCCAGAACAAGAATTCAGGTGTGAGATCTGGAGATCTTGGCGCTCATATCCCTTTCAAAATTATGCGGTGAAGGCTATAGTACCAACTTGCTAGAAATACACATTCATTATTTCATTCCCTTCCCGCTGTTCGATGACGGGATACAGAATGTAGGAATAATATCTGCCTTTATTTAGTCATAGAAGAAAATCGAACCACAATACGAGATCTAGATATGGCAATACAAAAACTCCTGTTTTCTGGTCATGCAGTGGCGGTTAGTAAATGTGAGAATTCTCTGATGATCGTATTCGAATGTTTTGAGCCTTTATGTACCCCGAAAGATAAAATCAAGCATTATCTGAAAAAAACATGTTATTCAGCACATCAGTGTCTCTTCACACAAAATTCTGAAACCCCTCACAATAATGAACACTCTTCTCGTGACCTTTGGCCTGTACATCTTGCTCTGCCATTACTTCGTAAGCCGTCTCGGTTCTTTTCTTTCAGCAGTATGTGAAGTGCCTTATGAAAGTCTGTTAAGCTCCTTATTGGGTTTGTGGGGCTTTGTAACATTTTATCAGAAGATTCAAGACATTTATCCTCTGATAAAACACGAGGTCGATCACTTGTCAGCGCATCTGTTACAGAACCATTTTGTCGAATCTTCTCAATGAACTTGCATTAATGCCACCATGTGGCACTTCGATTCTTGGAATTTTGACACAAACATGTTTTACATCGTCCGTGTACATATTTGCTCGAATCAGATGTTCTACAAATATACACATTCATCCAGTGACAGCATTCAACAGTTATTAATTTGACTCACTATAAACTTTTGGTACTTAGTCAAATTAAACGTGTCACTTGGAAATGAATACGATAACCTTCGTTTGCTTGCAGCGCGCTTCTGAGGATAAAATTCGAAGAATTCTACAGAACACCAGGCAATGTTGGCATATTCGTACAAAGGGGAGCAGAGTGGGGAAACAGTTTGGGCAGAGTGACTTTCTGAACACTTTATTTGAAGGGTTTAAGGCAATACAAATATATTTCACGCTAGGCACATGAAGTCTCCGGATACTCATGTATATTAACAGGCGCGAATCCAGAAAGTATATTTGGGGGGGGGGGGATTTTCTCTCACTCTTTTTCTCTAGTATATAATATATATCCTAAACATGACAAATAATTTATTATATAATATAATATAATATTCTAGCAAAATATTAAAATGATCATTTAGTGAATTACTGTATGTTGTAAAAATATTTATGTAAAAATATTTGGTTCAAATGCCTGTGACAAATTAAAATGTACATTGACTGACAAATTTGGGGGGGGGGGAATTTCCCTTATTCCCCCGTGGATCCGCGCCTGATATTAATGACACGATTTTGATCAAAACGTATCTTTCTTCAAAGCTTACGTGTACGTGTGAAGTTGAGTTTGACAAAAACATGTCTTATCGTGCCTCTGCTGAGCGCCGCCGTTTGATGCGGGCGTTGAGCGAGTGTGGGCGTGGCGGCGGCGTGCGCAGGAGGGCGCGGGGCCGGAGCTGCCGGCGGCGGCGGCGCAGAGGCTGCTGCGCTGCGTGGAGGCGGCGGCGCAGGCGCTGCGCAAGGCCGAGTCACGCTGCAACCTGCTCGACAGCGGCTGCGGCGACGGCGACTGCGGCTCCACGCTGCGCCGCCTCGCGGACGGTGAGACTCGCGCGCGAGCGCTTGCGCTGGAGTTGCTTCTCTCTCTTTACTCTTTCTCTCTATTTTTTCCAACTACCTTCCTCTCTTTTCCTCTGTTTCTCTTTCTTGGTACCGAGAACGGTGGTTCAGTGCGTCATTTATCGGACTGTTAAACCCAAGTTTGCGGGTTCGAACCCGATCGAAGCCGTGGATTTTTAAGGGCGGAAAAATCCTTCGTACGCCTTCCTTCGGAGGGGAAGTAAAGCCGGCTGTCCCATGTTAGTAGATTTACTGCATGTAAAAGATCCTCAAGCCTAAATGATGCCTCTGAGCTAAGTTCAAATCGCCTGTTTCGTCGCCCAAGTAATACCTTCTTTCTCTTGTTGAAAGGAGTGTAACGAAATTTGCGTGGTCAGACGGAAGAGCAGGCCTCATGGCCTGAGTCTCGCCACGTAAAATAAGGCACATTCAATTCAATTCAATTGATGTCACTGCAGTGAACCTAAGGTCCTAGGTTCGAGTCCTGACTGCGTAAGGATTTTCGACACTAGCTTTTTAGCTAGGTCGAATTCTGTCGCTGTCTGGAGGAGAATTAAAGCGGCCGGCTGCTCTGATCGGTAGTTTTCCGTGGTTTCTCCGATCATCACCAGGCGAATGCCGTGGCAGTACCCTAACGAACGCGCCACGGACCGCGAGCGATCTTTCTTTCCTCTTCGACATCCTAATCTCACCCCTACACACACACACACACAAACTAACATAAACTACACTACCATATATGCCGGGAAACCGGTCGGGGACTTAGAACTTGTCCTGGCTGGGGCGGTGGGAGATACCTGGTTGAGGGAAAGCCCGTTAGTCGACAGTAGGTCGGTGCCGGATCTGGACATTTAGTGGGGGAAGACCACCGCCACCTCCCGAGCAAAAACACGCAATTCACTTACGGGACTAATGATCTCAGTAGTTGACGCGTGCGGAATCACTAACAATCAATCAATCAATTTTTATTGATGTATTAGTCTCTGTCTCGATCTGTTTCCCTCTCTATATCTTTTTCGTTTAGTTTCTCTTTCTGATTTTATCTCTCTGTCCCTCTCCCTCTTCGTCTCTCTCTCTCTTCCTCCCTCTCACTCTGGGTGTATTGAGAGTGTGTGTTTGTGGGCGTGGTTCTGACTTGTAAGTGTGAATGTGTGCAACGTGTTACCACGCGGAAATCGTTACTGGATAGGTATAATGAAGCCCTGAAGGAAATACTGTTGAGGGCCGAATCTTTGGATTAAGCAGTATAAGAACACCGTAACGCTAAGAGAAACAAGGGCCTGCACTTATCCGCTAGTGTCAGTGTGTGTGTGTGTGTGTGGGGGGGGGGTAACACGGGGAATGACAGTGCCAGTGATTGGTGATGCAGTGAAGGCCTGAAGAAGGCATGCTGGCCGGTGCGCAGAGGCGCGGCGCTGCGCGGACGGGCGCGCTGAGTGTCAGTATGTGTGTGTGTGTGGGGGGGGGGGGTAACACGCAGAATGATAGTGCGAGTGGTTGGTGATGCAGTGAAGGCGTGAAGAAGGTGTGCGCGCGGGTGCGAAGAGGTGGCGGCGGCGGCGGCGCGGGCGGGCGCGCTGCGTGTCAGTATGTGTGTGTGGGGGGGTAACACGCAGAATGATAGTGCCAGTGGTTGGTGATGCAGTGAAGGCCTGAAGAAGGCGGGTGCGCGCGGGTGCGCAGAGGCGTCGGCGGCGGCGCGGGCGGGCGCGCTGGGCGAGGCGCGGCCGGCGCGGCTGCTGGCCTGGCTGAGCGAGGCGGCGGAGCGCGTGATGGGCGGCACCTCGGGCGCCGTCTACTCGCTGCTGCTGGCGCGCGCCGCCCGCTCCATGGCCCAGGAGCCCTCGGCGCTGGACGCCGACGCGTGGGCGCGCGCCTGGCGGGCCAGCCTCTACGGCCTCGCGCACTACAGCACGGCGCGCCCCGGGGACCGCACGCTGGTACGTACAGTGCTCCACAACACTGCCAGGGTTCATTTTACTTTCCAGTATACGTACGTATTCATATAATGCATTACTCTGTATGCATTCTTTAATATATAACTTAAACTTACCTATCTCTATCCGTAACTCTAGCATGCTATTTACACTTTGTACATTATGAATCACTCCGTGGTCACATATATCACGTTTTCTTTTTGCCTGGTCTTTATAGTCTGCCAGCTTGTCTTGCCAGCTTTTGTGACAGTAGGTATGCAATCGAGGTGCTATGAAATAGGAGCGCAATTCTTACAATTTTGTTCACATGGATTTCTGCATGTCACACGACGTCGCACTTCACTATCGTCCCTCTATAGTGCCGCCTGGAGGGGCACGCGCGCAATTGTTCCTTCACAGACACTGTGGATGATGTCTTTGTGGTCGGCGGTGCACCTCAGCGCGGGATCGTTCTTTACGGCGCCGGAGTAGGGGGCAGGGGCCAACCGCCGCGTACCGAGTACATGCCCGGTATTCAAAAGGCACCACGACGTAGGCGGGCGTAGTAACACACGTCGATTCCCGAAATGCTGTCGTGGGCGGGCCGGGGGCCGCCATGTACAAATGCCTTCCAGCGGCCGCAGGCGCGGTGGCCGTCGGGCGAGTCTGAGGGGGGGGGAGCCACTCGAACTTGAGGCGGCGCGAAGACACCACATAGGGAAATGCGTGATACTCCACTCCTGGGGCCCGCCCGAGAGATCTCCCAAACGCGCGCCTCCACTGGTGCAACTTTCTGCGCGTGCGCAGCCTCCTGGACAAGGTCCGCTCGCGCAGTTTGGCGCAACTGGTGAGGACTGGTGAGGATCTCGTAGGCGGAGACCACGCACTAGATATCGCATTCGAATCTCAGTTCGTCCTCCGCCATCCTTTGAGGCGTAGATAAATGAATTCGTGGCACTGATGGGAGGGAGAGGAACTGGCCTACCCTCGCCTCCACCATCTAATCGTACTCAACCAGCATCTATTTATCGTATCTGCCCATATGTAGAGGAAAAAAGAGAGGATGGATGGACGAATTGCTCGAAAGCGTCCATCTTCTGCCAGTCCAGAAGGGCCGACGGGGCAATCACATTAGTGAGGGCCTCTTGCTCTTTTATTCCCTCCCAGGTCTCGACCAAGCATATAAATGACACATTTACCTTTGTTCTTATGCTACTTTTCCACCCGGTTAATTTGAATTAAAAGTTTGTTTTGTTTAAATAAATATTTTAACAGGCTGTAAAGGAAATTTAGAAATACATTTTTCATTTGAAAATTTGCAAATTCGAGCAATTAAAATATATTCTCTCTAGAGTTATAAGAGGGCGCACGACCTTTATGATCTCCCTCGGAATCTCTTTCCCTTTACAAACTAAACTCTCGAGTAGAGAATAGCGTCTTTAGACGAGGCGAGATTCCTGCACAAGGAAATGGAGGAATGTGTAATGATATACTCTGCTATAAAAAATACTCTGTTCCGAAGAAAATCGTTCACGTAAAATATTTGTAAAACTGAGCGAATCTTCACAATTGAATGAGTGAATTATTACAATTGAAGAATTTCTTAGAATGACCAAACTAGTCCAAATTCAAGATTTTTCAGGAGGCATCGAAAACAGACATAGACGTGCATGGTAATTGTTGTATACTAAATGAAACACTTGGATGCACTTTTTGAAAACAATTTTATTTCGTCCAAAAAACAAAGAACTATGCCTTCCAACTTCGCCAGAGGTCACAATAGCAGGGAGAATCTTCATTATGCCGAACAAAAATCTATTATAGTGTTCCAAAGAATAGTCCAAAGTCTGAGCACAACGTACAATACAATTTCCTACAGAGATCACCACCACAAAGTCTGATTGCGAGAGTGGGGCCGTCGAGCGCCGACGGCTCCTAAGCGGTCGCCCCCTCCGTCAGGGCGGGGTGGCTGCTCTATTTCCTCTCCTGCTGGAAGGTTTCTTATATGTTGCTCAAGCGTGGCAACGGAGCCCGTTCCTGCTTCTCTCTGGCGGCGGTCCAGGCTGCCACTAGCCCGTGGTGCCAAGGGGGGTTTCTTTGAAGTGCCCGCACTGACGGACTCTGCACCCTCCCCGCCTTGCGAGGGGTATCTCAAAATACGGAATTTTGGTCGTTTGGTTCTTGTAAGAAATCCCTCAATTTTATCCCTTGTATATGAAATAAAAACGATATTTTTATTTCCTTGTTCCATATAAATATGCCTTTCAAGGGATTGCATTACAGATAAACAATACATTTTTTGAATAGTTATGTAAGGAACAGTGCAATAAGAAAATTTAAAATAAAAATACCTAAAAATTAGCTAGTAAGGATAACCAGGAAAGATCCTTCTGTAATATTCTGTAATTAATGACAAAAAAGGAAATAGGTGGCAAGGGTATATATTCTATATTACTTAGGAAATTATGTAGGATGTCGAATATCTAGATTTCATTTGTGGAAACGGTTTTCTGATTTGCCAAGGGAGTACAAGTGTGTTATCAGAGAATGTATCGGAGGAAAATAAAAATAATATGTACGTTTAATAATCCAAGATCCTATTGGATATTCTTCTAAAATTTGTTCATTTCTTCTGAACCATGGTTTCGTTAAAATTTATGGTAAGACTTTGTTTTGAATTAGGTACTTCCAATTTTCTAAGAGTAGTTTTAGCAGTACCTCTCCACAATGGACTAGTACGTGTAAATGAAGGTGGAGTCTGTGATGAGTGCGCTGTGTGCGGCAGCTGGACGCCATGGAGCCCGCGTGCGGGGCGTTGGAGGCGGCGCCCAAGAGGGACTGGGAGGACGTGAAGGGCGCGCTGCTCTCCGCGGCGGACGCCGCCGCCAGGGGCTGCGACGCCACCAAGGACATGGAGCCCAGGTACGTCGCCAGCTGCAAGGGAGAAGACGCTCCGTTCCCATCGAACGCTAGTCGCGCCACTGCCGCTGTCGGGAACGAGCCGATACCGTTATTGAAGCATTTTCCTAAGAATGAGCCAAAGTGACAGTTCGCTAAACAAGTGAACATCACATGTAATTCAGAGAAGTATCCCTCCGCCGCGACAGCTTCGTAAAGAATTTGATTATGGCTCCTGTTAAAACATCCCTATGCAGAAGTCTAAGAGTTTCGCTGAGGTATATGCACGTACGCGAGTCCGGGAAATATTTAAATTTAATTACGTATGTGTAAAATCTCTAAACATACTCTCACAATCAGTAAAAGAAAATTGCCTCGAATGTAAATAGAAAGAAAAATTACTTTAAGCCGGAAACACGTGCACTGGTGCGCATCTCGCATTCAAGTCTCAGTTTTGAATATTTATCACACATAAAGTAAATTTAATGTAATGTTTATAGAAAAAAATAATTTTTACAGAAGAGCACATAACACTGCACTTCCTATTTTCAATTATTTCTCGTGGCGCACTATATTTTTGTCGGAGGAGGACATCACATAAGGAAGCGTCGATGCCATTTACAAGTTAGCCAACTGCAAACGAACGAATGCAGGAAGGAAATCTAATGGTCTCCAGGGCACTATGACCACAGAACCTTCAGTTATGTTGCCAGCTCTAGCTGTCACTTTGGCTCATGGCGTAGGAAAATCGTTCTATACAGGCCTGTTTTCGGTGAGCGAACGGCGAAATGATGGACAACAAATGCTGGAGACGTCACCGGCTCTCCCGATACCGTTTATCGCTCAGGCGTTTCTCTCTTTAACCGAACTACGTGTACAAACTAGTATGGCAAATTAAAAACTGATTTTAAACTTCGATCGCACAAGGCACATTACTTATCTCCCGTCTATATCCTATCTTACATACTTACCCAGCGGATATCACATACCGTTTCTATTGTTTACGAAATAAATAAAAATCTAATCAGTCAATAAATCAAACCTTTGCAAAGTTGTGGAATAGAAATTGCGCGAGCACGTAAGTTATATCATTTAAAAAAATGTTTTAAATTACTTTTATTATTAAAATTAATTAAAATTCTGTATTAAATTATTTGGTCCTTTGTAAGATTCCTCATAGAACTTAGAATGGAAAGAAGCTGTTAAAAATTTTCAAGCAGTTCTTAAGGGAGTGGCTATACCTTCGGGTGTTTCAGGAAGATCTATTTGCAGAATTAATAAGGAAATAAATTCTTTTGGGTCAGGAGAATTGTGTTCATTTTCAAGTCCTAATAAAGAGAGGAAGAACATGCAATCTTCTGTCGACAGGTTTAATGAGTGTGTGATTCGCCGCACAATGATTTATGCCCATATCAAGAAATCGTTATTTTACGTGAAACGAAGCAAACGATAGAAATGATAGTGATGCTAGTTAGGGTGGTGAGAAAACAGGTATCGGTGACAGCGGAAAATAAGAATGTTCCCACCGTTAAGTAAGTCAGTTTTGACAAAACTTACAGCTGCGTAAATAAATAGGCAAGGAAATGGTAAGATTCCAAGCTCAATGAAAAGAGGCTAGCAGGGATCACGTGGATGGCATTTCTTCATTATTCGAATAATTTTCTTTTGCAATCTAAAGGTTTGGGTACGACAGGATGAGCTACCACAGAATATTATGTCATATCTCAGGCGGGAACGTACATTTGCAAAATGTACGAAACGAGATGCACGAGGGCTGACAGAACTTGAAACAATTTGGAATACGTAACAATGAATTAATGAGCTTTCCCCCTCTCTTCGCGAATCCCAGCTAGAGTTTTGTCTAGGCTTCTTTTTTATTACTTATTTAAAGTCGCATCAATATCTAGTCCATTATTGGAGTTAACGTAACGGTAACTATGAAGATGAAACGAAATGGTAATGATAAGGGGTGAAAGGACGAATACAAACACAACCATGCCTCAGGCGGGACTCGAACCCGCGGCCCTTCAGTCCGTGATCACTACGTCACTACTGCCTTAGCGATCTCGGCCACCGGGCCGACTTGGGCTTGTTTGTGTAGGCTCCCGTAGACAAATGAAGGGGCTGACGGGCGAGGGCGCCGCGTGTTGCAGGGTGGGGCGCGCGTCCTACGTGGACCGCCAGCGCGTGCAAGACGTGGACGCCGGGGCGTTCGGCGCCGCTGTGTGGATTCGCGCCGTCGCGGAGGAACTGTGCAGCGACTAGTCCACGCACCTCATTATACGCACGCCTTTAAGTTACCTGTGCGCACATATGGACTCATTTGGTTTTCAACAGTTGCAACTTGTACCTTTTAATAGGAAGTAAAATGTTGGTGTTGAGAAGGCAGTTGTTGTAAAGGAGAACGAAAGAGACTACATTGCCCGAGGAATTGTTTTATTTGCCAAGATTGTATTTTTGTAACTTTTGGTACTGTATAAATATATCGTAATTGTTATTTCTGATACATTATTGAGAATAAACATAATATATTTTATATTAAGAATTTGGTGAATTATTTCAATACTTTTTTTTTCAATATGACTTAAAAATTAGAATGTGTATATTTCTGTTACCTATTGACCATCTACATAGAGTCATTGCAATCCATGCAATGCATAGGAGGGTCGCAAAAAAAGCTAATACAAGAAAGCGGCTGACTATCCAGAGTTGATCGCGACTTCTATTTCAGTGACGTAACTAGGTAAAATGACAAGGCAAACCTTTCCCATCTCCCTTACTACATTCTTTTCATACCTTTATTTCAAAAACTGTTCGAAAGAGTGAAAAGGGGATTGAAATTATATTACATTTACAGAAAACAAATTAAATAAACTAAATTGACAGTCACTTTATAAAGGCTGAAAAAGGGATATCGAAGAATGTACAAACTAAATAAACTAAACTGACAGTTTTCTTCCTTTTTCTGATGCAAATTGACCAATTATTTCAATAAAATGTGTTTCTTCTCTTTCTACTCTGTCTAACCTAGGTCACGCAGCCGTTGCTGTAAGGGACCATAAAGAGGTAAGGCACTACTGAATTGTTTATCAAGCCCTACATTGCTCCGCTCAGAGAAGCGCTTAGATATACTCCAGACACACTCCAGAGATGCCGTGAGCGGAAAAGATCCCATGACGCAGATGGACATCACGGGCTACCAACCAAAATTCCTGACCAAATAACCGGGAGCGGTAGCTCAGTGCATCAACTGATGTCACTGCAGCGCCTCTGACCGGGAGGTCCTAGGTTCCCACTCCCCACGGCGGCAGGATTTTCAACACTAGCTTTTCAGCTAGGTCGAATTCAGTCGCTGTCTGGAGGAGGATTCTAGCGGCCGGCTGCTCTGATCGGTAGGTTTCCGTGGTTTCTCCGATCACCACCAGGCGAATGACGGAGCAGTACCCTACCAAACGGGCCACGGACCGCGCGCGATCTGTCCTTCCTCTTCCTTGTCCTATCCTCCCCCGTTACACACACACACACACACTAACATGCACTACACTACTACATATTCCGGGAGAGTGGTCGGGAGCTTAGAACTTGTCCCGGCTGGGGTGGTGCCCCGCTGGTGGGAGAGTCCTGGTTAGGGGGAAACCCCACTAGCCGACGGTAGGTCGGCGCCGGATCTCGCCATCCAGCGGAGGAAGATCATTGCCATCTCCCGAGAAAAAGCATGCACTACACTAACGGGACTAATGACCGAAGCAGTTGACGCGCCCGGAAACCGAAAAATCAATCAATCAAAAAACTGACCAAATACTCATTAAGAACAGAAGCAAACGCAAAAGCGGACCAATCACGACGCAAGACTGGAGGAATCTACGTTAAAGAGTAGGAGAACCAGTGAGGCAGCTGCACGATTAGAGTCTAGAAGAGAAAGAGAAGTTTCAATAGCAAGAGGGACTCTGTAGGTGTCCGTAATGAAAGACGATAAAATAGAATACTCAATCAAAATTCGTTTTAAAAAATTCGAAACTTCAGTTGGTACCCTGAGCCACCTCTGTTTTGCCGTCTTTAGACTGCCAAAGGGTACCCCCGGATAAGATGAAAACTTCCTTAAAGCCAAATGACTACACTATAACTCAAACATAAAAATAACATTTTTGAAAGGTTTCTTAGCCCCCCACAATAACCCACACAATAACCTCAATACCCAATTTTTTATTTTAATTTTTTACTTCAACTTACTAACACTATTTTATCTAATTGAATAAAGCAGCATTCTCTCTGCGGCAAATTCAAACGAAAAAAAGGGCAAAAAAAACTTACTGTGCAAAAAAATTAGAACCATGGAACAAGCTCGAAATCAATCTCAAAAGTTCCTCTCAATACACAAGTTGTTATGAATGTTTTTCAGATTTTTTTCGACTGCTGGACAGTGGTTAGAAAAATAAAAAGAAGTTTTACTATTTCCCGCCTTTATATCACCTTATTATCATACACCTAATCACCTGAAATTAAGTACACTTAGAAAACGACTGCAACAGTTCTGTGCATTTATTTAGTGTTTATTATACAATTGTATACATTGTTGTAGCACTCAGTAATATTTTGACCTTGCAATGTACTTACAAATTATATTTTTTTAACCTTTGCATGCCATACGCTAAGGAAAGATTATAGTTTTTGCAGTTTATGGGAAACCATCGTCACAAAACCCCAGCATTACATTGAACAGATTCTTAGTGGGCTAGCTTTACGGTTTTGCCGCATCCTCGGCAGGTGCCATTTATCGCAACAGTTCTGTGTTTATTATACAATTGTATACATTGTTGTAGCACTCAGTAATATTTTTACCATGCAATGTACTTACAAATTATATTTTTTAAGCTTCATACTCCTTTGTATATAATACGCTAAGGAACATGGCAATGAATTTTTTTTCTCAATTTTTCGGTTTCCGAGAATTCAATTACTTTCGAGCCGTTTATACGAAAATAGCGTTTGAATGTTTCTGAAACTGCGGACATTTGAGCTCATTTTCGCAGGAAACTTATATTTTTGAGAAAATGTATAAGACATCATTTGAAGCACTTATTTCAGTAAATTCAATAATGGAAACAAATTGCCGTAATGTAAATATTAACGACTCGATAGACAAGTCAAAAAATTTTAATTTTGTAATTTTGAAAAAAAAAAAGAAAAAGAATATAGCAAAATAGCGTTTGTATCATCTATTACAGTTCATTTGCACTATCACTACCAAAAGTTTCAAAAACAAAATTTGGAGCAGTTTTTGAGAATTTTTTAATGTTTTTTAATATTTTTTAATTTTCTAGAAACTTTATGTAAGAATATTTTTAATAACTTTAACTAAGAATAACTTTATTGTATTAAAGCACTTCTACTCACAAATGAAATAATGTACACAAATTGCTGGAAATGTACATATCAGCGACGTGAGACTTTTCAAAACTAGTGGTGCTTCATAATGGCACAGACATTCTCATACTAGTGGTTTTTTTTCTTCTAAAATTACACAGAAGTTTTTTTAATATATCTATGCTAATATGCTCATTTCCAGCGATTTGTATACATTATTGCATTTTTTAGTGGAAGTCCTTCAAATTACTTCCAATGAAGTTTCTCGAAAACTCAAATGTGTTCAGTGTAAAAAGGCTTCAAAATTCGCATTTATAGTAACGCTTAAAAGACATTTTCTTAAAAATAGCTCCAAATTTTTTACCGCAATTTCCTTGTAGGACGAGGTTTTACCCTCCTATAATATTTCGGTTCTACCGTTAGGAAATCGACGAAGAAAAAATGGATACAATTTCAAAAAATGTCTTTTGCGCGGTGATAGATGGTAGCTGGCAAGAGTATGTTGCAAGACCGAAAAGCTAGCCCAGAGTAAAGAAATTAGAAAACTAACTAGTATGAGAAAGTCTGGGCCATTTTGTAACACCACTGGTTTCTACGTCAGGGCCTCACAAAGCGAGTTTTTCTGTCGAAAAATTGCCATTTTTTTTACTGCAGTTTTACATAACTCTCTATACTACGTACATTACTTCGTGTATACGTACGTATACGGGAAAGTAAAAACAGAAGTTTGCAGATTATGATATACAAAATATATAATTGCAACACACATTACAATTGCGCATAACTCGGAAGCAATGAGTCCTAGACCTTTTAAACCAAGTTTACGTGTTACGACTTTTTTGAGAACATGTAAATTCTGACAGATGACGTGTTTTGGGGGCACGGGTAGGCGACAGTTCAGGTGCAGGTGAAAAATAGATGGGGGACAGTGTGGAAATGAAGGGGGAAACTTTCGACACGGATTTTATACTTAGTATTATACGTAGTATTCTACAAAATAACACCTTTTTGAACATTTTTTTCCAATTTTGCATATTTAGTTCTATATAAGGTGCTCCACTCCATGGGTGGTTAGAAAAGTGCAAGTCGAAATCAATGTAAAAGTGAATTAACGGCAACTCTGTAATGACAGAATTTGAAGCCTCTGATGGGATAACGGAACCCCCCTCTCCCCTGTCAGCAACTAGCTGCCAAGTAGAGAGAAATAATATTTGGACAATATTCATATTATTTCTTTTTACCTTATTTCATTACACACACATATATATATATATATATATATATATATATATATATATATATATATATATAATGTAGTGGATGTAGAGGAAAACATATCCACAAGTATGACTAAATTTTGTATCCTTCTTGCTACGTCTGAAAGTTTATTTCATTTAAAATATATTCAGTGCTGATATTTCCAGTCTGCAACAATATAATCTGCACTGTTTCTGCAAGTACAGTAACAATGCAAGTAACATAGTATTTAAATTCAGTTAATATAAATATATTACGAGAATGAAATTATCACGAGTAAGTTCTAACATTTTGGAGTTCTGTACACTTGCAATTTGTGCGTTATTATGGTGAGCGAAGCACACTCAACCCACAGTCTAATAAAACAGTCCAGTAAATTCAATAGCTCTATTTAACCTTCATATTCATATTTACAGAACACCCAAGAAATAAACAACGGAAATACCTATGTGTACACAATTATTTTCATGCATTCCAAATTTCTACGTTTTCCTTTGCCACACATGTAATTTAATGAGGTACTAATATTAACAGTTAGTACCGTAAATAACTCACAATTAAATAGTTCCTTTGGAATACTATTCGGAATATATTTAATATTTTCTTCGGATTATATTTAAATATTTCTCTCTTGAAGATGCGCAAATTATACATTAACTCACTTCTCTTAAAATGTTCTGCACATAACCTTATGTTGCAAGGAACATAAACAGACGTACACCAGCTTACTGGCCGCTTCAAGGCTCTACGTCGCGCCTGGTCCAAACATTTGCTCGAAGCTGCGGTACTGTGTTATTACGCTGAAAAGCCATATCAAGACCATCTTTAATACTCAGACCAACACCATCTTGAATTAGTTTTTATAGAGGGCGTTGCTCAAACCTTAATGTATAATAAAAAACATGGCCGCCATGTAGGTTGGGCACAGTCCCGCAGCGCGGACTGTGTTATTTGACTGTGGTAATACTTTCGTCCCTAGGATTTTCAATATGGCGGGCATTCGGTACTGACCACCTCGAAAACGTACCTCGAAAAAAATATGAAGGTGAATATGAATGATTGTCAAAGATAAAAATTACCCACCTCGAAAAAAATATGAAGGTGAATATGAATGATTGTCAAAGATAAAAATTACTGTGCAAGAATAATAACGTACTAAATTTATATTCTGACATTAAGTGTGTATTTTTAAAATTTTCACAATTTGCAGTAACCGTTAGCAGTATTCATTTTATTTTACTTTATTCCTTTTTCATTTTATTTTTAGATCTGCTTATGTGCTTTCTGGCCAGATGAAACAATAAGTCTTAATTACCATTATGTACTACATACACTCTTTTTGGGGCCCGCCATGACTGAAAAATATAATAAATTTGCATCTATTTTCTGGTGCCTACAGCAAATTCTTACGTCAGCGTATATATTAAACTATTACGTTAATATAATAAGATCTCTTAGAGGAAAAAGTATTTATAAATGTAATTCAAAAATACATCAAAATAAAACTAGACCATGAAATCATTAATACATCTCATAAGCTTCAAAAACACTCTTTTGAATAGGATCATACTATATACTAGGTCAACGCCTCTATAATAAGCTTCCAGAAAATTTAAAGAATATTAACATATAATAATATTATTAAGAAAAAATAATAAGCAAATTGAGTTTTTCTTAAATCTTATGACACCTTAATGACTAAAAAGGTCTTAGGAATAGGCCTATCATATTAGAAATATAAATATCTCAGAAGAATGCAAGTTCATAATAATATTTAAAAAAATATGCAGTTTATTAATTGTACTGTAACGTGATGTTACGTATATTTATGTACAGTAAAATCCAAGCCGGAATTGGAGAAAAAAATTCCGGTTTAGGGAATTTTCCATTTTATGGAACTTGTAATATTGATATTTCCGTCCTGAAACTAGTAAATTACACGACTTAAGTATAATTAACATTAACATATTTATGGTTATTTATTGGTGGATGGAAATCACCAATAAATGGATAGTAAGCATTCTTAATTGACAGCTTCTGATTTTCTCTTGATTCTCTAAGTTTGATCTTTTCATCTAAGGTTAGAGTTTTATGGTTTTTTCAACCATTGTTAAACTGGTTCTGAAACTCAAAAAATACACACTACCTCATGACCTAGTTGGTGCAGTCGGACTGCTTGCTGACTCGTTCAAAGCAAAATGCGTCACAGCCCAGAGTACTATAACTTTCTAATACCCTTCCATAGCCTTGAGCTGTGTGTCTCTGGCCGAGGGATTATGATTTTCAAGGAAGGCAAGGAGAAGCGTGAATAGAAGAACCCGTTCTTTCCCACGCTCAGAGTCGCGAGGGAGAGAATTCCCGTATGGCCTACGCCACGAGAGACAAGCGACCGCAAGGTCGAATTCTGTGCTGACAGCTGAAGCCCTCTCCTCTGTGCGACAGCCACGACTAAATCGCATGTCACTGGGATAGAGAATTTAATACAGACTTAGCAGAGGCATTCATTTCATTAAGAGTATCTCGTGTCTCTCTGCCAATTCACAGGAATTCCGTTTTGTAAAGGATTTCCCTCCCTGTTGAAAATTAACCGTATTTCCATTGAATATAAAAGTGCGAGAGTGTGAATTTAAGTCAGTAACTGTATGTTCAAAACAACGTAAATTTATTAAGACTTAATTGTAAAATATGGCCTTGTTAGAGCTAATTATCTTGGCATACACTGAAACAATTGACAAATATCATTACCCATACTGATGTTATTGTTGTTATTATTATTATTGATAATAATGATAATAACAACAGCAACAACTTTCTTTATCCATGCAACATTGTCACTTTGAAATTATATTGTTGACTTCCTTTTGAATCCTTTTTTTTTAAATAGTTTTTATTTCCTTGTTCGACATTATTATGCCTTTCAAGGGTTTTTATGATACATAGTATACAATTTTGTGTAATTACATTTCATCATGCATGAACAATGGTAGAAGACTAATATTTACAATATAAACAATAACAACTAAGGATACCCAGGAAGGGTCCTTCAGAAAAATGCATACAATATTTGAATTAAAAACATAAATATTTAATTTAGAAATGTTGGAACCTGCTTTACAGCTAATTAAGGAGGATGTAGTAGGTCTTTAGAATATCTTGATTTTATTCGTGGAAAAAGATTGGCTGATTTACCTACAGTGTACAAAGGAGTGGCTGGGCAAGATGAAAGAGAAGAGTAGAAGTTAGAAGAAAGTTTTAGAATCCAAGTTTTCAGAGGTTCTATAGATGCCTAAAATAGACATCACTAATATCAGCAAAAAAAAGGCCAAATAAAAATCTACTAAATCAACTCCAAAGTACAATTAAGTGATTCCTATTGTTACAAGTCATAAAACAATGACAATACCAAAAAAGCATTTTGCCAAACTTTCGGACTCTATCCAAAACAACTACGAAAGGACTGACAACATGAATAACTAGAAGCAATTGATTCTTCACACATGACTCAAAGGAATTGCTGTTTATCGCTTCATGATAATCTTACCAGGTCTTCAAATCAAAAGCAAATCATAGAGCACATTGATTCATTTTCTTACATTATATAATTTATTCAAAATCTTCTTTTCTTGTGTAACATCCCTAACCTAACATGAAACCTGGCATAGTGCCTGTATGAACCACTGTAAGCCTTCTTCCCTGCAGGTTAACGATTTCTTCTTGGCTGCCTCATTTCATCCAATATGTTGATGATTCTGGGGAAAACATGATCAAAAAATTCAGTTAATATATAATATAATAATAATAATAATAATAATAATAATAATAATAATAATAATAATAATAATAATAATAATAATAATATAATAAATTATTAATGGTGAATAAATCAATGTATTTAAATTGTTGACCTATCCTTTTTTAATTATTTTCAAATGAATTATTCACCATTCACCATTCATCATATTCACCATGAACATCCATATCCCATAAAGGAAAAGCACAGGTTTTGAGTTTTCTCTAACTTTGTTTTCCTTGTAGGCTGGCAAAAAATAACTAGATACTCTTAATAATTTCATCTACTTTTTCTTGACAAACTTATTTCCCTTCCTCCACATAAAATACATTTTCTTCAGTATTTTTTCAAAGAAACATATGGTCCTTGAAAAAAGTACATATCATAATTGTCTCTGACATGCTCCCAAATTTCTCTTCTTGAAATAACATTCTCTGTGAAAAAAATTTATCAAATTATATCTTCCCTGCCGATGTGATGGCCAAGATCGTTAACGCAGTAGTGCAGTAGTGGTCTTGGATCAGAGGATCGCAGGTTCGAGCCCCACCTCGGGCATGGTTGTGTTGTGTGTCTCTGCATGTTTGTGTATCTCTATTTCAGCATCTAACATCATCACAACTTCACACCATCCCCCGAGGCTAACAACCCTGGGGGTTCTCCCCCCCCTATTAAAAGTAATGTGTACCTACCCTGATATTTCAATCTGAGCTCTGGTAGGATGCACATGTCCTTTGGCCCAATGATGGCATATTTGCAGGGGGAAAAAACAACAAAAACACACACATACACACATCTCTGTTAACTATATCAAAGTACAAATGTATATAATTATATGTTGAACATTACCTTCTTGAGTTTTTCGATAGACGTATCTTGCAATAGTTCTAATTACTGTAAAAATACAGTAATTAAATGTGGCAAAAATTATCCCAGAAAAACTCTACAATTGCTTACTTGAATACTTACTTACTTACTACAATACTTTATCTTGAAACATAATCACTAATCAAGATTACTGACTTTATATTACTTAAGAACAGATAAATCATTTTCATAACTATCTTTTGTAGGTGGTTCAATATTAAAATTTTTCTATTCTCAGTGCTCTATTCATATTGATTCACTATAAAAACAGCAGATAAAAATGACACTAAAGTTTGAATGTACAATATTGAACTAACAAGTTCAGAATTTGTCAAATAGGGTCTAAAGTTTTTTAGAGAAAAGAAATTGAGAAATTGGGCTGTTTGCTCTGATGAAAATATAATTGTGCTTTTAAAATTTACCTTGACAGTTAATTGTGTTGCATCATATCATCCATAAATTTGGAACTTAAAAAATGAGTCTCTTAAAAATTTGCATCTGATATACTGTCACTGATGTAACATATGAGCTAAATATTATTAAAACTTGCTCCTTTGTATTCCATAATCATCGAGTACATCCACATAGCTGTTAACTTACTCTACTGGTATAGATATTTTAATATTGATCATTGGTGTTAAAGCTTTTGAATATTGCCTAATCAAATAAATAAATAAACTGTTCAGATACCAGATGTATCCATTTAATACATGCCAGATCATACACTAGAGGCACTAAGGGGATTTTAAATGTCATTACATTTGTTTTACAAATATTTGAAATGTCATTTCTTTACCATTATTATATTCAAAGTGGGTGTAAGTATACTAAAAATTAACACAAATAACTAAATTTATTTTTATAAATTAGTATTTGTAAATGAAATAAATATAATTTATATAATATATAATTATTTATAATATACTAATTTATAAATTACTAAATTTATTATCCCATTTGATAATCTGCAATAAAAATTGTATAAAGTACTTTTCCATATTGTCAAAAGACTACTAGCAATTATTAATGCCAATATTTAAGCAGCGTGAAGAAAAAAATCGATTGTAAGAGATACAATTCCTTTTGTAAAGTAAATATTATAAAGTCAGAAAATCTAATCAAAAATTCATGAGTAATTTATATCTTCTTATTGAGGATTGAAAATTATTAAATTTGTCTATGATAATAAAAAAAAAGTAAGAAGTTTATTTTTGTACATTAAAACAATTAACTGAATTTACTGTTTTGATCTTAACAACTACAGAACCGTTTTGTCTGCAAGAATTCTGATGATAAGAATTGAACAGGCATAAATCTAGAATTAATTGTATCCATAATCACTGGTTAATTAATAAATTGGTGTTAATTACAAATTACGGTCTTATTATTTAAAGAAATTTACAATCATTTCATATGTTTTGTAAAAGCAAAATGTTTTGGGACAACTGTTTTAAAGGTATGTACTGTAATATTTTGGAAACCAGAATCTTTTCAAGTTTTCTACTCAAACCTTCAACGTTATATAGTACTTTTTTTGTGTACTTAAAATTGATCCAATTGAAAAACACCTAGCTGTTGTAATGATTATTCAGCATTATAATTTTGACTACTGTAAGGCTAACACAAGATAATGTAAACATTAGTTTAATATGAAACAAATATTTATTTTATCATAATTCTTAATCATTTCTTCTTGGATAGTTTTAAAAATGTTCCTAAATGTTTGTGTACCTACTACAATATGATACAAGTATATCTCATGACATGAGAACTTCAATCACACTAATAACTTCTTATGATTCTTGAAATACTAACACAACATAAGCACTGAAGTATGCAGTCACAGAAGTGAAAATTAGCACTTAGTCACATTATTTCTGATTAAAATATTTTACATTACACTAAATAAATACAATTGGATAATCCCAATTAAATATTTCACTGGGGATTAATACTTCCTTTCTTCAATACTTTTGATTCTCTTTTCGGGGCTGTTTGTGAAGATTTGCGTTCTGGATCAGGGGGTCTATCTTTTGCTTCTATCTTACTACCGCTTCTCTCGGGTGGCTTTTCTTTAGTTTCATCGTCTTCCTCTTCGACTTCAGAGTCTTTTTTTAATAGAGCATTAGCTGCTTTTAATTGTCTATACTCATCGTAATGTGCTTTTCTCTTTTGCTCAAAAGCCTTTTTTCGTCTTAACGATTCTTCATCTAAATTTATTTCTTTTTGTAATTTTTCTTTCAATTTGTCAGCGTCAACTCCAGCTGCACTTGCGCCTGCTGTAGATGTACTCGGCGATTCAGGATCACACCCGCTTTCCCAGTTGAAAGGAGTTTTTGGTTCGTCTATTTTCATTAGTCCGTAGTCCTTATTAGGTGGATGTAGAGTTTCCTGAATATTTTCTTCATCCCAGTGAGCTGATTTTCTACGTTCGCTTGGAGCTCCTTTCGATGACTGACTGGGACTTTTAAGAATACTTTTCCTTTGACCGTCTCTGTTTGGTGGTTCTTTCGACATGGCTATCTTTTAACTCGCTGCATTCATCTGATGAAATAACTTTTTTCTTGAATATGGATAAAAATTGCCTTCTCACCTTCAGATTCTCTTTGTAAAGAGATTTGACCTTCACAAGTGTCCAGTATTTGTTTATGATAAGATCCTTTTCGAATAAAAAAAGGGTCAGATGATTAAGTGAAACTTCATAAATACTGTGTTTCGCCGTAGACTCGGACTCAAGTATTAATTTACTTCGTGGACTGTCATTATCCTTAGTCAATGTATCACAGCCACTAATACAGTATAACACTACTCACAGCATAAGAACATATCTAAGCTCGTTTGAGAGGTGTTGGCTTAGTTTATGCCATGATTGTCTATTATTGACAATATTTTCCAACGAAATTGCAAATCACAGTAATTGTTCACTGATAGATACACATAGATATTTTTCAAGTATCGAGATTTTAAGGCTTCACGCTAGAGAGCGTTTGAGTTGCGGTTGTAATCGCATTCGTTTCACTTTGTTATCGAAACCGCATTAAAAAGAGTTAATTCTTCCATTGCGTATTGAAATTCTGCCAAGAATGTTTCAATTCTATTTCGAAATTGAAGTTCATCTTTTGGTAGCTTGTCTTGCTATTCAGGACTCTTAGAAACTCTTTCGACACAAAAATACGTCATGCGTGCAAACAAGGCAGGGTTGCCAGATTGGCGAATTTTATCCCCAAAATGGGATTTTTTTTTCTTTTTGAGGAAAGAATGGGGAACATAAATGGACGGGGAAATGTTTGGCGATTTTTTGAGTAAATTATTTTCTGCTTGTTTCGAAATAGAAATATTCTCCCAATTATTGTGAATAAAAAAGAGAAAAAGAAACAATAGACGTTATTCCATCTCATTTTTATGTATCGATAAGAGAAAAATATACGACAGGTGTAAAGAAAAAACACAAAAAACGAAGATAGAAGGCTTATACAACTTTGAACAGCTCAAAGCATGATGATTGGTTAATTTGAATTTAAGAGAATCATCAGGAACAATTCATGTGGTTTTTGTGGGATTCATGAGAAAATAAAAAAAATTGCCTTTGCGTAATGCAGTTTTCTCAACTCATTCACTTGACACAATTCAATCCAAGACGTCTGCAAAATGGCAGTAAGAAACTACAAGTCTTCGTGGGAAAATGAATCTGAATTTGTAGGTATATTATAAATAAATATTAGAAGACATCCACTATAATGAAGTTACATTTATGCCCAGAAGCAAAACAAGGAGCCATCTCAGCATTTGCTCAAAGGATCACGGAAACTGGACGAAAACCCTGGTCAATATGGGGGTCATTGACCGAGAAGAAGCGGTTCAATACTTGTTACAAGTTGTTTAGAATTATACAGTCCAAATGGTAAATAATAATTAAATATCACTGTTAACATTAATGTTACTTTCCTTTTGATGTTCAGTATAGTCTCTAATTGTATAGAAGCAATTTTTCTAATTGTACAGAAACGATTTTACTTGGGAATTACTTGGGAAACTTTTCTATCGAATTTAATCGTTTAATGTCATCTGGCAAAATATAATATAATATACATCAGTAGCGGAACTCTTTCCTGGGGCTCTGGTTACAAGATCAGAGGCCCCCCACACTAAAAAAAAATCTTATTTGAATTTTTTATTATAAAATTTGCAAAAGTGTCACACATTACAATTTTTCCATACAAATTAATCAAACAATTGTCTAAATATATTTTACTAGCAAAAGATGTTGATTTAGATTTCGTAGTTCTAAATTTTAACACGACCAAGTTTTACATTCGGCAAACGTTTTAACAATTTCTCTCAAATTATAGGTCATGTTATGTTCACTTGAAGAATACTTAAATCACTTAATCGTTTTTGGCTCATGGATTTCCTTAACTAATTTTTTATGATTTTCAATTTAGAAAAAGATCGTTCGGTAGTAAAAACTGTTACTAGGATAGTCAAAAATAAGATTATGACTACAGTCATACGTCATTGGAGAGACGTCATTCATCTAAAATGCTGTGTTAAAATTAAATTCCCGAATTCAGCGTAACAATTTTATTGCACAGACAACTTCGCAATGATAATATTTGCGCTGATAATTTATTTTCAACCAATTGATTTGCGTCAATTATTAGTCATCTGATAATTTCATCAATTCTCATGGCTTACTTTGAACGTACTACATGCTGTATCATTCAAACTAATAAATCATTTCTGAAGTTGATTCTATGTTATGTCAAAACCACGGGGTAAGAACGATGTTAGATATATAGGTGTGTTAACTAGCCGCCTTTTGGCAAAATTTTCTGAAGCCAGTTTGAGGTCCTTGCTTGACCGTTCGGTACGCACGATCGGTTTGGGCATTCATAATGGCGACTCATGCATTTAGTATTTTCAGGTGTTTTCGTTGCAAGAAAGGGATACTGGTCACTGGATACACATAATCGAGGAGACGCTGTAAATGTATTGGAATCTTTTAAGTCGTATTATAAAGTCTGACGGAGGTGTTAAATATTTTTGAAATGTGTTTTAGCGAGAGCCATGCATATTTGCAACTACGTGATTTAAGTACCAAAGATTGAGGATTTCCATTTAAAAAGAGGATTTGAAGTTATAAGAACAAAAAACCCAATAGGGATTACATTTAATACTGATCATTTGACATTCATGTTGCTCAGAAGTTAATAGGTTTGTTCTTCGTATCAGTACGTAATATATTACTGGTCCTCATTGAAAACAATTCCAATATAAATTATAAGTTTATATTAGAAATAATTGTTTGCAATTTGTTTACAGATTATCTTATGAAGTAAATTTTGCCTCGTTAGTGATGCTTATGTACACATTTTTCAATTAATAAATTATACGAACTAAAATAATGGATGGGTTATATGTCACAGATATACAATCTACGTTAAGAGCAAACATAAGACATCTCTGGGGTCATAACATAGACTTAAAAAATCAAGATCTGTTCTGATAAAGAAATTCTTCACCTATGGAGTAATATATGCTTGGAATCAGCTAGGAAATTATCTTTGCAAACAACACAAGAATTCAAAACCAAGTATAGACCCATTCCCAAGAACTTCAGCCCATGACACCTTTTTATTTTACAATATGCAGAGCAGCCCCTCCACTACATAATTTCAGCTTGTCTGCAACTTGTCATACATGTCTGAACATCAAACAATGTATGTAAAGCTGCACTAAACGAGACATTTTCATTGTCGAATAAAATATTTAGATTTCAATCTTTATCAAGAATGACCTACGAATTGAAAAAATGTATATTATAATTCAACTCAATTCTTTATTTCAATATTAATAATATTCAATTTAAACATATTATTTTATAAAATAATTACAATTTTCTTGCTTACAATTCTCAATATCACATAACCTGCTTATAAACAATATACACGTACAGTTTAAATTTATTCATAATTTCCTATATAATAAGTAACATAAATAAATATTACATTTATTGCAGAATTATTACATTGGATATGCAAACCATTTATTGTAAAATTGCTTTGACTATGAATTTATGAAGAAGAATAGTTTATTTTGAGAAAAGCCTTATGTTATTCTTGGAACTTTTCATGTCATGTGCTGACAGGTAGAATATCTTAATTTCTGCTTATGTAGGGCTTCTCTCTCACAGATTATGAGTTATGATTGTATTGTTGTCTATTTGTAGTGCCAAGGATGTGAATAGAAGTGGGGCATGTTGCATTTCAATTGATAACATGGTTTTGGGCATGGTTAAACAATGGAAGGCAAGAATTTTAAATTATTGAAAGTATCTTTTATGTGAGACTCATAGACCAATTTGTGTTTTAATACAATTTTTGTAGTTATAACATTTGTTCCCCCTGAACTTTTCTTGCATTTTCTCACAAACCTAGAGCGGAGTACCTACTAGATTTTACTGTAAAAGAGTTTCCATATTATTCATGAAACAGTTTATACGGTTGTCAAATAACTGAATTGTATTATCTCTCAAATAACTTCTATAAATTCCTAATAACCACTTCATTTCACTTCTTTTAGAAGGCTGCAAAAACATAAAATTAATTTCAAGAAAGAAACTAGAGGTGCTACAGAATGGCACAGACTTTCTTGTAGAAAAGTTTTCTAATTTCCTTGGTGTTGATTGGTACCGTACAGTCTTGCCTTTCCTTCTTGCCTGCTGCCATCTATCGCCGCCGAAAGTACATTTTTTAAAAAGATGTCTCAACAACTACAGTCGTGTCCCTCCTTCTTGCCTGCTTCCATCTATTGCGGCCAAAAGAAAATGTTTTTGAAAATTTCAAAAACAATTAAAATCAAAAAATTAAATTTTTGTAATTTTTGAAAAAGCAAAAAGAATAGAGTAATATGGCGTTTATGTCATCGTATAGGGTTCGTTTGTCACTAACCATACGAAAAATTTAAACAAAAAACTTGGAGCCGTTTTTGAGAAAATCGTGCATTGGTTATTTTTGTAAATTGCAAATCTTGCACCCACCATTGCGCGAAAACTACCAAAATTTTCAAAAAAAAATCTACATGAACTTATTGAAAGAAAATTTATGGACAAGAAATTTTATTTGAAAAAAAAATCTGTCTTCAATTTTGTAGTTGTAGGAAGGCGCCGAAAAATTTCAAACTTTTGCAATTTTCGGGAATTCAGAGTTACTCCGTATATACGTAATGAAATATGACCCTAATTGCTACAATTATTGGGCGATTCGTCGTAACCCGTTTCCGAATTTCTAATAACATGGGCGCCAGGAAAAAGGTTACGATATTTTAACTATTATTACTCTGATAAAAACTAAATATTATCCCGCTAGCTGGGTCGATGAGTCACGTCAGAAACAATCGCTATTATCTATTAATAGCCGATTACCCGATCTGCCATTTATACAGAATGGAGAGGAAACTGAAAACATATTATTTTGTCTAGCTACTTATTAGCTTGAATTGGCCAATGAAAATCATTTCTTTCTTTCAAAGAGAAACTTAATGTTTATTTCTTATTAAAATGTAGCAAATTAAAATGTAAAAATGTATAATGAGAAACTTTCTTTAGTCATGACCTAGTTCGAACCTTATACGGTGATTCTGGTCTTCGCGCGCTCTTGATCGATGCCACCTTGAAGAAACGCCTTCCCTTCTTTCTTGAGGTTCCGAAGTCCTGAAGTCCAATTACCACGAATCCTCTTTTCTTTAAATACGAACACTGTCGATTCACCGTTTCGCACCACTCAAATATTTGTTCTAGCTCCACTATATTATGTCTGATGCCCGTTCTCTCCGTATAAATATCCAGTGATTTTATGATTACACAGCAAACATTTCTCAGTTCTATCTTCCGTTTATAGCAAGAAAATATGCAAAGTCCGGTATCGTTCGTGAACCGCATACATTTATAAGTTCAAGAATGATTAGAGTTCACTCGCGAAAAATTTCCAAGTCTTATTTTGATGCACAGCAAAATATTCAGAACTCGACACGTTCCACAAATCTTAGAAAGTATCACAAGTTCACTTCTGGTTCTGCCACGAAAATATTCAGAGTCCGAATATGTCCCTCAAGTCCGATTCTTGCTCTACCACACGAAAATATTTCAAAGTCTGAACACGTACTGTAGACCCCCGAAATTTTTACAAGTCCTAACATGCACAAATTAATCTATTCGCGAGCGAACTTCTCACCGTCACAACATGCGACAGAATGAATTTTATCGTCCCTTTAAAACCCACAATGCCTCGCCTTTCCATTTTTATTTATTTATTTTTTTTTTACTATCTTGTTTCGACAAAATGCCACAAACTTCCGTTTTAATAACCAGTCGACGCTTCTTCAACCAATCCACAAATCTCTTATATTTCCTCCTACTCACGCCGTCACCTCCAAGGTCAGATGAATGTTTGTTTATCCTGACAACAACCACGACGTCGTTACTAAGGCGCCATATTGCTTCTTATTTTCCCTAACCATTTCGCCCATTTACGACAAATATTATGTAATAAAACATGTCCCCATTTTGGTATGTCACAGTAAGTATACGAGAAAGTAACTAGAAGTGCTACAGAATAGCGCAGAATTTCTCGTAGTAAGGTTTTCTAGATTCCTTGGTGTGGACTGCTACTGTGCAGTCTTGTCCCACCTTCTTGCCTGCTTCCATTGCGGCCCAAAGATTTTTTTTTTTTTAATTTTCGCAACTTTTCTGTTTCCAAATACTAGAACGTAAATTACATTTCAATAACGTTAAAGAAGGTTTTAACGTCGTCCTAAATAACAATTTTCAGTGAAAATTTTGAAGCCGTATTTAAGAAAATAGCGATTAAGCATTACTGTAAATGCGAAATTGGAAGCTCTTTTTCACAGGAATCTAGTGAGTTTTCGAAAAACTTTATTGGAAGTCATTTTAAGTACTTTCACTGACAAATGCAATAATGTATACAAATTGATAGAAATGCGCATAATCTTAGTGTGAGAGATATTTTAAAAAAATTACACTTGTGTAATTTTTGAAAAAAACAAAAGAATACACCAAATTTAATTTTACGTCATATTAAACAGAGCAACTAGCACTACCCATTGGAAAAAATTGAAGAGAACATTTGGAGCTATGTTTGAGAAAATGGCTTTTGAGCGTTTCTGAAAATGTGGAATTTAGAGCTCATTTATCAGAAAACTGTTGAGTTTTCGAGAAACTTTATTTGACATTATTTAAAGCGCATGTACTCATAAATCTAATAAAGTTAAGAAAGCGCCTCTAGTGTAAATATTTCAGGAGTGCTAGTACAAGTCAAGAACATTACATTTTTGTAATTTTTGCCAAAACAAAAGAATAGAGCAATATGGTGTTTATGTCATTCGAAAGAGTGCATTTGGTACTATCCCTACCAAGAATTTAAAGAAAAGATTTGTAGCCGTTTATGAGGATATCTGTTTTTTTTTATTTTTTAAATTGCAAACATTGCAAATATTTATGGACAACAAATTTCATTTGAAGGAAAAATCTGTCTTCAATTTTGTAGTTGTAGGATGACTCCGAAAAAATTCAAATTTGGTCAATTTTCGAAAATTCAGAGTTAACTGTGAAAATCGGAACTATGCCATGTTTATACGTGTATTTTATTCTATACGTACAAGAAATTTAAAGAAAAAATTTGGAGCAGATTTTGAGAAAATTTTGAAAATGTTCCTAGGGCTTCATGTAAAGTGCCCCCAAATTTTAAAGAAAGTTTTTGAAAATTTAAAAGCTTCAACTAGAGCCAGATGGGCAGGGGTTTCTTCAAGATGGAAAAGATCGTACGTGTGATTTAGGCGCTAGTAGTGTTCACAGACTGACTGACGGACGGACGGACGTTTTGAAAAAATAACCTTTTCGGTATCAGGGAAACCCAAAACGTGTATTTCCGTTGAAATCTCGAAATCGGTTTTCCGCAGCATTACATAACTTTTCTCTATACTAGGTATATTACTCCGTATATACGTATGTATACGAGAAAATAACTAGTGTAGCTACAGAATGGCACAGACATTCTCGAACTAGTTTGTACAGAACATTTTTTGCGCTTAATTTATAAGAACTAGCTGACCCGGCGAACTCTGTTCCGCCTTAACAGCCGGTGCCATCTTTTTTCTCCAGAAAACTTTAATGCACCACAATACTCGCAAACAACGTTCATTGGCCCAATGTAAACGCTAGGGTGCAAGCTGGAATCATTGCTGCAATCGTATCGCTGCAATCGAAACGCTGCTCGATTCAAATCAGCACTTGATGAATTTCTTGTTCTGCTTCGAACATTATCTATTTGTTGACCTCTGTTGTTCGCTCGACGATTTTGCATTGCCAACCGAGCCGTTTCACGGGCTGCCTCACGTTGCTCTTGTGATGGTAAAGCACGAAGTCGAGCCATACTAACGCGGCGCTCTTCACGTGCAATTTCTTGTTCTTCTTCAGTCCTTTCATTGGCCATGTTTCGTATCCTTCTTGCATTACGACTTTGTCGGGAAAGATTCGATCGTCTTGGTCGCGGCATTGTTAATTATACTTCACTTCACTTTTTAACACGCTTTTATTAGCTTCATTTGTATTTTTTCTTGATTGCTTGCTTGTTCTCTGCTGCAGAACGCTTCTGCACAGAAAACTTAGGCGAAAAGGCGCGAAAACATACGAAAACGTGTGAAAACGTGCGAAAACCCTCTAAAAGGTGCAAAATCACGCGAAAACGTGCGAAATCACGCGAAAACGTGCGTTCTCACACAGGAACGCTGTCGAACGGGATAAACAGTATCCTATGTCCGTCTCCTGGCTCTAAGCTTCCTGCTCACCAATTTTCAGCCAAATCGGTACAGCCGTTCTTGAGTTATAAATAGTGTAACTAACACGACTTTCTTTTATATATATAGATGTAATTTCCGAAAATTAGGGTTAACGTAAATGAACCGTTTTTTTAAATTTAAATTTGTCCTTTGCTCTATCAAAAAATTTTGAAAGAAAATTTTGGAGCGGGTTTTGAGATCAAAAATTTTAATTCGCCTGTCCTTCAAGTATTACTTCAAGCACTTTGAAGCAGGGAAATCAATATGTAATTACTATAGTCGAAGCACAAACGATGCAAAAATGATGAACGAAAAATATAGCTGTGAAATTTCAATTAATCTACTAAACTGCTTACTTACGTAGTAGTGGTTTGTTATATGATAAACAGGAGTAATGGTAACATGATTCCAACGGATTGACATAAAAATATCAAAACACTACACTACGATACTCTACGATGACCCTTAAACCATAACACGAATATGTATTAAGACTGACACACACACACACACACACACACACACACACACACACACACACACACACACACACACTTATACGTAATATTTTTTTTCAATATTCCACTGATAAAAGCTTTCGTGTTTAGACTGTATCAACACATTGTTCAATACTCGTAATATTCTTGTCATGGTAACCGTCATGGTCAACGTAACCGTAATCGTAATAATGTTCTTGTCATGGTAATTACTGACAAAATATGTAGGCGAGCGAATAAAGAAATATAATATTTGCGGTAATATTTACAATACATCGTGGAAATATAAAACAAAATATTTAGAAATTTTTTCAATTGACACGACGGTTTATTTTACGTTTTCTGCAATATTTGCTTTTTATCCTATTTATCATTTAAAAGCACCTACATTTGTAAGCATTATTTTGATTTTGGGGCCCCAAATATCTTGGCCTAAGTCAAGCTTTTGGAATATTGGAGAGAATTGAACTCTTTTCCACAGTGGAGGGTTTTGGCGAAAAAGTTTCCATAGTTTTTGAGAAAATTTGGTTCAAGCATTTCAGAAAATACGCCAATTTAGTTCAATTATATCAAACGATTATGGAGAACTTATGGACATTTCAAAAAAACCACCATTAGAGATACTTTGAAGCTCATGAGTTAAGAAACGCATTGAACAATGAAATGTATCTGTAATGTAAATTTTAACGATGGGAGAGACAAGTAAAAAAGAATTACATTTCTGTCATTTTTGAAAAAATGAAAGAATAGAGTAACATGGAATTTATGTCGTCGTACAGCACATTACGCACTACCCATACCAAGAATGATAAAAATTTTGAGCCGTTTTTGAGAAAATCTTGTTATTGTAATTTTTGAAAATTGCAATTATCGCGCGCAATATTGCTCGAAATCTACTAAAATTTTCAACAAATGACCTTAATGAAAGAACTACTCATAGACAACAAACTTCATTTGAAGGAAAAATCTCTATCTTCAATATTATAGTTATTGGAAGACGCCGAACAGAATTCAAACTGTTGCAACTTTCGAAAATTCAGACTTAACCGTGAAAATTGGACCTATGCCACCTTTATAGGTGTATTTTACTCTATTCGTACAAGAAAGTTAAAGAAAAAATTTGGAGCCGTTTTTGATAAAATTTTGAAAATGTCTGCGGGGCTTTATGTAAAGTGCCTCCAAATTTTAAAGAATGTTTTTCAAAATTTCAAAGCTTCAACTAGAGCCAGGTGGCTAGGGACTTCTTCAATTTAGAAAAGATTGTACGAATGGTTTTAGGCGCTAGGAGTGTTCACAGACGGACGGACAAACGTTTTGCTTCCGATAGGTTTTTCGGCTTCAAGAATCCACAAAAGAGGGATTCTGGCTACACCACGTGTTAGAGAATATTTTCTCTTAATTTAGTAACTGATTTTGTGCATTTTTTCGTCACCCTACCCCGGCAATTAATTTTTTTTTCGCCGAAAATCCGCTGTTTTTTCCCGCAGCATTACATAACTTTCTCTATGCTATGCGTATTACTACGTATACAAGAAAGTAAAAAGGAATATCTCCATCGTTGAAGGTACTTTTTAGAAACCACTGCACAGAACATCATTTCATTATTTTATAGATACCAATAACACTATATCTAATTGTAGATGCAATAACAATGTCAATCATAATGTATACTAGTTATTTTCATAGTATATTGATAAGTTCAGTAATTTTCAGTACATTATGTTTTAAGAGAATCAGTGGAATCAATACTTGTAAACCAGAGGCGTTTATTCCATGGAAGCAAGGGAAGTATTGCTTCCCCTATCATTTCCAAGGATATCTTATATTTTAATACCACCATCTTCAATATTATAGTTATTGGAAGACGCCGAACAGAATTCAAACTGTTGCAACTTTCGAAAATTCAGACTTAACCGTGAAAATTGGACCTATGCCACCTTTATAGGTGTATTTTACTCTATTCGTACAAGAAAGTTAAAGAAAAAATTTGGAGCCGTTTTTGATAAAATTTTGAAAATGTCTGCGGGGCTTTATGTAAAGTGCCTCCAAATTTTAAAGAATGTTTTTCAAAATTTCAAAGCTTCAACTAGAGCCAGGTGGCTAGGGACTTCTTCAATTTAGAAAAGATTGTACGAATGGTTTTAGGCGCTAGGAGTGTTCACAGACGGACGGACAAACGTTTTGCTTCCGATAGGTTTTTCGGCTTCAAGAATCCACAAAAGAGGGATTCTGGCTACACCACGTGTTAGAGAATATTTTCTCTTAATTTAGTAACTGATTTTGTGCATTTTTTCGTCACCCTACCCCGGCAATTAATTTTTTTTTCGCCGAAAATCCGCTGTTTTTTCCCGCAGCATTACATAACTTTCTCTATGCTATGCGTATTACTACGTATACAAGAAAGTAAAAAGGAATATCTCCATCGTTGAAGGTACTTTTTAGAAACCACTGCACAGAACATCATTTCATTATTTTATAGATACCAATAACACTATATCTAATTGTAGATGCAATAACAATGTCAATCATAATGTATACTAGTTATTTTCATAGTATATTGATAAGTTCAGTAATTTTCAGTACATTATGTTTTAAGAGAATCAGTGGAATCAATACTTGTAAACCAGAGGCGTTTATTCCATGGAAGCAAGGGAAGTATTGCTTCCCCTATCATTTCCAAGGATATCTTATATTTTAATACCACTTGACTAGTAATTTAGAGACCTTTACTAGTAATCCAAGTCACAACAGTTTAAATAGAGCGCGTCTAATCTTATCTTTACAAAATGAGCATGTAATTGTCATTGTCACCAATAGATAGGGTAGAGTTCGCCAGTAAAACTCTTTGGAAGCACTGAGCTGACTGCATGCAGTGTCTCATAGGGAATGCTGTGATCAGCCGATATGCTGGCGCGTGTGGTGAGCGCGCGCAGGCTCATTCAATGGAGCTCGCCTTTGGAAGCAATCGGCCAATTGCCTACAGCGTGACTCACTTCGCGCGTATAGTGGGCTCCGCACGCGCTAATCGGTTCGGTGTTTAAATTATCCATTTGTCGTCTTATCCATGTGAATAATTAACTATAGCTGAACCGTTCGCAAAAAACATCATGGCGGACGTACCTTTGGTGAAGTCTTGGAGGCTGCCCCCACCCTGCGGCAGCTGAGATTTCCCCTCTCGGCGATAAGGAAGCGCGTAGGTGACAAGGAGAGGCGACTGCGAGACTCAGCGATCGCACTGACCGTCACTCACCACTGCCCTCGTCCTCAGAAGAACTCGCACTGCCAGGAGTGTCCAAAGAAATGACGAATCCATCAATATGTTATGGATTCGTCACATTGTCTGAATTATTATGTCGCCTCTATTTTCTGCTCGTGGCTTTTCTTCCATTGTTCAGCACTGTATTGTGCTAACGCTTCTCTGCAAAACGTTTCCTTTTCTTCTAAGGTTGCACCAATTGTTTCTGTTGTCACGCGCTCTTTTATAAATCCCCAACCAAGTTCTAATGGATTTAGATTTGGATGGTACAGTGGAAGATGGATAGGAATGTGGCTATGTTCAATAATTGTTTGATCAACGACGTATCGTTTTTCAGTGGGTATACTTTGAATTATTTGTAATAACTGGGCGTTTGTGGGAAATGCATCAAAAGCAACTCCATGATTATTTAGCCATTCTGCTATATATTTTTTCAAAAAAGCAGAGTTCGGTTTTCTCTCAATTTCTGTACAATAGAACTTTGCGTTGTCCATTACTACATCCGACGGGGCAACTTCATCAGGAACTCTTTCAGACACTTGGTGAATCTTTCTGCGTTAATTGACGCGTGATCTCCTGTTTTTTGTTCCGAAAAGAATATCAACAAGGCATCATCGACAAACCCGTCTTCACCTCCCCATGAACAATAATTAATCTTTGTCCTTTGCCTATTCTTGTTGTAACGCCAATTTCTTCCTCAGACTGCCAACACGATGTTCCACAATGTGATGCCAGTATGTATGTTTCGTTGATATGCACTATATAAAACATAGGGAGTTTTCTATTGGACTGCTATCTTTTCCACTTGAAACCAAGCTTCCGCAATCGCATTCTGAGGAATTCTCTGCCACAGTCCATAACTTCGTCTTCCTTCAGTGCTGTTAATAGCTTTCCAATAGTAGGACATTCTTTTTTTACAGTGTAAAAATTATGAATTTTCTGCCTAATAGCAGAATCCGTTAATGAATCCACTTCGATCAGTTCTCTCTATTTTCTTTCCTTTGGGAGTTGAAAATGTGATAGATAGATATTGGATAGGATAGGTAGATACCAAACTCACCTCTGATGAACACGTATTAGACGACAGAAAGAATGAGAATGCCTTGACCACAGAGCAAACTCATGTTAAATGTCGGAAGTCGAAGATCGAGCAAACGGCAACTTTTTATCTCTGTATCTCAATCATGTTCTAGAGATCAGAGGTAGGGGTACATTCACTCGCGAATTTTTCAGAAGGCTCGAGTGCGGTGCAGAGGAAAGAAACTCTGAGAGTTGCTTGCTCCCACAGACCGTTTCCGATCCAGTTGTGCTGGTGGTGGGTAGACTCACACCCATCTACCTCCTTGCACAGGAATGGAAACTTATCTACCAAACGAATACTCAACTGGGAAGCCGATAACGATGACCCGTAGAGAAGCCAGATTCTTCCCAAATAAACTCTGGCAGAACACTTGGGAGAATGAAACTCGAGTGAGATAGACAACTAGCTCATGTGTGTCCTATCGGGCACAAGTAGGCGATGCTGAACACCTTTTCTTCGTCTGCGAGAGTTGAAAAAGCACAGGAAGCTCTGACAGAGTAATTGAAAATCCTTAGACATCTACATTGTTAGACATCTACAATGAAAAAGTACCCTGCAAGACCAACACAGAAGAAACTCACGCCTAGAGCTTACGGCAGGGAGGAAACGAAACAGAAGACGAGAAGAGTTTTATGTTGACGAAAGTCAAGACCATATTCCGAAGTAATGGGAAAGCGGTACTTCAATGGATCTCCAAGGAAAAGGGTTCATGGATTTGGGGTCTCACACTATTCAGGAGTGTGATCTCTCCTGAATGTTCTTGAGATTTTCTACACTTTTCAATGGATGTAGAATGCCAAAAGTAATAATAATAATAATAATAATAATAATAATAATAATAATAATAATAATAATAATTATTATTATTATTATTATTATTATTATTATTAAGGCTACTTTTGGACAAAAAATTGAAATTGTAGGTCCCTGCTAGCAATAACTGAATTATTCTTTACTAGGTGACCCGGCGAACTCTGTTCCGCCTTAACAACCGGTCCTATCTTTTTCTCGCGTCGCACTCACTGTGAGAAACTGTACTATCCTTGTTGCACTGCGTACGGGCAAAAACGTGCGTTCTCACACAGGAACGCTGTCGAACGGAATAAACAGTATCCTAGGTCCGTCTCCTGGCGCTAAGCTTCCTGCTCACCAAATCGGTACAGCCGTTCTTGAGTTATAAATAGTGTAACTAACACGACTATATATATAGATATAACGGCAAACGAAAGGCGGCTATCATTATCGCCTTCTGTTATCAGTGCGGCGTTACAACAATGGGTTACAACAGGCAACAATGACCGCTAACATGCGAAATCACGCGAAAACGTGCGAAAACGTGCGTAAACGTGCGTTCTCACGCAGGAACGCTGTCGAACGGGATAAACAGTATCCTATGTCCGTCTCCTGGCTCTAAGCTTCCTGCTCACCAATTTTCAGCCAAATCAGTACAGCCGTTCTTGAGTTATAAATAGTGTAACTAACACGACTTTCTTATATATATATATATATATATATATATATATATATATATATATATATATATATAGATTATATATGTAGTACTTACTTCCTCTAACATGTTGTGTAGTTAGTAGCTTCATTTTGTGGACCACTGTCGTCGGAAAATTGGTATACGGTAAAACGTTTCGCCGTTCGGCCGTCTGTTTCATCTGTCTATCTGTGAACAACTCATGAAGCTACACTGTAAGCAGGTTTTTCCATATTTCCTGATCGAACTGGCTCACGCCACCGCCCTTTGTATTTCAAATGGATATTTTCTTTTCTGGGAGTACGTACTTTACATGAAGCCTCAACATTTTCATTTTTTCTCAAAATGTTTGGATTACTTTTTTAATCGGATAGAGCGGCACAAGTCCGATTTTCGTTGAAATTTTGAACTTTCAAAATTTGTAAAAGGTCAAAATATTTTCAGCATCTTCCTTTGACCAAAATATTAAAGATATAGATTTTTCTTTTGAATGAAAAAGAGGTTATGAATATTTTTCCAAAATATGAGAGTTTTAGCGCATCAAATTTTCGCTTCAATCTTTCTGTATGAGCAGTGCTACATGTACTGAAAAACATGGCCTAAACACAGTTTTGATGTAATCTTTGTGTTTTTTAATACACATTACAAATACATAATATTTTGATATATCTCTCACGATATGTGGATAAGGGCATGATGGGCTGTTTCGGCGCATTATTTCATTTGTGTGTAGAAGTGCTTTAAATTATTACTGATAATGTTTCTCAAAAACTCGTTTTCTGTGTAAATGAGCTCAAAATTACGTATTTTGAGAAACTCTCGAACAGCATTTTCTTAAAATTATTTTTTTTTTGACATTTTTATACATTATGGCATTTGGGTGCGCAAGTGTTTTAAATGATTTCCTTTGAAGTTTCCCGAAAACACAAAATTTTACTGTGAAAATAAGCTTATAATTGAGCATTTTCAGAAGAAGCGCTCGATGACATTTTCTCAAAAACAGATGCCCAAATTTTTCAATGGAATATTCGAAATAAGACCATGATTACTCTTCCATAATACTCTAAAACTCCAATTTTAAATCCACTATTAGGAGACCGAAAAATTGAGAAATTCTGAAAAAAATTTCTATTGGTCGCCAATATGTGGCAGCTGGAAAGAGTGAGAAGCAACACCGAAAAGCCTTCGTAGACTGAAGAGATGATTATTATTATTATTATTATTATTATTATTATTATTATTATTATTATTATTATTATTATTATTATTATTATTATTATTATTATTATTATTAATATTATTATTATTATTATTATTATTATTATTATTTCGCATTTCACTGCGACATAAATTGCCACTTTCGCGACATTAAGCTGAATGCATTAATTCATTTTTTTAATCATAAATGCCGGGAGGTTCACACTATATTTTATGTCCCCTCCCAATTTTACGTGCCAGAAAGTCTACGCTTTCTGTACACAATTACCCTAGTTAGTTGTCTGTAATTCACAAGCGATAATTTCTGGGTGTAACTAAATGGGTAAGATTAATGTCAAATTCCTTTGAAACAAATGAAATTATTTTAACTTATCAAAAAAGCAAGCAAAAAAGAAAACATTCTAATGGGGTTTTCTAAACACAAAGTTAGATATTTATCAAATATTAGATATTCGCGCTTCCATTTAGTTTGCCTCATTATTACGAGAACAAAGGGTCTGCTTGGTACATGATGCAAAATATGATGTCAAAATACTGTCTTAGAAGGAAGTCACAATCCGTCCATAGGTGTATGCTTTCAATTTGAAATTTCATTGATTCGATGAACTACTTTCGGATAATTACACGGATATCTTTTTCTCGAAAGGGATTTTTTTTTACCAACATTACTTAACAGGCATACAATCTCGGGGACAGTGAACGATCTATTCATTTCAGCGATCGTGTTTTTTTCGTCAACAAGAGCGCGGGGCGACGTCTCCGCGAGCGATAAGACCCGTACATCTGGGTCGCCCGAGGAAGCGTGTAACTTTTGTGGAATTCCCGCTGGAAATGAGATTTTGAAGGGAAGACAGAAAATATCTCCAGGCTTTTCTTTTGATGGCGGAATTCGTGGGCCCTCGCCGAAGCCCCGTCACATCAGTGGGATGACAATTCAACGAAACATTACAAACAAATCTACGGTTTGTACACGATTTATATGATTTGTGTCTTTAGAGACGTGTGTACGTTCGCTTTAGTAAAAAGTAGAGTTGATACAGTAGTTTACATTACCAAAGGCCAAAAGCAGAGTTGATGAATAGACGAATTTTTTTCACGAAGGGAGGTGAATTCTGAATTCACTTATTTTAAAGTGATTTATTTTCATTAAAAATATCTATTTACGTGTGACTGTCAAGTAATGAAATGTATTCCTCAGAAACGAAGTATACAACAATTATTTCTATTATGTTCTAATCTATTACGTTAATTAGCATTTAATACCGCATGTGGTACGCGAGAAATAAAGCTAAACTTACTGTCCGGAAGTAGATAAAGGACCATCTCAACATGTTCCCAAAATCGTTGAGAAACTGAACAGATATTGCGACGAAGACGATCCTACACCGCAAAACTGAATTTTCAAGAACGAATATTTGTATGAAGTATGTTGTGTTTTGAATCGGTTATATTCACCTCAACAGTATATCCATCGAAATTTGAGGTCACCATTAGAGCTAGTACTAAATTTGCACTTACTTCTAGTGAGAAAATATATTTTATATTCCTCAAAGTACAATATATTTCATTGAAAATTAAAGCAATGCGATATATTAATTTGTAAATTTCTCTAATTGTAAAATATGGCACTTTTTATTTTTATCCCGTAAAATATATAACAATTGGACTGAATTTGACATTACTAGTGAAGTGTAGCGACACAAGCCGCTCATCTATTAAGCGACAGTATAAAATTCGTTCAAAAATGTTTAGGATAGAAGAAATTAATGAAATGAACTTGCAAAAGAGTATTCAGTAATTTTCACAGCGATCAGAGTCAGATCAATGCTTTGCACAATTATCAATATTTGGAATATTGTCACTATGATTCAAATGTTCCACTTCCTATTTCATGTAGTTATTTCAGAAATGCTTGTTCATTAAACCAGTAAGTTTTTGAATCAAGTGGGAAGAATACGGAAATTTCAAATCTTGCTCAATTTTGGATGCAGGTTTCTTGACCAAAGACTACGATTTCCAAGGTATCTTGTGCTTTTAGAGCTTCCAAAATTATTTCTTATCCACCCATCCCCTTAGCTCTAGATCTTTACCTTTCAATTGTGAACTCTCAGTAATTGCAGTCTCTACGGGAGATTTCATCACAGGGTGGAAAGAGTTATTTGAATTAGAATTTAGAGTTATGAAAAGGAATAAGAACAAATATTGTAACAAGAGTAAACATTGTGAAGTTCTTGTAATCTTGTGACGACCATTTAAACCTTTCGCCCAGATTCCGTTAATTTTTTCCCTTCGTTTTGCGTGGTGATTTGAGCAAATACCAGTGCGGGCGGTCCCTTGTGTTGTTTCTGTAGCTTTTTTATCTCATCCAAAAGAATTCAACGAGTTTGTGACATTTTGAAGTTAAATATATCGTTTCCTCTGCGGTGGATGGCAGCACCCATCACTCGCCCGCAAGCAGACAACCGAAGCCGCTCGAGACAGTCGCGAAGGAGCGCGCGGACGCGTGCGGTGGCCTGCAGCTGCGAGTGACGTCATTCTCGACCGCCGCGCCGCCCCACAGCCAGTGGCCCCCCGCGCCGCGCGAAATGCAGCGCCATGACGAACACAGGTGAGCTGCTGACGCGACATGACAATAGAAGCACGAGCCTAAATGAAGTTAATCCAATTGCGGCGGATACGCAATCAAAACACCTATTTCTCATTACCAAGACACTTTTCAGCAGTAAAAAGTAAAATCAGCAAAGACACTTTTCAATAACTCATTTACCTAACAAATCCATCTACACCAAACCCGCCGAAAATAACTGCAGTAAGATGTTTAATGTAAATAACAAGAGCCCCGTAGTTCAACGGCAACAAAAGCTACCTACATGACGAAGTACACATAAATGAAATAGCACACTAAGGGTCGGTTTCACCAAAGAGTAAGTTGATTCCCCTCTGAGTAAATCATTTTTACTCGAGAGAAACGGAGCGTTTCACCAACTCTTTACTCGAGTGTAAATCGCTTACACGAGAGTAAATTCGACAGTAACTTTATTCAGGGATTCTGAATATTATTTTCTAGTGCGAAGACAAAGATGGTTGCGGGAGAGAATGGATTGGCTTTCCAATTATGATGATCGAGATTTTGTCACGAGGTTATGTTTGACCAAATCATCAACTCTTCTAGTTGGAAGAATTGAAGCTGATTTAGAAATAAAGGTTGTAAATATACGACAACAAAAGGAAAAATAATAACAAGGTACTTATTTATTTAGTCAAATCAGTAAAATCTGTCAATAACATATAGGGTGAGAAGATCACCTGCGCACGTTTTTTTGAGTTCCAGAATCCTTTCTCAACATTTTAACTATAAATAGATGAAATATAATAGAATAAAAGTTTAAAAAATAAAACAAACTATAATAAAAATAATAAAATTTAAAAAAAAGCGCGAGATTAGCAACATTTGAAAAACTATATATTTTCATACTAATACGTAATAATACACATTCAAAAACTAGACTAAGAATATTAAGAAATAAAGATACAAAATTTAAGAAAAATGCTACGCTAACTTACAAAACACCAAAACGTCACAAAGAGCTCCATAATTAAAATGAAAGGAAATAATCACAGATTCCCGTTGGTCCGCATTGGAGGACACGCTCGCTCACGGTCTCTTAAACTGCTCTCCGCTGTGTAAGAAAAAATGCACCTTCAGCAGGTTCGCGGAGTAAATCGAGGTGTATGTACTCTAAAGTAAAATTACCCTCCAGAAGAGTGGTGAAACGTTTATATTCTACACGAGAGTAACTATCGTGGAGTAATGCTTACTCTCGAGCAACTACGCTTAACTTTAGTCGGTTGTTGGTGAAACCGGTCCTAAAAGGCATTTACCAACAAATAAATTTTACTCAAACCTACCCATCCCAGAGGCATCATTTCAGTACAGACTCGGAAAAATCTCATATACGTAACAAGAATCAAAACAGATTCCGCTCCATTCCTTCCCTAAAAATTCACAATTATCAAATAATTCAAGAAGTGGTGTAGTTTCTCTGCCTCATCCTTGCACAGCAGGCAAGTCCAACAGCGTCAGGACGAGCTACTTGCCCGCCTTGCCCTACATTGCCCGCCCGGCGCTCACGCGAGCACCGGCAACTTCCTCTGATCCTTCTATTTCCCCTCCAAATTCAGAAAGCGATGGACACTCTCAAGCTGAAGCTGCGCGCGACGGGGAATAGTGGCTTCATACGAAAAAAAAATAAATTTTGTTCCACCAAACAACCGAGATTTGAATGGATTATATTATTATCTTTTTAAAATCTGTCCTGTATAATCATGTTTCCTAAGGAGCAGAAATATGTTTGAGAGACGAATTCTTTCCTTGTTTTCGTTTTGTGTTATTTTATTAAATCAGTCAGTTATTTATTGTAAATAGCAATAATGTGAAATTAAATTACAATTTTCTATATATTAACAATTCTTGCCAACGGGCTGTCAGCCCTTTTAAAAGAAAAGAATCTTTGGCTCCTAAACCTTCTAACCTGAACGTAGGAAGGTTTGCATTCTTAAGTAAACAGATTTCGTTGTAGAACGTTGCAACTATTGCACTCTTAAACAGATTACAAAATCAATTCAATATGTTCAATTTTACTCTCATTTGACAATTTGAAATCTGTCCGATTTATTATTTCATTTTAATGGATCATTAATTTTGTTCATTAGCAATAACGAATGGGACTACTTTTGGGGAAGTAATTTTCAGCAGATATCCAGTGACATATCGCCATCCCAGAGCAGATTGTACAACCCTTACTGTAAAATCTCGCAGTAGTTGCTCTATACGCAGTGACCGCGAGTTATCTTGCCCGCGTCCTTGACATGCGTGTTATCTAGTAATTGAGTAACCTCCGGCCATCAATCATGGTTTGACCCCTTCTGGTCCATACATCTAGGCAAATAGGATACCATTCCACGCATCTCGGTCTTTTGATGAAGAGCTGATGTTTTTTTTGCATCCCACCCAGAAGATACTAAAAAAATCTGAAGATTAGTGTATTTGTGTTTTTTAAGCAACTGAATCGCGTTTTGGGGTCTTACAGCGCTATACAGAAGTGATCAATAGCTCTATCCATTCCTATCGACAGGGTTGGGCAAAATTCTTTAAATTTAGTATTTAAATGCTTCGCCAAAATACTTCGTAAATAAATATTTAAATATGTACTCAAAATATATTAGGTAAAATATATTATTGTAATTGTCAATTACAATAAATTACTAATTGACAGTCATACATTTCTAAACAATAACTTATAAGTCTAACTCAAATAAGCGGTATTTCCTATTTAAGCGACCAGTTTTTGAAACAAATCATCAGGCAATAAACACCTATTTGACGAATGTATAAAACCCGCAAAGGAAAACGGTTGTTGAACTGGCGCAGATGAATATAAACTAGTGATATAACTAAAGCTCGGACATGTAAGCACTACAAAGGTCGAAAATAAGCAGGCAAATAGGCACTTAAAACTTAAAAATAGGCAGGGAAATAGGCATTCTGGTTCACAATAGGCAGGCACTTAGGAAGTAACTTAAAAATAGGCAGGAAAGTGGGTATTATGGTTGAATAATATTAAAATTTTTACATACTACATAAAGGATGAACATAGTTCTCTACAAACAGATCGAATTTCTTCGATTGTCAAAATATATTGCGGAGTTAGATAATATTTCCTAAGAGTTGACTCGTGTGTAATTTCTTATTTTGCATATTTTGTTGTTTAAACTGGTTAAATGTTGGATTTTGAAGTTATGAAAATAGAATGTTTGCGACATGGCACAAGTCAGTGTTGAAATTCTTTCTTGTCTTCATCTTTTGACTGCACTTGCTGAAGAAGATTTGAATAGTTTTTCTCACTTTTTTCTCATTTTTTGCATGAGTTGCAATGTTTTTGTATTGTAAGAAGTATGATTTTGCACAGTACCATCTTTTCACACTTTCAAAAAATACATTTCCAGTCTGCCGTGGATCTTCTCCGTAAATCCACTATTTTATCAATGCTATAATTAATTCTTGAAACTTTCTCTTTTGGCATTGTAGTAAGCATGCTTAATAGGAACAGCAAATTTACTGATCTGGCATGCACTTAACTTCGAAACCAATACAAAATTATCGAAGAAAACTCCACCGATCTTGTGTAATACTACTTTCTAAAAGCGAAAGATGCCGCCTTCAATCTGCGATTGAAGGGAAAGCACTATTTTAGAAGATAGTTGAATTCTTGGTAAGGAAAAGATAGCTCACATATCATTGTGAAGATCGAAAAGACGAGAACGATTTCCTGTACTCTGGTGCGCCCTGACAGGCTTCAGCGAAGTAGCCCGCACGGTGTCAAATTATCATCCGTCTGTCTCTAAGCGGTGTCCCTGCTCGACGCGTTACAGGAGAGAACACACAGGGCTTCGACGAGGACGCTCTGGCAGATTTTAAGCGGTTGTTACTTCTTTGGTAAAAAAATACCCATCCGTGATTTCTCAAAAAATCATTGTAGAAATCAAAATATAGTGAACAAAAATATTAAAAATGCGGAAAATTCGGCTCTTAACGCTCAATTAGACAATTATCTCTAAAATAAGCATCATTAAACCCTCGCAAAAGCATTTCTGAGGTAAACATTGATAATGGGATAAATAGATATTTATAATATCAGATTTCAGTGCAACTACGTGTAAAATGTACGAGTAAAATGCTCTGAATTTCGACTTGATTCATCCCATTGACGATAGTAAATCTAATTTTGAAATGAAATACTAAGCTAGTTGTTAAGGTAGGTATAATTTTATAATACTTTTAGTTAGCTTAAGTCAATCTAAAGTTTACCAAGTTTTACGTAAACTAATAAATATGATCTCAATAGTCAACAATAAACTATTACAGTTCAACGGTTTCTTTGGGGGGCAAGTTACCAGATAATTTCAGTCGCATATATGAGTTAGGGCGTTCGTATTTTCGAAAAATTGTTATTACTGTCTCATATTTAAAATTAGAAACAATGTGGTATTGACATTTTTAGAACAATATTAGCCCGTGATTCTCAAATTAAAGGTTTTTGGATTTTTTTGTTGCAAAACCGAAGTAATTTACGTAATCATTCCTATGCACCAGCTGAGATGACTCAGTGGCGACAACCGTTGACGCTGCAGCTTTCCTGACTGAGAAGGTTTAAGGTTTAAGCCTCGACTGTGGTGGATTTTCGACAGTAGTTAGGTTGAATTTAACCGCTTTCTGGAGGAGAATTTTGGCGGCTGACTGCTCTGATGGGTAATTTTTCGGTGTTTTTTTCGATCAATACCAGGAGCATGCAGGAGCAGTACCCTATCAAAAGGGCACGGACCGCGCCCGATTCCTTCGTCATCCTTGTTCTAACATACCCCTTTCACACACACATACATGCATTTCACTACCACACATCGAGAGACTAGTCGGGAGCTTAGCGCTCGTCCCAGCCGAGGCGGTGCCTCGCCGGGAGAGGGAACATCGCGCATGCTGCGGATCTCACGTTCCAGCGAGGAAGGCACATCGCCGCGTCTCGCGAGATGACGCGACTAGTGACCATAGTAGTTGATGCGCCCAGAAACACTAAATAGACACACTCATGCTCGCCAAGTGATACAATTTACATTTCTTTCGTGGAAAAATAGGTTTTTAAATAACTAGAGTGCTAAAAGAGCACATACTTTGTCGCATTATTAGACATGGTTACGTAATATTGAAATATTGTAATTTCTGTCGTACTAAAAGTCATAACTTGAAAAAGGCCAATTCAAACGAAGCGCCTGTGATACATATCTGCATTTATTTGGAGAGCTAGGAACAGTATTCATTTCTAACTTTGACAAAAGGAACAAACATGAATAAATTTAAATGTTCAGTATTTGTAGCATATTATACAGGAAAAGGAGAATATTTTACAAACTTTTGTCTTTATTACATTGAACTGCGCTAACAGTTTCTGAATACTATAATCGGCGATCATAACTTCATAAAGTAAAGTAAAACAAGCATGTGTTACATCCACGTTAAATATTTTCATATAAATTATAAAAAAAAACCTCCCTAAATCTACTTCCTATCGTAGGGATTATATCTACCTCATAAGTTTCGAAATTTTCGTTTCAATTTTCGAAAAAACAAAAGAGAACACCGAAAGTGAATAGCACTTTTATTACTCTTCTTTGCTACATACGTGGGAAACTTTAAAAAAAATGTGGAACCGTTCTTGATAAAATAATAGTTTAAAATAATTAATAATAATAATTAAATAATAATAAATAATGAAAATTGCTACGTTTCACGTAAAAATACGCCAAAATACTCACATTTTCTAAAAATTGAAAATGACCTTATTTGAAGATATTTTTTGATGACACTTCAATTAAAAAAATAACTTCGTAACTGTAGTTGTAGCAAGACGCTTGTGAACTTTGCAAATTTCGAAAAATCAGGAATTTGAATGAACATGAGTTCTACTCCATTCTCTGAAGCGTTCTTTACTCTATTCGAGAGCAAAATCTAATCAAAATATTTGGTGCCATTTTTAAAAAAAAAATTGAGTGTCCTAGGGACTTCATGAAAAGTACCTCCTAAATTAAAATACCGGCTTGAAATTCAAGAGGCCGCGACATCAAACAGAACGATTGGGGAACATAAATTTTGGTGACCGTTTTGCTTACGGTTTAGCTGCTAGTGTTGTTCACAGGCAAACGATTTGACAGTCGAACGGACAGTCGTGCAGACGTTTTGCGTCAATCATTTTTTCGGTATCAAGAACCCACAAAACATGGATTCTGACTGCACAGCATGTTAGAGGAAGTAATTTACTACACAGGTGTCCCATCAACTATGGGCCACCCCCATTACTTCTAAATGGTTCACTATATCGAAGTGCAGTTTTTGCTCAACGATGCGGAATAATGGAGCAAGTAATATGCCGTAGAGAAATTGTCTGTAATATTTTTATTTTTCGAGAAATTTAATCTTTTTTATTTTTTTAATGGAAGAATATATATTTTTCTGTTCAGCAATGGAGAGACCATAAAAAGAGGAATATAATGATGTATCATGTGATAGAGTTGTGATAGTAATTTCAGAATAAAATGAGTCTTTCTTACATCTTCTTCTTCTTCCTTTCAGGGATTAGGCATGAATGCCTGTTCCGTCTTCACTTGCACTTCAGCTCCATCTCTTTCTGGGCCTCCCGACATCTCTCCTACCCTTCGGTCGGTATTGCATCACTAAGCGTGGAATTCTTTCTTCACCCATTCTTCCAATGTGATGTCTCCATGATTCTCTGTATTCCTCTATCTTTTCATTTATATTATATATATCCAGTTCTTTACGGATATCTTCGTTTCTTATGTGATCTTGTTTTATGCAGCCTTTAACTTTCCTGAGAAATCTCATTTCCGCTGCTTGGATTTTACTTTTATCTCTCTCTTTTGCTATCCACGATTCACTTCCATACATGAGAACTGGAGCAGCCATTGTTTTATAAAATTTTATTTTGGTGTCTTTCCTTGTTTTGTTCTGAAGTGTTCGGTTTATTATGCCACATAGTGATTGAAATTTATTGGTCTTATTCTCTATGTCTTTATCTCTGTCATAACTGATCTCGCAACCAAGATAATTGAAATTAGAAATCTGTTCGATTACTGTATCGTCAATTACTATTTTTGAGCGAACGGGGTGTTTACCATAATGGGCCATAACCTTTGTTTTCTTTTTTGATATCCGGAGATTATATTCGAGCCCTCCCAGTAGATGTAGTTTGTATACGGCTTTTTGTAATTCGTCTTCACTTTCTTGCAGTATTGTTATGTCATCTGCATAAAGAATAACATTTAGATGTTTGTTCTTCTTTAACTGGATTCCAGGACCCACCATACATTTCCATTTTTTAATAAGATCATCTACATATATATTAAATAGCGTTGGAGATAAACTACATCCTTGTTTGAGTCCTTCATTTGTCAAAATTTCTTCAGTTTTCTTCGTACCAGTGTTAATTATAATTTTTGTGCCCATATATAAACTTTTTATGGTATTTATTAGGTGTTCAGGATAGCCACTTTCACTCATTACATTCCACAATTTGACTCGATCCACACTGTCGAAGGCTTTCTCGAAGTCAATAAAGGCTAAATGGGTCTCCATATTGACTTCTCGTCGTTTTTCTAAAATCCTTTTGATACTAAAAATGTTGTCACTGCATGAGCGTCCTTTCCGAAATCCCGATTGTTCTTCTTGTAATTTAACTTCTGTAATGATTTTTAATCGAGTATTAATTATTTTTGCAAATATTTTATAAGCGACATTCATGAGACTAATACCTCTATAGTTCCCGCACTCATTTCTTTGACCCTTTTTAAAGATAGATATAACCTCCGTCGTTTTCCAGCTATTAGGTGTTTTATAGCTTTTCCAACATTCATTGTACAGATGAAGCAACCTAAAATCACAGATAGGTCCTGCATATTTTAAAAGTTCCATGTTAATACCATCAGGGCCACATGCCTTCCTGTTTTTCATTGTTTTTAATGCTAACTTAAATTCTTCCAAGGAGATGAGGTCCACCGAACTGTTGTAACAGAGCTCTTCCTCTTGAGAGTCGATAGTTTCTGTACACCAAAGTTTTCTATAGTGTTCTTTCCATTGTTCTTCATTAATGATTTGTATATCTGCAACATCTTTCTGTGGCTTATTTAGATGCCGAAATACCTTATAAGCAAACATTTGCCTTCCATGTATATCGTTTTCTATATTACTTATAAATCTATCCCATGAATCGTAATGTGCAGATCTAATTAAATGTTTAGCATTATTCCTTTTTTGTATGTATTTCTCCCTTGCTTCGGGTGTTTTGTTTTGTAGGAAATTTCTGTATGCTATTTCTTTATCGTTTACCGCTTTTGCTATACAGTCGTTCCATATTCTCAGTCCTTTTGTTTTTCTATTCTTCTTTTTCTTTCCTATTGTTTCGCTTGCGGCCCTCTCTATACTGTCTTTCTTACATGTGATTTTCAATTCAACGGGAAATATTTCCTTAATTAAACGTGCCCATCGCTGGTGGGAAACCTGTTTAGAGAACAAAATGTATTCACTTTTTCGTATCCAGGGCTCGGCAATAAGAATTTTTGTGTAAAAAAAATCGCCATTTTCCCCCGCAGCATTACAATACTTTCTCTGTACTGCGTAAGCAGTAGTGAGAGATCATGGCCGCTTGGGTCGTGATTGGCACTTTCAGCAAGTCAAATAAAGACCTCAGCCCTCATTGACGCCTCAGAACTAAACGAGTACTTTCGTACAACGTTTACTCATAAAACCTCCGTTTCTCAGTAGATGGATGTGTGGCGACACATTTGCCTCCTGTTGTGAAGTTCCTAGTTCTGGTATGAGACCTTTCTACAGATGCAGGTCGAAATATGGCCCTAGTGTTTTTCTGTGTTTAAATACTTACTATTTGTATGTGTTATGAAAAAAATTAGCTGCCGTCACGGCCTGGAAGTTTCTAAAAAATACCAAAAATGCACACTTATCACAGCGCAAATCGTTGTTCGCGCGGGGTTTGTGCCGCCCTGTCCACTGTGAATGGCCGTAAAGGAAATAAGCTCTCCTACGGGCACGAGCTCCAATTCGGAGCATCTAAGCTAATGACGCAGCTCACGCCCTTGACAATGCCTCACGGCACAGCGCCTATTCTTACGGGGACTAGTTTTTCCTTATCGAGAAACAAACTCCATGCCAAAGTGTGCTCTCGGCAAGCAAGTATAGTTAATAACATTGCCAACTTTTGATTATTTTTTATATGTACACATCAAAGTATGATGGTTATGTTGAATGCGTTTGTTATACACCCCAGAAAACAGTGAATTTTAGATCATAATCCATTTCGGTAACACCTGGTGAATTACCCCGAAAAGTTAAAAAAATCCTGTGACTCTCAGTGTTTCGTTCCACAAGACCGCTCTGAGCAACTCGAAAGACATTGGTTGATTGAATTTATAATCAATGACTCTATGACAGTGGTCGGGGCCGCTGAAAGCCCCTTGCGGAATACGCCGCTTTTTATAGTCGTTTTCTGCCAATTGGCACTGGCGGATCCCAGGGGAGGGGAAGAATCTCGCCACAAAAAGACCTAGAGTTTTAGTTTTATGTTCCTTTATTTCGCAAAATTGATTGAAATATTTATGTTCGAATTATATAATTATTTAAACAATAATATTGAATAGTAACATACCTACTGTACATAAATAACATACAATATAATAACAAATATGTTTATTATTTAACAAAAATCTATGATTCCCCTCCCCCAAAGGATCGGCTGGATTCGCCCCTGCCAGAGGGAGCTTATGATGAGACTCGATTTGTACCAAAAGATGGCATATATTAAATTACATTTAAATATAACATTAGAAATTTGTATAATCGAACTCTTATGATCGCGACCCTTCCGACCGAGGCGCTGAGTCGGTAGATCCTCTAGCCATCTCTGCCATCGAGATCGGCGAATTAATTGGGTTGATTAATCGTATGAAATAATAGTTTGTCGTACTAATTGCGATTAATCCCAAATGACTGACGAATAATACTCTTAATGTTTAGTTGAAATATTATTAATCTGTCTAAATATAATTATTTATGGCGTCAATTTTTCCCGAGAGCTTTTCCACCTACAGGGGATGTTCGATATCCGCTTTTCGCACCGGGTACCCACTACGTCCATCATGGGGACACATATCAACCTTTGTACTAGACATACTTGCGAGCTCCTCGGCCTGTGGTCGGCAGACTTACAAGGCCTTGCGTGACAACACACACACACACTTGAAAGGCAAGGGACAAACAACCATACCCACGGTGTGACTCGAACCCGCGACCCACTGTTGGATATAATCGATAGGTAGAGATCCTAGTGAACAATGAGTTGTTACTCATAAGTTGGTCTTACACTACATGAGTCGTTTGCGGTCACACTGCTCACTTCAGTGAGGGTTTATATGTGACCGTTATATTCAGTGACCGTTTATATATATAAATATATAACGCTATAATATATATATATATATATATATATATATATATATATATATATATATACGGTCCCCATGGTGCAGGGGTTTGCGGCAGCCGTCGTCTGCGCTGAGGAGACAGCAGGTTCCAATCCTGCGTAGGCATGTATTTGTGATTGGCCCTTCATTCCTCATATCTTATCACCTCATATTTCATAATTCAAGACTAACAACCTTGTCTGAACAATGGATACAGCCGAAAAGGCTGTTCGGCCTAGCGAGTTAAGACACATTCATATCTCCGGGGTAAATATGAGTGGTCCTAGGAGAATAACGTGTAATTTGATCCAAGATGACCGGTATTCGCATTAATGAAATAAATATAACAATAATTAAGTAATAAAATAGTCAAAAATAAATTTTCACAACACGTATAAATCGTAAATACGAGTATCTTTCAATAGAAAAAAAATTGTGCATTAGGCCAGATTTGGACCTGTCGAAAGGTCCCTTATAAGATAGCAGAATAAGTACATTAATAGTTAGGTCCGCGCCGGTAAATACCTTCGGCCTTATAACTCACCAAAAAAATTATTCACCTGGCGGTAGCAGCAGCAATGAAAATTAGTCAGGTGGATGAATCTGCATAGTACGGAGAATAGATTAACTCATTGTTTGAGGATGAACTTATATTTCCAAGCCATTAATCGCAACATTTAGAATGTATATAACTTTAAAAAGAATTCTTAAAGGGATATTTTCACGATTCGATATCATTCCTTCAAAACAACCTGTTCTATCTTATTTCAGTCTAGCAAATACAGTAAGTAGGGGGTTTATGGTGATCTGGGATCACAACATCCGGTGTATTATCATATCCGGTGTTATCACATCCGGTGGGATAAGCGAGTGGGTGTTGTGATCCCGAATCCGGATCCGTCATGGGCTGCGGCAAGGGCTGCGACAGCGCTCCACAAGATGACGCAACCTGTTGTGCTGTGCTCTGCTGCGTTTCATCCTTCGCCAGGGCGGATGTGGACACACGTGGCAACACTTCCGCCAGAAACCACTTCCTGGAACCCCCATGACTCAAGGTCCTTTGCGCAGCCCATCACGGTTTCGGATCCGAGATTACAACATTCGCTCGCTTATCCCACCGGATGTGATAACACACCGGTTGTTGTGATCTCAGATCACCATAAACTCCTTACTACGATAGCGTAAGTTACTGTTAATTAGAACCATGAGCACACCACAATGTCGGACAAATATAAATATCGCTATGCTTCGTTCAGGCTAGTGAATAATTATTTGGACAGGTTTTAGAACAATTGAACATCGCCGAAGATCACATCACTCAGTGAAATAGATTCTCCCGCCAGCCATGTGTGGAGCGCCAGTTACTATTGCGTAGGAAAAGCCAATTCAGGTCGTGCAATTGGGGTTATTCAAAGTGAGACAATGTCCAACGATGGTAAACGGACCGCCCACAATCGCCGAATGCTACTCACTTTCAACACGCTTTCAACTCAATTCGCAATATACCGTCTTTAAATCTAGATAGATTCGTGTTAGTATTATTTCTTTAAATAGGTTTGAATTGTACATGTCTGAAATTCTAACTACATAAAATATTTTCATGCGTACATTATCCAGCTGGCGGAATCACAAAATAGGAAGAAACGTAGCATCAGCACAAGTTAGTCAACGCTTGTGAAGTGAATGCCAATCATTTCTGCGTGTTACTCACTGATCACGCATCTACCCAATATGATTTGACAGAAGTGTCAAAATAAGACGGAATGTCTCACTGAATCACTCATGTGACTGAACAGAGTATAGTTGCAGAATCTGCAATGTAAAGGATTTTGTTGATTTTGTGCATATTGATGTGCGAACATTCTCCAATTGAATTGACAAAAATAACTACTTTCTAATAAACTTCTAAAAGATCGAATATTCTAAATGTGTGATTCTATTTAGCATTTGGATCAGATTAATCTGACGTTTGGCAGATAGCGGTGTTCCCAGGCCTGGGCCCTGCTTTTATTTATTATCCACGCCTGGGGATGAGGGAGAATGTGGCGAGCATGACGTATTTCCATCACCAAGCCTAACATACTCAGCCTGTTTGAGCTTTTTCTTTCTTCACACAGCTATGGACACTGAGACAATTTTTATTAGAAAGCTCCAGCTTCATTTTTCTCCGATCGGAAATGGAATTCGGAACCGACTCATAAAAAGCTAGCATGCTGTCCATGAGCCATCCGAGGAGCTTAGTATTCTAGACACTACCTTCTCGAAGAAAGAAAAAAACACAACCCAGACACACGTTAGCCAACGTTTGCGAAATTAATGCGAGTCATTTCTACACCTTTCTTACCATCCACGCCCCTCAACACGATTTGGCAGCAATGCGTGTCAAAATGGTGGCTGAAGCGGCGGGGCGTTCCGCAGGGACGTGACGCCGGTGGACGCGGCGGCGGCGGCGCAGGTGGCGCGCGACGCCCTGCGGCGGCGCCTGGCGCGCGAGGCGGAGGCGGAGGCGTCGCGGGCGGAGAGCGTGGCCGCCGCCGCCGCCGGCCGCGCCCTGGCGGCGGGGGAGGCGCGCACCGCGCTGGCGCCGCGCGCCCTCGACGGCGACGGCGACGGCGACGGCGACGTGGGCGCCTTGCAGCGCGTGGGGTCGCGGCCCATCTCGCCCGCCGCCCCCGCGCGCTACTCCGCCAGCGATCAGACCTTCTCCAGGTGAACAACCGGGTTCGCGCCCAACAGGCTCAGTCGAATTCAACCACTGTCTGCAGGAAAAATGTAACGGCTGGCATGTATGGATGGTAAAGTATCGTGGTTTCTAAGATACATCTCAGGCGAATGCCGGAGAAGTACCCTAAATAACTGGCCACGAAGCGCGTGCGATCTTTCTTTCCTCTTCCTTGACCTATTCTCACCCGTTACTTACACACAGACGGAAATGCACTACATTACTACGCATGTCAGGAGACCAACGGGAGCTTAGAGCTTGTCCCAATAGGGGCAGTGCCACGCAGGTGGGAAATACCTACTTGTGAAAATCCCACTAGCCCAATGTAAGACGGCGCTAGATATCACTATCCAGCAGACAAAGATCACCGCCACCTCTTGTGGAAAAAATATGCGCAGCACTTACGAGACTAATGACCTTAGCAGTTGCGCCTGAAAAGACAAAATAATGAATGTGTGATGGGGCCAAGTATGATGGGGCCTAAGCAAGCGATGCAAGCAAGACGATAGGACCAAGCATTATCGTGCTAGAGATGAGGTTCAATTAGTGCTTATCACTGCCAGACACTTGGAAATTGTGACGGTAGCTGTACTGCCACATAATCTGAGGAATAACTGAATTACGAATGGTTCTTATATGATTGTGTACTCAAAAAGATTTCTCTGGTTGTCTCTTGATTTCAGAACGAGCGCGATCGCGTAGTTGTGGCTGATAATTTCACTGACGGCGGTGTATTAACTTATTACAAAGTCAAGGCTTAAAATGTGTGTTATTAGTTCTTGAACATATTTCTCTGAAGAGACTACAGTTCAGCCAAATTATTTGCGTTTGAAGAATTTGTATGTGAGCCTCCACATCGCAGGGATGGCTCGTCCCCCACAGCCAAGGGATATTACACACCAGCCACGTAATTCCACGCAACTTGACCTTTATGCTGTTAAAAAAATTGATATTGTAAAACAAGTGATGTCAAGGTAGATGGCACCAATGAGGTACTTGGTGGCTCTGATAGCTCAAAGAAATCTCTAGTTCATTCAGTGGATCACCTCAGCACAAAGCAGTAGGGAAAGTTGTACAATATGTTTTTGATTAGGAGAGGGTTTGAAAAATAAATTAAATGCACTTGTGGTTGTTCTTTACAGGAGCATTTTTACTTTTATTTTTAATACATTATTTTATGCGCAGGGTTAAAAAATTGCGATATCCTTGGACGAACAGAACGCTGCAGATTTCGATAATTCCATTGGAGTAGAGAGCACATTGACCATCTTCTTTCACGATCCTAGTTTTTTTGATAAGTTCGAGGCAGGCCACGGGAACTCGAGCTATGCTACTGCCATCAGGGTCATAGGAAATCTCGACATACGTAACTCCATTAACTTACGAGTCCTGTTGCATGCACGATATATGTGACCAGAGCATCTCCTGGTGCGACGTTTTGTCACTTTGTTGAGTTGCGCATTGGTTTTTCCTTACATCTTGTAATTGTCCCATCTAGTTACTTGTCTTGTTAAGAGAGGGACAACATTTCCAATAGGGAAATTCAATTTCAACAAATGGCGCTACAGGAGAGCGTACTTTCTCGCATTCTTTTAATGGTTTCAATTTTATTGAAACTGTTGTAGCTTTATGTAAAATACCGGTACTACCACCAAAAAATCGAAATATCCGTATCAAACATGCAGGGACTCGAGTTTGTTCAGATTGTTGGGGGTAATATCAGGTTTGGAGAAAATCGGCTGAACGGTTTAGGCGCTAGCATTGGCCACAGAGGGACGGACGGATGGACAAACGGTCGGACGGGTGGACTGACGGTCAGGCGGACGGACTGACATACAGAAGTTTTGCCGTCAGTCGATTTTTAGGAATCAAGGTACTCTAAACATTCTGACTATACATCGTAATAGAGGATGAGACTAATTACCATTTATAGGATTTATCCGCTTTTACTTTACCAGGGCACGACAATACTAAGTTTCCTGTCCGAAAGAAAGTAAAAATTAGAGCTTGCGATTGAGTAACAGTGTCACTCGCTGGGCCCAGCAACGGGCGCGCGAGCTCGGGCCGCGTGGGCGGCGCGCCGCGCCCGTCCACGCCGCAGTCGGCGCTGCGCCGCCTGCGCCGGCGCCTGGTGGCGGCCTGGCACGAGCCGTCGGCGTCGGCGCTGTCCTTCCCGTCGCCGCCCGCGCCCGCGCCGCGCCAGCCCGCGCGCCGCCGACGCCGCCTCTCCGACGCGCCGCCGGGCGGGGGCGGGGCCGCGGGCGGCGGCGGCGGCGGAGGCAGCCCCGAGCGCGGCCGCATGGCCGCCGCCGCCGTCGCCGCCGCCAGCGCACGCCGCCGCCGCCGGCCACGCGCCCGCAACAGGAACCCCGACGCGCTCGGCGACGCCTCGGTACGCCTCTACCACGGGGATCTAACATCTCTAAAAGATCCTAGGTTGTTTACACAGAGCTACCGAAATTCAATAATGCAATGTCCTGCGCAATTTTTTCACTACATGGATTACATGTTCCGTTTTCCCGACTGGGCAAACACGAATATGGTCACAATCTCTTGGGGTCAGACCGGCAGCGGTAGCTCAGTGCATCAACTGATGTCACTGCAGCCCCTCTCACCGGGAGGTCCTAGGTTCGAGTCCTGACGGCGGCAGGATTTTCGACACTAGCTTTTCAGCTAGGTCGAATTCAGTCGCTGTCTGGATGAGAATTCTACCGGATGGCTCTGATCGGTAGTTTTCCGTGGTTTCTCCTATCAACACCAGGTGAATTCCGGATCAGTACCCTATCAAACGGGCCGCGGTCCGCGCGCGATCTGTCCTTCCCATTCCTTGTCCTATCCTGTCCCCTTACACACACACTTACACTAACATGCACTACACTACCACATATCCCGGGAGACCGGTCGGGAGCTTAGAGCTTGTCCCGGCTGGGGCGGTGCCCCGCTGGTGGGAGAGTCCTGGTTAGGGGAAACCCCACTAGCCGACGGTAGGTCGGCGCCGGATCTCGCCATCCAACGGAGGAAGATCACTGCCATCTCCCGAGAAAAAAACATGCATACACTAACGGGACTAATGACCAGATAAGTTGACGCGCCTGGAAACACGAAAAAATCAATCAATCTTGGGGTCAGGAACAAAAATCAACGACTCGTGATTGCCTGAGAAATGATTGAGCTACCCTAGACGTCATGATTCTGGCACATAGTAGTTAAACTTCTACAGTGTAGGTCGCGACGCATCTTCTGCTTCACAAAGCCGAAAGTGCGTGGGTGGGATGGAAGCCAGAGGATGAAGGGAAACACCGGGTAGAAAAGAAATTCTCGAAGATGAATGGTCCCTCTAAAGCAACGCAGCTCGTGTGAGCTGCCAGGACACTTGGAATGCCCCAACCCGCTAGCTTGGGAGGCGTGTGATCAGCTCAGTCTTAGTGAAAGACGAATTGCACGCGGGACACTACAGCGGTCAACCGTGGACACTTGTCTCCAACTGCATTTGAGCGGTCATGCTTTGAAGTGTACAACTGCCGTACAGCTGCGAGACATTCTGACAACTGCCTTAAAGTTAACTGTACAGAACATAAGTCTTCGAATTGCGGAGTACTTACCGTAAGGTACAAAAATAGAAATGTATAACATATTTGGAACTTTCAATAATTGGAATTAATATAAATCCCTGACAAATGAACAAAACTTCAGGTAAATAAATGACAATTTCTACAAATTTTGATTTCTTCAAAAAAATCACAGTGACGATCTTTCTTCACTTAAAAAGGAACAATGTCCAAAGAAATTCTACAATGATTGAAAACCGTTTAAATTGTTACAATAAAATAGCTTATGTAATAACCGTAGGAATGAGAGAAACAGTGTACTACTGTAAAGGAATTGTCCTTGTATTATGCAGTATGTGAACACTTGCGATGGGTGGCAGTGGCAGGGGCTGCTGCTGAGCCCCGCCGCGTCGCTGCCCCTGGCCCCCACGCGCGGCGCGCGGGACTCCTCGTCCGACGCCGACGCGCCGCGCGGCCACGCCGGCGACGGCTCCGCCCACGCGCACGCCCACGCCCACGCCGCCGAGCGCCGGCGCCGCCGCCGCGCGCGCGCGCAGGTGACGCCCACGCTCTCGCCGGCGCTTCTGCTACAGAGCGATTTCCCTAAGCACGAGCCAAAGTGACTGCTAATGCTGACAACATAACTGAAGGTTCTGTGCCCTCGAGCCCATTAGACTCACTTCCCGAATTCGTTCGTTTGCAGTTGGCGAACTTGTAAATGGCTTCGACACTTCCTTTTGTGGTGTCCTGGTCCGACAAAAATATAGCGCGCTGCGAGAAATAATTGATATTAGGAAGTGTAGTGATAAGTGCTCTTCTGTAAAAAAATATTTTTTTCTTCATATATTACATTGAATTTACTTTTTGTGTGATACATATTATGTTTATTTTAAAACCGATACTTGAATGCGAGATGCGTACCGGTGCATGTGTTTCGGGTTTAAAATCATTTTTCTTTCTATTTACATTCGTGGCAGTTTTCTTTTACTGATTGTGCGAGTGTTAAGAGATTTGTCACATACGAAATTAAATCTAAATATTTCCCGGACTCGCGTACGTGCATATACCTCACCGAAACTCTCAGACTTCTGCATAGGGATGTTTTCACAGGAGCCATTAGCACTTTACGAAGGGGCGTGGCTGAACAGCTGTCGCGGTGGAGGGATACTTCTCTGAAAAACATGTGATGTTCACTTGTTTTGGCGAACTGTCAGTTTCGCTCATCCTTAGGAAAATCGTTCTATAGCAAAGCATTCCTTTAAATCAGTGGTGCCAAACTTATGAAGCGTGTGAGCAAGCATACCGTTTTCAATCCTAGTGTGAGCTACCAAGAAACCAAGACAGATTTTTTTTCAAATCTTACCATTTATTTATTGTCTATAAATATACATTTCTATGAAATACGAAACTGATTTTCATAAAACTGTATACAAGGAAATAAATTGAAACGAAATTGCACCTTACAGAAAATTGAAATATAGTAAGTAACAAATTATAAAAGTAAGAACAGATTTTTCATAAGAGTTGTTAGTGAGAAGGATGGCACTCCTTTTTGACATTAATAAGTTGTTTATGTTGGAAGAGTAGGTCGTGACTGACATTCAAATACAGTTGTCCAAATGTTCGTCAGTGAGTCTTTTTTAGTACTTGTTTGTCCTCTGTAGAACAAGTCCAAGTTAGCAACGTTGAGCATCTACCGAAAATTTCCCCGCGAGCAACTAGTAGATCGCGATCGACGGTTTGGCGATCACTGGTTTCAATGGAGGCATTCACACGAGTGGCAAAGTCGCGCTGCTGTGGCGTCGGTGGCGAACACCCACCACCAGCAGCGCAGAAACGCGTTCACGCCACCACTGGCAGAGCACTGATCTAAACGGCAGCGTTCACTCTAGACGCTCCACAGACGCGCCTGGCTTTCGGCTGCCTGAGCCAAGGCCCTCTGGAGATACCTCCGAAGGTCCTTGTCTGAGCCCGCAGCGGTGCGACTCTATCGCGGTCGGTGGCTGTCTCGAGAACGGCTCTGCTACTCTCGGTGACGCCACCGAGTGACTCCGTGTGAAGGCACCCTCAGATGGCATTACAGCAGGAAATCCTTTGGCTTCAGAGCCTTGAAGTTGCCCCCTTAGAAAGTATGCTATGTAACTTCTACAGCGAGAACGATTCTGCAATTTTATTCAAGCGGAATTATAATGCGCAGTTACATTGGCAGCAAATACAAGCGTTAGAATCTTGTTACGAACACTAGTTACATCTTAAATGTCCCCCGTGTGTGGTTTTTTTGCGCGTTTTCTTCAAATTCCGCATGAAGACAACTAGCTGATTTCAGGGGCGGATCCAGCCGATCATTTCGGGAGAGGGGGCATCAGAGATTTCGGTTAAATAATAAACTCATTTGTTATTATATTGTATATTACTTTTATAGTATATGTATGATATTACACAATATTTTTAAATAATTACATAATTCTATTATAAATATTTAAATCGATTTTTTCAAATAAAGGAAGAGAATAAAGAAAAATTCTAGGCCATTTTTCGGGGGGACATGGCTCTCATGCCTCCCCTCCCGGATCCGCCGGAATTTTCATAATGCACTGATTTGTATTACGAATAACAAACTCTTAACACTAGGCGAAATGTCTCTTCTGCTATAGCTTTCAGCGCCGGCGTCTTCCAAGAATTTAGTTTCATGTCGCCTCGCGCCAGATCGCTTGGTCAGTGCTACGTCCTAACGGTGTTATGATTTACTGTTGAATTAATTTAAACGTGTTTGATTTTGGCGGTTTTCTGCCTTCAACGTCGCGATTTTGGGCGAAATTAAAACTCGGACGCGCCGAACTCAAAATGGACGAGCTTAGATCGCCCCAAAGAGAGCATTCAAACCCCTGCTTTAGAGGCTAGGCGCCAAATTTGAACTAGTGGTGTTAAAACCACGTACTTTCTCGCCCGTACTTTCACACACAATTAGGCGAAAAGTACTCAAATTTTTGAAAAATTGTACCTGATCTTATTTCAAACTCTCTCTTTAAGGAACAGATTTATTGAGAGAAAAATCTCTATCTTCGTAATTGTAGTTGTAGAAAGACGCCGAAAAAATTTTGAATTTTTGCAATTTTCGAAATATCCGTTTTTTTAACGAACATGAGACCTGTACCATTGTCTTAAACGTCCTTTACACTATCCAATAACAACATTTAATCAAAACCCATGGACCTATTTGTTTGAAAATTTTGAAAATGTCCCAGTGTCTTCATGTAAATTGCCCCCGAAAATTAAAAATCAGTTTCAAATTCAAGGGACTGTGACATCGTTAAGGAATATCGGTTTTGGAGAAAATCGACTGAACGGTTTATCTGCTAGCTTTATCCCCACACAGACGGACAGACGAACGGACGGAGAGACAGACGTTTTGCTGTCATTGAATTTTTCGGCATCAAGAACCCACAAAACATGCATTCTGGCTTCACGTGTTAGAGGATTTTCTTTCTAAATTTACCCACTTTTTTATCCACTTTTTTTGTTACCAGTGCGCTGTAATAAGATTTTTTCTGCCGAAAATTCGCCGTTTTCCCCCGTAGCATTACATAGCTTTCTTCCTGTTGAGCGAAGGGGCGTGCGCAGGCGGCGGGGGCGGGTGCGGACGCGCACGGGGCGTCTTCGTCGGCGTCGCGCGCGCGCTCGTCGTCGCGGGCGTCGTCGGCGCGCCGCTCCACGTCGCTGGCGTCGTCGGCGTCGTCGAGCGCCGCGGAGCGCCGGCGCGCGTCGCCGCCGTCGCCGCCGCCCACGCCGCCCGCGCTGCCTTCGGAGGCCCGCCCGGCGCCGCTGGCGCCCTGCTCGCCGCCGCGCAAGCTCTGCTCGCCGCCCCGCCACAAGGCGCACCACCACTCGGGCCGCAGACACCTCGCGCCGCCCATCACGCGACGCACCGTCTTCGCCTACAGGGCGCAGGTGCACTACGCCGTGAGTCTCCCTCCCCGCCATGGGCTTTGCGCTAAACTACTTTCATCATTTCTACATTCGCTTTGCTATTTTTCGTAAAGAAGATTTAAAAAAACACACACGTGTAATTATTTTAATTAATTAATAATATATTTATATATAATAATAACAATTATTATTATTATTATATTATTATTATTAGTCAAATGTAATAAATTCATCACTGTAAGTTTCAGCACTGTGATTTATTTTTTATATATTAATATTGACGTGTAGTGATATTAAATTACATTAGCAATTATATAATTATGTTTTATTGGTTTATTATTTTGCGACGCATTCCGGTACCTAATTTTTTAGAAAACAAGTAGGACCTATTCAATAAATTATAATAATAATTATTATTATTTTAATTTTTATTATTATTATTATTCTAATTCACGACTAAAGGCGTTATGAATCGGTTGATTGAAAAATATATTTCGGGATGGAACTAGTTTCCTAAGGAGCAGATCTATGGACTCTCGGTACCTGTACAACACTTCGCACAAAATGTGGGCTGTTTCCAATACAGCTATGTCTTCTACTTTCCAGTCGTTTGAAGGACCTGATAGTCTAGCAAGGTTCTTACAAAATATTGTGGAACAAATCACAGAGCCCTGATAGCTAACCAGAAGGCCAGTGCTTTTACGCCCCACGTTCGGCTGATCTCGAATTCCAAACTCTCGTGTTTTAAGACGTTTCTCTGTCTCCTTGGGTATGTCATTTTTATCGCATAGCACAGCAACATTCACAACTTGACAGGTTTTTTCTCCAAATCCCGAATAACGATATCCGGTCTGTTTGCCACTAACGTGCGATCAATTAAGAAAACTTTATATTACATATAAAGTTTTCTAGTAATACTTTGCAAGAACTGTGCCATTAATTGAAGAGTTTCATTCCAAAGTATTTTATATTCAAGACATACATTTTTTAGTAAGTGAGAGTATTCAATTTCTGCTTTTTGGTTCAAGACAGGATTCAGCGGGTTTTCGGATACCTTTCAGCAAAGGGGAACATAGAACATTGAAAATGCAATGTTTGAACACAGTGTTTGGCAGCATGCGGGAGGAACGTGGAAAGCTTTGGCATGTAAGTGCCGTCTTCTGTTGCAATTGGAGTTGTGCGTTGGCAGCACGGGGTGTCGGCGTCGCTGCGGCGGGCGCGGGCGCGGGCGCAGGGCGACGGGCCGGTGGCGGCGCTGGCGGCGGGCGCGGGGGCGGACGCGGGGGCGGCGGCGGCGGCCGTGGCGGCGGCGGGGGCGGCGCTGCGGCGGGCGCGCGCGGACAGCGGGGACCTGGCGCTGCTGGCGGCGATGCGCGCGGCGGACCAACTGGGCGCCACGCTGCACCCGGCGCCGGCCTCCACGCGCCTGGCGCCCGCCCACGCGCGCGCCCTCGAGGTGGCCCCGCACGTGCACCGCGCGCCCGCGCTCACCAACGTCGCCCAGCGGCCCGGCCCGGCCGCCGCGCAGGTGCCACCACCGCTCGCCACGTTGGAGGGACACATTTTACACCGGCAGAAATCGCCGCATTACTTTAATGTCAATTACATTAAAGTAATTATCGTGAAAGCACATTAATTACTTTAATATCAATTACATTAAAGTAATTATCGTGAACGCCCATTAATTACTTTTATGTAAATTACATTAAAGTAGTTATCGTGAACGCACATTAATTACTTTAATATCAATTACATTAAAGTAATTATCGTGAACGCACATTAATTACTTTAATGTAAATTACATTAAAGTAATTATCGTGAACGCCCATTAATTACTTTAATGTAATTTACATTAAAGTAATTATCGTGAACGCCCATTAATTACTTTAATGTAAATTACATTAAAGTAATTATCGTGAAAGCACATTAATTACTTTAATGTAAATTACATTAAAGTAATTATCGTGAAAGCACATTAATTACTTTAATGTCAATTACATTAAAGTAATTATTGTGAACGCACATTAATATTAATTAATTAAATATTAATTAAAGTAATTATTGTGAACGCACATTAATTACTTTAATGTCAATTACATTAAAGTAATTATCGTGAACGCCCATTAATTACTTTAATGTAAATTACATTAAAGTAATTATCGTGAACGCACATTAAATTGAATGTACACGTGTACTACATTAAGATGCAAAGTCAAAGCTTCATGTTCATATGTGGAAGGAATGAACAAATCATCTTGATGGACTGGTGATTATGAATATACGTTAGATTGTTGGAATAATGAGACGCAGGGGAAACGGGGGAACCTTTACATTAAATCTACTCTGATTTTAACTTGGGTATTAAATTTAATGTACAAATATATTTAGCTGTTTTTAATGTACAAGTTATATTAAGTTTCATGTACGATACATTAAACTACATTACATTTAATAACATCTCTGACTGTAGTTAAAAATTATCAGGAAATTTAATTTGATCAAGTCTTAAGCTACGCGTGCTTTTAAGCGTCGCAAAAAACGATTAAAATCAATCTATATCGATCATAAAAAGGACTTCTCGGTCACCTACATCAATGCTTGACAGGACGTGGGCGATATTACACACCTGCAACGACCAGGATGCGTCCGGGTGGAGACATACTAAATTCTAAATCAATATATCAAAACATTGGAGACATTTTGAGGAAATTTGGAAAATTCGTTACGGATTCATGTGAAGAACTCTTAAAAATCAAAATTCCCATGTCAATTTTATAGGGTATTCAGATCCGCCAGATCGATCGGCGAATAACAGTTTTGGAGAAAATTGCCTGAACGGTTTATGCGATAGCGACGGATGGACTCACAGACGTTTTTCCGTAAACCAACTTTTCGGTATCAAGAATCCACATATGGAGGATTATGACCATACAATGTGTTAGAGGGAAGTAATGTACTACATGCAGAAACAAGATTTATTCACTTTTTCCGCATTAGGGCCCCACAATAGGATTTCTTCAGTCAAAAAAAGCCACCCTTCCCCGGTGCGTTCTCTCGACTACGTAAGCACTTAGTAGGCGAGGAAGTAAAATATTTTGTAAATTCCATAATGCTATCATGGTATTTTCATCCAGCGGCAAATCATAAGATTCCTCCATCAGGGTTGCAGATAGCAGGATGAATGAAACGGTACGTGCCAGTCATACTTCCGATCAGATTGTTGGGGCATTACTTCCTGAGACCGACAGCCGGTGGGGAAAATAGCAGTAGAAGCTCAGGTGATACACAAGAGACACCCCTAAGAGGAAGTTTGGGTGGAGTAGCTTTAGTAGTAGCCAGTTGGCATGTCCTGACCCTGCGCGTCCTCTGCTTGTCATGTCAGCACGACGGGCAGGGAAGGGAGGGGAAACGCTAGAGCGCGATCGGTTTTAGCCTAGTGAAAGACAAGTGGCACACGGGCAACCGCGGACACTCCGGTCCTAATTTTTCCATTTGACCTATCCTGGAATGCGATACACAAATTGATGAATGGATGAAAGTAACCAAATGGATGAGCACTTAAAACACTGAGCGGGGACCGAGACGGCCGTAGGTAACGGTGGTGGTGGTGGTGTGGGCGGCAGTGGGCGGCGGCGATGGGCAGCAACCTGCGCACGGTGCCCGCGTTCACGGACATGATGGCCGGGCGGCGGCCCGTGCACCTGGCCGCGCTGGCGCAGCTGCCGTCCGTCGGCCGCCTGCCGCTGCCGCTGCCGCCGCCCTCGGCGCACCACCTGTGGGCCCCGTCGCCCCCCGGCGACGTGTCGCGCGACGCCAGCTCGGCCTGGGGCGCCGACGCCGACGCCGACGAGCCCCCCGCCCCCTGCCCGCAGGCGCGCGCCGCCTTCGCCGTGCGCAGGACCATCGTCAAGCAGGTGCTGTAGCGGTTAGCGTATTGGACTGCTATACCCAAGTTTGCGATCGAAGCCGTGGATTTTTAAGGGCGAAAAAAATCCTTCGAACGCCTTCCTTCGGAGGGGAAGTAAAGCCGGCTGTCCCATGTTAGTACATTTACTGCATGTAAAAGATCAAGCCTCTGAGCTAAATTCAAATCGCCTGTTTCGTCGCCCAAGTAATACCTTCTTTCTCCCATGATTGGTGAAAAGAGTGTAACGAAATTTGCGTGGTCAGACTGAAGAGCAGGCCTCATGGCCTGAGTCGCGCCACGTAAAATAAAGCAAATTCAATTCAATTCAATGCTCTACCTGGAGACGATACGACCAGAACATATTTATCGGGTTTTGAAGTTATGAGTTACAGATGCATGAAGGGTTCTCGAAAAGTCGTTTCGCGACTCGTGGATTTATCGAGAACTGACCATGCCCTTTGGTATGGCTATTCCGCGAATAAAAACGTTAATAGTGTCGTCGCGTTTGTTGTATTGAAAGGAAGACAGGGGAGGAGGGTGCAGTTGGCATGGTCACAATAAATACGCATATTTTTCTTAGAACGTTGTAGTACCTGACATGGCTCTTGAAAGTGCATGAACCCCGACGCGGGTGGAGGCAATCAGCAGAGAGAGAGAGAGAGAGAGAGAGAGAGAGAGAGAAGGAGAGTGAGAGAGTAAGACAGATTGAAAGAGAGTGAGAGTGATAGTAAAAGACAGTGAGAGAGAGTGAAAGATAGTGAGAGTGAGTGAGAGAGAGAGGGCTCATTTCTCAAGGGAAGTGCCTTATGAGGGCGGCCTACGTCCCAGAATGTAGGGGGCAGGGGTCCATAATTGCCTTCACATGAGAAGTGCTGGAACTGTTTAGAAACGCTTTCCCAGTTTTTAAACTATTTTAAACATTAAATTACCCAAACGAATGCTCAGATTGCAATATAAGTATTCAGTAAGCAAAGTATCGGTCAAATAGGATTCATTAAGACTCTATTGAAACAGTTCGCAAAAACCAAAACAATTATCAGCATTTCACTCATCCAATACCTACCGCGCTTGATAAGCATCTTTTAGTCAACTCAATTAACGTATTCAAGCATAGCGGTCGGGTAGTTCTAGTTTTCAATTAACGTCTAGCGTAAGTTAAGTCACTTGGTGCTGGGCTGCTCGGTGGTCGTGCCTTAGCCCAACGCCTATTTGCGAGCAACAAGTGCAGACCTCTATATTACCAGTCAACCCGTTGTGATGTGCTCGGGCGCGATGGGATCTAGTCTAGCGAAAGGCGAGTGGCACGCGGTATTTGCACTTGAGCAGCCCTGGCTCAGCGTGCGTGTTTGCTGGTTGGCAGGCGAGCTCGCGCGTGCACCGCCACCGGCGCCGCGGTGGCCCGGAGCGCTACTCCCTGTCGCCCGGCAGCGAGCCCCGGGGCGAGAGCGGGGACAGGGGGAGCGGCAGCTGCCAGCAGCTGGCGCTCGCGTCCGCCAGCGGCGACTCGGCCGTCGCCGCCGCCGCCGCCTCCGTGGCCCTGGTGCGCGCCGCGGGCTCCCTGCGGCCCTCCACCTCGTCCTCGGCCAGCCCTTCCGAGGCAGCCCTGCCCCTCGCCGCGTCCCCGCGCGCCGGTGAGCACGGCCCGAGGTTTCCCTAATTCGCGAATTACCCGGTTGATTCGCACAGTAGCCTCACAGATTGGATGAACTCTTTGAATGATGGCCGGATCATTTTCGACGTCATCCAGGTAATTCGCAAATTAACGACAGAGTGCTGGGTAAAAGTAATTGTCCTGGGTAAAAGTAAAGGTAATTGTCCCAGTGTGTGGCGTCTTGTGTTTTCGCCAGAAGTATTTTGGTATGAAATGCATTGGAAAAGATGTGTTGCTCATACTGAAGGTCCTCTGACCGGGAGGTCCTAGGTTCGAGTCCTGACGGCGGTAGGATTTTCGACACTAGCTTTTCAGCTAGGTTGTCCTCTCCTCTCCCCTTACACACACACTTACACGAACATGCACTACACTACTACATATTCCGGGAGACCGGACGGGAGCTTAGAGTCTTTCCCGGCTAGGGCGGATTCCCGCTAGTGGGAGAGTCCTGGTTAAGGGGGAAACCCCACTAGCCGACGGTAGGTCGGCGCCGGATCTCGCCATCCAGCTGGGGAAGATCCCCGCCATCTCCCGAGAACAAACATGCACTATACTTACGGGACTAATGACCGAAGTAGTTGACGCGCCCGGAAACACGAAAAAACCAACCAACCAACATACTGAAGGTTATTTTAAGTAAATCCATTAGATTGAATTGTTGGTTAGAAGGGAGAAATGCGTAGCAATGCATAACCTATAGTGAGGTTAGTTTAGATGGTTCAGTGTAAATAGAAATTTATGAGTAACACTGCTCACCTGATCTTGCACTTGCATTAGAAACTCCCCTCAGTCTAATTTCTGTTTATCGCATAGTACCTGCCAATCTTCGACACTATAATTTACTTCCCCAACCTTAGCCATCTTGTGTTAGTTAATACGCATCGGCTAAAGTACAAAGTACACTTCGAAGATGATCCTTCTTCACCAGTTTTCGATAATACGAATATTAACGGGCTAATTCGCCATTTATCCAGATTCGGAAATTACCCGTAACGGTGACATTAAGTTTGAACTGAACAGCCACAATATCCGAAAATCCCCTCAAACATCCAACCTTTCAAGCCTAAAATAAGAAAAAAGCACGGTTACAATAATATGTAGTTAATTAATATTTTTTCGCGAAAACAAAACAATATTGTGGTCCTTCATAGAAACACTTTACATTCCGTTGTCATGTTTTTTCTCTTCGTCTTAATTAGAAATGCCTTGGGAATGTTTGCTTGTGTCGCTGTACCGGGCCTGAGAGTGGGGGTGTGGCAGCGGTGCGCGGGCGGCGCGGGCGGCTGCTGGGCGCGGCGGGGGCGCTGCTGTCGGGGCTGAAGGCGCTCGTGGTGGCGCCCTCTGACTCGTCCTCGTCGGCGCTGGGCGGCGAGGCGCTCTTCCTGCAGGTGCCCAGCGACTTCTCCGTCACCACCTCGCCCTCCTCCGTCACGCAGGTGCCAACCGCACTCACCATTATGCTAAAGCACTATTTCTAAATATGCAACGTTTGAAAATTCGGAGCGTTCAACGAAAATGAGAAAAAATTAACCTTCTGTTGCCAACCTGGCTCTCCTGGATCCAGAGAGAAAAAAACTTTTTAATTTTTCAGGGTGTATTGTTCCTGTGTGCTCTTCAGATTTTCAATAGTTTCATTGTTTTTATACTAATTCGTTCTTTCAGTTATTGAGTTTTCTGGGAACATATTCCGTGGGGTATTTAATTTTCCGAATTTTCTGGGGTCTCGTGGACCCACTGCTTCTTTGAGGTAAGTAATAAATACATGATTTTCGTGTTTGGAAATCTAATAGAATTATGTTTTTTTTACTTCCTTTTTGTCTAATGCAGAGATTAATAGTACACTTAACACGTAATAATAAAATAGGAAGGTATAGCAAGATTATTTACTTTTATTTTTCGTTATCTTGTAGCTAAAATGGATCAAAAGAAGCATTTAAAACGGTTATGAAAGTATATAGCAAAAAAGTTTAAATAATACAGTAATAATAAAACAATTAGGTTATTCATGTATTCATTGTAAATTATTAGAAAATGCAGCCACATAAATTGTATCTCCGAAATAGTCGGCTGGAGAACACTTGGGTCTGATAGACCCAGAGTAGCATCGGTGAAACACCTGAAAAGGGTAGCAATGGAAGATTAAGAATCGCCTATTCTCACTCAAAGTTACACAAAAACTACACATACTTTCGAAAATACTTATACATGATTTTATCTCAAGATCAGCTTTGAGAAACAGATTTCATTAAGGAAAAAAATCGGTATCGTTTATATTGTAGTTGTAAGAAGACCACAAGTTGCCCTTTGCAATTTTAGATCATGACTGCTTCATTTCCTAAAGCGTCCTTTACGCTATCGGAGGATGAAATTTAATCATAAAATTTTGTGAAACTTTTGAAAATGTTCTTGAAGCTTTATGTAAAGAATTCTCAAAGCCTCGAGTTCGTGCAGATTGATCGGAGCACATCCTTTGGAGAAAATCGGCTGAATGTTTTAGGCACTAACATTGACCACAGGCGGATAGTCAAACGGAAAGACAGACGGTCACACAGACGGACTGACGGAAAAGCAGACGGACAGACAGACCGACAGACAGACCGACAGACAGACAGACAGATGAACAGTCAGGCGAACAGAGAGACGGACGAACAGACAGAAGGACAGAAAGACGTTTTGTCGTCAATCGACTTTTAGGTATTAAGAACCCAGAAAACATGGATTCCTGCTACATCACGTGTTAGAGGAAGTAATTTACAACACATTAATTTTATTATATGTTTAGTTTTATAGGTTATGATTTATCCACTCTTGCGTTACCAGCATCTGACAAGAGTTGTACCGTTTTCCGAAATTTTTGAATACTCGCTATAAAAAGTACAGTGCACAACCAGACAGTTTTCGTCCGCACGTCGTGGTCGAGAAACATGATCGTGGGAAACAATGGCAGAAATTTGGGAAAATGGCCAAAAATTCAGCAACAAATAAGCGGATAGATGACATTTTACCTCATTGAATACAATTTTTGTTTCAATTTGCACAATGGTAGGAATAATATAAATGCAACAGTGGGCGTATAAAGTCGCAGGGGGAGAAATAGTAAAACTACTGCAGATTGATACAAAAGAAGCTGGCGACTGTAAGGGGATGACTTGAGACTGTCATTATGTAGAAGTCATAGGAATATATATTTCAAACTTCTAGGGAAGGTCGAAATAATTAGTTTCGGTAAATGAATCTCTGGTTGTGAAAGTGGTGTACAGAAGTTACGCATGCGGCACTTTCCCCGACAGGAAGGCAACTCAGCAGATACTGCTGTTGCGTGTACACGAAATCTCTTTGACTGCGTCCTAATGTGACCTGTTCAGTTCAAGGGCCCAGCAATCAGAGGCACACGTCACATGAGTAACTTCAAATATCCCACCTCACGTTCGTTGGTTGAAAGTGATCATCTTCGACTCCCTGAGCGCCTCAGAACCTGGTTACATTTATCCCCAGACATCCGGATTAGTAGAGCCCGGATTTTAAAGACCTAAAAATCAGGGAAATATGCAAGCATTTATGACCTAAAACCTACAAAAATATGACATTAAAAAAATAAAATATGGCGTTATACAAGTTTATTTTTTTAAAATTCCTGTTGATATTTTAGGTATAACATAAATACAAAATTCACGCAAGAACAGATTGTGAGTACGGTACATACGGTTTGCAGTCTTTGGAACTAACTAGCATTAAAAAAAGCTTGTGTTTATAAAACAAATAATCCTGTTTCAAATAATGCTTAGTGGTATAATTGATGAGTTTATTTGTGATAATATCCCTGATACATTGTCATGCGAGACACATTTTCAAGCTTTTTCTTCTTATGTCCTTAAAAATATGACATATGTATGCATTTTGGGTAAAATTGGATCAAAATATGGCCTTTTACTAAAAACGGTCCTTAAAAATATGACAAATATATGCATTTATGGCAAAATTTGGCTAAAATATGACCTCTTACTAAAAACGGTGTAAATATGACTTTATATGCACAATAAAAATACGTTTTTCTAATCGACAATACCTGGATTCGTGCACAAATTGTTATAAAATTCACCCGAAGGTTCAGAAAAAATTTAACTTGTCATTAAAATCTGGGCCCTGCTGATTAGTGAGGATTAGACTCCACTGCCGGCTTGGAGGAGTAAAGTGTTTCGAAGTGCCCCACGTGAGGGAGGCGTGCTGGCGGGTGCTTGCAGAGGTCGCGGCCGCGCCGCCAGCGCACGCCGTGGAGCTCGACGCGCGTGCACGGGCACGCGCACGCGCACGGGCGCTGGCGCTGGCACGACGACGACGGCGGCCGCGACTCGGTGGCCAACTTCCTGCGCGCCGAGGGGCTGGCGCGCGCCGAGGAGCTGCTGGGCCGCGACCTGGGCGTGCCCCGCCCCGGCCCAGGCCACGCCCCCGGCCACGCCCCCGGCGCCGGCGCCCGCCCCGCCAGGATCATCAGGCACGGCTTGCTTCCCATTATGCGATCACCTCAAATAGACTGAGGCGGCTCAGTGTTCAGGCCCGTTGCCGCTGCACCATCTCAGGTTTTATGCGCACTTGCTACATAGCTGGGTCGAGTTCTGCCGCTGTCTGGTGGAGATTTCTAGCAATCAGCTGACTTCATCGGTAGTTTACTGTGGTTCATAAATATCAGGCAAACGTCAGAGCAGTACACTCAACGGGCCCAAGATATTCTCTTTTTGTCGTCCTCTCACTTTATAAACACACACATACACGCGCGCGCAAGTCGGGAAACCAGTCGTAAGATTAGAGATTGTCCCGTCTTAGGCGAAGTCCTGCTCTTATTGTCACCTGGCGGTTGAAACACTGCCACTTCCCGGAATGAAACATTTACTACACTAACGGGGCAAATAACCATACTAGTTGACGTGCCCGGAAACATTAATCAGTCAGTCGGGTCGGGATGAATATGTCCATGGGATGCAAATATCGCTAGTGGCCTGCAAGACTAGCAACGATCTGCATCAGCTCTGGCCACGCACCGCTCGCGATATTCCCTTCCTCGTCCTTGTTCCATCCTCCCTCCTTAAACAGGCACACTGGCATGCTCTATCCCACCACAGATGTGGGGAGAGCATTCGGGAGCTTCGAACTTGTCCTGACTGGAGCGGTGTCCCGCTCGGAGTGGTTCCTGGAGGCAGGATCTCCCTAAGCCAACGTGTATTTTGACGCCGGATCCTACGCTCCAAAGCAAGAGGATACAATATGCACCACACTTACGGAGCTAATGACCACAGTAGTTGATGCGCCCGGAAACTTTTAATACTCAGTCTACAGTGCAACATTCTGTATTGATTATAGAACAATTTTACGCTATTTAGGATAAATTACTTTAACAACCGAAACATTTTATCTCAATTTAATTAAGAACTGTCTCGGATACTTTTTAACTTTTTGAATCCTTGTTCGCCTGTCAGTGGATTTGTTTGGGTCGTAGGAAGTCTTTCAAAATCCTTATACGTATTTATTAAACTCGCCCAGTTATCCCAAAATATTATCACAAAATCAATAATAATTTTGGACGCCAGATAATATTATTTTATTGTCCAATGCTTACATGAGGTGGGTGATGGCCCCCGCAGGTCGTACTCGGCGGAGCTGCGCACGTGGCTGATGTCCGGGGCGCGGTACGTGGCCGGCGAGGAGGCGGACGCGGCCGAGTTCCTGTGGGCGCGGTCGCGCTCGTGGGAGTGCTCCCCGCTGTCCATCTCATGCAGCCAGGTGACGAGCATCGCGGACGACGACTCCTCCGCCTTCTCCCTGGACGACTTCGCCCCGCCGCCCGCGCCCCGCGCCAAGCCCAAGCCAGAGCGGGCCCGCGACCGCCCCAAAGCCCACGACAAACGCGAAGCCGCGCTTGCCGACAAACGCGTTGCTGAGAAGGAAATTGTCGAAGAAGAAGAAGAAAAAGTCGACGACGAAAAGGATCGGAAGGGAGAACCGGGAAAGGAAACCCAAAAAAGAGATGAGTTTACTCGGTTCGTGGAAGATGCATCAGAGAGCAAGCACGAGAGTAAACTTGTGCAGACTGAATGCGTTTTGCAAGAGATTCTGTCCTTAAAGGCTTTCGTAGATAGTTTATTAGTTCACGAAAACCTGCAGCATCTACAAGAAAAAATGTCAAAAACAATGGGAGAGAAAGGAGATGTGTTCGAGGCCCAGTCGCCGTTGTATCTCGCCGCTCAAGAAATCGTCCGGTCGATAGGCAACGCGGGCGTGGACACGTCCAATCACCCGGCCGGCGACGGCATACGCTCCGCCGAGTCCATCCAGGCCATCACGCATCCGTCCGAAGACGCAGGCCCGAAGGGGCGGCGCCCTGATCCCGCGTCTGACGAAGTAACTTACGGGGGCAGCTCGAGTGGGTCCAAAGCATCGGATTCGGTGGACGAACTCCGCGGCTGCGCGTCGTACACGGGCGGCCCGTTGCTGGGCGCGAAGGAAGTGAGGTTCACCAAATCCGAGATGCGCCGGCTCTACGACGATCCCAGCGCGAGCAAGAGAGCCAGCGGCTTGACCACCGGGGGCTCCACGTGGCCGTCGGAGGGCGAGTCGTGCGACTACATCGCGACGCCGACGGTCGACGGGGAAGGCTCCACGACGCCTTTCAACTCCGAGTACTCGAGCGACTTGTACGAGGTGCTGGGCGGCGTGGAGTCTCCGGAGGAGTCCGCCTACGCGTCCGGGAACGGCTCGGAGGGCGTGGCCTACTCCACGGACGACACCCTCGTTGAAGGCGAGCGCGTCAACATCGGCGTGGCCATCGTCACGACCGACGTCGCGGAGCCGAAAGCGATCATGTGCGACGGATCGCTGTGGTGCGCCACCGACCAGTCCTCGCTCTCGGCCAAGGACGCGCCCACGTCGCACAGCCGCGACATTCTCGACGAGTTGTGCGACTCGCTCTCGGAGGAGAGGAACTACGACTTCGGGACGCTTTCCGCCAAGGGCGACGCGTCGCACTACCGAGGCGCGTTCCGCAACCGCGTCAAGAAGTTGATGACGTACGCGGCGGGGGGCAAGAAGCGCTACTTGAGCGCCGGGGAGATGACGGACGAGTCCTTGAGCTACGATCTGGACCCGGCGGTGAAGGCGCGCTCCGACTACGGGCTGCTGTTCGCCCCGCCCAGCGACCTGTGCGTCGCCGCGCTCCTGCACATCTCGCGGAAGGACGCGCGCCTGCCGCCGGCCCCCGGCTTCTTCGACCGCCTCTCCGAGGAGACGGTCTCCGAGGCGGACACGAGGCCGAACGAGAAGCGCTCGAGGACCAACGCCACTTCGTCCTTCTGCACCGCTCACGCCACCTCGTCGCACCTCCTCGATATCGAAACGACGTACACGAGTATAGACGAATTCGGATCTACTCCTAGTAGCAGTCTCTCCGATGTCTCGATGTCGCGTCATCCCGTCGTGAGAAATGTGTCGCCGCCGACAGTGATCCATGAGGAGCACGTTGCCAAGCATCAAGGACTGTGCATGATGTGTAAAAATGTTATACAAGAATCGTCCTCGTCTTGCAGGTATGTAACCTGGTCCGTCGGTTTTAGAATTTACAAGGGATATCTAATTTCGGGGCTAAGTAAGAAAGATGTTCCTTGCGAAAAGGATTTTTTTTATCTTCGATCTCACGTTCCCCTTTGAACAAATCTACTAAGTGCAAACTAAATTGATGCTAATACATGCAAAATAAATTGACATAATCAATTACGTAGAAAACAAGTGTCAAAATCAAAAAAGGAAAATCCATGTTGATGTGTTTTATCTAGTCTGTAAATGGCTTTGGCTTTTTATAATCCAATACAAAAGTCACTTTATAAGTGAATAAAGTGTATAAGTATATACGTACTTAACTTTATAAGTATGTAAAACCGATACGAGAATTAAGCGTAGAATGAGAGAACTGGAGATTGATATGGTTTCTGAAAATGTATTAAATCTAACTATTCGAAACAGAAGTGTAATGAAGTAGCTTTTGTGCATTGAGATAGTGAAGTGAGCGGTTTCGGCGGTATAAATGTTAGCGGTTAGCGTTTTGGACTGTTGTACACCAGTTGGCGGTTTCAAATCCGATTGACGCCGAGAATTTTTAAGGCGAAAAAATCCTTCGCACGCCTTCCATCGAAGAGGAAGTAATCCCGGTTGCCCCATATTGTAGATTTACTCCGTGTAAACTACGCTCAAGCCTAAAAGAAGCCTTTGAGCTAAATTCAACAACGCTTGCTTCTCCGGCCGAGTAATACCTTCTTTCTTCGGGGAAAGGAGCGTAGAAAAATTTGCTTGGACAGACGCGGGACGCACAGCGGGCCTCAAGGCTCGAGTGTCGCCACGAAAATTAAGGCATAACGTAATTATTTAGTATTTGTAGTACGTGAGCACCACATAAATTATGTTGTAGGCATTATTCCAAACGATATTGTCTTTCCCGTTGACTAAAGAAGGGTGCGGGTGTTTAAGATCCGTTCCAGTGCTGCCGAACCAGGCAGGTCAGCCAACGCCCAGCAGCCAGGCCCGCCAGCCGCCGGTGGCCACGCGGAGGACGTGCGAGGCGTTCCGGGCGAGGGCGCCGTGCTCGCGCGCGCCGCTGGAGCTGGCCTCCCCGCAGCAGTCGATGGCGCTGGCGCTGGCGCTGGCGCCGCCCGCGCCGCGCACGCCCGCCCCCTCGCCGGTGGCGTCGCAGTGCGCGGCGCCGCGCACGCCGCTGGCCACGCTCGCCCCGCCCCCGGCCTACCCGCGGCCGCTGCTCGCGTCCACGCTGCAGCAGCCGCCCCCGTCCCGCGGCTCCACGCCGCCCCCATCCGCCTTCACGCTGCCCTCGCTGCCGCCCACGCCGCCCGCCACGCCGCCGGTGTCGTCGGCCAGCTCGTTCCACGTGGCGGTGTCGTGGCCGCCGCCGTCGCTGCGCCGCGGCGGGCGCGCGCTGCTGTCGCCGGCGCAGTCGCGCCCGTCCACGCCGCTGCTGCCGCCGCCGCTGTGCACGCTGTCGCCGCCGCCGTCGCGCCCGGCCTCCGCCCGCTCGCGCCCGTCCAGCCCCGCCCAGCCCCCGCCGCCGCCTTCCTTCCGCACGGCGCCGCCGCCCTTCGCGGCCGAGTCGCCGTCCCAGCAGTTCCTCACCACGTCCACGTCGGCCGTGGCGCTGCCGCCGCCCTTGATGTGCGCGTCGGCGTCCTCGCTGGCCAGCATGGTGCCGCGGCCCGTGCTGCTGCAGTCGACGCCGCCCAAGTCGCCCGCCGCCTCGCGCCCGCACACGCCGTCGCCCCTCGCGGCGCTGCCCCCGTGGCCCGAAGCGCTCGCCGCGCCGCTGCTGTTCGGGCCCGACGCCGTGGAGCAGTCGCGCGAGTCGTTGCCCCCGGCGCCCTGGGACTGCAGCGCCCCCTGCGGCTCCACCTCCGGCTCCAAGACCTCCGTCTGGTCGCTGCCGCCCCCGCCGGAGCACGGCTTGTTGGACGCGGCGTCCATCAAGATGTGCCCGCCGCCCCCGCCCGCCGACGAGCCCGACGGCGACAGGCCGCCCACGTCGCCCGTCAGCGTCATCATGGAGACGGGCGAGTGCTGTTTCTCCACGGTGAGCGAATGCATCGCACGCTTGGACTCGGCAAAACTTTAGCTTCCCCACCTAATATGGCTGGGTCATAAAAAGAGGAACGGCGGCGGCAGGATTTTCGACACTAGCTTTTCAGCTAGGTCGAATTCAGTCGCTGTCTAGAGAATTCTAGCGGTCGGCTGCTCTGATCGGTAGTTTTCCGTGGTTTCTTCGATCAACACCAGGCGAATGCCGGAGCAGTACTCTACCAAACGGGCCACGGACCGCGCGCGATCTTTCCTTTTCCTTATCCTCTCCTCTCCCCTTACACACTCACTTACACTAACATAACTCACACACATACCACATATCCCGGGAGACCGGACGGGAGCTTAGAGCCTTTCCCGGCTAGGGCGGATTCCCGCTGGTGGGAGAGTCTTGGTTAGGGGGAAACCCCACTACCCGACGGTAGGTCGGTGCCGGATCTTGTCATCCAGCGGGGGAAGATCACCGCCATCTCCCGAGAAAACAATGCACTACACTAACGGGACTAATTACCAGAGCAGTTGACGCGCCCGGAAACACGAAAAAATCAATCAATCAAAAAAACAACAACCTATATTTTAATCGAAAGCATGATTTTTCTGCACATTTCGCGAGTACTATCGAGGGTACAAATTATTTTTAAAATGGTCTTAAATTGAAGACAAGCGCCCAAAAATAACTTTAATCTTAAGTATTTTTGCTCTAAATATTAATAATTTATTATAAAAACTAGTGCTATAACAGCACATACATTCATACAATTTCTGTCTTAAACTTCAACTACTCTTTGAAAATTTCTGAAGCAAACGAAATACGTATATTTTTTAATTTAAATGTTTAAATGAAAACAGATTTCTGGCATTAAATTCAGTGTATTCACGCGCCTTTCCGTGAAAATCATCCATTCGTTTTCACAATTAACTCAAATTAAGTGACGCAATTTAAAATTGATTTAATGCTTAAATAATATGTAACGTAGTCTTTCTTTTCGATACTCGAACGACTGCCTCCAAGCACTTATCAAATTACGTTTCCAGAGTAACTACATCTCTGACGAAGCATGGGAAATTCGAATTTACCATTTCAATTTTTTCCAATTTTGAAAAGTACAGAAAGAGCGCCAAAAATTAGATCAGCGCCACTTTCTTTGCCGGTTTTTGCTACATACATGAAAACAATTGGAGCTGTTCCTTAGAAAATAAATGTTTAATATTTAAAATTGCCAATTTTTTAACGCAAAATTGACCAAAAATACTCATATTTTGGGGGAAATTAAATATGACATTATTTAAAGATCTATTTTTGGTGAACACATTTCATGAATGAAAATGCAATTTTCAAAAAATAAGTGATTTCTTCAAAAATGAGATCTGCACCATTCTATTAAACGAATTTTAAAATCTCCAACAACAAAATTTAATCAAAAAATTACGTCGCTTTTTATTTAATTTTGAAAATGCCTCAGGGACTTAATGTAAAATATCTCTAAAATTAAAACATCGGTTTCAAATTCAAGGTACCTTAGTATTAGCCAAATATATTGAGGGAGACAGGGAACTTTGTAGTAGCACTGGGAAGCAATGTCAGCCAGACCATCCTTTTCGATTAGAGAAATTCTGGTAAATTATGACTTTATTATTACCTGAACCACAGGCAACAAATTGTATAGACCAATCACAATTTTAAATGAAGATATGTAGGGACCTAGTTTTAATTTTCGTAAAAAGGATACAAACTGCATACTAAGTTACTAAAATATAATTTAAATTAATTATATGAAATATTTTCTTAAATTAAACAAGTCCCTATTTTAGGAGCAATCTTATTCACTGGCAAAGGATTCTGGAAACATCCACTGTTTGGAATACACATTATAGATCCTTGAATAATATATTTTTCCGATCACATCAACTGCTGTGTCATTAGGCTCAGTGTAGTGAATGCTAGTGAATCTAGGGATGGACAGTATTCCCCCTTGTTGTAGGGTGAGATCTGGCGCGACCTACATATCGGCTTGCAGGAGATTTCCCGCTCCAGGCGAAATATATCCCGCCAGCTGGGCACCGCCGCAGTCGGAACAAGCTCTCATCTCCAGACTCGCATCTCGGCATGTGTGCTAGTGCAGGGCGTATCGGTAAAATTGTGTTTGTAAGAGGAGAGGATGGGTGAAGGACAAGGAAGGAAAGATCGCGCGCGGTCCGTAACCCGTTTGTTACGATATTTCTTCGGCGTTCACATGGAATTGATCGAGAAAATAAAATCGAAACTCTACCGATGAGATGATCCGTGCGGTAGTGTTCTCCTCCAGCTGCTGGGTTTGGCCTAGCAATCTAGCTAGTATCAAAAATCCGCCACCTTCGGGATTCGACCGAAGGACCTTCCGGTCAGAGTGACTACAGAGGCAGTAGCATTGCTGACTTAACTCTGCCAGAATATCTCTTATTAATTACACATTTGCATTTTGAATCCAGATATACAATGATAGTTGACATAGCATCGTCACATCAACGTAACGAATAAAATTGTTGAAAAAAATTGGCAAATTTTTACTCGGTCTACAAAGCATTAACATTTTTATCACTTGGGCTATACAAGTAAACTTCTTAATATCTTCAAATTTATGGATATTTCAATGTTTCATAAAACGGTTCTGTTAATTTTCTAGTTTATACAACAATCTGTTATTTATTTTTTCGTAATTCTGAAAAATTATATCGACATAAAACAAGCAAACAGAAACGAATGTAACAGTCAGACCCGCTTTACACGCTTTGTTTTGAGGAGCGTCTGTGGGAGGATTAGCGAAGGCGAGGAAGCCAGGTCTTAAAGATTCAATAGTCCGCCTTCCGTTGAGTACAATGGAAACGCAAAATGGTGAATGTGCCAAATGACGAATGGTCGAATATGGCGAAAGAGTTCCAAAGAAAATGCATTTATTATTTTTATATTTGCAGGCAGGTTAACGGGGCTTGGTCAGAAAAAAATTTTACAACTAGTTGTTTTCCAACGTTTCGGAAACTTTTATTTCCATCATCAGGGCTAATATGAAAGAAAATGAAAACAACACTGTTCATAAATAATGTTACCAAAAAAAGACACGTATGAGACACAATTTTCTAGCTAAGTTTCAAAAAAGTGTTGATTGTAAATCATTTTTGAAACTTAGCTAGAAAATTGCGTCTCATACGTGTGTACGTTTTCATTTTCTTTCATATTAGCCCTGATGATGGAAATAAAAGTTTCCGAAACGTTGGCAAACAACTAGTTGTAAAATTTTTTTCTGACCAAGCCCCGTTAACCTGCCTGCAAATATTTCATTTATGGTCGTTAAGAACTCTTCATAATTATTTTTATATTTTTTTTCTTATAAGAATGTGATCTTACGAAAAGTGTTGAATGATACCCGGCCAAAATCCCAAATAGGGGACCTTGTTGATTATAAACCTCGACTATCGACTCTATTCACAAACTTGAGCTTCGTCCGTTATTTGCTGTACATCGGCCCAACGACGTTAACAGCAAGGGCGTCTTTTGTGCTGATGAGGGCGTGTGTGCAGCTGCAGGAGGCGCGGGCGTCGACGCCGGTGTCGCCCGTGGGCCGCGCCCGCCACGCCAAGCGCCGCTCCCCCACCAAGGGCGTCCGCGCGCCCAACGCCCAGCGCCGCCCCAGGCCCCCGGTCAGTGCACTCGCCACCCAATCCTTTCTTGGCGCTCAAACATTTCGTATTCGCTAAAATTCTGCTGGCCATGAAGTTTTAGGCCGCGGTGATCGAATAATTTAGGCGTGGGTTATGACCTCCCACATCATCTGGTCCTACCTCGTGTAAAGTTTTACCGTTGGGATAATTGCAAGATCGATTGTACGCAGGAAAATCTCATACGGATGAAAAGCACTAGAGTTCGAATGAGGAAAACATTGCGGTCATCTCGTGTGATTTGCTTTAAAGAGGAAATGAAAATGTTTTCTGAGTTTGCTAAGAATCCATTTGAGCTGAGTGGCACCACTTTCAGTAGCTTCTCTAAAAGTTAAGTGCGGTTTTCCCCTGTGCAACAGTTTTCGTTTTCACGGCGACAGAGAAGTTGCCCGCACTCCGTACTTCATTCTACGAATCCCATTGTTCCTTGGGACTTATTGCGATTCAGCTGCCCTATTTCGATAATTTTTAGATTAAATTTGATTTAACTAGCGAAAACAACTCTTTCTCCGACTGACAGTTAAATCGTTAAATTTCATGCGTCAAGTAAATGTGTCCACCTCATAAGAAAATTGTTTTTTCCTGCAAAATATTAATAACAACCTGCAATGGATATTGTAAATTGTCCAGTCAATGAAAGGTGTTTAAAGAGCATGCGCATGAACAAAATTCTTGAACCAGGAACGTTTTGTGGTTTTCAAGGAGGTAATCCTTACATAAGTTCTGGGATCTGAGAGGTGAGAGCGGGGAGGGGGTACGAAGGAAGGTATTTGTGCGCATATATCTTGAAAACAGCGTATTGTAGTGAAACAGTTATTCTTCGTTAACATGAAAATTAATACTCTACTATTTGTTTTCTCAAAACTTTGCTGCAAAATTAAGGTCTGAGACGTAGAAACATTAGTGGAAACGTAATCCAAAAAACAGTTTTTCCAAAATTTGCTTTTGTTGCTAATATTTCAAAAACTACTGAGAATACAAAAAATGAAAACAAAAATCTTGTAGTACATTTGGTAGCTTTCATTTCATAAAGAATTACGTTTCCTTTGCTACGCACCGTTTTCGAGATGTGTGCGAAAACACAAAAAGGATACTTTCTAGTGAAACCTGTTCATCTCTTAGATCCGGAACTTCTAGTAAGTTTACCTCCTACTTTAACGTTGCTGCGAACATAGCGCAGGTCTAAAAAGTCTGTTCCTGAACACAAGCTGGGATTCTTAGAAGTAGTCAAATCTACTTGATGCATGAAATTTAAGGATTAAACCGTCAGACGGAGAAAGTATTGTCCTTGCAAGATAAATAAAATTGAATTTGGAAATTATTGAAATTGGGGAGTTGTATCGCAATAATTCCCAAAGAACCAATTGGATTCGTAGATGGAAGTACCGAATGCGGACAACTCGACCGCCGTGAAAACGAAAGCCGTGCTTCTTCTGCCTCTTCTTCTTCTTAGTATGACATAGGCCTGTTTCCTCCGAGACAAATCCTTGGTTCTCTGAGCTTGATTGGCTTTTACCTCGGGCAGGCTGCTACCTCACCCGGGCTTGGGACCGGCAGAGGTGTGTTGGGCTGCTCGATCCACCCAACAAACACCACAGGCGGAGTTTCAACCGCGCTTAACTTAAAATTTGCCGAAGGCGGTGCCAATCGCCTCGAAGGGCTTCTTGGCACGGACAGAAGTGCGTCGCCTGCCTGGCCGGAGAGTCACTCGCGCGGTGCTTTGCGCAGGGCGCCGCGGACGTGCCACGCCCCCCGGGCCGAAGGGGGTCGCCCGGAAGGGGCGGGCGCGGCAGGGGCCCGCCAGAGGACGCGCCGCGCGCCACCTACCGCCAGGTGAGGCGCGGATGGCCTGTTGGCGCCCATTGCAACCACACACAACAGAAATTTGGAGAGAGCTTTATTTGAAGCTTTTTGAAACGACAATCGCCATGCTTTGTGTGGGCATCATCAGAATGTTCGCGTAATGGTGAATTCGAAGTGCATTTAGATGAGAAGTAATATTTTAAACATGTTGAGTCCAGTCTAGGTTAAATTAAACAATATGAAATTTAATTTTGCTTCTTCGTAGTAAGTTTAATTTTACTTCTTCTGAGTGACACGATTTTTAACAAAATATTTTGAGTCTCACAGTTTTGATTATTCATCATTAAAAATTTAAATTAAATTGATATTTCTACGGAAATGTGCTTAACAATAGTTTGAGACCAAACCGCGGTCTCCCAAAATTCGATATGAAAATAAACAAATATTTTTACGAATGTCGTAACTATTTTGATATATTTTAACGTAAATATAAATGCACCTTTACCAATTCCTAGATAATGCTAATAATAAATTTGAACTAAAGTGAGTTGAAATTTACTAACTATTATTAATTATGTAAATATTAATATAATTATACATTAGGCAAATGTAAAGTAAATAATACCCTTTATGTTTTTAATTCTTTTGTCGTTTCTATTTGTGCAAATTATATACCCAAGAAAAGATGACTTTAATGTCGCTACAAACACTATGCCAAAACACGGCCAAATCGTGTACTTTTAAGTAGCGCAAATTGCTTCGCACAGGAGCGCTATCCATGACTGAAGCGCGTGGGCGCGTCGCCTTCCGTTTCTTGCTCAAGTGGGGTGGGGCCTGTGCGCAGAGCGTGCCGCCGCGGCGCGGGTCGAGGGAGCCGGTGCCGGCGTGGCGCGTGGGGCAGCTGGGCGCCATGATGAACGCTTCCTGGGGGCCCTGCAGGCGGCCCAGCGCGCTGCTGCATCAGGTGCGAACTCACCTCCATCACAGCCGAGGAGCGAGAATAGCGTGCTATCCATGAAAAGAGCATTTATTTCCTTTTTTACCATATTTAGTTCCGAAGATGTATGTAATATCGTTGAATTTCTAACCAAATTTGTCGGTACGTACGATTTTCTTAATTTTTTGCGGTATTATGTTTTTTTTGTATCTATACTTGTTTTTTAACGAGGCAGCTGAGAGTATTATCTTCAAGGTGGAATATTCCATGGCTTTTCGCGTCTTTCTCGGTCGTGCTGCTAGAGTCGCTTGATCTGCAGCACTGCTTGATACGGTCGCGATCATGCGACATCTTGCGCCAGGATAGAGAAAGACACAAAGGATCGTGCCATATTACATCTTGAAGATAATACCCTCAGCTGCCACGTGACAATACCCCAAGCATACGTTTAATGAATAGCTCAGGTAATAGATGGATTCTTCTTCGTTATATACAGTTGTTTCAGGACAAAAGTTTCAAACTTATAGGGCCTATAGGGAGGTTCACGATTATTACTTTTCTCCATTGAACATATTCTGTGGAAATTCATATAGCTATAAGTATGCAATATCAGGTTCGCGAACTAGCTTATACCAGATGAGAATGCAACCTGCAAAACACCAGTGCGTGATGGGATGCCTCCCAATTAAGAGCAAATGTCAAATGTAAAAGCTCCGTTTCATGAAATTTCCTACTATATGTTTGTTTACAAAACAATATTATCTTCGACTCCTTTCATGTCGTAGAAGTGTGTAACATTTATTCTGACTCACTTTATATAATACAGATACCACGTTAAGAAACTAAGAATATGATTGAACACGCTCTTATTACCGGGTGGGGAGGCTCAGGGCATCAACCAGTGTCACTGCAGTGCCTCTGACCGCGAGATCCTAGGGTTCGAGTACCATGGATGACAGGATTTTCGACATTAGCTTGATCGAATTCAGCGGTCATGTGGAGGAGAATTCCTGCGGTCGGCTGCTCTGCCCGTCAATTTTCTGTTGTTTCTCTAATCAATACCAGGTGAATGGCGGAACAGTACTCTAACAATAAGGCCACCGGCCGCGCGCGATCTTTCCTTCCTCTTCTTTGCCCTACCCTCACATCTTACTTACATACACTTACACTTCCGTGCACTACACTATCACAAATTCCGGGAGACCAATCGGGAGCTTAGAGCGTATCCCGGCTGGGGCGGTGCCCTGCTGGTGAGAGATACCTGGTGGAGGAGAACCTCGCAAGCGGACGTGTTGCTCGGCGCCGGATCTCACCATCCAGAATAGGAAGAACACCGCCACCTCCCCTGATAAAAAGGCATTCCCGAGAATTACCGGCCTAATAATCGTAGCTGTCGTCGACACAATCCCTGAATGGCGTCGAGTGTTTTGCTTGTGGTGGTGGCGGCGCAGGGGCGGGCGGCGGCGGCGGGGCCCGGGTCGCGGACGCAGCTGCGCAGCCCGCGCGGCGCGGGGGCGGGGCCGGGGGCGGAGCGCTGGCGCTCGAGCGACGAGCAGCGGCGCACGCCCCCTCCGGCCTCCGCCGCCTCCGGCGCCTCCTCGCAGCCGCCCACGTCCTTCGCCGACCCCTCCGTCGCGCGTGAGTGCTCGATTGCAACATCCATTGCAATAAATTATTACATTAGACGACTTACCATTTCGAGATATAATTGAAAATAATTTTTTGTACGTAAGATAATTTTTTATTGAGAGATCAATATGTAAATCTGATATTTTTTCTTGCAATATTGCATTTTTCTTTTTTTTACAGATATGATAGGTAATAAAAATATTTGGAACAAGTATGATAAATGCCGGTATTTTCAAAACATCTTTCTAACACATGACTTCGTAACACTTGAAGAGACAGATGTATCATCAATTATAATTTCATAATAACTTATACAAAAGTGTGACGATGGAACTGTTTTATTGATAAACAAAACACGGAGAAAAAATATGAGAGAATGTTTGCAGAGCGGGTAAAATATGAAGAGTTTTTGCTCATTTTGTTTTAAATAGATGTAGTTCCGAACTACGACGGTGGAGTGTGCGCTAAATTCCCATAATCTACATCCTCTTGATTCGCATTTGTTCGAGGATAACTTCCCACGCACTATTGGCATGTATATAAAATTATTTTGTTGAATAAATATTTTATTATTAAATAAATATAACTAATGTCACACATACAGATAATTATATTTATAAATGGTGAACTGTCTCTATAAAAATTTCGTTTTCCATATTTTGTGTAAATAATAGTTCAAGTGTAATTATTGTATTTTACATTTATAGAAAATATACCTGAAGATGAATCCGAACCTATAGGATTCAAAACGTTGAGTAAATGTTAAAAAGAATTAATTGTCTGTGTAGTAACTGGTTCCAGTATTTCCTCAATAAATACAGACATAAATCAACATTAGAATTATATTCGCAGACTAATGCCACCAACTTGATGTTGCAGCATGTGGATATAGAGATAGCTGCTACCTCAGTTAGGAACAAATTCTGTAGTGCAAAATCAAGTGCTTGATTAGCATAAGTCCATGGTGGAAAGACATGGATGAGCTAGCCCGGCGCACAGATTATTGCTCGTTTTACGCAGCACCACCTTGCGTCATGAATCATGTGACCACAACATGGGCACTTCCTTTGAAAAGTCAGAGAAGACGCTGGCCGCCATGGAGATCGACAAATATTGAGAAACATTTTGAAAGTGACATAAAGCGACAATTTTCAATAGTGACCAACCGAAAATATCATAATGAAAGTGAAGTTGAAATAAAAGATTAAATATTTTTACAAAAGTGCTTCATGTATCAATTTCAGTGACTTGTAACGTGAAAATGCTCGCATTTAAAATTCACAGTAATATTTTGACGCAAACTGGTGCCTGAAACTCATTGGCTGAAGTCGGATAGCTCACTCATGTCTTTCCCCCATGCATAATAGGGAATTTTTGCACACCTAGGTGGGCAACAATCGACTTAATCTCGATGTTCTGCGCAGGTGCAGAGGCTCAAGAGAGATGCAAAACTTGAACTGCGCATGCGCAGAAGATCGACAGTGCTTTTACGTTTGAGTGTGCTACAACTCCCTATTAATGGGCTCTGCTACCACTTCGTTTTCGAGTCGGCGCATGCACAGAGGCTGTAAAGGGGAATCCTGTGCAAAAAGCACGTATGTCTATGGCAGGGAAGGCGAGCGACGCGCTGCGGCGCCGGCAGCGCTCGTCGCGGGCGAGCCCCAGCCCGGGAATGGCGGGCGGCTGGGGCGCGGGCGGCTGCGGGGGCGGGGCGGCGGCGGCGGCGACTGCGGAGCGCCAGGGCGCGCGGCGCCGCGTGCACACGCGCTCGCCCACGCCCACCGCCCACGCGCCCGCGCTGTCCCCGCCGCGCCGCCGCCCCGCCGCCCGCTCGGTCCTCACAGGTGACAAGCACTTATTGCCTCCATGCCATCCTATTATTTGTGGCAGGGGACACAGTAACAGGGGGACTGCAGTCGGTATTATACGCGCACGTTTTTTTTTAAGCAGCCGATACCTAACCCCACTCTCCTGCCAACATTAGTTGAATTAAGGATAACAGAGGCTGTAAAGGGGAATCCTGTGCAAAAAGCACGTATGTCTATGGCAGGGAAGGCGAGCGACGCGCTGCGGCGCCGGCAGCGCTCGTCGCGGGCGAGCCCCAGCCCGGGAATGGCGGGCGGCTGGGGCGCGGGCGGCTGCGGGGGCGGGGCGGCGGCGGCGGCGACTGCGGAGCGCCAGGGCGCGCGGCGCCGCGTGCACACGCGCTCGCCCACGCCCACCGCCCACGCGCCCGCGCTGTCCCCGCCGCGCCGCCGCCCCGCCGCCCGCTCGGTCCTCACAGGTGACAAGCACTTATTGCCTCCATGCCATCCTATTATTTGTGGCAGGGGACACAGTAACAGGGGGACTGCAGTCGGTATTATACGCGCACGTTTTTTTTTAAGCAGCCGATACCTAACCCCACTCTCCTGCCAACATTAGTTGAATTAAGGATAAATGATAGCAACGAGCGTTGTGGACAAAATCTGATAACCAGAAATATTTGCTCCCTTGTTATAGAAACTATTTTGCATCAAAAAAGCACTACAAATGTAATGTAAAATTTATTTTGTGAAAATAACCAAACTCCCCACTCCTTACGCAACTAGCGTAGCAGGGGCTCAAGTTCGCGGACAATACATCTCTTCTAGGCCCATGAATCTCAATGACGCCCACGGAGTTCAAAAAAGACAGATGAAGCACGCGCGTTTCTTAGAATAAACTTATTTAATTCGTTGAAGTGTTATGGTACTTAATTGTATGGAATTTTTCAAATCGGAAGTTAAAAATAACGCGCGAGTGGTAGCATGCATTATGTCAAGCTCTGAGATACCCCGAAAAGAGGAAAGGGGAAAAAGAGCTGTTGTGAACTGTCGAACTAAGTCTTATGTCAATTCAGAAAGTAATTTGTTGAGAAACAATTTGTTACTGAAAAGCAATTTCTTGACAATTTTTCTTCTGTAACGTCCGTGCTTATAGTGAGTCGAAGCTCAGAAAAAGGATACATGTATTGCCGAAGAAAAAAAATCTTTTTTGAGGGTACAATCGAAGAATACTTTGTGAATTAATGGAATCGGGGTGCACATAACGACAGCTCCGTAAAGCACGCAGTTCTGGTGTCGCGCCTTATTTTAGACCCTCAGACCCTTAGCTCACCAGCCGGCCGTCAGAATTGCAGTACATTAGCTGTTTACAAACTAAGCTAATGGTCTCTTGAGTCAAAATCGGTGCTTTGTGTTTTGGACATGAGCACAAAGTTGGATGTTCGGGTGACTTACATGTTGCGACGAAATTTGAAAATTACAGCATCCTTGTAAGAATATGTATGTAAGGGGAGAGGAGAGACAAAGACGAGGTATGAAATATCGCGCGCGGTCCGTGGCTTCTTTGTTATTGTTCCAGCATTCCCCTGGTGTTGATCGGAGAAACCTTGGAAAATTACCGATTAGAGCAGCCGGCCTCTTGAATTCTCTTCCAGAGATTAGTTGGATTCGACCTAGCTATCTAGCTAGAGTCGAAAATCTTGCCACCGGATCGGCTCGAATCCGAGGACCTTCTGGCCAGAGTCGATATCCGAAATTAGTAATATAGAATTTAAAAAAATAAGTGACTTCTCAAGTTCCCCAGTATTTATGATTTAAACGAGAATGGACACTGAAATTTAGTCAAAGGTCAATGTTTATTTGCGTGCAGAACTGACCAAAATGGAGTATGACCAAGAGCTAGAATATATTACGTAGAATGGCTGAAGCGCCTCCATCTTTGCCGAAAATTGAAGCCATATTTGTGCAGTCAAAGCAGCGCCCTCTGGAGGAACAGAGTATTCTAGTATTCCGTTTGGCGCTTGTTAAGGCTGGGTAGGCGCGGGCCGTAACGCGCGTGATATAAATCCTCTTACTCTGTGTTTCACGACCGAAAACCAATCATCTAAAAACGAAATCCCAATATGTAAGGAGAACGAATTGAGAAACTTTAAAAACACGTATCTTTCTGCATCGGTTATTGACATAAGAATGGAAGCTGTTGAAATGTTATTGTAGTTAGCATAACGCCAGAAAGAGAATGTTATTGCAATAAGCAAACAAACAGATCACAAATAAGACGGCAAATTTGAGAAATGATGTATTTGTGGTTTAATGGCTTCTATTTATACAGCTATGTGCCGGACATACTGAAGGCACTGTGGATATTATTATTATTCTAACCTCTAATATAATTTAAATACAAATGAACGAAAAGACAACAATATAGAAATAAGATCTGATACAAACGACACGTCGATTCAGTACAACAGTTCCACACCACCATCAAGCACCACTGCAAAAAACATGGCGGTCCCTAGTTCGTCGAGCGTCCAGCATGAGCGCTGAAACCATAGGGTCAGCCGTTGTGTGTATACTTGGGTTTTCGTAACGTGGCGGATGCCATTAGGTCATTTTTACACCTCCGCCTTATAAAATGAATCTTTTAATTAATTTGCGAACGTCCTTCTCAACGGAGCTCATTGCCTCAGACAAGTGCTTTTCACTGTTATGAAGATTCATTTTATAAAGCAGGAGGTGTAAAAATGACCTAATGTCATCAGACACGTTACGAAAACCAAGTATAGTATATTGAATCTCGTTGAGTATGCCGAGTACTAATCGCGCACTTTTTCTTGATACTCCACAGCGGGGGGTGCGGGGAGTGGCGGGTTCTGTCTACGTCACGGCAGTGCAGGGCTGTCAACTTTATTGACAGAAAACTCGGCGTAATAACTCGTCTTGGACTAGATAGCTATGAGAAACAACGGAAGATTTTTTAAATTCTGATGACATTATTAATAGATATATAAATAATTGAGTAACAAGAAGGAACATGGTACGCACAGGTCGATAGAAAGAGAGACCGAAGACTAGGAAGTCCGCATTGGAAAGGAAGAAGGTGAGCGAGCAGCACTGCAAACTGAGCCTTGACGTTCCGAGTGAAGCTCATATTTTCTCCCGGGCCGTGCTATGCCGGGCTGAGCGAGGACTAGGGAGCTCGAGGATCAAGAAAAAGTGCGAGCATAGTATAGAGCGATTTCCCTAAGGATGAGCCAAAGTGACAGCTAGTGCTGGCAACATAACTGAAGGTTCTGTGGCCGTCGTACCCTTGAGCCCATTAGACTCCCTTCCCGCATTCGTTCGTTTGCAGTTGGCTAACTTGTAAATGGCTTCAACTTTTCCTTTTGTGATGTCCTCGCCCGACAAAAATATAGTGCGCCACGAGAAATAATTAAAATTAGGAAGTGCAGTGTTATGTGCTCTTGTGTAAAAATTCTTTTTTCTTAATATATTACATTGAATTTACTTTTTGTGTGATAAATATTATGTTTATTTTAAAATCGAGATGCGTACTGGTGCACGTGTTTCCGGCTATTGTGTTGTTGTGTGGCGAGCTGTTATTGAGAGCTTTCGTGGTAGTTTTCTTTTACTGATTGTGAGAGCATGTTAAGAGATTTTCCACATAAATTAAATTTAAATATTTCCCGGACTCGCGTACGTGCATATACCTTAGCGAAACTCTTAGACTTCTGCATAGGGGATGTTTTCACAGGAGCTATTAGCACTTTACGAAGTAGCTGAACAGCTGTCGCGGCGGAGGGATACTTCCCAGAAATACATGTGATGTTCACTTGTTTTGGCGAATTGTCACTTTGGCTCATCCTTGGGAAAATGGTTGTATAGCAGAGTGGTTGCGTGGGTGTGGTGCGCAGGCGGGGGCTGGGGCGGGGCGTGCGCGGCGAGCCCGCGGCCGCGGGCCGCCAGCCCCCCGCTGGCGCTGGCGCCGCGCCTGCACAGCCCCACGCCGTCGCCGTCGTCGTCGCGGTCCGCCCGCTCGCGCCAGAACGGCTCGCCCGCCCCCGCGCCGGCGCTCGCGGCCGGCCTCTCCACCGCCGCCCTGCGCCAGGCCAACGCCTACGCGCGCGCCTTTAGAGGTACAGCGCCGACATCTATTCGGCAATACACACGTCTCAGAACAAACCTTAGAAACGCATAGGCCAGGCTAATTGATATATAGTGGGAAGTTTCATATAAACGAGTTACACATGTGGCGTTTGTATATGCTTGTGAGGTGGCTTCTTAGGCAAAGTTTTTTTTTTTAACATACAACGTTCAGACGCAGTCAAAGATATTTTGAGTACGTTGTAACGTAGCGCGCCACCGGCCACTCTGGCCTCAGGTAGACGGTGTGCGGCGTCACACATACTTATTCTTACGTGAGCTCCCGAAAAGTTAAGTTCGCGCTACTACGAGACAATAGTACCGCAGTACGTACCATAGAATGAGGTGAGTAAGGGACACTCAACTCCTTTCTAGACAAGGTTTTCAGTGAGACAGAAACTACAGCAAAGTGCAAATATGAGTACCACTTGCAATCTAACAGCTCCGTGTATGATGGCAAATGACCTGCGGCGAACTCTTGTAGGGAACATTTGTATGCTCCGAGAGGCGGTGTTCGACTAGACGCACGTGGCGACATGTCGAGGGAGGGGATAGAATGAGACATTTATGAAAGGGGCGCTTCCGCCCTCTAGGGGTGCGGGTTCAAGATTCTGGCCACTCCGTCTGACTGTCGAGTTGCTACTGCCTGCGGTGCGCCCTCAGGGCTGTATTTAAGTCCCGGAATGCACCCCAAATTAATTATTAATTTAATAGAAATAGTTTTATACTTATAATTTAATAATTATTCCCGACGAACCGATACGCCGTTCCGTCGGGATTCGCCAGAAATCAATCGCTGAAAATACTACTTGACAGGTCGTCATACTCGACAAGTTGACAATGAACAATATAACATGAGCGTGTGGGACATTTATGAGATGTGTGGGAGGCGTATTCTATAAAAGTGAGAAACACATCTTACATACATAGAAGATATAAGTACATGAGACGTTCGCTACATATTACAACCTGCCAAACACCTGGTTCCACGCAGGTTGCCTAACCATCAGCCGGCAAATGTCACATATGTAACTCTTTCATGATATTTCACCCGACAGGTACTTTGTCAATAATTTTCGACCCCTCTACATGCTCTGCAAGTTTGTAATATTCACTCTGAGACACACTGTACAGTTATATTAAGTAGTAACGATTATACGTGCATAGAGTCTCTGAATAAATTTTACAAATTTCTAGGACATTTAGAGGGATCAAAAGATAATCACTTTTTGCTGATGAACATTTTCATATAACCGCCTTCATATAGATATTTATAAAGGAAGTTGCAGATGTGGCATGTTATACGCCATGAATGTAAACAAGTTGCTAGTCCATAATGTAACCCTTTAATAGCAAATATGTAACGACGTCTTGCCTCTTCTTAGGAGCCTTGCGGTGAGGCACTGAGAATAAGAGTTTTGACGGTATTCACCGATTAGGTGGAATAACAATCAAATATTTACATTTTTCAGGTAAAATTGAAACTTTTCATTGTTTTTATATTTTTCTCAATTTTCTGGGAACGTAACAAAATTTAAGTTACCACTCGAAAGCACAGTAATATTGTATACATAAGAACAGTGGTGTTAGTTAATATTTTAGACAGTTTCAAGTATTTTGTTTTTGCATATTTCTTGTTTCTTAAAGCACTTCTGTATCATATGATGATTTTACCTCACTTTATTTAACAAATTTGTCTTGTTAAATTGTTAATAAAAACATTCTAATAAAATTGAATCTCATAAAAATGTTTCTCGAAGTGACAGTGGAAAATACAAAGCAAATTTTCATAGATGTTCCCTGCTATTTGCTTGATTGCGTGCGAGTGAAGCTGTAGACTAGCGTGAAGTGCGGGCGCTGCGCCTAGAGGCCCCGCCGACCGCTCCCCCGCCTTCGGCCGCGTCCACGGGCCGACGTGAGGCGGCGGCGGCGACGACGGCGACGGCGGCGGTGGCGGCGGCGATGGCGGCGGCCGCGGCCGACGTGGCGGGCGACAGCCGCACCAGCACCCCCTGCTCCGTGACCCGGGTCACCTGCGTGCCCAAGCGGGCCTTCACGCCCCCGCCCGCGCCGTCGCCCGCGCCCTCGCCTGCGCCCTCACAGGTCTCGTCTTCGTTCGTGCTCTGGCAAACGCTTCTCCTCTCTGAGTCTCAGCGCGAGGAAGTTGGGTGACGCGATGGCGTGACAGTGCTGCGTCAGCGACACGGAGCTCGGAGACTCAGAGAGCCTGTGCCCTGATTTTCACTCGGTCTTGCATACTGTATTCCGATTTAAATAGAATGGCGCTTCAAGAACACGAGTTGGTCGGAAAGGGGGACATTTAATCGGGAGCTCCGTTACCAAAAATTTAAGTTGTAACAAAGTTTCCTATTGGATAACAGTGTCCCCCCATCCGTCCAGCTCGTAACAATGAAGTTCCACTATGTTTAAGTCGGAGTATACTGCGTGGAGAGGGGGAAGTTGAAACTTATCATGGCAACCGAGGGCTCTTTTCAATGAGCTCAGGTCGAGTCGTTGGCGGCACGTCTCTCTGAAAAACGTACTGCCGAATCAAAAATATCACTGAATTTGCCAAAAACTATCATCCAACTTGTTTATTGCTAAGGTTTAAATAACCACATAGACCGGTAGAAAAACAGGAGGGGCGGAGTCCTTTAGCCCTTAAGCAACGAGCACTCTGGTCGAAGCGCTACTGTAAAATCGGGAGGTCATTTGATTAATTTACAAACGGCGAGTGTACTGCAATTCTGGCGGCCGGATAACGATGTTTCATATTACATAGGGGTCTCATAATATTCGTATATACCCCGATTTCGTCAATTCACGTATTTGAATTTTCTTCGTTTGAATCCGAAAAAGAATATTTTATCTTCGTTACACCTTCAGTTTAAGCAAAATAAACTCATTTTTAGTCCAGCCTTCTGAACATTATAGGAGTGCAGGAATCATCAAGAAACCGCTTACGCAATAACGAAGCGATTCTCAGCATGACATAAGTAAATAACACAAGAAAGAGGTGAAGATGATGCTTGAATTTAGTTGAGAAGAAGATAATGTTGTTGTTTTTTTTCATCCGAAATAGCTCATCCTGAGTAAAAGAACGAAGTTTAAAGTACCGGGAGAAACTTGGGCGGCTTATGGTCATCACCAAGTAGACTTCCCCACTATTTACCCTCACGTCATTCTCCCTTCTGTCCTTCCTGTGCGGCAACAGCGATTGTTCGTGTTGCAAAACTCGCCATAAGGGGCCTCAACTGTCTTCACCAGGTGGCGTCCCGTCGAAATGCAAAACAGCGCCTCAACGTGAAGGGGCAAAGACCGATACTTAGAGCACCTCCACCCAGAGACACTAGAGAGGGCTTCCGCGTGGCGCCGCTGGTGGCAAAGCATTGGTTTAAATGGAAGTATTCACACGAGCGGCGCAATCGTGGTCGATTAGTAGCGCACTGCGGTCGCCCTGCGCTTCCGTGTTACACTGGTCCACTTGGAAGCGCCACTGAGCTGATCTGTTTACATGTTCATTGTCTGGCGGTGGGCGGCGCCTTCAGCGTTGTGATTCACGAATCCTTCCTTTCCCACGGTTAGTGGCACTGGTCGGTGGCTCTGAGTAAAGGGTTCCGGCGCTTCTCGGTGGCGCTGCCGAGTGGCTCCATGTGAAAGCGGCCTTGGAATCGGAAGGACAAAAGCGGTGGTGCACCCCGAGTGAGGAAGCTTTCTGCTGACCTTAAGTCGCGTCCATTTTCTTCCGCTATAGCTGAACCGCTCGCAAAAAAAACATCATGGCGGACGTACCTTTGGTAAAGTCCCGGAGGCTGCCCCCACCCTGTGGCATCTGAGATTTCCTCTCTCGGCGATAAGGAAGCGCGTAGACAAGGAGAGGTGACTGCAAGACGCAGCAATTGCGCTGACCGTCACTCGTCATCACAGCCTTCTTCGTCAAAAGAGGAACTCGCAGTCCCAGGAGTGTCCAAAGAAATGAATACATAGTTTCTTGGTTCATCACATTATCTGAATTATGTCGCCTCTATTCCCTACACATGCTCGCAGAATTTCTTCCATTGTTCAGTACTGTGCAAACGCTTCTCTGCAAAACGTTTCCTTTTCTTTTAAGGATGCACCAATTGTTTCTGCTGCCTCGCGCCCTTTTATAAATCCCCAAACAAGTTCTATTGGATTTAGGTCTGGATGGTACGGAGGATGACAGAAAGGAATGTGGCCATGTTCAATGATTATTTGATCAACGATCTATCGTTTTTCAGTGGATATACTTTGAATTATTTGTAAAAATTGGGCTTTTGTGAATAACAGCAGCTACTGTGTAAAGCACACTGTCACTGCTCACTAGCCACGGTCAAACAGGGACTGGTGACCGAAACTCTTCTTCAAGACACGGCTTATTTTCTGTTGATCGTTTGGACAAACCCTACTGAAGAAACGCGAGAGAAAGAGAGAGAGAGAGCTATGTTGTGACAAAGAGCGCAGGCAGGCAGGGAAATATTAGGAGCTTTGGAGGGAGAGGCCACGTTCGGGCATGCGCAGTGGAAGGTTTTTTTGACAGTGGTAGAGCAATAGTACGCTTGCTTGTGTGTGCGGCTGTGACATGGGCGTCTCTCTCTCCTCAGGGTCCGTTGTCGGGCAGTGAGGACGAGCGATGCTCGCAGCGCGGCCGCTCGTCGCTGCCGTCGACGCGGACGCCGTCGCGGGCGCCGTCGCGGGCGCCGTCGCGGACGCCGCTGGCGCAGCGCCGCAAGCGCTCGCGCCTGGGCCTGGGCCTGGGCCGCCCGGTGCGCTCGCCGCCCAGGCCGCGGGCGGGGCCGGGGGCCGGGGCCGGGGCCAGGGCCGGGGCGGCGACGGGGCGGCTGCGGGGGCGCTCGCGGCAGGCCACGCCCACGGAGCGCAAGGTCAGAGGCCGTCATAGGCGTTGGGAGGCCGTGGCCCTCCTCAACGTTTTAAAAGGGGCCCCGTAGCCTCACACAATGAAATATTTCTATTCGTAAATCGCACCCCTAATGCAACACGGTCACAACTCCAAAATCACTCATTTCGCAAGAGAATCTTCCGAAGTTTTCTGGATAAAATTTAAATTCATGAATTGAATTTAAATTGAATAGCTATTACTTCGCTATTTATGAATTTATAAAAAATGGCATTGTTGCATATCATATAAAGTAAAACGAGGAATCTAACAAATGGTATATCTCAATTTTCAATTTTTCGGAGATGTGACTCTCTTGCATTAGGAGTGCAAAATATGTTCCATCCCTGATTTACTTCCTATTGTACTTGACAATTTGGGAAATTGTTCTATGACTTGTGGGCAGAAGGGTCTCTAAGTCATCTGGCGACCTGAATGTGGTTCACCATACTTGTAAAATCAATTATATTTCATAATAATTGTGTCGTAGCTTTAATTTATTTATGCATGTAGTGTTTTTATTTCTTTACTAGTAAAATGTCATATGTAAATTTTACTAGTACAGGCACCGTAGTCAGAATGGAGAACTCACCATTGAGATTGGACTGTTGGATTGTAGAGTGAACTCGTGGGTGGAGGGTCACGTTGGAAAGGTGAAATGGCATGTAGTTGATTAATTGATAGTACACGACGGGACCGACTTACAAAACAACCAGGTAGAATAGAACTGGACACAGCTTTCTAATGAATTGGGAATGAAGTTCGAATGCGGTCCTTAAATAGAGGTGTGACGATTCATTTTCTCAAACTGCAGCTATAGACTCTTCTTTTAATAGTACAAAAAACAATAATACAGAGGAAAGTAATTCACTACTTTATGAATCATGGTTATTTTCATTTGAGATAGAAGTGCACTTTAAGGGAACCATTTTATTTTTTAACGGGAAACTATTACACACACTGTGACAATTCTTTCTCTCATCCTCAACTTATTTTACTCCTAATTTACTTATTTCATTCACTGGTTAATTTGGCTAGCTCTATTTTGTTATAATCATTGAGCGTTACGATCCTTATAATCTCAGGGCTGCATCTACTTCGCTGTTGTGGGCTGAAAATTGACCGTTCATACGAGGCTACGGCTGGTGGTAACATACATTTATGATGCGAACAAATTAATCTGATTTTTTTTTATTTCTGAGTTTACTTTCTTGTCTGAGGTGTCATAAAAATTTAATCTTGTTTTGTTACTTTCCCTTCCTAAGATGGCCATCAATACTTTATTGGAATAATTTTGAAAACTTGTTTAACTTAATTACTACTGACATTCTTGGCTTTGAACATTGAATAATTTTTCAAAGTCTTTGTAAAACTTCTTAAGTTCTACTCTTCCCTTTATGTAGACCAACTGCCCTCTTGGCATTGAGATGAGGAAAATTCCACTCCTGTTCATAGACTTATGTTTCCATAACAATGTTTTTGGGTCGACACTCCACCATTTTCTTGTGATATTGCACACTTCCGTTTTTGTCAACATATTTTAAAATTGGCCGCGCTTTACTCGACTTAATTAACTTGCCAACCAATATCAAACATCTCACGACCAATATTCGCATGTACTTAACACGTTTAGACTATTAAATAAACTTTTATAAGTTTTCTGTTACCCGCGTCATACAAGTGGCTCCAATCGAGTCACATCACGTTCTCCTTCCCAGCTTTCATAACATCTCATCTGTAACAACTCATCCTCCCACTAGTTCTTTTGTTTTTTATTGTTATCTACGTAATCCCGATGCTGTTTTTCAGCATCCCTGCCGCACATCTAAGTTCACTTGTCTCCATAACAATTTCCTACGTAAAATAATTTCTCGAATATTTTTTTTCAAATATTCACAATATCTAACCCAAATTAGGTTTATTCACATTTTCTGTACACTCAAGTGCCCAATGTCTCATGTTTGTTCATATTTTCTTGCATTTCTCTATCCTACTAATAATTACTTCGTTGACATTATTTTAAATTTATTTTCAAAATATCTCGCAAGGTATTTTGACCCCTTTGAATATAAATTACATATCTGGCTAGACCGGAGGTCTTTAACACTGCAATACCTACATTCTAAAGCGTTTTAACCTTTAAACTCTGGTATTCATCCTAAATGGTCTCTCCATCTCATCAAAGCCACAGAGGGAAGACCATATGATGCGGCTAAAGAAAAACCCCTGTAGGAGGAAAACGTTCAGCCAGATGACGAGAACCAGTACACGCTAATGAATTAAACTAAACTCTCTCTAAACTATTTATTTCCTGGCGCTGACGTCATGTGTACGTCTTCCTGTCTTTGCCCTCCTCAAAATGAAATCTGAAATGAAACAGTGCCACAGAAGATCGTTCGCTCTCTCGTCTTTGCGCTTACTTCTTGGACCCACCTCCGTTTGCCCCCTAACTTAACTTCTTTATTATTGATTTACTTCCCTATTTACTTATTTCTTAATGACATTTTAGCATGGAGAATTCTTTACGTCCATAAATGATGTATAGAAGGCAGGTTAACGGGTGTTGCACGTTCTTGGCTATTAGGCACCTCACAGGAAGTGAGGAACATGCAAACATCTTCACCACATCAATACACACCATGACTACTAATGGTAGAATGTTGGGCGGTGAGAAGAGATTTCTCACCCGTCCGCCTCGTTGGGTCCGCGCTGCGAAGGCGTTTAAGCGAGCTGACTGTCGGGTAACGCGCGCAGCGCTCCTACAGCTCGCTGCGGCCGACGAGCGCACCTCAGCCCCAGCCCCAGGCGCAGGCGCCCCCCGCGGCCCCGCGCGCCGCCTCGGCCACGGCGGCTCTGAGCGCCGCGGCGCTGTCGTGGGCGGTGGTGCAACAGCTGGCAGAAGCCTTCCGCGCGCCGTGACCTCGCCGTCCGCCGCCAGCCTCCGCCGCCGCCGCCCGCGCCCCCGCCCCCGCCTCCGCCCCCGCCGCCTGCGCGCAAGGCGCTTGCGCCGCTCGACTTCGCCGCCGAGCTCCGAGGACGACGGCGCCCCGAGCGCCCCCGAGAACGGCCGATCGTCTGCGGACGACAACGACGGCGAGGAAGACCGAAGCCGGTACAGGCTGTTCCAGCTGCCGGCGCTCTTGGGGCCGGACATGTTGTCGGGATTCGTCGAAGGTCTTTTGGGCTCCCTGACGGGCAGGCGGGCTGAGAATCTCTCCAGCGACAGTTCTGTCATAATGCGAAGGACACTGGAAACCTGCGACATGGCTTTGACGCGAAGTGCGATGATGTCGGCGCCAAGCGATTGTCCTGTTCTTTCCCAGGTGTCGCTGGAGGTGTGTGATAGGTACGTGACCAGTGAAGCTATGTGAAGGGGCTTCGGTGACGTTAAAGAATTCGTCGCCGGCAGAGTCCTAGTTGTCATTCTTTTCGTTCAAATTAGGTTTCTTTTACTTTTTGTCTAAGAGATCACATTGCGAGATTTTGTGGAACTCACAACTCCTTCACGATGCTGCAGAAAAGACAAAAGAAATTAAGAAACGTACACTCACCAGCGAGAAAAACGAATTAATTTTATAACCTTTCGTTTATGTGCAGGAATTTTAAGAACAATGCCATGCGTATATTTTTCGGTATCTATTTGAATTTAATTGAGCTCTTCTGTCTCGACCAATTTCTCATGTTGATAAAGAATGAGCATGATTGAAACGACTTTGGAGTTCCGAAGGAAAGTTATATGAAGACTTGTCAAAAAAGCTTCTAACTGCCATATATCAAGAAGCTATTGGTTGAAATAGAAGGCTTACGAAGTACCCCGGGAAAGTAACGGTCGGCATAATGTATCTACGTTTTCAAGCCTTCGTATTTTCGTTAGAGCTTTCCATTGTCCACGAAGGCTGAGTCGATATAATTCGTCAAAGAGAGAATGAAAATGAATTAAACTTGAGAGTGTTGTTTGAGACCAATTCCATTTCACCAAGTAACTTGGTGGTGTCAACCTGATGTATTTAAAATGATCAATATAATCTTTCAAGGACGGGGAACCTTTTAGTCCAACCAATTATTAAAAAAATGCAGATATATTTTAATGTTCTGACATATTTTGTTTGTAATAAGTTTTTCTAAGTAATAGCGAATCTCTGGAAATAAAACTGTTTTGTTTCAATAAAATATTTCAGTACTTCAATTTATTGAAGTACTAATTTTGTAATTTTGATTTCAAATTTACATTTTAATATTAATATATGAAATGTAGACTAATATTAATACCCGAGGAAGTTTCGTTTTTATTTTTAAAAGCCTAATAAAATAATTAAAAATAGAATATTATAAAGAAGATTAGAGTAACTCGATTGCTAATATCTCAGTACACCAATCCCTCTCCCCCAGTCGCGTCCTGACCGCCGAGGTGGTCAGACGCTTCGTCCGCTCCAGGTGAAATCACGTTGTGCGTATGTTTACTGTCTCGGTGTTTGTCAGTATTATGTAAAACGTGGTAGAAGGGGAGTTATTACATGAAGTAATATTGTTTAACTAAGTGAAAAGTTTGTGTTTTCTTTTTTCTTTTTTCGTGACCACTATGGAGCCCTCTCAAGTTCATCAATCTTCAGGAGACCAGAACAGTAAGACTACCAGAATTAATTATGCCAAAGTTACTATGCAATCTCTGTTTCCCAAGAAAGAAAATGCTGTAATCATAGACTCGGCAAATAGTGCACCAATAGTAGAATTTATTGAAAAGTCACCAACTAAAGTTAATCTCTCTCATATTGAGTTTGCTTCTAAAATTTCGAACAACAGACTTTGTGTGTACCTATCCAGCAAGGAAATCGCAGAAGACCTAGTGAACAACCATAAGAACATTGTTGTGTCTAATCAAGTTTTCCCTATAAGACCACTTATATCTAGGAACAAAACAATTATTCTTTCAAATGTGTGCCCAAGTATCCCGCATGAAGTGATTGAAGAAAAATTATTAACATTCGGTGTCAAAACTGTAGTACCGTTAACCTTCCTTCGTGCTGGATTTAATAACCCAAACTTGAGTCACATTCTCAGTTTTCGTCGCCAAACATTTGTGTCACCAGACGATGAACGTAAATTACCTGAATCATTTCAGGTGTTTATAGATAATGTCCCCCATTGGATATATGTAACCCCTGATGTTCCAATTTGTTTTTTGTGTAAAAATCAAGGTCACATAGCTAAAAACTGCCCAAATCCATGTAACTCCCAATTAACTAATACCCTACCTCTCCTACAGAAGTAGATATTACAGAATCAACTAATGAGATTTTTGATAATTCTAATAATGTTTCTCCCAAAGCATTTGAATGTATGCTGCCTGAAAGCGATAAGGTGAACCAAAGTTCTAGCCTTAACCTTGCCCTTGACAGCTTCCCCCCTCTGCCAACCACCCCTACTCTTGAGCCGGCCGCGAGCAACCAAGTTACTTCAAAAGAAAACTCAATGGACGTTGACCTTTCGTGCAACCCCGTCAGATTAAAGAGACCGTTATCTACTGTAAGCTCGAATACAGAACTGATTAGCAACCAATCAGATAGCGAGAATGAACTCCCAGATACTGACTCGGAAAACTCTGACATGGATGATAAAACTACTGAAAATAAAGAAAAAATAAGAAACAACCCTCCAAAATTAAGAAAAAAGCAAAAACCTCTTCTGAAAATGTTGACGATCAGTCATGGCCCAATACTAAAACTATCTTAGAATCTTCCAATGTTCATTACCCACTAAATTTCCTCAACTCCAAAGTTTCTTTGACAGAACGAAGGGTAATAACTGTACTGTAACAATTGACAGAGAATTCACAGATGATTTTGCAGCTTTTATAGCAATGTTAAAAGCTGTTCACCAAACCTTACCAAACTGTGGTGTGAAAAATAGGTGCTCGAGAATTATCAAAAAACTTGATGCAGATATGAATGAAAAAGTTAAGGCTGAACAGGATTCAGAAGAACAGTGATCCAACCCTCTCCCTTCTTGCCAATCTTGCTTAAGTTAGAAAACCCTTCTTCAAGCTTCTCATTCAAGCGTCTACATTGTAATACTACACCCATATATTTTTCTGTATTTTCTCATGGATATTATTCAATGGAATTGCAATGGCTTCTACCCCCGAATGCCTTTCTTAAAAATTCTCGTCAATGATTTCAGTCCTCAAGTTCTCTGCCTACAAGAAACCAACTTTAAAGGCAGTACATGTGCTCAGTTACGTGGATATAAAAGTGTATTCTGTAACAGAAGAGACTCTCTAATTGCAAGTGGGGGTGTGGCGACTTTTGTGAAACAAGATATTTTTCGTCATAATATTCCTCTTCAAACTCCCTTAGAAGCCGTGGCCGTATCGATTAAACTTAATATAGTTGTGACTATATGTAATATTTACTTACCGAATAGCCAAATGTTGAATATTCCCGAACTTGACAATATCATAATACAACTTCCTAAACCATTTATTATAGTGGGTGATTTCAATAGCCATAACACCATGTGGGGCGCTCAAAGAACTGACAGAAGGGGCAAATCTATAGAAGAATGGCTCGATAAATATGATGACCTAATACTCCTGAACAACGGAAGTGCTACAAGATTTAACGCAAGCAATGGTACTGAGAGTGCAATAGATTTAAGTCTGGTGACTAGTAACATTGCTACTAAATGTGCTTGGGGTACTTTTGATCAACTTTATGACAGTGACCATTACCCCATCTCCATCAATTTCTCCGACCGACAATTGGCGAAGAATCTCAAAACCCACCCTAAATGGTTGATTAACCGTGCTAATTGGTTACAATACCAGCACACCATAAATAATAATGTCGACAACCTTCCTAAACCGGACTCGTCTCCTCCTCCTCATATAAATAAAACAGTTCAGGACTTCACTAATATGTTGACATTAGCGGCTAGTTCATCCATCCCTCTAAGTTCTGGAAGAATAAGGAAACACCAGGTTCCTTGGTGGAATGAGGAATGTACTGCGGCCATCAAGGAAAAGAAAAGATATTTCCGAAAATACAAGAAGAATAAAAAATTGAAAACGGAATCCTCTTTAGGAAAGCTAGGGCCAAAGCCCGCTTATTATTAAAAACAACAAGACTTCAATCCTGGAACAATTTTACATCTTCAATAACTAGACAAACCCCCTCCTCTTTGTTATGGCAAAAAATCAAGTCCATTAGTGGCGCACCGATGAACTCCACCCCATTCATGGTAATGGACTTAAACGGTAATAAATACTCACAACCTCAAGACATCAGCAATTTACTTGCTGTATCCTTTGCTAAGAATTCCAGCAACTGCAACTATGATCCAGAGCTTTTTAAAACTCTTGAAACGAAATTTCTTATGTCTCAAGACCTTATTTCTTCAGTGGTAGGTTCCAACGATGACCATTATAACAGAATTTTCAACTTGGACGAACTTCTGTATGTGTTGAAGAAAAGTAACAACTCGGCTCCGGGCCCTGACAACGTCCCCAACAGTTTTCTTAAAAACCTACCAGTGAATGCCCTGGAACACCTTCTTCAGATATATAATGTTATATGGTCAACTCAGACCTTTCCGGACCAATGGAAAGAAGCTATAGTTATACCTATTCTTAAGCCTAATAAGGACAGATGCAATCCATCTAGTTATCGCCCCATATCTTTAACGTGCAATCTTTGTAAGCTTCTTAAAAAGATGGTATGCAACCGTTTAAAATGGCTACTAGAATCAAAAAGCCTCTTGTCTCCTTTCCAAAGTGGATTCAGAACTTTTCGCTCCACCAATGACCACTTAGTCGGAATTGATTCAGAAATCTGTGATGCCCTTAGCATGCACCACCATGCGATGGTCGTTTCGCTTGATCTCGAGAAGGCCTACGAAATGGTTCAAAAATCCAGACTTCTATCATTTCTACATTGCCAATCAAGGGGGATATGTTTGCTTTCATAAAGAACTTCATTGAACACACGATAAGACGTCACAGCACGTTGAGATGTCAAATGGCCTTCCTCAAGGATCAGTGTTAAGTGTGATATTATTTCTCATTGCCATAAATGAAGTGAGTAATATAAAAGCCCAGTGAAAATATTTCTGTTTGCTGATGATATCACCCTCCTCTCTAGCGGCAAAGATATTAATCTAATCACAACTATTATGCAAGAATCCCTCAATACAATTTACGAATGGTCTAAGTCGTCAGGATTCATCTTGTCAAAAACGAAATCAGAATTTATGGTTTTATCGAGATCTCGGAAAGTTTTGAACTTGTCTTCACTATTCTTGAAAATTGGTGACCATAATCTAAGAAGAAGAAATACCAGCAAAATTTTGGGTTTAACATTCGACCATAAGCATTCGTGGAAATCCCACATTTCTACCCTCAAAGCTGATTGCTCTGTTAGACTCAACATAATCAAAATGTTATCTTCACACAAGTGAGGATCAGATGCTATTTCCCTAATCAATTGTTAGAAGTTGTTGATACAACCAATGTTAGATTATGGAGTAGTAACTTATAGTTCAGCCAGCAACCACCTACTAAAAACTTTGGACCCTATAATCAACTCTGCATGCCGCCTAAGTTTGGGTGCCTTCAGGACCAGTCCATGTACTAGCCTTCTAGTAGAAGCGGGCCTCCTTCCTTTAGACCTCCGTAGAAAGTTCCCGTGCTTAAAATGAGCTTACTCGACTCGTTGTCCCCCTAATCCCACACTTAATTATATCTGTAACCTCTCCAAGTCCCTCCACTATGCAAATCATCCTAACTTTCCTAAACCGCTAAGTATTAGGCTTGCTTCGTACCGGGATGAACTTTGCATTGACTCTCATAATATCAGGAAGAGGAAACTCAACCCTCTTCCCCCTTGGGAACATTTCTCTTTGTCAATAAATACGGAAGCTACCAAATTTACAAATCCCGATATCCCAAAACATATCATTAAGCAACTAATCTTGGAGTTCCAGTACAAATTTGCTAATCATAGTCAATTTTTCACGGATGAATCCAAGCAACAATCAGGATCTAGTGGAGCTGTTATTTCCCTTATCCCACCCCTTAAGAATCTTTATCGCCTCCCGGATTTCTATTCCATATTCTCATGTGAAGCTTGGACTATTATCAAAGCTATTGATATTAGCATCCTAAGACCATGTAACCCAGATATTGTTATTTTTTCTGACTCACTAGCAGTTCTATCCTCCATTTGAAACCGACATTCCTTAAATCCACTGGTCCAAGAAATCCAAGAAAATCTTTATCTCTCCTTCCTTAAAGGATATCGCGTTACAATAGCTTGGCTTCCTTCTCATATAGGCATCCAGGACAATGAAGAAGCAGCTGCAGCTGCGAAGGCAGCAATCTCTCTCCCCGAAATTGATACTGAAGCTGGCGGCTCACTCCCTGACTTTAAAAACGACCTCTTACTTGCAGTTAAGAAGCTTTGGGACCGGAACTGGAAAGTGTTGCCTTCCAAATTACAAGTAGTTAGGAAGAATATCGGGGAATCTCCCATCACTTCCATTAGACTTAGCAGAAGACATCAAGTGGCTATAACCAGACTCCGTATAGGATATTTTAAACTCAGCCACAGCTACCTAATTAAAAAGGCTACTCCTGAACCGTACCCAAATTGCGGACTCCCAGTTTCCACGAAGCATACTATAGTTGATAGCCACGTGATGGCGACTGTGAGAACAAACCTTAACATCAATGATAATCTCTACTGTATATTCAATTCTTATCCCGGTCAAATAAAATTATAGAACTCCTCACCAAATTTAAAATGTAAATAGTACTTAGCTAATGACTATACATTGTCTACCCTATATATAACATCTAGATTTAGGATTTGTGTATGTGTATCCCATGAAAATGTGTAACTAGTATGTGAATTTGTAAATACTGTAATTTTGTAACTGTGGTCGCCAATGACCTAGCTGTTTACAAGGCGACCTTAAATAAATAATTTTTAAAAAATCCCTCTCCCCGAACCCTAACATTCTTAATGTGAGATGTCGAGAATGCGGCGTTGTATTTAGGAAATATCGTAATGTTCCATTTTGAGTTCAAAAGCTTGTCAAAGTAAAATCTGATAATAAATTGAGAATTCTTCTGAGAATAAATAAAAAGACTGATTTATTGGCAGAAAAATATCTTTACATATTTATCTTGGAATGTAAAGGCATGCGTTTAAAACATCTGCATAAAACACAACATATCATTCAACGTGGTGAATTCTACTTTCATAATGAACTTGCAAGAACGTTTGGAATAGTACGATGATGTAATGTATTAATACACGAGTGTGATATCACGATACGAGCGAGGTATGAGCGCGTGTCGTAAACTTCACACGAGTATATTAATACCCAATACTTCGAGTTTCATACGGTACTTTTCTACGACTTTTGTAAGTTAAACTTTTACGTTCAATCATTTCGTGGCAGTTGACTTGCAGGATTCAGCCAAGGCCACCTGAGGGCAGCTATCCTCGCATACTGTGGTTACCAGTCCGCCTGCAAGGGAGTACTGCGCTCGTCAAATAGGATCAAAGTGAAATTACGATTCAATTTATTTTAATTAATATTACAGAAAAATTACTATTAATAAAAGAAATTAAAACGTACAAGTGCAATTTAATATCAAATGCAATTTTAACGTACACAATCGAACGAAACATTTACTAGAACGATTTTCAAAGATCAATTAAGTGTCAATACTTGGGTTGTAAGCTTCTCTGGAATTGGTCAAGAACCTGTTTCATAATAAAATCTGTATCGTAATGAGTATTATAATGCAACCGGTTGCAGCCATCCAATAGCAACATTATACTCGTACAATGGGAGTAGAAAAATATTATTTTACAACCTGTGGTTTCATACTATACAACTAAGACCAAGTCATTCTGGTCTTAGTTATATAGTACATGAGTTAGTATTTCGCTTCTCACCGAGGCGTAAATGTAGTTTGACCTTCCCTCAGAAATATTTCAACTCTAACAGCTGTAGAGCACGGAACAGATGAGCCACTTCTGATGGTAGGAATTGGTAACATTTCATTAAACCTTTGAGCAACGTTTACACATATTTACATTTGAAATTTTCACGGATTCTTTGTCCCATCACTGTTCCTTATTTATTTCAGTCTGTTACACAGTTATCATACTAAACTGAATCATTACAGACTACATCTACAAATCTTAAACAAGAGCCTAATTAACTATTTTTACAAATTATTTCTTCTTAATAATTGTAAAGGAAGTACATAAAATAACACTTAGTCCTCATGACCAATTTTGTATTTATAATTTTTCTCCTTTTCTCTTTAATCATAACCTATCTTGAGCTGCTCATAAGAGCATTGTGTTCCTGCTATTTTATATATACTGTTTCTCACTGCACCATTTTATCTTCTGTCTTCCCACGCTTCTTTTTCCTATACGCTGATCCCAAGAAGTGGTAGCGAGAGCGAGTAAAAAGTGTCATAACGGTTCTAGCTACATTTTATCTGTTGTTTTCTATTTCATACTCATATTTTTAATAAAACAGTTTGAAGAAAAAGAAAACATCGTAACAATATTATATTTATGAGTACACGTGATTTAAATAATGTCAGATAAAGTTTCTCAAAAACACAAGTTCTCTGTGAAAATGAGCTCCAAGTTCCGCATTTCCTGAAACGCTCAAGCGCCATTTTTTTCAAAACTGGCTCAAAATTTTTTTCTTCGAATTTTCCTAATGTATTGTACGTATTGTACTGTTTAATATGACGTTAAGTTTATTTTAGTGTATCATTTTGTTTTTTCCATAACCACATAAATGTAGGTTTTTTTTCAAATATCTTTCACGCCGTTAATTTGCATATTTCCATCGATTTGAATATATTATTGAATTTGTGAGTGGAAGTGCTACAATGACTTTTAAGGAAGGTTTTCGAGAACTCAACATATTCCAGTGAAAATAACGTCATATTTCGCATTTACGGCAATTCTAAATCGCCATTTTCTTAAAAACGGCTTCAACTTTTTCAATGAAAATTACTATTTAGGACGTGGTTTTACTCTTCTTTAATATTAGTGAAGTAATATTTCGGTTCCCCTATTAAGAAAGCAAAACATTGAGAAAATGTCAATACAAATGTTCTTTGGACGACGATAGAGGGCAGCTGGAATGAGGATGGGGCAAGACCATCAAGCCAGTCCACACCAACGAAATTAGAAAACTTTACTACGAGAAAGTCTGTGCCATTCTGTAGCATCTCTAGTTCCTTTTGTTCCGTAAAAATCTAGTAATGTTTTGTTTATGAATTGTCCTCCATTATCCGACCGAACGTACTTCACTTTTTGTGATGTTTCATTTTCTCTTCTATTGATAAATTGCATTATTCTGGTCGCACAATCTGATTTAGTTTTTACAAGTTCTACTAAATAATGTCGGCTAAATTGATATACTATTAATAAGATAAGTTTATTTCCACCCAATGAGTCAATGATATAGGCCTTCAGAGATCTACGTGTAGGCGTTCTAATAGATGTTGAGTAGATTGCTTGTGTTGTACCTGGATGTGGAAGTCTCGTAAATTTCCCCTTTATGCAGCTGCCACTTTGTTTATTGCTAATAACTAGAGACCGGATGTTAGGCAAAATGCCATATCTCAGGCGGGAATGTACTGTAACAATCCAGGATCCCCAGGAATGAAGACAGGGCAAAGAATAAAGATAAACATGTAATAAGTGGTATTAACATCAAAGGCGGGGACAAATGAAAGCGGTGTCGCGTGGCGATAATTTTTTGGAAGTCTAAGAAGACGCGACAAAATCATAATGGGGACAATATAGTTCAGTAGCGTTTGTCGAGTGAAACATTTTGGAAGTTATTTGAAAGAAATCAGTTCACGCGTTCCAAAGATATAAACAATTTAGTGAAGTACATTTTAAGCACACAACTAGACACGATAGCCATTGTTGTAGCTTAAGATCTAATGTAAAAGGTTGTTTTTTTCAAAAAATTAAGTAAACGCGTGAAGCGATTCAAACGAAACTTTTGGCATTAATAGAAGAAATTATGGGGAAAATTATGGCACTACTCACAACGCGGAGAAATTTCGGGGGGCTACGGTATAAAAGAAAATGTAAATTGTATAAGTGGGAAATTCCAAACCAGTCGTATGACGTCAGAGCGGTGGAAGGGGATTGACCGTCTTCAGATTAAAAGAACTTTGGAAATTTTAGATGGTAGAAAACCAAATAGAAAACGGTAATAGCATTCAATTTGAAAATGCATGAGAATAATAAAGAGAGACGACCCAGAAAGAAGAAGATTAACTTAAAAATATATAATATTATATAGAAGACCCGGAAGTGATCGTGAAATGTTCGAGAAAAAAAAGAGGAAGTCTCGGGACAACAATGAGAAGAGAACGCGGGGATTATAGCTTGAGGGAGGACGTATGTTGAAACGCTCCGCGGAAATTAAAAATTTTGTTAGAAAGTTGTGCTAATCACGCGAGCAAAGTTAATTTTATAACGTTTAGTTGTAGCGGAGAAAGTTTAGAAGGTGAAACGCGGAAAATTATTGCAAAAGTTCCAAAGAGAACGTTGTTCGCGAATATAAACAGTCGCATCATCAGCCGTGTGATTAAACTCGTTTCGTAAGTAATAAACAGTTATAACGAAGAGACATTAATTATTTAAAAATGAATTTTTTCGAATTACGTGTGTGAAAAATGGAAGGATGCTGCGAATGGACAAACGAAAGGACGCTGCGTATATTTGGCGAGGGTGATGCATGAGAACGGCGCGGTGCAGGTCGCTGAACTCAACGAAAGGAAAGTGCACTAACTTTATTTAAATTGGTAATGCGCATTGATAAGAAGAAAGAATAGACTCATAGCTTCTAATGTACAAGACCAAGTTTTGTCAAATAGAAATAGATTTTAGTGAAAACAAAAAAAATAGAATGCGCATTCAAGTATGAATGATTTGGTTTTAATCTTATAGTGTAAATCTTCAGTGTGAATGAGAATTTCGTGTTTCTAGGGTATTGTTTATTGTGTATTTAGTGTATTGTGTATTGTTTTCGATTTTGTGTTGTTTGTTATTTGTTATGCCTCTAGCAGAGGAAGGAGAACAAAAAAAAAAAAGCCAGATAAAATAAACGATGTCGAACGTTGTTGGTTCGACATTAAACCAATGCAATTGGTCTTATAAGTATGTGTAGTTAGATGAGGACCTACGCCCACGTGCCCGAATACTACGTCAGGATCCTGTATAGGTCCGCCACAGCCTCACGCCCGTATTTATATCTGTATGAATAAATATCAGAAAAGCAGCTAGGCAACGGGCAAATTTCAGATGTATGTATTTTTGGCAACCCAACGTCAGGCATAATAGTGGACATTTTGGTAAGAACTATAGATAAAGGAGCACAGGTAAAGATCGTTACATATTTTTGTAAGTTAGTTTTGAGAAAGAAAAGCAGAACGGATAGGTGACGTGTACCATTACATATTTGGCAGCCCAGCGTGGGGGCCATTGTAGAAGGTTTTCGGAGGTAGACATAGGTACCGTTACAATACAGAGTAAATTTTTAAATAAGCTTTTTGAAAAAAGTGTGCAAACGAATTAACATTTCATAAATAATTTTGTATTATCCTGTCTGTAAGATTTTTAGAGTTGGAGAGTTATATATATATATATATATATATATATATATATATATATATATATATATATATATATATATATATATATGTGGGAGAAATGGTAGTCGGAATAGAAATAAACTCGTCGTTGAAATATAAAAAGATAATTATATTCTTGAAATACTTGAAGAACAATACAAATAAACTATATCCCGACAATTCACAACGTGTTCATCTCGGTGTTACTTGCGTTCGAGTGACTTGTTTACGCTCGTTGTCAACCGACTTGGTCCTGCCGCCACGCCATCTTGCGCCTCTTCCGGGAACCCCAAAAAATCCGCCTGATTTGAATCGGTCTCCCACATTCGGCCGTCCTGACTATCATCCGGCTCGGATGATGAGTATCCGTCTGGCCAAGCTTGCATATACTCGGCACACGTAGTGGTGGTTCGTGGCCCCTCGTTATCTCCGACCTTGCTGACATCGTATGTATCGTTTGGTTTGACCATTGTAATTCGGTAGGGACCCAGATTCTTGGCTTTGAGTTTTAAACCCGGCCCGAATTGCGTCCGCTTGATAGCCACTAAATCGCCGACTTTGTATACTGTAGCTTCCTTACGACGCTTATTAAAATCAGCGCGATTTTCGTCCTGGACCTTGAAAATCTGTGCTTTAGCTTCTTCTCGTATAAGGTTGCGCTCTTCTTCGACATTGTTAATTAGCTCTTCTTCCAATAACTCCTTGATACGAATATCAGTCGGATTGCGCATTCTTACGCCAGTCATAAGTTCGAATGGCGTCCTTCCAATGCTCCGGTTATAGGTAGAATTCATGGCCCGTTGAACAGCTGGTACCACTTTGTACCATTTCTCCGGGTCGTCAATGGAAAGTTTCGCGATGATAGAAGCAATCGTTGAATTGAGACGCTCAACTTGCCCATTGGCTCTGGGCAAGCCCGTCGTTACCATTATGTGTTTAATTCTTTCCGTCGTGCAGTAGTTCTGGAACTCTTGTGAACTAAAAGACGTGCCTCTATCAGTGATCACTTGAAGAGGATTACCGAACGTAGTCTTCTGAAGTTCCATCTTTGAAATTGTGTCCCTCGTCTTCGTTGTCTTTACCGGGTGGGGCCAAAATACACTATTTATATACCGTTGGAATACTGCAGGAGAATTTGTAAATCCAAACGGTACCTTTAAGAACTGGAACTGTCCTGAATGAGTCACGAATGACGTGTATTTTCTGCTGCTGTCTTCGACGTCCACATGAAAAAATCCGTTTCTGAGGTCCAACGTACTGAAAACTCGGGCGTCCTGCAATTTATCAAGCAAATCGTCGATAAGGGGTAAAGGATAGCGGTCTTTCACCACGATCTTATTCAGCCTGCGGTAATCAATGCAAACTCTTGATGATCCGTTCTTCTTTTTCACCACGATTACTGTACTGGCATACTCTGATGAACTCGGTTCTATTATTTTGTCATGAATCCAAATTAGCACTTGATTGTCCACCACTTCTTTTTCTCGAGGCGAAAGTCGTCGCGGTCCGCAGTGAACTGGCTCTTCATTCTTCACTAAGATCTTCATCTTGACATCAACAGATTTGGTCTTCTCCGGAACATAGTTTGCTATTAAACCTTGAACTTCCTTTTTTATCTCGCTTTTGACCGAATCTCCTATATCCAATTCTTCTTTATTTACGGCCTGGATGCACATGATGTGAGCTTCTAATTTTGGTTTCCGTAGGGTGACACCATTTCTGTTTATGAGCACTTCCGCTTGGTCAAGAAGCTCGTTTCCAATGACCATTTCGAGTTTCATGGTATCTGCTGTAACCACGTATACGTCTGTTGTAAACTGCTCACCATCAACGACGACAGTTGTTGAAAAGTATCCTTGAGGACACACGAAGTTCTTCCCAAATCCGCTCAGGACCATATCCGTTTTGACTAGTTTCGGAGCACTCAGTGAATCGTAAATGTCTTGTCGCAGCAAGCTAACTTGACTTCCACAATCGATGAGCGCCTTTACCTTCCGATTAGCCAATTGTACTTCTTTAAATTTGCAATTATTCGCGTTCCTTACAATGGCACTCATGCTTTTCGACTGTCGCGGTTTCCTTTCCTTTGGGCAATCAGCTGAAATGTGACCAAAAGCGTCGCAATTGAAACACCTCTTACCCTTTTCTTTGTGTTTACAGTTGCTCGAAGTATGTCCGGTACCACCGCAATTGTAGCATCGCTTGTCCGCATCCTGAGAAGTGCCCTTCGATTTATTACCATCGTCGTTCTTCTTGTCTTTCTCATCTGTATTCTTCGAGTTCCACTTGTGATCATTCTTGTTTGTCTTCTTAGTTTGGACCTTCATCACTGCCATCTCGTAATGTTTCAGCTTGACCTTGAATTCTTTTATGTTGTCTACTCCATATAGCAGAAGTTTCGTTCCTGAATCGTCTTCAATTCCGTCGATTATATATTGTATCAATGATTCGTCATCTATATCACCTCGGCTAGCAATCTCCCTCATGACGAGAAAGTATTCCTGTAAAGATTCTTCTTTTTTCTTCCTTCGTCGATTCAACAACCGATGAATTTCTGCCGTGCTTGTCTTAACATCAAACTCTTCCTTCAAAGCTTTTTTCAGGACGGTCCACGATGTGATTCCTTTCTCGCCCTGGATAAAAAGTTTGGCTAGGCCTTCGAGTGATTTCTTAGCAAAAACAAACTTTTGTAGACTGTCCCAGCCCATCAAAACAGCTGTCTCTTCGAAATCAGTGATCCATTTTTTTACTGGATATCCATCACTACCGTTGAAGGTCTTGAGTGAACCTTCAATATCACGAAAAGTCAATGAAAACTTTGGCTGCGTACGTACAGAAGCGACAGAGCGCGCATCATCACTATTATCCGAATCGTTTTCTTCCTCGTTGTTAATAGCACGCAGCTTCTGCTCAAACTCGAACGTCAACTTCTTCAGTTGGGCTGCCCTTTTGTCATCTTGTTTTTTCGGGTTGCTTAATACTCCTTTCTTATATTCGTCTTCTTCATTTTCTTCTTGCTTGATCTCGGTCTCGATTTTCGACGCCAACTGTTGCAGATCTCCCAGCATTTCACATATATCGTCGATCATTTCGTCTTTCGTCCCACTGTTGATACAAAGAATACTGCATATAGCTCCCAGATCCGCTTCCGAAAATGTATCGTGAATGAACGACTTTTTCATCTCTTCATCTTTAGATCCGGACTCGAACGTAAAACCGGAAAACTCTCTAAGCCTCTTTCTGTTTTTTCGATCCTCTGGCATCGTTTCAAAAATCAAGTTATGCAACGTTTTAATTGCTTTTACCGGCGCAGAGGTTATGTTCTTTTCTATTTGTTCGATTTCTCCCAATGTCGCCATCTTCCAAAAATTTTGCGAACTTCCTGTCGAACAGTCGGTAACGTCGATTACAATCGGTATTTTATAAAAACAGCCTCGTGGTTCAAACCTTCAATTGTGCGAACAAATGTATGGAAACAGCAAAAATATTCATACAATTTGTCTTATTTGCATCTACTCACGTATCTTCGAAATTACATCAATTCTCGTCAAGCTTTCGTCGGTGAATTACGTCGTTTTTTTTGAGGTTATAATGACCTTCACTCGTCGTCTTATTCCAGCCTATCGTCGTCGCAACTTTGAAAACTGGCCTTCAATTGGAATCCCTCGTCGTTTATTCCAAATTGATCGTCGTCGGCTGGCACGTCGTAATGTTTTCAATGTTGCGAAATGGCGGCCGTGGAAAGTTCTAGTCGTTTCTCGAAATCCAGTTCAATCGCGGTCGAGCCCCCAAATTGTGGGAGAAATGGTAGTCGGAATAGAAATAAACTCGTCGTTGAAATATAAAAAGATAATTATATTCTTGAAATACTTGAAGAACAATACAAATAAACTATATCCCGACAATTCACAACGTGTTCATCTCGGTGTTACTTGCGTTCGAGTGACTTGTTTACGCTCGTTGTCAACCGACTTGGTCCTGCCGCCACGCCATCTTGCGCCTCTTCCGGGAACCCCAAAAAATCCGCCTGATTTGAATCGGTCTCCCACATATATATATATATATATATATATATATATATATATATATATATATATATATATATATATATATATATATATATATAAATTCTATCTAAATGACTCAAAAAGTCGTGCCGAATTCCATCTAGAAGATACTACCCTCAGCCGCCACGTTAGAAAAACCCAAGTATAGCGTGGTGTTGGCCTACGACGGCGCCGCGTGGTGGAAGAGGCAGAAGTATGGTTACAATAGAAAATAATAGTATAATAGTCCGATGTATTAATGTGTTGACGTGTGTGTACTTTTTGTATCTTTGGGTGACTAATATTCAAAAAATCAGAGCTGTACAAAGAGAAAGAGTTATCATACGTTCTAATGGGCGAATAAACACTAAAACCAAAAAATCTGAGAATAATTATGATCAACTACCCAAAATATAAGGCTAATTTGAGGCTCAGAGAAATTATGAAACCCTACCAAAAAATTAAGGCTAATTTGAAGTTCTAGAGAAAAAAAAATTATTACCGCATTTATATTTAAAAAATACGTTCTTATGGGCGAATACACACCAAAATCGAAAAACCATAGTGAAAATATAAGACTAATTTGAGGTTCTAGGAAAAAATTATTCCCACATTCATATTCCAAAAATCAGGGCTGTACAAATTGGTATACGTTCTTATGTACGAATTCATCCCAAAATCAAAAAACCTCAGAAAATATATGAAACGAAAGGTATACGAATTGGAATACAGAAGAAAGGTTTCGGAGTAGAAAGAAAGGACGTTTCGGAGTACAGTAGGGAGTTTGACATCTTGAAATATAGACGTAATGTGTCAAATTGTTGTGTAAAGTTTCTGTTGTTACAACAATAATAATTTATTGTTGTAAATAAATATTTATTTTTTATTTTGAATTGGAAGTGTTTAAATTTAATGTGTCGAATTGTTGTGTAAAGTTTCTGTTGTCGTTACAACAATAATAATTTATTGTTGTAAATAAATATTTATTTTTTATTTTGAATTGGAAGTGTTTAAATTTAATAAATCAGCAAGTTGCCATATTTCAAATGTACGGTGTATGCTGTAGAATTATCGGACCATAAAAATAAAGTAAATGGATGGAATGGATATTTCTGCTTTTCTCCCCATGAATTTAATTCATTAAATGAAAAAAATAAGAACCTACACAATACTTACAAAAAATTCGGAGCCTTTTTGAGAGATTCTAATTTTTGACATTTTTAAAAATATTGAATATATTTCACGCAATATTGTGCGAAAACTACTAACAGTTTTTAATGCACATAATCTTAATGAAAGAGCTAATTATGAAGATCAAATTTCATTTGGAGGAAAAATCTCTATCTTAAATTTTGTAGTTGTAGGAAGACGCCGAAAAAATTCCAAACTGTTGCAATTTTCGACAATACAGAGGTAATTGTGAATATGAAAACTATGTCACATTTATAAATGTATTCTTTAAAAGTCTATTGTTACAAGAAACTTAAAGAAAAAATTTGGAGCCATTTGTGAGAAATTTTGTAAAAAATGTGCCAGAGACTTCATGTAAAGTACCCTCAAAATTTCAAGGAAGTTTTTCAAATACGAATAGTTTAGATAGGTAGAGGCCTCCGGTATCATCATTATCCTTTGTGAGTAAGTTGGCGTTCATTCATTTCGCAATTATTCCTCACAGCGCAAGTACTCGCTCCGGAAATTCTAAAACCGTCTAAAACGTGCCACGAGGTTAAATTTTGTAGTAAAGAAATAGAAAAGGGCAAATATGTCTCGGGCATGTCTCTAGTTATAGTAGGAACGTATGTTTCTCTTTGTGATGATTGATTTGACCTGATTTTTGAAATATAAATGCCAGAATATTTTTTTCCCATAGCCTCAAATTTTGGGTAGGGTTTCATATTTATTCTACGGTTTTTTGATTTGGGTGTTTATTCGCCCATAAGAACGTACGCTAATTGTTTCTCTTTTTTCACCCCTAATTTTTTAAATATAAATGCCGGAATAATTTTTTTCCTAAAGCCTCAAATTAGCCTTAAATTTTGGGCAGAGTTTTATAATTTTGAATTGATTTTGAGATGAATTTTTTAGATGGGCGCTAGGCTTAGATGGGCTTTAGACTAAAGCCCACAATTTGGGGAATTTCAAAAGAGCCTAAAATTCGGAAATAGAGCATTTAATTAGCCTTTAATTTCGGATGTGGTTTGGTTGAGATTGGTTTTTGGACGCTGCTAGACGGGCATGCTCATTTCTCACCCTACAGTACCCACTGATGATAACTGACCAAGTTTTTTTCTGATATATCTCAGACAAATGTCGATTAGAAAAAGAAAACTAAAACAGAAACAGCAGAAACATCGGCAGAAACTATAGAAAATTAAAACGACTCTTCAAGAGTGTATTTTGTGTAGAAAAAGCCCCGGCTAAGTCATTAAGAAATTCTATGGGCAGTCAGGTTATTGAAAAATTGAAACAACATTTCCACACCACTACTAAAAACAATTGAAAATACAAATGGATGGAAGGATCTAGCATGGAAGAAAACTCGATTTCCCTCTTACAAAAATAGTTATTAGTTATAGTTATAGAGAATGGTGACAATAAGGTTACAGAATGAAGATGGTTACCAGCTTGTTATTAAAAGAACTGTTCAGCTCGAACTGGAACATTAGTGTCCAGCATGCCTAGTAGTCATAAAACTTACTTGAATCACAAATAACAGAACATTACTTATTAGTATTGGTTAACAGATCGAAATTAGAAATAGTGCACTCACTAGTGGATTAATGTGAATTAATTTCTAGGGGGATAAGGTCGAATTCGGATAGAATACTGCCACACTCTAATACTGCAACATAGAAAGCTCTTTATATAAACGAGACCAAATAAAATTTGACACCAGGAATTTTCATTGGCCAGAGTTATTTTTCTATAAAATTATTTGCTTTGATTTATTTAGTCAAAGAACAATATATTTATAGTGATGTTTCTCCTTCTCTTCCTTCTTATAGCATAAATTTTGTTAATTTTAATATGTAATTGGGTCTATTTTATTTCATTTTATTGTATTTCATTGTATTGCCATTTTCAGGTAATATATGCCTGATAATGGGTTCAAATTAGGAACCCAATATGTTGTAACAATGCAACAATCTAAAGTAATACACATTGTGATTTGAGGTTAAAAAAATGTTTCACTAATTGAGAGCTATTTAAATAGATTATGGTTCTGTAAAATAAAATAAATGTCATATAAGTAGGTGGAAATTAATATCCCACCAAAACCTTGAAAAAATATCAATGAAGAATAACACAGAAAGGAAAGAAGTTGGTATTCAGTCCAATGTCAACTGGGCTGCGACATAGAAGAAAATTGGAATTTGCAGCTGGTTAGAAGAGAAAATGATAAAATATATCATCATCATCATCATCATCATCATGAACTGACCAGAAAATAGGCTTTACAACATGTTGCTATTGGTTTATTGCAGTATTCTTGATAGATTATAAGTTTTTCAAGTGTTCCTTCCTCTTTAGTGGTCTGCTTCTATCTCTGATCCCTCTTGATTTGTATTTCCAGATTAATTTTGGCAATCTGTTGTTGTTCATTCTCTGTAGTTGATCTTTCCATCTTTGATACTGTTCCATAACTTCTACTAAACCTTTGGTTTTCAATTTCTTTCTGATGTCTCTATTTCTCAGTCTGTCTCTTCTTGTGATTCTCATGAGGTGTCTTAGAAATCTCATGTGTGCCACCTGTCATTTTTGCTTGTTTGTCTCTTTCATTACTCATGTTTCAGAGCTATACATGATTATAGGTTATATTGTGAAGTTTCAGATAAAATATGTGAAAATTCATAAATTTGGGGATCACCAAATCAAAAGCAAACCATGAAAGAAGAATGGGTTCATTAGTTGTATGAAGCTCAAAGTTTAATTTAGAAGAGCAAAAGAAGGAGGAGACGAAAGATAAGAAGAATAGAAAGAAGAAAAAGAAGAAGATGGAAGGAAGGGAGAAAAGACACAAAACATACAAAAGTGTTCACCCTGTACTATCATAAAATTTAAATGTAAGTACAAAATTACAAATTTTCCATTACAATTCTGGATAATTTGTTGCTGGCCTTGTTTGGAACATGTCATGTTAAATAAGAAGTGGTATAACATTTTATTAACTTGGAAAATCTCAGTTAATATCAAGAAATTATTTGTAAATAAATACTTTTATTTAGATTTGTCTCATTAATATACAAACAAAATGTTACAAACTAATTTTTCTATGTTTTTCCATTCTTGTTTTCAAGTCTAAAGCCATGTATATGTTTTCTCTACTGACATACTCATACTAGAATAACTTACTCTGGCACACACTGAATATTTGCCAGATAAATTACACTTTTAAAAACACATATCATACTTGGGCGTTTAAATGCAAAATATTTTACCACAGATTTCAAAAAATTAATTTAATTTGAGATTCATAAATAAATTTTAAACAATTTTTTTAATGTTGTGTCATTAAACTATATTTTCATTTTCTTTATTTTGACAATAATATTCATATAGCCTTAGATCAGAGTTTATTATTTTGGAAAGCTATTTTATGTAAAATAACAATTTCTTGAATTTGGAATACAGCATGCATTTTATACAGCATGTTCTGATATTTGTTTTGAGCTAGGACTTTTCTGTTGATATATGGAGAGAAAAATGAATTAGAAAATGTTGCATGGTGTTGTTTAAACTATTAGTATATATTTTATCTTATTCTTGCCTGTGTTAACATGATAAAAATTTATTGAAGACTAAATTAACATTCTAGTTGAAAAGAGTTAGTTTGAAAAGTGGTGACATGAATACTTTTGGAAACATAATTACTTGTATTTGTAAGTGGCGTCATTCATGTCATAAAATATGACTTATCCTTCATTTATTTTTAAATTTGTGGATGATAAAAATATGTTTTATGAACAATAGTATTGCTCTTATTGAATTGTCTTTGATTCCATATATCTAGTTCAATACAGGATAAATGGCTTTGATTTTCACCAACACTTAACACTGAAAATGTAATGTAGGAGAATCAAATCACTCATACAAATTTGGCAAACCATGGTATAAAACGGATTGTCATATAAACAATGTTTCATTGAGAAGCTCAAATATATTTCTTCATGTAGGAATTTTGGTGGTCAAAATGAAAATCATATTGTAATCAACTATGTGGTTTAATGTAGAGAGTATTCTCAATTTTCTTGGATTTATTCCTAAATTTTGAGACTTTCATTAAATGTAAAGTTGAACATTGAAAATTCTGCAATGATTGTTGTTAATGCTAAAAATTTGTGATGTTTCTGCATGTTCATTTCAATTTAGTTTTAAATTCTGGCAAGTGTTTTAACATAGGTTACACCAAAACAAAATTTTTAGTACCATTCTTTTATTTGTCCCTTTCTTGGTCTGTGGGTATCATTCAGACTACTATGGACTTACACAAATCACTTTATTCTATTTACTGACATAATCTATTCAAATCATACTCCGAAAGTATCCAAGTTTGTGGAGATGATTCCTCATTGAGGTTATAATTTAATTACTCCATTGACACATTAGTACGATGTACGACTCTATATGAAAGAATTGCACACTTTTGTCGAGATTTCACAATTTCTCGTTTCCATACATGTCTGTTTCAATGTTAAATCTATTCGTACGAAAGTTAATGTCCTTCCAGTGAAATAAATGCAAATGAACAATCGTGAAGAGCGAATCCCGAGTGGAACGGGCTTGCTTGTTGAGTGCTGAGAAGGGCGCGGGGAGCCGCTTAGAGGGCGCTCTTGGGCGGCGCAAGGAGGGCAGCGAGAGGAAGATGATTGGAGGGGTGGGAGGGAGGGTAGAGGCCGTCCGCCGCGCGGGCGCGGTCGCGGGCGCGGGCGCGGGCGCGGGCGCGGGCGCGGGCGCGGGCGCGGGCGGGGGCGGGGGCGCGGCCGCGGGCGCGGGCGCGGGCGCGGGCGGGGGCGCGGGCGCGGGCGCGGGCGCGGGCGCGGGCGCGGGCGCGGGCGCGGGCGCGGGCGCGGGCGCGGGCGCGGGCGCGGGCGCGGGCGCGGGCGCGGGCGCGGGCGCGTGCGCGGGCGCGGGCGCGGGCGCGGGCGCGGGCGCGGGCGCGGGCGCGGGTGCAGGCGGGGCAGCTGAGACGATGGTGATCGCCGTCGTCCCGTTGGGCGGCAGGATCCGCTCCAGCTGCTCCTCGGCGGCCGCCTCTGCCGCCAGACCGCGCCTCTCCTGCGCAACAGAACGCAGCCGTACAGCCTCCGGCTCTCCACTCAACACTCATGCACAACGCAATGTGCTGGAGACGCGGATTGACGTTGAATTTTACCAGATTGTTCAGCACAGTTCAAAACACATAATTAAAATTTTAAATATTTTGAAGCATTGAAGTGTTTTTTAAAACAATTAGTATTCAGATTTTTCGTGACCTTACTGCCGGTCGCAAGACACGTTGAGTAGAAAGAATGTTTTTTCATTGCAAGTTTGGATAAAAAGGAGGTTAAGCACGTTCATGAATATTTTTCCCATACAATAATTGTAAAGGAATGGCATCCTGAAAATATTGTCCCGGTGTAGGATAAACAAACAAAATAGTTAATTACTTTTAATTTATTAATATGAATGAAGTAAATAAATTAATTATAAGAGAATTAATTATGACTAATTATTAATCTAACGAAAAGTGACCAAAACGTAAGAGTGCGAAGTCATCAAGCATACCGTAGATAAGTTTCTTTTTTAGTTTCCTTAAAAATGGGGTTGATTAAGGAGATCTTTAAACAGACTTCGGAAGGATTAGTAAAGGTGTGTGTCACTGAGCTCTCCAAAATAAACTAGTGACACTACAACAGCTCATACTTTCTCGCATTATTTGTAACTGCTCCGCAATATTATTTTACTACATGCACCTGCAAAAGTGTTTTCAACTAGCAAAAAAATGTTTCCGCAACGAGACTCGCACTCAGGTCCTTCGAGTTAACTCACCTTTCGCCTTACCGCTACACCAGCCGCTCTACATACAAACTCGGGCCGGAATGAATAGTGTGTGTGTGTGTGTGTGTGTGTGTATATATATATATATATATATATATATATATATATATATATATATATATAGGTCTGAGAATGACTCAAAAAGTGCCGAATTCCACTTTGGAGATACTACCCTCAGCAGCCAGTTAGAAAAAAACAAGTATAGTCAAATATCAGATCCCCCATAAATGCGGGAATAATTATTTTCCTAGAGCCTCAAATTAGCTTTAAATTTTGGGTAGGGCTTCATATTTTTCCTAAGGTTTTTTGATTTTGGTGTTAGCGAGGGCCCGTAAGAACGTATGATAATTGTTTCTCTTTGTACAACCCAGATTTTTGGAATATGAATGCTGGAATTTTTCCCCCCTAGATTATTATTTTATAGATGGAATTCACACACACACACACACACATATATATATATATATATATATATATATATATATATATCAATATATATATATATATATTGAAACGCACCGCGTTTCTGAACATAGACGCGGGTGCCAACATGGGTTAAACAGCGCGGTAGAGACAGCCGTTCCGGGCGGACTCGGCCGAGCAAGAGTGTCCCGCGGCAAGCGAGACGAAACGAACGCGAAGTACGAGACTTCGACAGTTGAGGAGAGGATCGTGGGAACGACGGCGGCAGTCGAGAAGGTAGAGTCGAAGAGGAAGGGTAACGGACGGTAGCGCGGAAAGCTAATGATGGCGGTGATGAAAAATAGTTGAGAGGAATCCGATGACATCGAGCAGAAATCGAAACGTAGGACAATGAGAAACAGTAAGAACTATTAATTGATCTCGAGTTAAGTGATATACAGTGAAGATTAAACGGTGTGAGGCGAGGAAAGTGATGAGTGTATAGACACGTGTACGGCAAAGACAGCATGAGTGAAACGAATATAGCGATACAGCATCGGCGGGCTTAACAAACGAATTTGGAAGAACTGGAAATCAGGACGGCTGCTGATTTGGCGGCCAGTGGACATCGCCGTGCCCGGCGAAGCACGACTGCGGCGTGGGATTTACACCGGCGGCCGGGTAGAAGCGGCGGAGGCAAGCGCCATGGCCACGTGGCGGGCGAAACGGCCCCGACTCGTCACATCGCGCCGGCGCATCCGGAGTTGGTGAGCTCGAAGGAATTCCAGACGCAGCAAAACCAGTAAGACTGTTACTAGAAGGAACTTATACGGCGGTAAACTAGGCGGTAAAAGAATCAAGTGAGTGGGGAAGGGGACTAGACGATTGTGAGAGGGGAGTAGATGAGGGAATTTGCCATGTAATGATAAATAATCTAATTTGATGTGGAGAATAGAAAGGGTGTTTTGGAAGGGTACACATTGTCTGTAAACAGAGTAAGTGTTGAAATAACGAGGTGATTATGAATCAGTGCATGCAAAGGGAGTTCCCATTTACAGTATGAAGTGTAAAGTTAAGACAGAAAGAAAGTGTTCATTAGCAATGTTTACGTAGTTAGTAAGAAAATTGTTCATGTTTGTCAGTATCGTGAGAAAGTTATTAATGCTAACCATTATTTTGTTTACTTTCTACACATTCAATGGAACGATGTTTTTGTAATATCTATTATCTTTTCTGGGAATAAAGCACTCTGTGTTTTTACATTAAAAGTAATTTTTTCATTGTTTGTGCATGCACTCAGAGCCCATTCGCAAGAAAGAATACCTGACCCCTTTTACAAATTTACTGTAGAATAGGACCGAATCGCCGGTCCGTATATATGAATTTATACAAATTGAACACTACAAATTTATACAAATTAAATCTGCTATTTGTAATTAAGATTTAAATGTATCTATTGTAATTTAATTTGCTATCTTATTTTGAATTTTATTTGTAATTTATTAGGCTGATGGTAGGCTGATGACGGCAAAGTCGTCGAAAGCCGGGTATCTGAATAAAAATACTAGGTTGACGAAGATGATCTCTTTATTTTTTCGTTACGGGGAGTTCGCCGAAAATGGGACTAGTGCCATATTTTACCGTTCTTTGATAGGAGGAGAAAATTTAAAGAAAAAATTGGAGCGGTTTTTGAGAGTTTTTAAAAAAATTGCATTAGTTTCAAGCTAAATTACGCGAAAACAACTTGTTTTATCAAAAAATTGTACATGGCCTTTTTTAAAGAGCTGTTTTTTTACAACAAATTTTGTTTAAGGCAAAAATATTTACCTTCAATTTTGTTGTTTTGAAATATTAACTTTTTGCAATGTTCGAAAAAATATATACACCGGTTCTACCCTATATATAATGCGGCGGCGATGGTTAGCGTATCGGGCTATTATACCCAAGTTCGCGGGTTCAAACCCGTTCGGAGCCGTGGATTTTTAAGGGCGAAAAAATCCTTTATACGCCTTCCTTCGGAGGGGAAGTAAAGCCGGCTGTCCCATGTTAGTAGATTTACTGCATGTGAAAGATCCTCAAGCCTAAATGAAGCCTCTGAGCTAAATTCAAATTGCCAGTTTCATCGCCCAAGTATTACCTTCTTTCTCCCCTAGTAGGTGAAAGGAGCGTAACGAAATTTGCGTGGTCAGACGGAAGAGCAGGCCTCATGGCCTGAGTCTCGCCACGTAAAATAAGGCATTCATTCATTCATTATAAAAATCGATTAACGGCAAAACGATTGTCTGTCTGCCTGTGGTCAACGCTAGCGCTGATTTTCTTCAAAATTCATATTCTCTGATCGATCTAAACGGACTTGAGGCTTTGGGAGTTTCAAACGGATATGTTGATTTTTAGGGTACTTTACATTAAGTCTACATTTTCAAAATTTTCTCAAAAATGGCAATATATAATTTATTTCTCTAAAATTATTCCATATTTTTCTTTAATGTTTTCCTTCGGTTACAGCAAAAGACGCTTAAAACATTGACCTTATTTTCGTTAAAAACTCTGAATTTTCTAAAATTACAAACGTTAAAACCAATGCGAGAAAGAATGGACTGTTGTAGCATCACTAGCACTCCTGTATTTAAAACTCTCAAGTTATGAAATTTATTAACATTTTCATGCTGAAGTGGGACTCTCTCGGAAAAGTAAGCAGAACATGCTCCTGTACACAGGTTAATCAATAAAAATGACCACATCAAATATTTTATAAACGGTTGAAGGTATTGAAATGGAAACTTCACGAAACGACTGACGGCATTTGAGTCGTCAATTGCAGTTATTAGCTTTTGATAGCGATTTTATTTGAAATGTATTACAGTAACTTGGTTTTTAAATGAAACTATACTCTTTTTTACACGAATATATAGGTCTTGAGAAGATGAATTCAGCAAAACTATAAAACAAAAATATATTTCAAAACGTGTAAGTGACCAGGAAGGAATGAAGAATAGGTATCTCTGTACTCCCGGGGGATTAACGATCCAAGTTTCTTGGATGGCGCCGTGTCGTGACGTCATGCTAGGCAACCCGTTGGACATTTCAGCAGCCGACGGTCGGGAGCGCACTGCTTTGCAGCATTGAGCACAAACTTCACTCCGGCTCTCCTGAAAGGCAGGGATATTCAGTATGTCTTATCGCGAGCGCGGTGTTGTAGGTGACGACAGTGCGACACGGAGCTCCAATGAAACGCGGTTTGCGGCTGCATCAACCACAGTAGCACCATCAACGTAAAAACAACAGAATCAACACAACTGTCAGTTTTTGTTGTTTGAAAACGTGTAGGAGTAGACTGAGAAGTACCGAAACAGATTACAATCCGAAATTCGTTTTACGGCTCAGTTGTAGCTAGTCATCTGTTTCGAAAATTGAATGCCTCCGTGACTTCGTTCACGGGAGGTCCTAGGACACGCCGGTGGTGGCATGATCTTTGACACTAATAGATAGCTGGATCGCGTTCAGACGCTGCCTGGAGGAGAATTCCACCTCTTAACCACTCTGATCGGTTGGTTGGTTCATTAGTGATTCCTGGCACGTCAACAGCTGTCATTAGTCCCGTAAGTATAGCGCATGTTTTTTCCTCGGGAGATGGCGTTGATCTTCCTCCGCTGGATGGCGAGATCCAGCGCCGACCTACCGTCGTTTCCCGGGTTTCCCCCTAACCAGGACTCTCCCACCAGCGGAGCATGTAAGTGTGTGTGTAAGGGGAGAGGATATGATAAGGAAGACGAAGAAAAGATAGCGCGTGGTCCGTGGCCCGTTTGTTAGGGTACTGCTCCAGCATTCGCCTGGTGTTGATCGGAGAAACCACGGAAAACTACCCATCAGAGCTGCCGGCCGCTAGAATTCTCCTCCAGACAGCGACTGAATTCGACCTAGCTGAAAAGCTAGTGTCGAAAATCCTCCCGCCGTCACTCTGATCGGTAGTTTTCCGTGGTTTCTCTGATCAACACCAGGCGAATGCTGGAGCACTACCCTAACAAATGAGCGAGGGACCGCGCACAATCATCATCGTTCTACCTTTTAACCTACACTCACACAGACCCACACACATCTACACGCACTACACTACCACACATGTCGGACGACCAGTTGGGGCTAAGAGCTTGTTGCGGCTAGAGCTGTGCCCCACTGGGGAAGACACACACAGAAGGGAAAACCCTCATGCCGATGTATAGGTCGGTGCCGGATCGTACAGTCTTACACGAGGAGGATCACCTCGTGCTTGCGGGATATGACATGCGGGACTAATGGCTTCAATATTTGACGCGTCCGAAATCAATACTCTCTTACTCAGCCGAAAATTGAGACCTAAACGAGAAAAACAACGAAAGAAATGAAAAGTGATCGATTTTCGCAATTTGGTTCATTTTAAAAATTGTATCTTACACTTTATGGTAATAGTATTCTGACCTGTTATTAAAACAAACACTACAATATTTTTTTCTAATAATTTATTAATTCGTACCCAATTAGGGTCAAAACGTCAAAGTAATAAATTATTAGAAAAAATATTGTAGAGTATGTTTTAATGAAAAGTCAGAATACCATTACAATTAAATGAGAAAACAGACGTTAATTTATTCTTAAATTTTATTTTCCATAACAATCAGAATTCTTTTTTGTACATTTTGAAACTATTAGTACACGATTGTAACAAATAAATTTTCCAATATATGTATTTCAAAATTTTTCACTCGTAATAAATTGTCCTTTCCGCGAGCCGTGAACCGAATTCAGAGCGACAACGCAAAACGAGACGGCGGGCTGCCGCTCGACGTGGCTCGCTCTGTGTGGCGCCGGCTCCTGCACGAAATAGCGAGCAGCGGCTTCTCCTCGGGGCTGCAGGCTGGGTGGCCCTGGAAAGAGCCATCTAAAGTTAGCAGCGCCCAGAAACGAATCTCTACCAAACTATATCCAAAATTAACGGCTAATTAAATGCTAATTAAGTGCTCTATTCCCGAATTTTCTGCTCCTATAGATTTCCCAAAATCGTGGGCGCTGCTAGCTTTAGAATAAAGTTAGCAGCGCCCAGAAACGAATCTCTTTCAAACTATATCCAAAATTTACGGCTAATTAAATGCTAATTAAGTGTTCTATTCCCGAATTTTCCGCTCCTATAGTTTTCCCAAAATCGTGGGCGCAAGAACAACAATTAACATTGGTTCTATCTCCTTCCAAGCCATAGCAATTTATAATTCATTCTCTACGCAATTTGAAATTCATACTCTACGCCAAAATGTGCCCTAAACAAATACTAAATATAATCTATAATAAAAAAATTTGCCGCTCACCGGTTAGTTTGAATAACATGGGTTCGAATCCCAAAAATGACCCTCCCCCGAAAGCTGTGCGCAAGGAAGAGTGACGCTCCTTCCAAGCCAGCGCACTTTGAAATTCATACTCTACGCCAAAATGTGCACTAAACAAATACTAAATATAATCTATAATAAAAAAATTTGCCACTCACCGGTTAGTTTGAATAACATGGGTTCGAATCCCAAAACTGACCCTCCCCCGAACGCTGTGCGCAAGGAAGAGTGACGCTCCTTCCAAGCCAGTGCACTTTGAAATTCATACTCTACGCCAAAATGTGCACTAAACAAATACTAAATATAATCTATAATAAAAAAATTTGCCACTCACCGGTTAGTTTGAATAACATGGGTTCGAATCCCAAAACTGACCCTCCCCCGAACGCTGTGCGCAAGGAAGAGATGCTCCTTCCAAGCTATCGCAATTATTAATTTATACTCTACGCTAAAATATGCCCTAACCCAATACTATACGTAATCTGTAATATAAGAATTTGCCGCTGACCGTTTAGTTTGAATACCATGGGCTCAAATCCCAACAATGACCCTTGGTCGAACGCTGCGCCTAATATAAGAGCTGTTCTTCCTAAGCCATCGAATGTCACAATTCAGACTCTGCCAAAAGCCAAAATGTGCCCTAAACAGGTGCTAAAAGTAATATGTAATTAAAAATTGGCCGCTGACTAACCAGTTAAATTCAGTTAGATTAAATTGCTCAGATTCAAATTGCAGAAATGTACCTTCTGGGAAGTCATCTAATGTTAGCATCGCCCAAAAACGAATCTTTACCAAACTACAAGTATATCCAAAATTACCAGCTAATTAAATGTTAATTAAGTGCTCTATTTCCGAATTTTCCGCTCCTGTAGTTTTTTCAAAATCGTGGGCGCTTTAGACTAAAGTTCATCTCAAATTCAATTCAAAAGTAATTAATTACATCCGACCAATTACAATTACTCAGACATCGGAAGACGTCATGGGGCACTATCTTGCCCTTTGCCCTCAAAGTAACAGCACATGGATTGAATGTGACGATTTGCAAACGAAAGTAATTCCTCGTCAAAACTCATTAATAAGGCCAGCATTACTTGTTTTTGCAAAGGAAAAATTGTTGAAATAAATGTGAAAGTGTAAATACAATAGAAATAAAGTTATAGATGTACGAAAACATATTGTATGTTTTTCATACATTTATTTTTATATTTATCTCTGGTTTTGTAAGGTATTGTGTATAATTTAGAATTGTTGTTTGTGAGCATGGTGTTTATGCACAATTTACTTGATAGATATATTCAGTTCTATTTGAAGATATTGAATTCACAGGTTCAGTTTGAAGGAGTGTAGTTCAATGAAGATGTTCATTGACCATGAAACATTCTTCTTAATTTAATTTGAGATAAATATTGTTATTGTAGCTTGACTGTTTCAGCTGGTCGAAGGTGACTTTCTTCCCTTTTTAGATTGTTTTCTACGTCGATTAATTTTTATTATTTAATCACGACCTTAAGTCATCATAACTTGATTTGTGACGAAATCAATGTTGTTAAAACCAGGGACCGACTACCGAAATAATTGCGGTAAAGGTATTTATACCGGTATAGAAATACATTTACCTCTATTATACCTTTATTCAAAATACCTTTGAAAATACCGGGATAAGACGTCAAATACCTTATTTGTAGAGGTATTTTACCTTTATCCGACGTCTATACCGGTAAAATACCTCTATTTAAAGGTATTATACCGGTATTCTCTCATGAAAATACCGGTATTTTCATAAGAAAATACAGGCATTTCAGTAGAATCATACAGGTATTTGGGGGAAATTCATTGTGATTTTTTCCGCTGAGATGGCTCAGAGGAAACAACTATTTACACGGCAGAGTTTCTGACCGGGAGGTCCTAGGGTTCGAGTCCCGAGGGTGGCGGATTTTCGACACATTCTAGGTAGGTCGAGTTCTGCCGTTGACTGGGAAGTCGAGTTCTGTGGTCAGACGGAGGGACCAGCCAACGGTCTTTCGCAGACATCAACACGAGCTCGTTCGCTGACCTTGGACCTCACGTCCGGGCGCAGAGCTTGGCGTCACGTGATAGTGTTTGAAATGTATCGAATTTCTCTGTACAAATCTTGTCCTTTCTAGTAGCGATAAAAAATGGAGAAACGTGTCTTCTTATCCATAAATGAGTCTTCCCACGCATACCAAACTTCCTTCTTTCACGACTGTGTTTATCACTAAATACGATTATTTGCTTAAATTTGATCGTATCACTAACATTTCCGAAAATAATTTTTTCAGTTGGCCCAAGTTCCTTATTCTGCACCATAATTATAACTAAAACAATATTAAAAATTGACATTGAACGCTAATAGACATATTAACTATTCTTACGCGAGGAAACAGAAGCGTTATGTTCAATTCAAAATTAATGATTGAAACATGTTTAATTTACACCCATGTATTATTTAAGAAATTTCATTAAGAAAAAATATTAATAGTACTATATAATATTAATTAATTTTAATAAATATTTTAAAATATTAATATTAATTAAATTTTAAATGTTTGCATTAAATTTGTGTAAATTAATTTATTATTTTGTTTGTTAATTTATAAATTTATTTAAATTAAATGTTAATTTTAATTAAAAAGTAAAAATGTTAATCTTAATAAACTCTTTTATATAATAATTAATAATGTTAGTATATATTTCTTATTAAGGAAGAAACACTCTTCTCGAAGTGGGCTCCTCCAGATGCATTTTACAATGTAAGCTACCCACGTAGAAGGGAACCCTTGCCCACATGCAATGTTAATAGCTAATAATAATAGTAATAATACATAATAATTTACTTTTATTACAAATTTTCTCAATATTTGCAGTTAATGTCAAAATATATTAAACCCTTAATATTAACCAGGAAAATAACATTTTATTTTAGCCCTATTTATTAATGTATAATTAAGATTTAATTGTGAAATGAAGTAAAAGGAAATCATTTTTAACAATAACAAAACTGGGCCTGAAAGCCTGAGCGTTCGTGATTATCTCAAGGTGCCAACGCTTCCTCAGTTCGCCGAAGGAGGGGTCGGGGAGGGAAGAAACGGTCCTACGCCTACGGCCGGCGCATACGTTGACAGACAGCCTCTCCATGTGCGAAATACAAAGACAGGCTTAGGTCATCTCTCAGGTCAGATGGGAGATAGCTCGATGAAGGACACTAAGAAAAGGTTCTCTTCAATGGAATCAATAATTATTATTTCATATTTCAACTTTTCCGAAGTTTAAATTAAGGGAGGTTTTCAATACATACAACGTATGCAAAACGTAAACGCCCGAACACAAAACATTTACAATAATAAGAATAGAATTTAATACAGTTGTTTAATATATATATATATATATATATATATATATTTAACACATATATATATATATATATTTGCAAAATAATAATTTAAACAATAAACAACAATTATGAAATGGTATTTGATTAATAAACATTTTGTGAGATATTAACTAAAGTAACCTATTTTTTCAACATGTATGGATGGTAAGCTATATTTCTTCATTGAAAATACCGGTATAACCTTTATGGACGTCCATACCGGTATAGACGTCTTATAGAGGTATTTTACCGGTATAAAAGAATAAAGGTATTTGAAAAAGGTATGGAAAATACCGGTATTATACCGGTATTTTTACCGGTATTCAATACCTTTTCGGTCCCTGGTTAAAACATCTTATGGTGTTCCACGAAGTTGTAAAAATGGATAATACGCAGGTTAAAATCTGAAAAGAGATTGTTATAATAATTTATAATTGGATTTTTGTATACATTGTTGCTAATGAATCTCAGTCTTCTAATTTATTATCTTCTCTTTATAGTCATCATTAGTTTGAATTAGTTTGTTTGTTTTTTTATTATTTCATTGACATTGTCTGCCAACCAGAGGTAGTTGTGGGAATTGCTCTGTAAAAGGCCGCACCTACTGTCGGCAACTGTAATAGGTGAGGCCTGTGTAAAGTTTCAATAACGTATTATTATTATTATTATTATTATTATTATTATTATTATTATTATTATTATTATTATTATTATTATTAATTCAAAATTTCACGCTCTTCCGGAGTTTTCAAGTATAACTCAAGGACAGAACGTCAACATATATGGCGAGACAGATGGTGAGAAGTTCTTGCTCCACTGCACTCAGGTTCCGCTTCAATGATTTAGGGAGAGAACCTTGCGCACAATGTTGATGGTTGCCAGCAACACGGCCTTCTGCATGGTTCTGAGGTGCCTCTCATTTAGATGGAGTTTTTCTTTCACAATCCTCCAATCTTCAGCCACAAGCCCATTAGTTGAAATAACCACGGGTACAATATCTACCTCTATTAGTTTGTACAAGTTTTTCAGCTCAACTGAGAGTGGCTGATATTTTCTCCTCTTTTCTGCAATAGTTGTCAGCAGATTATGATCCAGTGGGACTGCGATATCAATTATTATTGCCCTACGAGTAGTTTTGTCGAATACGACAATATCAGGCTTCTTTGCTTCCACTGTTCTGTCTGTAACATTGGGAGTATCCCACAAAATTTTTGTTCTCTCATTAGACAAAACTTGTTCAGGTAGATATTTGTAGTATGGCAGGCTTTCCTTTATCAGGTCCGATCTTTTAGCAAGAGCTTGGTGGATGATTTTGGCTACATTATTATGACGTAAATAATCTGTTTGTGCCAACTGAGAGCATCCACTGCAGATATGTTGTATAGATTCGTTGGCCTTCTTACACAGGCGACACTTGTCACTGATGTTCTCTTTCATAATATATCGCCTGTAGTTATTAGTGGCTACTACCTGATCTTGAATGGCCAGTACAAATCCTTCCGTCTCGCCAAAAAGCCCAGCTGTTCTCAGCCATTCAGTCGATCTCTTCACATCTATGGAGTTACTTTGAAGAGCAGTAGCAAACCTGCCATGGAGTTCCTTTGATCTCCACTGTTCAATTCGGTCCACAGGTTTCGGAACTCTTGGATTGTGATCTTCCTGGAGCAGCTTAAGAGGTGTATAGCCGTGATCTTGTGCACAAATGGCCGTCATGGATTTGTTGTTGGTGAAATAATTTCTGAGCTGTTTTTCTTGCTGGCGGCACATAACTTCAAGACTTAACAGTCCACGGCCCCCATGATGTCTTGAAAGATACAGCCTTTCGGTGGAACTTCGAGGACGATGCATCCGATATTTTGATAGAAGTGTTCTGACTTTTCTATCGAAAGCTTGCAAAGATGTCTCAGACAACCTGACAACTCCAAATGCATGTGATGCTGCTGAAAGAGCCCAGGTGTTAATTCCTGTAAATTTGTTTCTTGAATTAATACAGGACTTGCAGATTTTCGTCACACGAGAGAGAACCTTTCTTTCCACTTGTTTTCTTATTTTTTCATCTGCAGTTCCTAGAAGCTGCTGGAGGCCAAGATACTTATATTCATCGCCACCGAAGAGTTCTTGAATTCTCAAATCTTCCATCAAATGAGGTTCATTCTCTGTATTCTGGACGCTACCTCTCTTCACGTGAACAACTGCGCACTTCTCCAAACCAAGATCCATACAAACAGAGCTGCTGAAGCTTTCTACAAGTGTCAGCATGCTGCGAAGTTGTTCTGACCCTTTAGCATAGAGCTTGAGATCATCCATATATAATTGGTGGGAAATTATCTTCTTGGGGTTCTTCAAAGCATACCCATAGCCGGAAGCATTCAACATCCTACTCAAAGGGTTCAATGCTAGGCAAAATCAGAGCGGACTTAGGCTATCTCCCTGAAAAATGCCTCTACAAATTTTTAAAGTATCTGTCTGGTAACTGAATTTCCCTCGCATTACAAGCAGTGTTGTTCGCCAGCTGTTCATACATGTTGTAAGAAATGTAATGATAGAGGAATGAACCTTGTAGAGTTGAAGGGTTCGCTGCAACCAAGAATGCGGAATAGAATCGAATGCCTTTCGGAAATCAATCCAGCCCACTGACAAATTATGCGCTTTCTTTTTTACATGCTTGGATACAATATTATCTATTATTAATAATTATTTGCATCTTCGAGATCCTTTCCTACAACCAACCTGTTCTAGCAAAAGCAGCTCATTTTCTTTCAGATGCTCGTCGAGTTTGGTGGCAATAATGGAGGTGAGAACTTTATAAATTGTGGGTAGAAATGTGATAGGTCTATAATTCTCGGGGCAAGACGCATTTCCTCCTTTCGGTAACATAAATGTCACACCCATGGTACAAAATTCTGGCAGCACAGATGTTCCTTGCAAAATATTTTGAAATTGACTCGCAAATATATCATGAGTGCACGTCAGATATTTCCACCAAAAATTAGGGATTCCATCTACTCCTGGAGCTTTCCAATTGTGAGTTCTCTTTATAGATCTTTTTACATCCTCTGTTGAAATCACAACTCCATTCATTTCTGGGATATTATGACACGCTTCTTCTTCTTGTCGTATCCAGTATGCTTCATCAAAATGTTGCTTTGGAGTGGACCAGATCTGAGACCAGAAGTCCGTCATGGCAGAAGCACTTGGGGGGTTTATGTCATTGTCGTTGGCACCTCTCGACTCTAGGTATCTATAAAAGTCTTTTGGTTGTTAGAGAAGAGGGAATTTTCTTTCTTGCGTCGCGCTGCTTCATTATACCTTCTTATTCTCGCCCCTAGAGCTGCTATTCTTTGTCTTAATCTCTCATCTTCAACCTTGAGTTTACTTTCCAGGTCTTTATGTGTTCTTTTTATCCCCAGTCTTCTGAGAATTGAGCGAATAGTTGCGCGAACCATCTTTGAAATTCCTCCTTTGTCTCTGAAATACTCAGCAATATGCGAGATATCTCGTCTAGCTTGGGCAATTTCATTTTCAATTTTCTTTAACCATGCCGGTGGATTTTGTCTTTCATAAGGTTTCTTAGAAAGAGAAGTGCCATTTCCCACCCGTACTTTGTAACCTAGGTGTTGACAGGTAGCAATTGCAGCACAGTGAACCAGTCCGGCTACATTTCCAAGAGAAGTAGCTTCTGAGATGTTTGGGGCAATAATTTGGTTCATTTTGCCAACAACTTCATATACATTAGCGCTGCATTTCAGTTTTGGTATTTTCTTCTTAGATCTAATGATATTCCTTGGTAGTGAAGCTTTGTTGCCTCATAAATATCTTTAAGTGATTTGTCCACCATTTCATATTCGAGCTGGGGGATGAAAACCACAGCGTGCTGTTCGTTCTCATGTACTGTTTGTTCATTTTCATTAACTTGCTGCTCCAGGACTACCTCATTTGTTAGTTCTAGTCTCACTTCCGTCTTGAGAAGATTTAATTCTGCATCTGAGAAAACTTTTCTTCTCCTGATTGAGTTCAGTTGGCTACACACACGCTGCTCATCTAGAGAGCTTTCCGGATATATCTTTCTCCATTCGGTTAGGAGCCTTCTCCTGAAGTCCTCACATTCCGTCTCGCCTTTTGTGCTTCTGTAGTATGCACGCATGACAGACATGTTTAATTCTCTTGTCCATTGCATGCGTTGGCTTGGATTCCCTGAAGCAGTGGGGGATCCCCTTGGGTTCCCCAAACTTCTACCAGGTGCGGCATCTTGCGACGCGATATCGAGATTATTATTATTATCGATTATTATTATTATTATTATTATTATTATTATTATTATTATTATATTACTAATTGCTTCTCTTTGTACAGCCCTGAATTTTAATTTTTATGTTTTATCGCCCCTCAGAACTAACCTCAATGTTAAATGTTTCTGTTTGTACAGATCTGAATTTTGGAACATAAATGCTGAAGTAATTTTTTACCTAGAGCCCTTAATTAGTCTTAAAGTTAGGGTGTTTCAAATGTTTCTGTGGTTTTTTAATTTTAATGTTTTTTCGCGCATAAGAACCAATGTTAATTGTTTCTCTGTGTGAATTGAAGGTAAATAGAATGAGTGATAATGCATAAGATGGTTGTAATTTTTTGAAGCTTCAGACGTCTGTCTAATTTTAAATAAGAAAGTTCAATTTATCTTTATTAAGGAGTAGATTCCTAATCTGTTTCCAAATATTTGGTGATAATAATGGAAAAATAACACTGTTTGATCATGTGTCAAATTATGTAAAGATTTTATTAATGATTTTAAGTTGACAATATTTTAAGTTTTGTAAACATAAAACAGGTGAATGCCAAATAATTGAGAACTTCAGTCGTCCACCGTTATTTATGTGTTCTTAAGACGTGCTGAAATTTTGAGGAGTTAGAAGTGAAACATACGTTAAAGTGGATGATGATGACTTTTCATCTCTTTTTTTTGTAATGTATTGTGTATAATTTAGAATTGTTGTTTGTGAGCATGGTGTTAATGCACAATTTACTTGATAGATATATTTAGTTCTATTTGAAGATATTGAATTCACAGGCTCAGTCTGAAGGAGTGTAGTTCAATGAAATTGTCCATTCACCATGTAACATTCTTCTTAATTTAGTTTGAGATAAATATTGTTATTGTAGCTTCCCTGGTTAAAATGGTCGAAGTTGACTTTCTTCCAATTTTAGATGGTTTACTACATTGATTAATTTTATTATTTAATCATGACCTAAAGTAATGATATCTTTCTTTGTGACAAATTAAAGTTGTTAAAACATTTATTGGCGTTTCACGAAATTGTAAAAATGTTTTAAGCCATCACTGCATAATTTGGAGGTTAAAATCTTAAAAGGCATTGTTCAAGTAATTTATAATTGTATTTTTGTAACATTGTTTCGTATGAATAACAGTCTTGCAATTCACTATCTTCTCTTTATAGTCAAGGTTAGATTGAATTACTGTTTGTTTTTTTAAAACTATTTTATTGACATTGTTTGCCAACCGGAGATGATTGTGAGAATTGCTCTGTAAGTGGCCGCACCTACTGTTGGTAACTGTAATAGGTGAGGCCTGTATACATTTTCAATAAATTATTATTATTATATTATCGTTTCTCTTGGTACAGCCCTAATTTTAGAATATAAATGCAGGAGTACATTATTTCCTAAGACCTTTAATTATTGTTAACTAGCTGACCCGGCGAACTCTGTTCCGCCTTAACAGCCGGTCCCATCTTTTTCTCCCGTCGCACTCACTGTGATAAACTGTACTATCCTTGTTGCACTGCGTACGTGCAAAAACGTGCGTTCTCACACAGGAACGCTGTCGAACTGGATAAACAGTATCTTATGTCCGTCTCCTGGCTCTAAGCTTCCGGTACAGCCGTTCTTGAGTTATAAATAGTGTAACTAACACGACTTTTATATAGATATAACGGCGAACGAAAGGCGGCTATCATTATCGCCTTCTGTTATCAGTGCGGCGTTACATCAACAGGCAACAATGACCGCTAACATGCGAAATCACGCGAAAACGTGCAAAAACGTGCGTTCTCACACAGGAACGATGTCGAACGGGATAAACAGTATCCTATGTCCGTCTCCTGGCTCCTAGCTTCCTGCTCACCAATTTTCAGCCAAATTGGTACAGCCGTTCTTGAGTTATAAATAGGTAACTAACACGACTTTCTTTTATATATATATAGATTTTTGGGTAGAATTTCAAATATTTTCTATGGTTTCTTAATTTTAATGTTTTTTAACCAATAAGAACCAGTGTTAATTGTTTCCCTTTGTACAACCCTGAATTTAGGAATACAAAGCGGGAGAAACATTTTTCCTAGAGCCGTTAATTCATGTTAATGTTTGGGTAGGGCTTCAAATTTTTTTTTTGATTTTTTAATTTTAATGTTTTTTCGCCCATTAGAACCAATGTTAACTGTTTCTCGCTGAACAGCACTGAATTTTGGAATATAAATGCGAGAGTAATTTTTTTTCTAGAGTCATAAATACGTGTTAGTGTTTGGGTAGAGATTCAAACTTCTCCGGTTTTTTAAGTTCTATGTTTATCACCCATAAGAATCAATGTTTAATTTTTGTTTTTGTACAGCCCTGGATTTCGGATAAATGCGGGAGTAATTATTTAATTAATGTTAATTCATGTTACTGTTTGGGTAGGGTTTCAAATTTTTTATCTGTTTTTTTAAATTTTAATGTTTTTTCGCCCATAAGAACCAATGTTAATTGTTTCTCTGTGGAAAGCCTTGAATTTTGGAATATAAATGCCGGAGTACTATTTTCCCTAGAGCCGTTAATTCTTCTTAATGTTTGGGGAGGGTTTCAAATTTTGTCTGAGGTTTTTTAAGTTTTTGGTTATTCTCCCGTTAGAACCAATGTTAACTGTTTCTATTTGTACTGCCCTGAATTTTGGAATATAAATACGGGAGTAATTTTTTTCCTAGAGCCGTTAATTGATGTTAATGTTTGGGTAGGTTTTCAAATTTTTCTCTTGTTTTTAAGTTTTAATGTTTTTTCGTCCATAAGAACCAATGTTAATTGTTTCTCTTTGTCCAGCCCTTCATTTTGGAAAATAAATAGGGAGTACTTTTTTTCCTAGACCCTTTAATTATTCCTAAATATTGGATGTGGTTTCATTATTTTGAATTGAATTTGAGATGAACTTTAGTCTAAAGCTAGCAGCGCCCACGATTTTGGGAAAACTACACGAGCGGAAAATTCGGAAATAAAGCACTTAATTAACATTTAATTAGCCGGTAATTTTGGATATACGTGTAGTTTGGTAAAGATTCGTTTTTGGGCGATGCTAACATTAGATGACTTCCCAGGAGGTACATTTCTGCAATTTGAATCTGAGCAATTTAATCTAACTGACTCTGACTGGTTAGTCAGCGGCCAATTTTTAATTACATATTACTTTTAGCACCTGTTTAGGGCACATTTTGGCATTTGGCAAAGTCTGAATTGTGACATTCGATGGTTTAGGAAGAACAGCTCTTATATTAGGCGCAGCGTTCGACCAAGGGCCATTGTTGAGATTCGAGCCTATGGTATTCAAACTAAACGGTCAGCGGCATATTCCTATATTACAGATTACGTATAGTATTGGGTTAGGGCACATTTTAGCGTAGAATATAAATTAATAATTGCGCTAGCTTGAAAGAAGCGTCACTCTTCCTTAGGCGCAGCGTTCGACCAAGGGCCATTGTTGAGATTCGAGCCCATGGTATTCAAACTAAACGGTCAGCGGCATATTCTTATATTACAGATTACGTATAGTATTGGGTTAGGGCACATTTTAGCGTAGAGTATAAATTAATAATTGCGCTAGCTTGAAAGAAGCGTCACTCTTCCTTGCACACAGCGTTCGGCCGAGGGTCATTTTTGGGATTCGAACCCATGTTATTCAAACTAACCGGTGAGCGGAAAATTTTTTTTATTATAGATTATATTTAGTATTTGTTTAGGGCACATTTTGGCGTAGAGTATGAATTTCAAATTGCGTAGAGAGTGAATTATAAATTGCTATGGCTTGGAAGGAGATAGAACCAATGTTAATTGTTGTTCTTGCGCCCACGATTTTGGGAGAACTATAGGAGCGGAAATTTCGGGAATAGAGCACTTAATTAGCATTTAATTAGCCGTTAATTTTGGATATAGTTTAGGAGAGATTCGCTTCTGGGCGCTGCTAACTTTAGATGGCTCCTGGAAAGGGCACATGTTTCTAAATCACCTTCGTGAAAAATTGAAAACAATATGATATTGATTTTTAAAATTATATTTAATATATTGATTATCATTTGCATGTATGATTCTAAAAGATTAAATATGCCAGCAAACAACTATTGTATCCCAGCTTGTGGCTCTATGAATATGGAGCCAGGTTTCTCGGTCAGATTTTTCGTTCAGTTTCCTCCATCGTTTGAGCAAATGCTAAGATGGTCTCCTGTTTTACTCGTACTTGTGGACATAAATATGCACTATCACTGACATAAACGTGCACTATCTGTGCGCTTTTCCAGAGCTTTGTGGGGAATAGTTATTCAAATAAACGTTCTTCGTGTTCTCGGGACGTTCCTTCACGAATGTGACGATAATCGACAATATCCAAAATTTGTAGCTGATTTACATTTTAACTAGAATTTATTACACTGAAGTGTAATAAATACATATGTAATACATATTTCTTATCAATCCTTGCTGAAACGTTTCGTTGCTGCCAGTATTCATAATTGAATCTAATAACTATGAGCTAGGTAAGGACCCCAGAGCTCAAGAACACGTACACAGATTGCACTTCTCTCCATAGTATGCCACACAGAGTTTTTAAATGTTTGTTGGCGTTAAGTAAATAAAACACCTCATCACACAGAAAAAGAACTGCATCTCAAACGAAGCTGTCACGCGGCGCCACCTAGAGGTGAAATACGGCTTCCTACAGGTAATTGGCGTTCACGAACACCTAAAGAAGATATACTCACATTTCAAACGTAGAAGAGTAATGAAAAGGGTAATGCTACGTATTCATTGGCTGCTGGGGTATTGATGTACTCGTACATCTCGAATGTCGATGAGTCTGATAGAACTCCGCTACGTTTCTGTTTGTGGGAGTCATGTGTATTAAAGAGATGCTACTTTTGATTCTTAAAGAGATGATAGTGTTGAGAAATTAATGAAATTTTTCAACCGTATAGTCGAAATCATAATAATATGGTGTTGCCCTTATTACAATGAGAATGAATAGTTAGCGTCGTCGTCAACAGAGTTTTAATTTTCCTTCCTTATTTTCCAGTCCTTATTGGACATTGGATAAGCGAATTGTTTTTCAATGCACTGCATCTTTGCCAACCATGCTTCAGGCAGGTAAAGAAGTTATTTTCATTCAACATCAGTATTTTTTAGTAATTGTCAGAACACTGTAAACTGCTTCTCTACGGTGCGAATGAATATTGTTCTTACACCACACTTTTCAGTGCTGCCAGATGTTGCGAGACAGTAAGTTCCATTTAGGCTGAAGAGATTGAAGAATTGGGCCAGACTGCTCGCGGGGGCTCGCTGCAATTGCATCCGTGACTTCCTCCACCAGCAGCGCGCGTCTTGGTCGCTCGCAGATGAACCCTGGGCCATGACACCCAAGTGAGCGGCCCCTCTTGTGCAGCCTTCATGTGAATAATAGCATCAATAAAATAGCTTGAAGTAAAACAATATTTATTCCGAAAAGGGATTTTCATCTCAATTTACGCTGCCTATCTAAAACGTTATAAAGTCTATTTTCTCTTTACAGCGCCTATGATATAGGCGTATAAAACGAGGAGCTTTAAGACCAAAAATGCGAAGTCTAATGATGAGATGACAATGATGAATTGATGGAAATGAAAATAAAAATGTGTTAAAATGAATAATCGCCTGGAGGTGCGGGTGGCTAAGGTCGGAGGTGGATGGAGAGCGCGCCGCCCCAACGCGTTGGCGCCAAAAGTCGCACGTTCGAACACAGCACTGGGTTGGGATGTATAGTCCATATATTGCGTATGCTCCTATCGCAGTCTCACGTACTGCTAACCAGGTCTTAAAATCCCGGAATTGTGTTAGTGTCTAGCTTAGTATTGAAACATGCCCACAAACTGCTCACAATTATTGGGCGTTTCGTCGTAACCCGTTTCCGAATTTATGTTAACATGGGCGCCAGGAAAAAAGGTTACGATAATATTTGTAGGTATTATTGCTTCAAAGAACACTAAATATTGTCCCGCTAGCTGGGTCGATGGGTTGCGTCTGAAATAATCGCTATTACCTATTGATAGCCGATTACCCGATCTGCCATCCATACAGACTGGCGAGGAATCTGAAAACAAATATTTTATCTAGCTAGTTATTAGCTCGAATTGGCCAATGAAAATCTTTTTTTTTCTTTCAAAAAGAAACTTAGGATTTATTGCTTATTGCAACAGAAAGACTGTCCTTTGGTCATGACCTTGTTCAAACCTTTATACTGCACTATACTTTGCGCGCTCTTGATCGACGTCGCCACGAAGGACCATCTTCTCTTCTCCCCGGTGATGCGAATTCCAGAGTCGAAGTACCGCGTTCTTCTTTCCTGTTCTTCCACGCGAACGTTGACGTGCCACTGATCCGCACTACTTCAAATATTCGTAGTTCTAGTTCGATTAAACTTGCAAAATAATACCCAGTTCTTTACGATTACACAGCGGAAATGTTTTAAAGTTCCACAAATTAATTACTCGTCCAGAATATTTCTGAGTCCTATCATATACGACTTCTCACAAGTTCTAATTTTCGCGTGTTGTAACAATAATTAAAGTCCAAACTATTCGTGAGCTATACTTTTAACACACTGTAAATTATTCGGTGTTCCAGTTACACAAATTATCTATCCGCCAGCGACCCGAACAGCATCACGACATATGACAGAATGTGTATTTTTTTATTACTGGCTCAGCCTTCCAAACCTCGGCTTCCCACTTCTACTTTTTTTTCTCAAAAAATCCGACATACTTCCGCAGTAGTAGACTATCGTTACTCTCTCCAACGAATCCCCAAATCGTTTTCAAATCTGACTAGCCACGCCGCCACTTTCAATGCCAGATGAATATTTATTTATCTTGACAACAACTTGGGCGCCGTTGCTAAGGCGCCACATTCCTATTTAATTACCCTAGCATTTCCACCCATTTACGACAAATAATATGAAATAAAATATATTGGTATGTCACAGTATATACGTTGAGATATACCTAACTAGAGTGGGGAGGTAACTGGATCTATCGGCTGTATTTCCAACGATGTCAGCGTAACACGATAAAATGTGATTAATCATTAATAGCTTATTAATTTACACATTTTCGAATTAATTAATTTGTTTTTGTTTAAAAAATAAGCTTTTGGTTTGCTCGATTATAACCGAGCACGAGCATTAAATTCTTTATATTCGACGACTGGAAGAGCACCCGAGCTTGCCACACTTGCTAATGAATTGCCACACTTTTGAATTAATTTTCGTAAGAAAATCGTATGCTTTACGTTACTCCAGAAAGTACACTCGCTATTTTCGGCTCGATCCCCGACAGAGTTGGCAAGAGAATGTACAGCAAATTAATAAAGAACCATGTTTTCCAATTTATTGTCATTTATTTCGAAAAACGTAAATTTTTGTAAATCTTGGAAGGAACACATTTCTTTAAAAAAATTCTGTCTATATAATTGTAGTTGTAGGAAGACGCCGAAAAAAAATTGAATTTGTACAACTTTCGAAAAATCAGTTTTCAACGAACATGAGATCTGTACCATTCTCTTAAACTTCCTCACATTATCCAACAACAAAATTTAATAAAAAACGATGGAGCCATATTTTTCAAAAGTTTGAAAATGTCCGAGGGGTTTAAGATTAAGTACCTCCCAAAATTAAAATATCGGTTTCAAATTCAAGGGGCTGCGACATCAGCCAGATTTATTGGGAAATATCAATTTTGGATAAAATCGGCTGAACGGTTTAGCCACTAGCGTTGTTCACAGACGGACGGACAGAGATGTTTTGTCGTCATTCGATTTTTTGATATTAAGGACCCACAAAACATTTATTCTGGCTACCCCACGTATTAAAGGTTTCCCCCCTAAATTTAGTAACTGAATTTATCCACTTTTTCGTTACCAGGGCCCTGTAATAAGAGTTTTTCTGTTGAAAATTCGTCGTTTTTGCGCAGCATTACATACCTTTCTCTCTACTGTGTAAGCGGTAGCGAGAAAGTAAAACAAAACGGTAAAAAAGAAGATATGTACATATAGAAAAAATAAATCTTCATTACACAGTATATGCACCAGTTCTTTTAAAATTCTTATTTGCATTATTTATCAATATTTGTTTAAGCAGTAAACAGTATTATTATTAGCTTTGTTCCACCCATTCCTGGGGCAAAGAGGAAAAAATGCAGACTCCCAGAAATTAAAAAAAAGAACCAGTTTTACTGAAAAAAGCACAGAATTTTTATATTTTATTGCAGACGGTACAGACGTGGGCCAATTAGTAGCAAAATCATTCCTTATAGGTACTCAAAATTATAACTTAAGGGTAAAAATGCAATAGTTGGACGGGGTGGGGAATTGTTATATTTCTGTAACGTGTTTTATGCACATTCGGTAATGCAGCCCTCGGCGGAAATATTCATTTAAATGAATATGTTTTATAATACATATTTCCACTGCAATGACAACCATGACATTTTAACAATATTTTTGTGTTTTCTTGGAGGCGTCTTCAGGTCTCGTAATTTTTTCGTAGTGCTTGTACGTTTGCAATGCAATTCGTGAATCCACTTTCCAGATCTAGGCCCCATCTCAAACCCGCCCCCATCTATGTAGGGGCCTGGGGTGGGTTGCAGGAATCGGAGTAGCTCATAGTACGAGAGACCGCAAAGAGGGGCAAGGCAACAGATGTGTCTCCAGGAAAACGTGCCAGAGTTCACGTGTTACTACTATCCAATGACCAAAATAAGTCGTATTGTAGGAGTTGGTGTGGGGTGTGACAATAGATTTACGATAAAGTTAAAGAAAGAAAAGACGATCTCATCTCAGAGGAAGGAGAAAAGTGAACAAAATAGGGTTTCAACCACAGTTTTCTTCTGCCTTTTGCTAACAAAAGCATCCATAAATAGACATTTAACATCGTATCAACCCCGAAGTGTTGTCCAAAAAAATGAAGTACAAATTTCAAGAACTGTAAGAAGGAGACTATTTGAAGGTGACTTAAAGGCACGACGATCCCGCAATAAACAAAAATTGACTGCTCTTATGACCAAGAAATCACTTTAGTAAGCCAAGTTGCACCAAGGGCGAATAAACAGCCGTGGTAGAAGGTATTTAGGTCATTTTATATAGTTCATAAAATAAAATTTCACTCTTCCCCAATTTTAGAACGTTTGTGAAGGAAATAAGGAAGTACGTATACCGTAATGGGCAGATAAATAAAATATTTTTTACTAAATTTGCTTCAGGTTGTATTCAGTGATGAAACCATCATCTGTGCTGTGAATTACAGCCCTAATATATTAGAAGACGGTCAGGGGAAGCCATCAAGAAAGAATGTGTGGTGCAACTAGTGAAGTTTCCCAATAAAGTGATCTTTTGTGGGGTTATTTCAGTGTACGTATCGGGCAAAATTCTCATAGTAAAAGGCAATACGAATTGCGAACAATATAAAGAGGTCACCAGACAGAAATGTCTTGTTCAGCGATGAGTGTTGGCTTCCAACTGGGGATGCAAGATAGTGCCCCTTGCCACTGATCAAAATCTGGGAAGAGTGAATTGGAGTCTAGGGATATTTATGTGCTCAACTGACCAGGAAATAGCCCGGACGTGAATCCAATAGAATCACTATGGAGTATTCTTAAAACGAAAGTGAAGGCGAAACATCCTACAACAAGGGAATAAATCGTAAAGTACTCATTACCATTTGAAATAAAGATGACGAGATTGCCGAGTTATGCAAAAAATTCGTTCAAAGCATGTCCAGACAAATGTGCTTTAATCCATGCTAAAGGTGCTCACACCAAGTACTAATAAGTTTGTAGCTTCTTCAATTCTATAGTTTTGTTCTAATTTTTTGAGACAATAGAGAGATTTCTCTATTAAATACCATTTTGCTTATAATTTGTCCACGTGTGTATGTGATAATTTTTGAAGTGTGTATCAATATTTTCTAAATGCTCTCTATTGATCTCTCTTATTGTTTGATCTCTACTATTGTGATGTTTACTATTGTTTTCTGAATAATGCGTTTAGTTTTCTTGTACTCCAAAGTAGAGAGTTTGCCTGATCGCTATTTTTTCTTATGTCTTAGTAGAGATATCGTCAGCACTTCTACCTTTGAGGAAATAGTTACTCCAAGGTATCTGGTCGACTTGCATTGTTTGATTTTGTCAGTTATTAGGTCGATGTTCCCATTTCCTTTATCAGCTTCTACCGTATGTTCCGTCCTTTGGTTGCTAATAGCAAGACCCCAGTTTCCATACTCTTCTTGAAGCTTGCAGAACATATAGCTTGCGTCATCTTCACCATACGCTGTGACAACCTGATCATCGGCGAAGTGTAATATAAACAGTAAATTGTCATTTAAAGTCAGTTTCACGCTACTTTTTCCACATTTTGAGAGTTTCCTCAAGATATATTTTAAATAGTCATCCTCAAGTATTTTCGGATTATATCTTGTAGTTGGAAATTTGTTCTCATCATCATACATTCTGGTCACATGAACGTTTGACCTGTTTCCTAAATGAAAAATATATGTAAGAAGACAAAAAGTAGTGATCTGAGCCACATTCGAATCCTCTCATAACTTGTACAACGTTTACTTTTAATTTTGCATGCTGTTTAAAGTAACTGTATGGACATTATGGTAATGTATAATGGGACTTTGAGTTCCGAGTGTGTTGGACCTATGTATATTGTATGTCTTTGTTTGAACCATCCGTTAGTTATTTACAACGAATGTTGTTGACACAGCTAAATTAGTCTTTTCCCGTTATTATCCTGTCTTCATCGTGCGGTCCTACCACTGGGTCTTGCATACGTCATCCACTACCGCCATTGAAGCCTTCAAGTAAAATTAATTTTTTGCGGTCGCTGACGTCATCCAGCAACTTTGTCAATTTTTTAAAAAGAAGTTTCTTTTTCGTTCACCGAGGCGTCGTTATTTGGGGAATACACCACAACTATTACAACTATTTAGTTATGTATTTTAATATCTACTTTCAGGATTCTATCGTTGATCTGATTCCAAGACGTAATGTGCTTTATAGGTTTATTTTACTTACAATGATAAACCACTGCGATAATTCCTTTGGAACTCGTGTGTATATGTGTATATAACTCCTTATTTCTTCAGTGCCTTTTACTTTCCTCTTAGTTTCAGATAAAGCGACGATATCCAGGCCATGCTTGTGGACTTCCCTGATTATTTTATCAGATTTTGTGGATATACATGGAATGAAGAACCGTTGATGTTCTGATTTTGGCCAAAGGATCAACATTTCTATCACTTCAGCGCGTTAGGGGTTCCTCTTCCTTTGGCCTAAAACCGCCCCTGTCCCAACCTCGCAAAGCAACAGCCGCCACTGCAGTGACGACTGAAAAAGGTATGTGTGACTTGAAGAAACTTACTGGAAAGATACGTAAGGATGAAAAATCGGAAAAGCATGATAACGATCCTCTTGATTTGGCTCTTCTGGGTTCATTAAATGTACATCAGAGATTAAGTAAAGCCTATGAGGAATCCATACTACATCACAACAATCAAGGGTGCAAAAATCGCCTGGTGTTATGTAGAGTTTTGTAATTTGTATTAACTTCTGTTGATCAAACGAACTAGCCCTCAGAGGATACGATGAAAGTGACAAGTATGAAGATCGGGGAATATTAGTGAACTTACAAGGGAATGCTTAACTTTGTCATGTCGAAACCCTACCTCATTATTTTTCTACTTAAAGTTAGGGTCAATACAAGGGGGGATGCAAGATTTTAGCTGCCAAATTTCCCTGGAAGCATTTAAAAATCTCATATACTCATGTGTTTTTGGCCAAGTTTTTCCTCTCCAAATAGGTCAATGTACATCCTTTGAACACGATCCGTCTCAAGGTCGGCCGCGCGGCAGTGCCTCACCCCAGCCGCCATGTGAATCGCTCTGAGGGCAGGAAACGAGTGCTTTCGTCACCTCTGTCCGAAAATTTGCAGATGCTTGCCGTAGTGTCTTGCGAATGAGCACGACAATTTTGTTCACATCACACTCATTTGAAAATTAAAATTTCATTCATTGTATGTTGTACAAAAATATGACTGAATAATACAGTGATTTAAGCATATATTTTTCTTGCACCACGCACATATAATAAATGAAGATGATTTGCATAAATCAGTTGCACATAATGGTTTTGTGATATGGCAGCAGTATTGTGCAGGTGTCACAAAGGATGCAGGTCTTTCATTGACATACTGAGCGGCTGCCATGCATATCTCATGAGGTTCCTAAATCTTGGGGATGAAAATTGGTAATGGATAAATGATTGTAATTTTAAGATACTATACCTTTGGTGGACGTGAAAATCTGCTCGCCGCGAAACGATTATTTTCTCTGTAATTTTTCGATAAAGGGATTTCTATTGTCGGATGAACTGTCTATTCAAAGGATGTATTAGACTTGTAGTTCCAGCCGGAATTTTCAGGATTGGAATATCTATTCCAATTTGATTGTGAGCATCCAAACTTTCAATATTACTGTGGCCAGACAATGAGTCTAACAAAAGAAGAGATTTTTTCTCGTATGAAGGGAAAACAACATTCTTGATAAAGAACGTGACATTTCTTTTTCCTATTTTTCCCGGATGCGGAACTGTCTATTGCGAGATTTTCGGCGCTGAACATTGAGCTTCTCACTTGCGGCTCGAATTCTCCGTTTCCTTCCTGCAGATATATATAGTGGTGACAAGTGCCTCAGCCAAACTTACCACAGGCATTATTGTTTACGAATGGGTTAAAGCAGACAGAGATTGCGCGACTAATTCCGTGTGTTTTTCACTTACGAAAGACAGCGTTCGTTTTGCGTGCATTTCTTTTTCAAATCCAGATTAATCGGCATTGTAAACAGCTATATTGGGATACTCTGATATCTTAATTTTTGCAGCAGTCAGAAAGTCCTTAATAATTTTTTAGGAAGAAATTTCTCTCTCCAGATGCTTTTTAGAAATTAATTTCGTAATTTTTCTGGATCCAGTTCTATTTATTTGTTTAATAGCAGTAATCCAACTTGCAGATGCATTGAACCTTGTTAGTCTCATTTTAGAAGCGAAGCCCACGATCGCAGCTGGTTGTCGCTTATACTCAATCCTTTTTTCTCTGGCTTCAGAAAAACAGAAGAAATAAAAGAGGTCGTCTTCGTCAATATTTGTATTATATGTTGACGTAGTGTCAACGTAATATGCTGACGACGATGACCTCTTTTATTTCTTCTCATAAGAATGTCAGCAATACCACATCAGAATTCCCAATTCAGTAAAACAGTCCAGGAGTTTGCTACTCAACGAACTTATTTTTTCGTTTTGATTTTCAGTTACTTCATTTTTCTATCTGCTGAATTCCCGTTCTAGTTTAACAAAGCGGAAGTTCTTTTGTACAGAACATAAGCGACGGTGTTTCTTTCCGCCCTCGTTCATCCAGTAGGCAACTGCTTCCCTCCTCTTCGCGAAAGAAATTGCGACATTCGGCTTCTTCGGAGATGGATGATACTCCGAACCACTTTCACCACTTTCATTCGTCATTTTGTTTTGAATATTTTCATCACCGCACATATTTTCATTTTCGATAAAGTCGAGGGTATCAATTGTTTCTACTGCAACAGTTTCTTCCCTTGAATGTTTATCCAAAATATTCACAATGGTGTCGCACATTAGGTAATCTCCACGACTAATTGATGAAGCAGGCAATTTCCTATCTTCATACACATGCAAGGCAAGGCGCAAAACGTTCACAGGGTTCCACATAGCACTAAAGTTAATCACACACTCACTGCGGCCGTTCGAAAGAAAAGTCTCCCAATCAATTCTGCATTTGGGTATTTCGCGCTATACTGGCTATCGCATTTCAGCCGTCCGCAAAGAGGAGGGGGACCCCGACCCCGACCCTCGGCCCACGGTGGCGAGCTGAGCCGAGGCGAGGGGCGGCGCGGAGGCCGTAGTATCACACAGCGCTGACGCATCCGTCCCAAGGGTTGCCCAGTATTTCGACTGGTGTGCCAAACAAAAAATCACCAATTTTCGTGTTTAAAAAAATGTTTCCAGACTAATTTGGCAGCTAAAAATTTATGAACAGCCTTTAAATAATATTTACTTCAAGTGAAAAAAGTCAGGTGCGCTTTCCACAAGACAGAGGTCACCATTCCCTTCTTAGTTACAGACACGAGTGCACTTATGACTCTGTGTTTAGATATTTAGACATTTATTTAGTCAATAAAACAGTAAAAAAAAACTGTGATGTGTGGGGAAGAAAATTCATCTGCGCACGCTTTCTTGAGTTTCAGAATCCCTTCCCAACAATTTAACTATTAATAGTTGAAAGATGAAAAAGTTATAAAAGCAATTAGTAATAATAGTCATAATAATAACAACAACAATAATATTTTTAAAAAGCGCGAGATTAACATTTCAAAAACTAGACATTTTCGTTCCCGAGTTGTGAAAAACTTATTTGAAACGGTAAACGAACTGCAGATATAATTTTTCTGCATTGCTAACAAAATAATAACTCACCCTAAGCTCTACTATCACTACAAGCAAAAAGAGAGCTCAACAAAACGCGCGCATAGTGAAGTTACATTTACGTCCAGAAGCAAATCAAGGGGCCATCTCAGTATTTGCTCAATGGATCAGGGAAACTGGACAAAAACCCGATCGAATGGGGGTCATTGACCCGGAAGCTGAAGTACATTACACAGGCGTATTAAGTCTTTTTTTAAATTATACAAATGTAAACTAATTAATTATACTATATCATTGTTTTATTAAAATAAACATCTTTGTGATGATCAGTATAGTCTCTAATTGTATAGAAACAGTTATGCAGCTGAAAAGATTTTACATTTAACTTAAATTTGTGTACCGACTTTAATTGTTTAATGTCGTCTGGCAATGCGTTTAAATCACATTTAGAGAGCGCTTCTTCTTTTAAAGGTATATCAACTATTCAAGCCGAACTGTTGGAGAAATAATATCAAAGCTAAAAATCACAAACCAAAACTTTCACCCTTCGCAAACACAAACCCCCATCCCCGATATTAATCCACAATATATACTATATTAATCCACAATATATCTAACTTACGCATGTATGGACAAATGCAGTACACTTCCATATTCACAAGTTACAAAGAATCCATAATAAATGTCTTAGAAAAACTTCCAAACGACCCATGATTCATTAGTAGCCAACAATTACATAGAGAGCTAAAAATTGAACTCTTCCACGACTACATTTTAAAAACACCCAAAAACTGCTACGTAACATTACCCGACGCCATCAAAGCGTACCAACTAGGTCAGACATATTAATATCCTTGCAGAATAATTTTATAATACCCGACAGATGTTTTCAAGCTCCCCTGAAACCCAACTAGACAAATACTACAACTATACAACACCTTTAATTAAATTTTAATCTACGTATTTGCTGAAATGAACATCACCAAATGAAAGTGGATTGGTTTAGCCAGGAGGATGATTATTCCTCAGTGATAGTGAGACACTTATGTATCAACATCCTTGAGACATCGACAATGCCGATCCAGTAGCAATACAGTTTTTTTAAATACAAGAGACCGTAGCCAGAGGGGGTGACTGAAAGAGGGGGGCTTGGAAGGGAACTGTTGTGTTTCTCCGCGATAGTGGAAGAATGTTCAGAGACGACGTAGTCGAAAAAACTTTACATTTCTCAAAAATATTGTTATATATCCCACGATAATAAGCATATGTGTGAACTCGTCACTTTACGCTCGTTGTCATAGGCTAAATAAATCTATAGGGATCCATTTAAAAGATCAAAGTTATGTCGATATCTCTTAAACTAAACTAGTGGAGCTCCACTGGCACTTGTTTACTGACACTATTTTTAAATTTGCAGTTTTCGAAAATACACAGGGTTCAACGAAAATGAGACCTGCACTATTCTTTTAAGCGTTCCTTGTACTATTCGCGGAAAAAAATTAAAAAATGGAGCGGTTTTGAGAATTTTTTTGAAAACGCAATACTACTCGTGTTTTCAAAAAAAGTACATGGTCTTTTTTAAAGAGCTGATTTTTTAGATCAGATTATGTTTAAAACAAAAATATCGATCTTCAATTTTGGAGTTTTAAAATGTTTATTTGTTGCACTTTTCGAAAATACAGAGTTTGTCGGAAATGAGACTAGCACAGTTTTTTACCGTCTTTTGATAGATACGACGACAAAATTTAAAGAACAATTTTGAGTTGTTTTTGAGAAAAAAATGCTCAAAAATAAAATTTGCTTCAATTTCACGCAAAATTACGAGAAAACTACTCATTTTTTTGAAACGTTGTAGATAACGTTATTTCAAGATGTTTTTAAAGAATATATTTATTTTTAAAAGAATCTCTTTCTGCAATCTTGTAGTTGCAGGAAGTCGCCGAAAAAGTTGAACTTTTGCAATTTTCGAAAAATTGAGGTTTTTAACGACAATGAGATTTGCACCATTCTTTTAAGAGTCTTTTACGTTATCCGAGGATAAAAATTTAATCCAAAAATGTAGTGCCATTTTTGAGACAATTTTGAAAATGTTTTTACTTAATGTAAAATACCCTTAAAAATAAAAATATCTGTTTGAAACTCACAAAACCTTAACTTCGTTCATACCGATCGATGGTTATTAATTTTGGAGAAAATCGGCTAAATGGTTTAGGCGTTAGCTTTGACGAACGGACGGACAGACGTTTTGCCGTCAATTGATTTTTAGGTATCAAGGGCCCACAAAACATGGATCCTAACCTTACAACGTGTTAGAGGAAGTAAGTCACTATACGTATAAACAAGACTTATCCAATTTTTCGTTACCAGGGTCCGAAATAAGAGTTTTTTGACGCACGATTACAATACTTCCATATCTTTCTAAGGCCGAAAAAGTAAAAATCTTTACTATCATTTAATATTATACTTCAACTTAAGCGACCCTCGCATATGCTTGTTTGAGTGAAAACCTCATTTCAATATTGCAACAGATCAGTAGATTTTGGAAGGAAGAATCCTAAGTGAGCAAGTGAGTCATTCTGTACAGCTAGATCGTATTCACTCTCTATGAGGGGGAGCATTCAATAGCCAGCTTCTCTTATCGGTAGTTTTCTGTGGTTTCTCCGATAACTAGAAGGTGAATGCCTGATGTAGAACAAACGAGCCATAGCCCGAGCGTAATCTTTTCTTACCCATCGTTGTCTCTTCCTCTCCCCTCACACACACACACACACACACTTACATGCATTATACTACTTCATACGTCAGGAGCTGAGGTTGTCCTGAATGGGGCAGTGGACTGCTGGGGGAGATACCTGCTAAGGGGAACTCCGCAAGTGTACGTACGGGTCGACACTGAATCTCACAATTCACCGGGCGAGGAACACCGTTGCCTCACTGGGTATAACACGCAGTACAGTTAGTGGATTGGCTATCTTAGCAGTTGACTCACTCGGAAACACCAATCAATCAGATTGCGTGTTAATTTGCAGAAAACCCAGAGCACGGTGCTGATAGTTCTTATTTCCGTCATAAAATGTCTTTAGTAATATCTATGTGATTTTCAACAATATGTTCAACATACTCAATATAGTGTTTGATTGTTTTAAATGAGACTTGTATTTTAGCTTACTTATAAGTGTATATAAATTTAATGTTTACATTACAAAATTTAACGTATACAAAAGAATTCGAAAAGTTCTGTAATCGAAATAGTACGATGCAGGTATCAGGATCGCAATTCATCCTTATCTCACTGTGCAGTTTGCATCATCCTTCAGGATCGCAATTCATCCTAATTTCACTGTGCAGTTTGCAGTACCGTAGGCGAGCGTTTGTGATTCGAAGTTTGTTGGTATTTGCTAGTTAATTGTGTTCCAAATAAATCTCGTGTGTATTAGAGATGCTATTTGCAAAGTAAGCACTTTATGAATTACCCTGCATACGAAATGCGTAAGCACTCGGTTTATTTCACTGTGTGGAGAAATTACTGATTGTCGTATCTTTGGAAGAAATATGCATTGAGATACTAATCCTGACAGAATTCACAATGTTTCATAAGTTAAAATTTTTGTAATCCCGCCAGACCCCACAAACCCCTAATTCTCCATCCTAATCCCCGTGAGTGGCTGAGTGTCGCCCTTCTGCTATGGTCCCACTCACCTTGACGAAGAGCCGCAAGTAGTGCGTTGGAAAGTCCACGCACTTGCCCCCGTCCTCTTCTGCGTCAATGTACACGCCGCGCACCAAGATGGAGTTGGAGCAGTTGAGCAGCATGAGGAGCAGGAGGCACACCACGTGCGTCACCCAGAAGCTGAGCAGGGGCTGCTCTGCACAAGCGACAAGGCGGACGCCAGCGTCATTACGGCGAAAGGGTACTTGCTTCTTTACACTAGCTCTTTCTTAACGCAATTTGAAGTGCAGATGCAACATGTTTTCGTAATACCACACTGTTATGTTCACACATCGCGAACATACGAAAGAGAATCAGGATTCATAGCCGCTGGTCGGCAAGAAGTGTGAATTCAACAATTTTAAATTTAGTATAATTACAAACTCGTTAAAATATAATTTTTAACAATTAAGTAGTAGGGAAGTACCTTAACCATATTATTTCTTGGATTACCCTTCAGTTTATTAACAGGTCAGAATATCTAAGCGATAGCAACTATACTAATACAAAGTTTACTCACTAAAGTGCACGCAAGTGGGAGAGTCGTTGTCTAAGTGCAATTGTTTCCGAGTATTTTTTTAGTGAAAAAATAAAACCATTTGGTTTTACTGTTTATTTACTAACAAGTTGACTATTGCGTTTTATGTTTTAAATCACATTCTACCTTAATCACAGCTTATTGGTTAATAATTTGTCATACTATATTTCAGTTTTAAACTTAATCTAGAATGTTGGAGAGAATAAGTGTTGAACGATGCATCATCATGTACCTTGAATGAAAACAATGGCCTGGACAACTGATCACCGATTTTAGGTACACAATGTAAGTATTATTTCGTTCTTTGTTATTGGTCAGTACGGCAAGAATTAAAAGTGGGGAAAAAGAAATCCTATTGAACCTGAGTCAATGAAAACTAGTGGTGTTACATAATGGCACAGACGTTATACGCAGTTTCAACTGTTTTTTGACGTAAAATAAATAATAAATAAAAAATAAAATAAATAAAACGTTCTTGTAGAAAAGTTTTCGAATTTCCTTGCTGTGGACTGCTTTACGCTCTTGCCCCATCCTTTTGCCAGCTGCCATCTATCGCCACCTAAAGTACATTTTTTGACATTTTCTCATTTTTTTGGTTTCCTAATAATACAATCGAAATAATACTTTAAGAATATTAGAGACGCGTAAAACCTCGTCATAAATGGTGATTTTCATTGAAAAATTTGGAGCCTTTTTGAAGAAAATGGCGTTTAGCGTTTGCGTAAATGCGAATTTTGAAGCTCTTTTTCACAGAAAATTTTGAAGTTTTCGAAAAACTTCATTTAGTCATTTGAAATACATTAAATCACAAATGCTAACTAAAAAAACTAAAGACTACAGTAAAATTAAATTTATGTCATTTTAACAGTGCAATTAGCACTATCCGTTGGAAAAAATTGAAGAAAAAATTTGGAGCCATATATGAGAAAATGACATTTGAGTGTTTCTGAATATGCGTAATATTGATCTAATTTTCACAGAAAACAGTTGAGTTTTCGAGAAACTTTATAGGACATTATTTAAAGCACATGTACTCATAAATAAAATAAAGTGAACAAATTTCCGCCAATGTAAATATTAATGACGTGAGAGACAAGTCAAAAAATTACATTTTTGTGATTTTTGAAAAAAACAAAATAATATGGCATTTATGCCATCATATAGTGTGCATTTAGCACTGTCACTATCAAAACTTTAAAGAAAAAAAATTGGAGCTGTTTTTGAGCAAATCGTTTTTGTAATATTTTAAAATCGGAAACATTGCACGAAATATATCTCGAAAACTGCTAAAAATTAAAAATGTAGATGACCTTAAAGAAAGAACTAATTATGGACAACAATACCGGGAGCGGTAGCTCAGTGCATCAACTGATGTCACTGCAGGGCCTCTGACCGGGAGGTCCTAGATTCGAGTCCTGACGGCGGCAGGATTTTCGACACTAGCTTTTCAGCTAGGTCGAATTCAGTCGCTGCTTGGAGGAGAATTCTAGCGGCCGGCTTCTTTGATCGGTAGTTTTCCGTGGTTTCTCCGATCAACACCAGGCGAATGCCGGAGCAGTACCCTAACAAATGGGCCACGGACCGCGCGCGATCTTTCCTTCCTCTTCCTTGTCCTATCCTCTCCCCCTTACACACACACTTACTCTAACATGCACTACACCACCACCTATTCCGGGAGACCGGTCGGGAGCTTAGAGCTTGTCCCGGCTGGGGCGGTGCCCCGCTAGTGGGAGAGTCCTGGTTAGGGGGAAACCCCACTAGCCGACGGTAGGTCGGCGCCGGATCTCGCCATCCAGTGGGGGAAGACCACCACCATCTCGAGAGAAAAACATGCACTACCCTAACGGGACTAATTATCAAAGCAGTTGACGCGTCCGGAAACACGAAAAAACCAAACCAAAGCAAATGGACAACAAATTTCATTTGAAGGAAAAAAATTCAATGTTTTAAAGTACCCCCAAATTTTGAAGAAAGTCTTTCAAAGAAAGTCTTATGCCTCAAGTCGAGCCAGAGCCATCGGGGAATAACCATTTTTGAAAAAATTCTACGTATGATTTTGGCGCTAGTGGTATTCACAGACGGACGGACGGACGGACCGCCGGACAGACAGACGGGCAGACAGACGCACAGAGAGACGGATAGAGAGACGGACGGACAGACAGACAGACAGATGGACAGACAGACGGACGGACAGACAGACGGGGAGACAGACAGACAGACAGACAGGGAGACAGACAGACAGACAGGGAGACAGATAGATGGACGGACGTTTTGAAACAAACACTCTTTTGGTATTAGGGGATCCCAAAACGGGTATTTTCGTTGAAATCTGGACATCGAACTTTCTCTATACTACGTATTGATACGTATACGACAAGGAAAAAAGGTTGAAACTGTCGCTGGGCCTCCAGAAAAGATGCTATCTTTAAGAAAAGCTTAGGGATTTTAATGTTACATTTGCTATACTTGTTCAGCATCTTATAGCTTTCAACAAATTTAATGCAACAAACTGACTGTAAGGCTGATAGCTGTAATGTCAAGAAGGAAGCAGATGAATAAAAATTAGTTAAATATATTAACACTATTGCACAAATGAATTATATTGTATTAAAAAAGGTCCGTGAATTAGCATATACAGTAGAGTCTCGGTAATTTGAGGTGGACGGGACCGGGCCTAGTTCGAATTCATGAAAACTCGAATTATAGAAAATGATTAATTTATTAAAATAGTATAATAAAGTAAAAGTAAAATATAAACACAACTTTTAAATTTCAAACTAATGGAACGAATTTTTTTTCTTTTTTGTAGAATCCATCATCGAAAAACAACGATTCTATAAACTAAATTAAAAAATCTTTCATAGGTGACTTAAATTGCGTGTGCTGGTATCACGCTAATCGAACTGCAATCTGCACAAATAAACTAATTGTTGTTTGACCGATTGGGTGGAACAACAACAATGCTACCGCACCGGTCCAACAATGTAACAATCTAAGATCCCCACGAACAATTTAGATGCAAAGAACAAACATAACAAGGAATGGCATGAGTAGGAGATGGAAAAACAGAAGAAAGCGGTGTCGCGCACTAATAATTTTTTTATAAATTAAAGAAGACGCGACAAAATCCCGATTTGGACAGTACGAATCAATAGCATTCATTTAGAGGAACATTTCAAAAGTTATTCGAAGCAAATCGCATCAGGGGTTTAAAAGATATGAGTGATTTTGAAAGTACACTTTTGACGATATAACTAGAAATTTTTACAGCCATTGTTATCATAAGAAAGGTAATGTAAAGAAGCGGTTTTTCCTAAAAATTAAGAGAATGCGTAAAGCGATTGAAATGAAACTTTCGGGATTAACAAAGGAAATCACGCGGAAAATTATGACATTACTCGCAACTCTGAAAAATATCGAGGAGCTGCAGTAGAGATGCCAATTGAAATTGTATATTTGGAATTTTACGAGAGAACAATGATGCGTCCCGCTGACGTCACAACTACGTCAAGGCGCTGAGCGACGGAAATTAAGCAATTTTGGCGTTAATAAACATTAGGAAATCGTAAAAGAAATAGTAACAAGATGTAAATTGATAATTAAAAGTAGTAATAAAGAGAAATAACCTGGAAAGGACAGAATTAAGTAAAATGGTATGATATTTTTGGTAAAGACACGTAAGCGATCGGTAAATGTTCCAGAAAAAAAGTTGAAGACACAACGCAACAATGCCCAGGGGATTGTGTGTAGCGAGCTCGAAGTCAGACGTGGGGAACAACGCTCCGAAAAAAGATAAAATTTTAGTGTGCAATTGTGCGAGAAACACGGTGAACATGAATGGATATAGTGAGTTTAGGCAATGATGTTCGTAATAACAATGCGTAACGCGGAAATATTTTATGTGTCGCAGTATATTCAACAATAGGACATTTTGGAGGATTTGCTAAAAAAATGTAGCACGCGATAGACAGATAATCGCGTTGTTAGTTGCGTAATGGAAATAGGATGATAGGGGAATGAAAGGACATGCTAAGAAGATATTAGCGAGTTCAAGAAATTTTTGGTAATGTGTGGGGATGGAGAAATGCTGCGGGAGGATGGATTTGGAGGATGCTGCGTAATATACAGCGAGGACGGCGCGCAACAATGGTTTGCTGCGGATTACAGCGTTTTCGGCAAAAGGGAAGTTATGAAACTTTGTTGTTGTTTTTGTTATAAAATTCACATTTTGAAGGAGAAGAAAGATTAAAATTAGTTTCTGTACAAGATCAAGTTCTGTCTTAACGTAAAATAGATTCAATAGATATACAGGCAGAATGCGCATTCGGGTGTGAATGAGTTTATTTATAATTGTCAGTATGAATGGAAATATTTTGGATTTTGTGTCATGTAATTTAAGTGTATTATATCGTTGATGTGTTTATGTGTTTATTTTGTTTGTCGTTAAGTGTTTTATGTGAGTCATGGGAGAGCAACGACCCCAGTTTGTATATATATTTCAACTGAAATAACGACTAGCACAGGAATTACAAAAAATAAATGACGGCGAACATCACTTGGTTCGACATTAAATTAAACGAACGTAGTTTAATTGTTGCATGTAGCTAGTTAATGACCTACGCCCACGTGCCCGAATAGTTGTTAGATCCTGTACAGGTCAGCCACAACCTCCCACCCAGATTTTATGTGTAAGTAAGAAAATATCGGAAGTTCTGGGGGAGCAGCTAGTCGACGGGCAACCTTGGAGGTGGAAGCCGAGTATAACCAGGGCAATTGATAAGAGCGGGTTTTGGTTATTATTTTGGCGTTATAACGCCGGGCGATTATAAATATTATAGTTGATCTAGAGCAGGTAGTGGTTCATTACATATTTTGGTGCGCCTAACGAGGGGCGATTATAGTTGTTTTATAGATATAAGAGAAGAACGGTTCATTACAACAACAATGCTTCGAATCGGCCAAACAACAATAAAAAACAGAAGTAAATTTTTCATGTCTTCGTCATTTTTTTCGGGAATAAATTTATTTATTTTAATTAATTTTTATGTAAGTCGGATTTAACTCGGATTAATGGGAAACTCGAACAATCGAGGCTCGAATTATTGAGACTATACTGTAAATTAATATGATAAACTAAGCGATTCCCTTCTACGTAGAACTTGTAGAAGAAGAGTGGATGAGTCTATTTTGAAAAAGCATTCCAAAAAATGTAGCATGGATATCAGAAAACCTGACAAAAACTAGCATTTCACGTGCAACTGGTTTAAGAACAACAAACGCGGTTAATTGATTTTTTGATAATTTAGATGACAAGGGCTATGAATTATTCCCTCCGGAAGTGATTCGGAACCAAGATGAGACAGGTGTGAATGCAAAATGCATTTCTAAAGACAAACAGTAAAGACAAACAGTAATATGCTCAATTCTACAAATAACTTTGAAATGGCGGCAAATTTGTAAAAGAATCCGAAGAAACTACCGGGAGAGGTGGCTCAGGGCATCAAGAGATGTCACTGCAGTGTCTCTAAGTGGGAGGTCGTAGGATCGAGGTCCGACGGTGACAGATTTTTCGACGCTAGCTTTTCAGCTAAGTCGAATTCAATCGCTGTCTGGAGGAGAATTCTAGCGGATGACTGCTCTGATCGGTAGTTTTCCACGGTTCCTCCGATCAACATTAGGCGAATGCCGGATCAGTATCCTAACAAATGGGCCAGGGACCGCGCGCGATCTTTCCTTTCTCTTCCTTGTACTTCCTTGTATACACTTACATTAACATGCACTACACTACCACACATGCCAGGCGATCGTTCGGGAGCTTAGAGTTTGTCCCGGCTTGGGCGGTGCCTCTGGTGCCCCTGGTGGGAAATACCTTGTTGGGGAAACTCCGGCTAGCCGATGGTAGGTCGGCATCTGATTTCGCTATCTAGCGGGGGAAGATCACCGCCACCTCCGAGGAAAAACATGTACAGGACTTAAGGAACTAAAGTCTTCAGCACTTGACGCGTCCCGAATCACTAATAATCAGTCAGAATAAGACTTCTCTAGCTTTACGTTAAATGATATAATCTAACTAATATTGAGTAAAATCTAATTTACATACCTTTTTATTTAATTGCAAATTCTAAGTGGTAAATTTTATATAGTGGAATTTTTGTACACAATTGAAAATAAAAATCAGATTACACTTTAATACAATTTTATTTATTTTCGCAATGAAATATAAAATACAAATATCTGTTTTAAAATGTTTTTACATACTCTCTACCTTATATGTACAAGAAGTTAATGAACCAAGGTACACTCATTAGTACATTAGTACACTGTACACTTGTACCATTGATCACATATCAATAAAATATAAATATTATTTTTCTCTGTATCTGTTTAACATTTATGTTCCCAAAAATGTATAGCATATAGGAATAACAGTGCTATGAGCAGAGACTCTTTTCATTGTTATATTTAAAAAATAACTCTTAAAAAATATAAATTTAAATTGTGATCCATGGTACAAGTTCCCCTACATTAAATTAAAAGTTTTCATTGAAATAAGTGGAAAAAAAGAATAATAGTAAATTGGTTACTATTGCTTCTGCTACTGCAACTGCTACTGCTACTGCTACTGCTACTGCTACTGCTACTGCTACTGCTACTGCTACTGCTACTGCTACTGCTACTGCTACTGCTACTGCTACTGCTACTGCTACTGCTACTGCTACTGCCACTGCTACTGCTACTGCTACTGCTACTGCTACTGCTACTGCTACTGCTACTGCTACTGCTACTGCTACTGCTACTGCTACTGCTACTGCTACTGCTACTGCTACTGCTACTGCTGCTGCTACTGCTACCTCTTCTACTGCTCCTCCCACTCCTACTCCTACTCCTACTCCTACTCCTACCCCTACTCCTTCTACTCCTACTTCTCCTCCTCCTCCCACTCCTACTCCTCCTACTCCTATTCCTACTCCCACTCCTCCTCCTCCTCCTACTCCTACTCCTCATACTCTCACTCAGCCTACTCCTCCTCCTCCTACTTCTACTCCTACTCCCACTCCTCCTCCTACTCCTACTCCTCCTAGTCCTTATAGTCCAACTCCTCCTACTCCTACTCCTCCTACTCCTACACCTACTCCTCATACCCTCTTCCTCCTACTCTTACTCCTATTCCTACTCCCACCCTTCCTTCTCCTCCTACTCCTACTAGTTCAATTTCTACTCATCCTACTCCTACTCTTCCACCCTCCTACTCCCACTCCTATTCTCACTCCGCCTACACTCCTACTCTCACTCCACATAGTCCTCTTACTCCTACACCTACTCCTCATACTCCTACCCTATTCCTCCTACTCCTACTCCTCCTACCCCTCCTCCTACTAAGCTACTTAGCAGAAATAATATTATAAAAGATGTTTCAGTGTTCGAAGAATTGTCTGTCCAGCCGGAAATTAAACTATGGGTATACGTCCAACTGCTCTAATTACTTGGATTGATTGATTGGTTATTTCGTATTTCCGGGTGCTTCATCTGTTATGGTCATTAGTCCTGTAAAGGTAGAAAATGTTTTATATCAAGAGGTGGTGGTGTTCTTTCCCCGCTGCCTACAGCCGACATACCCGTTGGCTTGCAGGGTTTTTCCTAACCAGGTATTTCCTCAGCAAGCAGCGCCTCATCCGGGTCAAGTTTCAAACTGCCGACTAACCTGCCTTAAATAATTACGACTTCTCAATTGTAACAGACTTGGAATCTGCAAAAAACGCCTTGAATTCATTTATTTTGTAAAAGCTCAATTTGTTGTCAATGTATCACCGAAACGCATTTGACACCAGAATTTTTTTATGATTCAAGACTATAATTTTGTACCGTAACGACAGACCAGGACCAAATATAGGAGTTGGTGTCGTAATACTAATTAAAAATTCAATAAATTATTTTGAAATATATCTACCCCTTACTTTCGGTCTAGATATGTTTGCTATATGCATTTCTTTTCCGGATCCTAACATTCTCACGATCATCACATCATACAAACCTCCTAACAAAAAATTGTCGGTTTCCCGCGTTATTTATTTATTTATTTTACGTCAGAAACAGTTAAAAACTGTGTGACGTGCACAGAGAAGTGAATTCTGTGCACGTTTTTAAAATTCTGTGATCCCTACCCTAAGCCGTATACGACTTGAATTTTTAATACAGAAAAAAATGAGCAATTTTTTGTAAGGATTATTAACAAAAGTATTCGCTCCGATGGAATAAAATATATTTTCAAGGGTAAATTAATAATAAATTTGGTCTCATATCCCTCATCATGTCCTTCGTAAAGGAGTAATTCTTCCTAAAGCGACAAAGTGGCGAACGATAATTTGGATAACCACATTTCCCACTGAATTTTAGAAGACATGCAAAGATAATGAAGTTACGTTTATGTCCAGAAGCAAAACAAGGGGCCATCTCAGCATTTGCTCAATGGATCAGGGAAACTGGACAAAAAACCTGATCGAGATAAAAATAAAATTTGCTGCATAACTGTTTTTATACAATTAGAGATTATATTGAGCACCAAACAGAAAGTAACATTAATTTTAACAGTGATATTTAATGTATTATTTACTATTTGGACTATGTAATTCTAAACAACCTGCAACAAGTATTGTACCGCAGCTTCTAGGTCAATGAACCCCATCTCGATCAGGTTTTTGTACAGTTTCCCTGTGTAATATAAAATTGATCGAGTTAAACGCATTTTATTTATTTTAATTCTATTTTACGTAAAAAAAAAGTTAAAACTGTGTGTGACGTGTTACGGGGAGAAGTGAGAGTCTCCTTTAGGCGCTAATTCGCCAACAATCGAAGTGGGTGATCTCAATGTTAAACATATTTTTGTGTAGTTGCGTAGTCAGTAATACCGCAGATGCGATTAACAAACCAGTTGCATCTTATAATTAGTTACATCTAGGGTTACTTTTTCGGTAAAAGGGAGGACACTCGGCAAGCAAAAAACGCATCAACACATTTCTTTTTATGAATATTTAATTTAGACTAACATCAGCTCTATTTATTTCTTCTATTTACGGTTCAAGTGAAAAGATTCGTTCACGAAATGCAGATGAAGAGTGAGCGTCTCAATTTTTTTACCGCTAAACAGACACTATCATTCATGCGTGTGTCAGCGTTCAGAAAAATGATATTCATGTTTTCTATTGTAAATTAAACAATAAAGGATACAATGTAGCTGATGTTAGTCGTGTGATAAAATAAATGACAACAAATGTTAAAAATGTACTAAAAGAAGGGCATTTAAAATACAAAGGAGGACGAGAGGACAATGGATGTCAATGAAGGACTGTCCTCAGAAATGGAGGACGGTTGGAAACCCTAGTTATATCTCACAATCTATTCTCCTACTGAATCCATTTATTACTTGTAATATTATTCCAGGTATATTAGAAATCGTTATCTCCAATTATCCATTGTAGTTAACCTCGTATGTTTTCCTCAAAGTCGATTCCGACCACAATCCGATATTACTGACGTCTCATGTTCTCTGTCCCCTTCCTCGTCCTCTTCCCCAAAACTGTCTTCTCCGTGAACAGGGCTACCTACCAATCCAAACTTGAAAATTTGTGACGTCTCATAAGAGTTCTCCACTTCACAAATTAAATTGACATTGCTGTCTCGTGTATTACTAACTCTATAACTATAGCGGTTCTCGAGTGCGACCCCTGAGTGAACCATTTGCTCCCCAGATGTGTTCAAATTCTCCTCTTCACAAAAAGCTAAAAATTGTAATAACAGAAAGGAACAGATTCAGGAAATTGTAATGACCAAAGGTTACCACACCTAAAGAGTGAACTCAACAGTCTTACTTGAATCCGTAGACCATCATTACAATACTACAATTTCGAACAATATAAAAATCGTGTATCTTCTCTTGTCCCATAACAACTCCGTTTGGTTGAATACAAGAAAAAGTAATACGTGAAGAGACAATCGTTCTTCTATTATTGTCGGGCGGAAAACGTTAACTCAAAACATAAAAGCAGAACTTCTGGTTGATTATTATGCCTCAAACTTCCAAACCTCTAATGTCGAAGACTCTCCATGTTCCCCTGAAATAAATTCGTTTCCTTCGTCGCCTAACATCACATTAAGGTGACCACCCGTAAAAGTCCTGAATATTCCAACTTTTGCAGCACTGAGCGCTACATGACGTCCAGAAAGAGAGTCAATTAGGTTTTTGATGGTACCGCTAGGGATGTGGAGCCATGTCGTCTCCAGTGCTGTGGCCAGCTGCGCTATGTTCCTCGGTTGCGGATCCATGGCGCAAACAGCCCGACGAAGATGGTCCAGCAGATTCTCCTTTGGCTTTAAATCGGGGAATTTTGGTGGCCAGGGAAGTACTGCAAACTCATACGGGTGGTTTTCGAGCCACGAACGTGCACTGCAAACTGTATCACACGTTGCATTGTCCTGCTGGTAGGTGTCGCGTTGCTGAGGAAAAACGATCTTCATATAAGGGTGGACATGGTCACCAAGGATGGCTTCATACTTCTGTTGATCCATTGTGCCTTCCAAAACGACGAGATTACCCAGGCAATGCCAAGTAAACATTCCTCACTCCATCCCGCTCCCTCCTCCGGCCTGGACCCGCCTGCCGACTGTTGCAGGGTGTTTGCGTTCAGACGTTTCACGCCGTATACCCCAACGACCATCTGTACAATGGAGCAGAAAACGCGAATCATCTGAAAAGGCCGCCTGTCGCCACTCAGTGGACGCCCAGTTGCGGTATTGGTGTGCAAATTCCAGCCTTTGTTGCCGATAAACCGTAGTCAGCATGTGTACACGGACCAAGCCCCTACTACAGTAGCTCATATGCAGCAATGTTCTCAGAACGGTTGTTGAGGAAACCCTCTTGGTAGCCCCCTTGGTTCACCTGGGCGGTTAGTTGCTTTACACGAAAGCCAATGATCGTGCCTTTTTGGACATCCAATAAGTTTCTCCATTTCTGCTTTGCGATAACCACTGCGGTCACATTAGAGCCATTCCACGTCAAATCGCACAAGAGTTGACGCGACTTTTTTAAAAATGTACGATAACTTTTTTCTTAAATCTGGACATCAAAAAAAGAGACTCGTGTTTTTTCGTTTGCCTGAAAATTTATTATTTGTATAGTTATGGGATTTATTAAATTTTGGGATTTTAGGTGTACTTCACAGAATATGATTACTTGTTGCTCATATAAACATTCCTGATGTTTTATTTACGTGTGTTTTATTCCTCTGTAAATACATTTTTCAAATATATATACATTTTGAAAAATGTATTTTTTTTTAAAAAAGAAAAATTTCTACATAAACTCGATGAGATAACAATTTTAAAAAATATAGGCGTATTTCTTGTTCAATTTTCTATAAAATACAGTAGGAAACTCAGTGGACACTCTACACATACAGTTCAAACAATCAATTGTAAAAATGAGGGCGCACTCTACTTACCCATGCACTAACGAATTGAGTTCGGTCAGTCTTTGAGCCAAGTGATGAAGAACCATAAAAAGTATGACCGTCTGCCTGATTTGGGTTTTAAGAGTTATTAGTATTTCAGATGTTCAATCTGCCCCCTGAATGAATGGGTGATAATGAAACGAATTCAAATATGAGTCATTCTACGTCAAATCTCAGAAGAATTGACACGGCTTTTTTTAATGTATCATATTTTTTATTAAATCTGGACATCAAAAAAAGAGACACGTGTTTCTTTATTTACCTGAAAATTGATTATTTGTATTGTTATGTCTGTATTAACTTTTGGAATATACGCGTACTACGCAAAATATGATTCATTGATATGTACTTAACATAAAAAATCTTGGTTTGTTTCATTTAATACTTTGATATGTGTATTTTCTTTCTCTGTAAATTACGTTCTCAAAAAATAAATATTTCACTAAAAATTGTTATTATTTTAAAAGAAATGAAAATTTCTGTATGAACTCGCTTACATAAAAATTTGAAAAAATATAGGCATATTCCTTACTTAATTTTCTGCAAAACACAACAAGAAAAAAGTGGGCACTGAACACGTATAGATCTAAAAAATCTATTGTAAGGTTGCGGGTACGCGCTTCTTGCCCCTTTACTAACGAATTGTGTTTGATCAGTCTTTGATACATGTGCCAAAAAGAATGACCGCTGCCTGATTAGGGTGTCAAGAAATATTAGTAACTCGTATGTTCACTCTGTCCCCAGGAGGGACGGGTTATCACCGAATTCTAGTACGAATTCTAGTTTTGCTTTTCTTCATATCAGCGAAACGAATTTTACTGCCGAGTCCCTTTGCGTCCTAGGGATGGGGTGCCCTCCTGACCTTGCTCGTGAAATACAACAGACCACTTGACAAGGGACATGAGTAAAATTTTCTGAACATCAATCGCGATACGCATCTTATAAAGAGAAGAGTGCTAGAGTTTGTTCTGTGAATCGTGCGTACACCGTGTAACATGAGTGGCGATCACCGTATGAGATACGACAGATGTTTCAATCAATTTAATCTTTCGATTTTAAGAAAAGAAAATCTCGAAGTCGCGTAAACCACGATTTACTTGTAAAATTTGATTTAGAAGAGTCATTAGATTGGCGAATTTGTGATTCATGTCGCAAAAAAGGGAGTCGTCTTCCAAAAAGGCTTTTTGTTTCTGAAGAGAGCGTCGAGATCCAGTGGCATTAACGAAAGTAGCGGAAAGTACAGTGAATATAGTGAAATAAGTGGAAATCAAGGAAATGACAATTTAAGCTCTTCAGATAGTTCGAGTGTCTGCGAAATTAATTTTGAGAAGATAAACAAGAGTAGCAATAGCAAGAGTTGCAATAGGAAATACCCCCGTGAAGAACAGAAAATTGCAACTAAAACTGTATCCCCATGAGAAATTTCAGACAGTACAAAGTGCTACCACAAGTAATTTTTTTCACACTAAAGATCCTTCGCCGTCAATTGAAAAATCAGACAAGAAAGACTTTATTAAGAAACTTATCGATTCCTTTCACTCCAAAGATCACAAGACGAAAAAAATTCAAATTTTGACAATTTTTGAAAGTTGGAGATACAGTAAAAATAAACGGCACTTCCCAGCAACCGAACACATGGTAAAAGTGGCTAAAAAGTTGAATGAAGAAAAATGAATTTTGTCTAGACCTGAAAAGTAAATTCGGTAAGGCATTAGAACAGTGCATTGTGACGAAACTTCAGGAATTCTAAGGCAAGCGAGTACATATATTTGAAGTGAGGTGTGAAATTCAAAATGTCCGTCAAAGCATGAGTCAAGAATCTGTCATTTAACAACCAAATACAATCTTCAAATTGTACCACCTCAAGAAGTACTTAAAGTACTCCTTCATCCGAAGAAATCCATCGCCAGTAACGCAAGAAACGCTTCTGTTGCAACAATCTATCGCACACTGGTTTGTAAAAAATTAATATTTCTTAAAATTACTGATATTCCACTTTGATTTTTTCTGGAGTTGTCTGGAGTACTCTAGTGCGTGTATTAATATATTTTAAAAATTTTTAGCCTATCAATTTTACAAAAATATTCAATTTTCAAAATTTCAATTAAAAAAATAAAATTTAGGAAATTAAATATTTTTGCAAAATCCCAAAAATTAAACATGTTTTTAAGTTTCGAATGGAATTTGAACGGAGTTTCTATAATTAGTGTTTTTAAAGTGTGTGATATTGTTAAGTTAGTGATGTGCGTAATTTTTAGCAAATTTCATCATGCAATATTTCCAAAAATAATAAAGTTAGAAAAAATAAAGATACACGTGTTAACTTATTGGATCCATATAATAAATAGAAAAAAATTTAAAAAAAATTAAAAATATGAAGGTCAATTTTTTTTTTTTTTTTACGATTTGAAGTGGAATGTGACAGGAATTTGAATTAATGTGACAGGACCATGTATTTTGCTTGAAATAATTGTATTGTTTTTCCAAATTATATGAGAGTAAGGATGCTTATGTTTATTATTTAATTATTTAATTATTAATTTATCGTCAGAAGCAGATAATAACCGTGTGCGTGGCATATTATGGGGAGATGTGCATGTTTTCATGAGTTCTAGGATGAATACTCTCACTCCTCTATAAGCTCAATTATAAAGAGAAATGGAAACGAGCGTTTTTGGCAAGAATAGATAAGAAAATATTCGTTCCAATATAATAATTATTATTACAAAGACAAGTTAGCTACAGATTTCGGCTGTTATTCCTCATCGTGTCCTTCATGAAGGAATAGACGTACAGCCACGAGAACTTTGAGAACGATTACTTGAAAAACTATGTTCTCCAAAGAACTATAGGAAACGTGCACTTATAGTTAATTCTACGTTTGTGTCTGGAAGCAAAACAAGGGACCATCTCAGCATTCGCTCAAAGTGTGAATAATACTGAACGAAAAGTCTGACCGAGATTAGAGACCATTGACCTAGAAGCTGAAGTAAAATATTTCTTACAGGCATGTTTAGTCTTTTAGGTTTAAACATACTAATGATAACCAATACATTAAATATCATTGTTAAAATCAAATATATTATCCTTTTTGATGCTCAATGTAGTCTCTAATTGTTTAGAAACAATTCTACAGCAGAAAAGGTTTTATTTGGCACTTAGGCTCGATTGGAATATCTTTTCGCGCAGTTTTACGTGTCTTTGTATTGACGCGCTTCCTAGCCTGTTTGTGTTGCTTTGTGCGTGACTTGGGTTGGAGATGTCAGGAAGGCGAGAAAAATGTGTTTCATATTCTAAAACTAAATTTGTTTCATGTTGTGACTAGATGTGCAGTTACGGGTGCGCGGTTGGGAAGATTCGCAGTGTTGCCGTGGCCAACAGTCGTGTGGAGTGAACGTCCTCTTCCTGCCTTCGAATCTGTTGATCTAAATTATTCGTTATATTTGTGAAGGCTTTCAGGAGGTCGGCTTTGAGTGTGTAGAATGTAACACTTGTAGAACGGGCAGTAGCCATGTCACGAATGAGTTTTAACATATGTAATAGAATCCTCTATAAGCTCTAAGCTATAAGCTAATAAATATAATAGAATTCAGCCAAGAACAAGTGCCTAACTTAATATTCTGAAACCGTGGAATTGGTGTTTATTCAATAATTTAGAAATTATTATTCGACGTGTCTTTGCGAACAATGTACAACATTGAATGAAAGAAGGTACTTACAAAATTTTCCAATTAGGTAATGTAAAAAACAGTCCACTGATCTGCAACTACTTAATGCAATCAGTAGACTATACTTTATCGCAAATAGATAACACATTATTACTGAAGTTGTCTTGAAAATACAGAACAAAGTTTGAAGCACAGATTCAAAACTATTCGATACGCTGTCATTGTAACATTCAAATTAACGTAACCGTCACTCATCACATATAAGAGTAAACATTTCAATAATTAAATCAACACAGTGATGTAATGCTGAACGTAAACTAAACTGTTGGTAGGTTTTGACACAATCACCTTGCTCGTTAAAATTTAAGTAACTTTTTAAATCATAATTTGCTAGATTGTATTTTTATAGCAAAAACATGCGTAAGTTTACTTCCAGTTAACTTGTTACAAGTAATAAATTAAATGCACTCAAACTGCTAAAATAGATGGATAGTACAGAAAAACACAAGGGGCAGTACCACATTTGTGCGCCTCATAAGGTGGCGTCTACCAGCTTTTCTGTTAACAACCTGTATTGTCTGTGTTAACAATACAACATAAATCAAGTCATCAAATGATGTCAAAGTTTTGGTCGACATTCTGTAGTTTCTATAAGAGCTTAATGACGTCAAGAAGCATTAATTAATACCTGGGAAACAAAATCTCCGCACCAACCGAAGTTTTAATTAAATCAAGACAGATTTTATTTAGAAAAAAAGTTATATTTTTCCTAGTGTATATTTCATGAAGATAGTTCACATGACAACTGACATAGAGATAAGCGCTTTTTCATTAGGTGCGGTATAAATGATTTCGCTTAGGAAGAAAAGTCCTCCTACAAATTAACAACTTTTAATGGGACATTGTTTGTGCCCAGACCACAAATATTTTTGTACAAGAATGATTTGAGAGCGAGTGAGAATTTTTGGGCGTGTGACCTTCTTTGGTTATTAGTCCCATGAGTGTAGTGAATGTTATAGCCACGAGGTGAAGGTGTTCATTCTCCCTCTGGAACGTTAGATCCGGCATCGACCTACACGGTTTGTGGGGTTTTCTCCTCCAGATATCTCTTCAGAGGGCCACCGCCGTAGCCGGGACAAGCTCTAAGCTCGCGACTGATCTTCAGACACATGAGCTAGTATAATGAATTTAAATGTATTTGTGTGTGTATAAGAGAAGAGAAGAGGGTGTAAGGATGAGAAAGGAAATATAGTGTGTGGCCCGTTTGTTAATATATTTCTTCGGCATTCTTCTGGATTTAATGGGAATAACGACAGAAAATTATCGAAAAGAGTAGCCGGTTGCTAGAATTCTAGACTAGACAGCCGCTGAATTTGGCCTAGCTCTATAACCAGTGGCGTAGCTTCCATTGAGGCTGCAAGACGGAGCCTACCCAAATATTTTATGAAAAGCAAAGAATGCATTTAATTTAAAAAAACAAACAAAATTTATAATGTTTTTATTGATAATTTTCGAAAGAACAATCACATGACTCGTCTGGCTTCGTACGTTTGGCATCTTGTACTTCCCGCTCAATTGCGAATGTACGCGAGAGAGAACGAAGGCTGTGGCCGTTCGGAGCCTTCAACGCATGCGCAGAACGTGCGCTCGCAGTCGCAGATATTCTGTTCCACACGGACTGCATGGTTCCTCCGAAGGCCCGCCTAGGGAGCTTTCGGCAATCCTCGGATCAGTCGTGGGCAGTGGCGGGCCCTCTCACGCCAAGACACAGACAGTGGGCGCTTGCGGTACGATTTATGGCAATCGGTATTGTTCACACGCAATTCGTTTAATTTACATTTTTGAAGAGAAATGCCTTGTAGATGGTGAGGCAAATTGATTCTTAGTATTTTCCTTATACACAAAAATAAATACTCTATTATTAATAATACAATTTAAAATGTTTTAACGACTCTTGAAAGTGACAGGGGCAAAAAACAGCGAAATAAATCAATTGGTAATTATAATAAACCTGTTTCCCAACCATATGGTTCTATCATTTTTAAATTATTTTTGTGGACGTTGGATAAATGTTTGCGGATAGTGAAATAAAATGTTTTTCCAACGTGAATGCGGACCACTGTCCGGGCCGTAAGGCGAGATCCGTGCGGTAAGGCGAGATCGCCGGGCGCCCCTCGCCGTTCGCCCTTCGCCCGGGTGTGCTGATAACGTGTCCAGATGTGCGGGTAAACCGCTCGCCACCCCCGCACCCCGGGGTGTGCAAGCACGGTCAGAGAATAAGACCGCAGTTGAGTTCTTGCAGTACGGACGAACACACTGAAATATTGTACTCAATATATATTATTGTGAGACGAGCTTACATGTTATAGTGAAACGAGCCACATCAAGAATTTAAGATTTCACTACTTCGTATTTCGCAGGTGAGAAATTAATTTTAGTTCATCGCGTTTAGTTCAGATCAATACCTGATGAATAATACAAGTGTTATTGTTTACTATAGGAAATATGAATTTACCAGACGACAATATCATAGATACTTTGTTACAATCTCCAACATTCTTCAATAATTTAAGTTATGAGGAGAAACTAGAAGTTAAGGCAAAACGACCTACACCAAATCTTTCTTTAAAAAAGGCAGATGGGAAAAATACTCGCCATTTTCAAAAACAGTGGTATGACACGAAGCTGTGGTTGACTAGTAGTGTTAAAAGAAATAGACTCTATTGATTTCATTGCCTCTTATTTTCAAGAAATGAAAACGAGTGGTGTGATGCAGGAATAGGGGACGAAAGTTTAAAAAATTTCTTGGCAAAGGCTAAAAAGCACGAGTGTTCAATGAAACATATAACGGCTACAGTAAAATTTAATGAATTTGGCACAACACGAATTGACTATGCTTTATCGGAAGCTGCACGCATTGCTGCTATAAAGCATAATGAGAAAGTGGATCAAAATAGATTAATTCTGAAACGCTTAATTTCCACAGTATGTTTTTTGGCGAAACAAGAGTTAAGTTTTCGAGGACATGATGAATCAGAAAGTTCTCAGAATAAAGGAAACTATCTAGAAATGCTCGACTTATCTGATCAAGAACCTCATTTAAAAGATCATCTCATTCATAGCAGTGTGTTTAAAGGTACTTCGCCAGACATACAAAATGATCTAATGAGTTGTGTTACGGAAGTAATAAATGAACAAATTTTTAATGAAATTAGTAATAGCCCATTTGTTTCTGTACAAGCTGACGAGACATTAGACATAGCAACAAAATTTCAACTTAGTGTGATTTTGAGATATGCGAGTAGTTTATCTGGAGACATAGAGGAAAGATTCGTAGGCTTTTACGACATTAGTTCTTCCAAAACTGCTGAGAGTGTGGCTCAAGTGCTCTTAAAGGTATAGGATACATGGAAGATTTCTAAGGAAAAATTGATATGTCAAACTTATGATGGGTGTAGTGTGATGGCAGGAAAAAACAGTGGAGTTAATGTTATTATAAAACAACATTTTCCGCGAGCGATGTTCATTCATTGTTATGCGCATAGATTAAATTTAGTATTCCTCCATTGTTGTAAAATAATTACCCAAGTGAAGCTTTTTGTTGCCAGACTTACAGGCTTTAACAACTTTTTTAGTCGCTCTAGCAAACGGAGTGAATTGTTGATAGAGCGTGGGTTCAAATTGCCTAGTCCAAGCGAAACTAGATGGAACTATCATTCAAGAAGTGTAGTGACTATTCTTATCCATTATGAACAAATACGTCTGGCTCTTAACGATGTTGTGGAAAATGATGGATGGGATAGTAATTCAATCCAACAGGCTGAAGGACTGGTTAATATTCTGTGCGATTCCTTTTTTTTATTCCTTCTTAATTTGTATAACACAATATTTGTTTTTACTGATGGATTGTTTAACATCCTGCAAAATAAAACTTCAGATATCAACTTCTGCAATAAAGAAATTAAAAACTGTTTGACATCATTGAAAAACTTGCGAAATGAAGATATAGTGAATGAGTGCCTCCTGAAATCAAAAGCCATGTTAAAGCACCATTTGACAGAAAATGAAATTCAAAATAAATTTAATGAAAATGTTTGTAATAAACTGAAAAGAGTGTCATATGAAGTATTGGACACTGTAATCGTGAACTTCGAATCACGAATTAAGGATTTCGGGAATATAGAATTTTTTGAACTCATGGATGAAGCTAAATTTGAACATTATAACCAAGAATCACATTTTCCGGAAGGCAAGATCGATGCATTATGTGCTGTTTTTCCGTGCTTTGATACAGAGAAATTAAAAGGAGAGCTAATGTTCATTTATGGAAGCCAGGATAAACGATTGCCAGCCAAACATTTGTTTAAGTATCTCATAAATAATGGTTTGAAAGACACTTTATCAGAGACAGTTAAATTACTCTCCTTGATATTAAGTATACCAGCAACTACAGCTTCGTGTGAAAGAAGTATGAGCACTCTAAAACGGGTGAAGACTTACTTGAGAAATTCAATGAGTAACGAAAGACTGTCCAATTTTTCCACACTTGCCATCGAAAAAGCGAGCCTTAAAATAAATTCTAAACGTCCACAATTTTTTGATAGAGTCATTGATGTCTTTGCTTCAAAGAAAGATAGGAAATCGAGCTGACCTACAAGAAAATTTAAGGTGAGTATTTTAATTTTGCATATATTTAAAGCCATAGATTTTCGAATTTTCAAAATTTCTGGAATTAATGTAAAAATGTTATTTGACTCATTTTTGTCACATAGTGCTAAGTTTGTCATATTCCTGTTGCAAATACGCCGTAATAAGTAATATATTAGCATTGTTTTCGTTTATTGTATTGGCACAAATTTCTAAAGAACTATTTTTTCTCCTTAAAGTTATAATAACATAGCAAAATTCGGTGACCATTCTTCTAGTATCCTTCGGGTAAACGAGCGAATAACATCTCTTCGTGAATGCCGGCAGGAGAGTGTTAATTAATACGTTAATCCGCTTTGGAGCCTACCCAGGAAAAATGATCACGCTACGCTACTGTCTATAACTTGGTCTAGAAGCGGAGGGCCAGCGCCACATAGGACGGCTGGGGCGTGCGTGAGGCGGCGCGATCTGCCAGCGGCGGAGGGCAAGCGCCGTTATGTTATTTGTAAAGTTCTCTATTTTCTCGGATGGCCTTTCTAGAAATTCAAAGTTATCGTCGGGTGGTAAGCTTCAATTATATTCAATGTCTCTAAGCGCCTGCCCTTCACTTCTACCGCAAGCATTTCATGTTCTTGTGTGCACTGCTGTGTATCAACATACTTTTATTTTTTTACTTTATACTCTCTAACTCATAAACAAAATTTTAAAGCAGTGGCCTATTTTAACAATTTATTATATAATTTTACCTAATAAAAATTTATAATTTAATACAAGATTTTTCCACAGGAATGTTATATTCTCGAAATGATAGGAAAACGGAGGAAATTGAGAACAGTTTCTCCCATCGAGATGGATATAAAAATAAAATATAGGCAATTTCAAGAAGGATAATGTTTGAAAGCATATATATTTGTGACTATTTTCCCTCATTATGAAACTAAATAAGAGAAACCAACGATCAAACCTCTTTGAAGATATTTAACAGGCATTCATGGCATTATTATGAGTCTTGTTAAATAAAACGCAAAGGGCTTAATCTTTTTATACGATGTCGTAAACGAATATGAATAAATAATATTCGTTAATTTGAAATTAGAAATATATATTGTACTCATGTCGGAAATTAGAGCAGAAAGAGGTCTTTGAAAAGAATGATGAAGAGAATGATTTTTGTAACAAATGATTTTTTAGCTTTGATAGAACCATCTTAATCAATTGAACGCAGTTAATAATAATAATTTATTTTTGTCATCATAAAAAAATTGAATATTACAATTTTGTATTTAGCAGCACGCTAAATTGGCGATTACATCGTATCCAAGCCAATTACATTATTTATTTATTTATTTTATTTATTTTATTTTACTTCAAAAACAGTTAAAAAACTACGTATGACGTGCTATGGGGAAAAGTGAATTGTGTGCACATTTTCAAAAATCTGTGACCCCTACACTAAGTCGTATCTACTTGAATTTTAAAAAAATCCCATGTAATAAAATCTATTTTCAAGGATAAATAAGCAATAAATTTTGGGCTCTTATCCATGTTGTCCGGCGGAATAATACTTTTTGCCGCGACAACATGGAAACGAGATTTTCCTGTATTTCCCACTGAATTCTAGAAGACGTGCACAGATAATGAAGTTACATTTATGTCCAGAAGCAAAACAAGGGGTCATCTCAGCATTTGCTCAATGGATCAGGGAAACTGGACGAAAAACCTGATCGAGATGGGGGTCATTGACCCAGAAGCTGCGATACAATACTTGTTACATATTGTTTAGAATTATACATTCAAATGGTAAATAATACATTAAATATCACTGTTAAAATTAATGTTACTTTCCTTGTGATGCTCAGTATAGTCTCTAATTGTATAGAAACAGTTATGCAGCAGAAACGATTTCACTCAGGATTTAAACTTTTCTATCGATTTTAATCGTTTAATGTCATCTGGCAAAGTGTTGTAAAATAATGTACATGTATTGTATGTGAATTTTGTGTAATGAGCTGTTGATACTGTCACCTGATGAATATGATTTCTACGTCGAGTATTATAACAATTGACATCGGCATTTCCTGAAAATATATTCCCGCCCTGAAGCAAGTCATTTTTGACAAAAACCACTGATTCGTAAATCAACAGACAAAGAAAGAGACCTAGATTAATGAAGAGAGGCTTACATGTATTATGTGGGTGGAATTTGGTTATTATTCGTACAATTCTTTTTTGTGATCTAAAAGTCTCAGATCTATAAGATGTATTTCCCCAGAATGTTATGCCATATCTCAGGCGGGAATGAACATTCGCGAAATATACACAACGAGCAGTATGAAGGCTGACTGAATTTGCAAGAATTCTGATCGCGTAGCATAATGAACTTAATTTTGTGTTCAATTCATTTAAATGGACGTTCCATTTAAGGTTTGACTGAATTGAGAGACCTAAAATTTTTGTTGCCTGAACATCAGTCAATGGTACACCGTTCATTTTCAATGGAGCACATAATGGTTTATTTGAAATGGAAAACTGCATTAAAACGGTTTTCTTTTATTATTAATTTGTTATTTCGGAATTATCAGCCCTACACGCAATAATAATACTGATTTCCAAATGAAATATGTATAACTGTCGTTTAGTGTCATACTTCTCATTGCCATACATTGACATCAAACCTTTCCAAAATAAAAGGTAATAATACTTGAACTGTATGTAATAGTGCGTCATATTCTCGCAATGGTTCTTTCAAATTACGCGCTACGTTTGACTTGAGCATTCTCATTGGCGGTTACTACTCCCATAATGAGACCCATCCACACGGACCGGTTTTGCACTCAAGTTGCTCGCGCGCGGCTCCCCAGGTCAGTCAGAGTGCAATAGGCTGTGCAGGCCTTTCCGCGGAGACCTCAGTTAAGAAACTGTAGAGCGTTTTTCCGAATACACAGATGACTTCCCGAGTCTGCAACTGGGCTTTTTGAAGTCGGAAATACGCACGACGTTTCGCCGACACATAGCCTACCTCGAAATAAAAACAAAACTTTCTATAGGAATCTATCATTTTAATGCCAGAACGGCAGAGAAATTTTTATTCATTACTAACTTCATAAGGAAGACGCCGGTGTGTTTTTATTTGATATTGCTCATCCTATATTTCAAATAGCTGAAGCATCTTTCTTGCCATATTTAGCTCATGTTTTTGGAGCTAATAATTCAGCTAAAAGAGTCACGAATTGGATTGAAATAACTATTTCTAATTGTGAACTTGGTACAATATTTTTGGGCGTATTGGGGATGTCGAAGTTGATTCCTTTTTCCCAATGGACTTGCCGTAGGAAATTTCATATAACGTAATATTCTAGTCGTTTGCCCTTGAATGGTAGGCAATCTGTCATACACTGGTGCTTAGCAGGTCACCTTCTGACTCAATGGAAATATTCGCCACTGATGTTCTACGAAACACCAATGCTTGATGCATTGCCTCCCAAGCAGCGGTCATTTGTGTAATTCCGTTAAATGAGTTTGCACACATGTTCATAGGCAATAGTCTTCACTTTTGACCCCCCTAATGCTCTGGTAACGCGTAACATTTATTGAGACGTTTTGTAACCGCCTGCTTATCTCGCGAATAAGTAGGTGGCATGTCAAAACGCACAACGGGCGTTTCGAAATGCGTAGTATTAGTGGTGACAAGTAAAAGCACCGAGCTAAACGACCCGAACAATACACAGAACAGTGGACGGAACTCCTAATGAGAAAAAGGGTCCGTCAAAGATAAAGGGGGAGAACGTTTAGTCATCAATGAAAGAACAGAAATATTGCGTGTTGGTGCAGCACTGCAGATATAGGAGCCCACAGAAATTCTACCAACAAAAAGGTTAATTTACGTTAAATTTATAAGAAACTGTTTTGTTTAATTTGATTAATTTTGATTAATTTTTGATTAATTTCAGCATGAAGCGTTTGAATTCGAGCTGCATAGAGTAGTCCATACATAGTAGTATAGGAGCCACGCCTGTTGCACCTTACGGTTGGAGGAGTGCTGAAGAGTTGATCATTCCATTTCTGGAAAGGAGAGTCGCTCCAGCGGACGGGCGTTTCCAACGGAAGAAGAGGATACTTTCTGCGACGTGCGAAACTTTCGTGTGAAGAAAATGTCAACACGAAAGTAGACCAGGCATGGCAGCAAATGGTCCGCGGATCCCGCCAGATCCCGCCCGCGTAATGAGTTTGTGCGAATTAATTTTTAGTATTCTCTACGCGACACTATGTGGAAATGAAATAAGAAGTACTGTGGGAGACCGATTCAAATCAGGCGGATTTTTTGGAGTTCCCGGTAGAGGCGCAAGATGGCGTGGCGGCAGGACGAAGTCGGTTGACAACGAGCGTAAACAAGACACTCGAACGCAAGTAACGCCGAGATGAACACGTTGTGAATTGTCGGGATATAGTTTATTTGTATTGTTCTTCAAGTATTTCAAGAATATAATTATCTTTTTATATTTCAACGACGAGTTTATTTCTATTCCGACTACCATTTCTCCCACAATTTGGGGGCTCGTCCGGGATTGAACTGGATTTCGAGAAACGACTAGAACTTTCCACGGCCGCCATTTCGCAACATTGAAAGCATTACGACGTGCCAGCCGACGACGATCAATTTGGAATAAACGACGAGGGATTCCAATTGAAGGCCAGTTTTCAAAGTTGCGACGACGATAGGCTGGAATAAGACGACGAGTGAAGGTCATTATAACCTCAAAAAAACGACGTAATTCACCGACGAAAGCTTGACGAGAATTGATGTAATTTCGAAGATACGTGAGTAGATGCAAATAAGACAAGTTGTATGAATATTTTTGCTGTTTCCATACATTTGTTCGCACAATTGAAGGTTTGAACCACGAGGCTGTTTTTATAAAATACCGATTGTAATCGACGTTACCGACTGTTCGACAGGAAGTTCGCAAAATTTTTGGAAGATGGCGACATTGGGAGAAATCGAACAAATAGAAAAGAACATAACCTCTGCGCCGGTAAAAGCAATTAAAACGTTGCATAACTTGATTTTTGAAACGATGCCAGAGGATCGAAAAAACAGAAAGAGGCTTAGAGAGTTTTCCGGTTTTACGTTCGAGTCCGGATCTAAAGATGAAGAGATGAAAAAGTCGTTCATTCACGATACATTTTCGGAAGCGGATCTGGGAGCTATATGCAGTATTCTTTGTATCAACAGTGGGACGAAAGACGAAATGATCGACGATATATGTGAAATGCTGGGAGATCTGCAACAGTTGGCGTCGAAAATCGAGACCGAGATCAAGCAAGAAGAAAATGAAGAAGACGAATATAAGAAAGGAGTATTAAGCAACCCGAAAAAACAAGATGACAAAAGGGCAGCCCAACTGAAGAAGTTGACGTTCGAGTTTGAGCAGAAGCTGCGTGCTATTAACAACGAGGAAGAAAACGATTCGGATAATAGTGATGATGCGCGCTCTGTCGCTTCTGTACGTACGCAGCCAAAGTTTTCATTGACTTTTCGTGATATTGAAGGTTCACTCAAGATCTTCAACGGTAGTGATGGATATCCAGTAAAAAAATGGATCACTGATTTCGAAGAGACAGCTGTTTTGATGGGCTGGGACAGTCTACAAAAGTTTGTTTTTGCTAAGAAATCACTCGAAGGCCTAGCCAAACTTTTTATCCAGGGCGAGAAAGGAATCACATCGTGGACCGTCCTGAAAAAAGCTTTGAAGGAAGAGTTTGATGTTAAGACAAGCACGGCAGAAATTCATCGGTTGTTGAATCGACGAAGGAAGAAAAAAGAAGAATCTTTACAGGAATACTTTCTCGTCATGAGGGAGATTGCTAGCCGAGGTGATATAGATGACGAATCATTGATACAATATATAATCGACGGAATTGAAGACGATTCAGGAACGAAACTTCTGCTATATGGAGTAGACAACATAAAAGAATTCAAGGTCAAGCTGAAACATTACGAGATGGCAGTGATGAAGGTCCAAACTAAGAAGACAAACAAAAATGATCACAAGTGGAACTCGAAGAATACAGACGAGAAAGACAAGAAGAACGACGATGGTAATAAATCGAAGAGCACTTCTCAGGACGCGGACAAGCGATGCTACAATTGCGGTGGTACCGGACATACTTCGAGCAACTGTAAACACAAAGAAAAGGGTAAGAGGTGTTTCAATTGCGACGCTTTTGGTCACATTTCAGCTGATTGCCCAAAGGAAAGGAAACCGCGACAGTCGAAAAGCATGAGTGCCATTGTAAGGAACGCGAATAATTGCAAATTTAAAGAAGTACAATTGGCTAATCGGAAGGTAAAGGCGCTCATCGATTGTGGAAGTCAAGTTAGCTTGCTGCGACAAGACATTTACGATTCACTGAGTGCTCCGAAACTAGTCAAAACGGATATGGTCCTGAGCGGATTTGGGAAGAACTTCGTGTGTCCTCAAGGATACTTTTCAACAACTGTCGTCGTTGATGGTGAGCAGTTTACAACAGACGTATACGTGGTTACAGCAGATACCATGAAACTCGAAATGGTCATTGGAAACGAGCTTCTTGACCAAGCGGAAGTGCTCATAAACAGAAATGGTGTCACCCTACGGAAACCAAAATTAGAAGCTCACATCATGTGCATCCAGGCCGTAAATAAAGAAGAATTGGATATAGGAGATTCGGTCAAAAGCGAGATAAAAAAGGAAGTTCAAGGTTTAATAGCAAACTATGTTCCGGAGAAGACCAAATCTGTTGATGTCAAGATGAAGATCTTAGTGAAGAATGAAGAGCCAGTTCACTGCGGACCGCGACGACTTTCGCCTCGAGAAAAAGAAGTGGTGGACAATCAAGTGCTAATTTGGATTCATGACAAAATAATAGAACCGAGTTCATCAGAGTATGCCAGTGCAGTAATCGTGGTGAAAAGGAAGAACGGATCATCAAGAGTTTGCATTGATTACCGCAGGCTGAATAAGATCGTGGTGAAGGACCGCTATCCTTTACCCCTTATCGACGATTTGCTTGATAAATTGCAGGACGCCCGAGTTTTCAGTACGTTGGACCTCAGAAACGGATTTTTTCATGTGGACGTCGAAGACAGCAGCAGAAAATACACGTCATTCGTGACTCATTCAGGACAGTTCCAGTTCTTAAAGGTACCGTTTGGATTTACAAATTCTCCTGCAGTATTCCAACGGTATATAAATAGTATATTTTGGCAACTAGTGAGGGACGGTGTTTGCTTTGTATATATGGACGACATCATTGTTCCCGCTAAAGATGATGAAGAGGCTCTACGCAAACTTACGTTGGTATTAGACGTCGCCAGAGAATACGGTCTACAACTGAACTTTGAGAAATGTCAATTTCTAAAGAGAAAAGTTGAATACCTGGGATATGTAGTCCAGGAGGGACAAATTCAACCTTCTCCAAGCAAGACATTAGCTGTTCAACGGGCCATGAATTCTACCTATAACCGGAGCATTGGAAGGACGCCATTCGAACTTATGACTGGCGCAAGGATGCGCAATCCGACTGATATTCGTATCAAGGAGTTATTGGAAGAAGAGCTAATTAACAATGTCGAAGAAGAGCGCAACCTTATACGAGAAGAAGCTAAAGCACAGATTTTCAAGGTCCAGGACGAAAATCGCGCCGATTTTAATAAGCGTCGTAAGGAAGCTACAGTATACAAAGTCGGCGATTTAGTGGCTATCAAGCGGACGCAATTCGGGCTGGGTTTAAAACTCAAAGCCAAGAATCTGGGTCCCTACCGAATTACAATGGTCAAACCAAATGATACATACGATGTCAGCAAGGTCGGAGATAACGAGGGGCCACGAACCACCACTACGTGTGCCGAGTATATGCAAGCTTGGCCAGACGGATACTCATCATCCGAGCCGGATGATAGTCAGGACGGCCGAATGTGGGAGACCGATTCAAATCAGGCGGATTTTTTGGAGTTCCCGGTAGAGGCGCAAGATGGCGTGGCGGCAGGACAAAGTCGGTTGACAACGAGCGTAAACAAGACACTCGAACGCAAGTAACGCCGAGATGAACACGTTGTGAATTGTCGGGATATAGTTTATTTGTATTGTTCTTCAAGTATTTCAAGAATATAATTATCTTTTTATATTTCAACGACGAGTTTATTTCTATTCCGACTACCATTTCTCCCACAGTACTATTAAATCGTTATATACGAAATATAAATGATATTTAACCATTGTACAAGAATCAAAGTTCAGATATTTCGTACCTTTGTTTATTGGAAATTGAGAAAATTAAGAAGTATTGTATCAAAGCAATAGCTACATGAAAATATGTCCGGGCTGTTAATAAAACGAAATAATTGTTTTATTCGTGATATAATTCTTTCAATTTATGTCACATCCCCTATTAATTAAATATTGTTCAATTGATTGCGATACTTTTCGGATACTTGTATTGTATGAAATTAAATTTTATTAAAATAATATTGTATGTTAAAACAATATTGTATATTAAAATAATTTTGTAAATATTTTTCACTCTAGGGTTGGATTCCAGGAAACGAAAACTATATACAATACAACATGAGAAGATATTTTGAAACAAATCGTGCACATTACGCACAAAATTTAAATGAATGAAGCCGAAAAAGTCGCAGATGTCGTAGTAAAAATGACCCGGCAGCAAAATGTATAAAACACCAAAATAAATTACAATAATCTGCTACTTACTGTAAGAATAGAGTGAAATATATGTGGTATATGTCCGATATTCGCCGTTTACTCTAAATTTTTTAAAATTGCAAAAGTTTGAAATTCTTTCGGGGTCTTTCTACAACTCAAAAATTGAAGATAGAATTGATACATTTTTCCATCAAATGAATTATACTGTAAATATTTGAGTAAAAAATTTGTCTTTTATAAATGTCGTGTACATTTGTTTGAAAATTTTAGTCGTTTTCGCGCAATATTGCTTGAAATATGTGCAATATTAAAAAATATAAAATCAAACAAGAATTTCTCAGAACTGCTTCCAACTTTCTTCTTTAAAATTTTGATAGGGATAGTGCTAAATATACTGTAACACATAATAGAAGCTCCATTTTGCTCCCTTTTTGTTTTTTCAAAAATTATAAAAATGTAATTTTTTGACATGTCCCCCATGACGTTAATATTTACATTAGCGACGTTTTGTAAGCATTTTTGTGTTTATGAATACATGTGCTTCAAATGATGGCTGAAAAAGTTACTTAAAAACTCGAAAGTTTTATGTGAAAATGTTCTCAATGTTCCGTAATTTCAGAAAAGTTCAAGCGCCATAATCTCAAAAACGGCTTCAATTTTTTTCTTTAATTTTTTGAAAGAATAGTGCAAAATGATTTAAACAATATGGCACAAATACCGATTTGATGTATTCTTTCTTGTTAATAATTACACAAATGTATTTTTTTAATCTCTCGCTCCGTTGATATAAGCATTACAAAAAATTTGTATACATTATTGTATTTGTGAGTACAATTACTTTAAATGTTTATTCACACATGTCGGAAACCAGTCGGTAGCTTAAAGATTTGCCGGTTGGGGCAGTTCCTCTCCTGGGACATATTTTGTGAGGGAATCCTCCGGAAGCCGACGAGTGGGTCGGCGCCGGAATTCACATTTCAGTGGGGGAAGAATACCGGCTCCTCTCCGCTACAGCATGCACTAGACGTACGCGACTAACGGTCAAAATATTTGAAAATACGAAATACTCACTTACATGTCCATTACATAAAAGTATTTTACTGTGTAGCATTTTTTATGGCACTGATCGCACAACGTAATTCAATGTTATGTCTCATGTTGGTATATAACTGTTCTTAGGAAAGAATTAATCTGTGCAGCGGGAAAGACTAGAATTACGCCTATGTTAGGTTAAGTCCTGATCTGAACTGCAGCGCAACTGGAGAAAAAATACAAAATTTTGCTAGTGTTAAGGCAGCCACTAGATGAGCTAATTTTGTCACAGGCGATTTGTATAAATTCTCACCCGAAGAAAACTATTCTCAGCGTTACATTCCATGAATTTCTGTGATTTACACATTAGTTACTTGTCAGTGTTATTTCATCAAAGGTTTTTATCCCAGTACCTACATTTATTCCACGTAGCGTAAAGACTTCAAATGAAGGGAATTCGTTTTGTGTTACAGAGAAAAACATGTGCTCTACTTTTTTATGTCCCTGGTGACGCGTACGTTGTATGTGACAGGTAACTTTTCACTATAAAATATGTTCTAGAGAAGTCACTTGCGAAGGCAGCTATTTTCACAATTAAAACAAGAAACGTGAATCATTATTTGACACAAAAAACATAAAATACGTGGAGGTGGTTACCTTCCTTTATAGTGTTTCTATTACTTGGTAGCAGATGTGAAGTTGCTGTGTCTCCAACAAAAGGATGTTTACAAAGATAAATAAATGCATTCCTTGATGGTCAGAGAACCAGGATCCAGGGATTCCAAATTGGTTCTGATTTTCCCCGGGTGTAGAGAGTTTTCTCAACATGAAATTTTTATATTTGATTGCACTTACCTACGAGGAAGTATTCATTTAAAAGATTCCAGAAACCCCTCCAGAGGTTGACGGTGCCGAGGAAAGCGACGAAGAGGTAGACATCCGCGACCAACAGCCGGCACAGGCCGCTGAGCCGCGCGCACAGCCTCTTGAGCAGCGGCTGCAACGCGAACGTCACGCCCACGATGGCGTAGCCCAGCGCCTGCGCAGAAACAGCGCTGCCACCATCGGCGGCCAGCACGGGGCGCGCTGCCCGCTCCCCTCCTCCAGCTCGCATGCGGTCACTTCTATGTTTTGGAGACTCACAAAACTCAACGACTATTACACATAATTGATCAGAAGAAGTTTGTTGATTTTTGAAATATATATTCTGATTACATAAATTACGAGAAATAAACTCGATTTCTACACGATCGCTGACTTTCCAATCCGGTAGTGGGGACAGAAGTTCGCAAACTTCTTGTGCAATAAAATATATATTTATGTTCAAAGAAATATATTGATTTGTGAATTCAATGAATTTGTGAATTGCTTTGTTTTCCTCTTCAAAAATCAAAGCCACGTATTTAATCTGTCTTTTAATAAATAGAATTGGCAACGGCCGTAGAATATGCTCCACGAACGGAAAGTCGGTTGGATTGAAACGTTTGTTTTTTTCGGAGTTAGAAAACTATGTAAAGAAGTGGTCTTAACAAACCAACATTGTTCTCACGCAATATTGAATTGGCCTTATTTTACGTGGCGAGACTCAGACCATGAGGCCTGCTCTTCCGCCTGACCACGCAAATTCCTCTACGCTCCTTTCACCAACCATGGGAGAAAGAAGGTATTACTTGGGCGACGAGACAGGCGATTTGAATTTAGCTCAGAGGCGTCATTTAGGCTTGAGGATCTTTTACATGCAGTAAATCTACTGACATGGGACAGCCAGCTTTACTTCCCCTCCGAAGGAAGGCGTACGAAGGATTTTTTCGCCCTTAAAAATTCACGGCTTCGATCGGGTTCGAGCCCGCAAACTTGGGTATAACAGTCCGATACGCTAGCCGTTACACCATCGCCGCCGCCAATATAGGGAGTCAATTTAAATAACGCGCGTTTAATTTGAAAGTACTATTTATTTCTTATTGAAACTAGTGTTGCTACAACATCACATATTTTTTCGCTTTATTGTAACGGTTACATAATATTAAAATACTAGTTGAACCCAAAAATTGTTTACCAATACACGTAAGCTCCGCATGCAATAAACATCTCCACTCGACTAGAGCTGCTCAAATGCGAGAATTGGGGCCCGGCTGCCCGCGGGGGCCGCTGCAGTGGCATGAGCAGCGCTCTGTCCGGGAGGCACTAGCATTCGAGTCCGATGGTAGCAAATTTTCGACACTAGCTACGTTGTTTGGTCGAATTCCACCGCCGGAGAATTTTAGCGGACGGCTGCTCTAGTGGTTTCTCCGATCAATTACAGGCGAATGCCGGAACAGCTAACAAACGGGCCACGGGCCACGCGCGATCTTTCCTTTCTCTTCCTTGTCCTATCCCCTTCCGTTGCACACGTTTACACTTACATGCACTACACTACCACACATGTCGAAAGATCAGTCGGAAGCTTAGAGCTTGTCCCGGCTGAGGCGGGGCCCCGCTGGAAGATGATACCTGGCGGGGAAATCCTCTGCAAGTCGACGTTCAGGTCAGCGCTAGGTCTCAGCATACAGCATGGGAAGAACTGCATTTGTTTCACACATTCAACGATTGTTGTAGCATCTTGACAGTTTGGATTAGTGAAAGTAAAAAATCTTTCTACTGGCTTCCCACATCGTAAAACATACCGCCACACAATGACCAATTCAAAAGCAGAAGAGATGTCCGTAGTTTCATCCGCTATTATAGAAACATAGTATGAACTTCGTATTTCGTCCCTAATAGCTTCTTGGCAAACATATAACATGCATTGCAGTAAATCATTTTGAATATCTTTGGATGTTCCTCTGAACACTGTAGCCTGGTTAAAATGATCTTTCAAAGCAGAATCTAATTCGACCGTAAAATCAATCAATCCTTTAAAGAACCCAGGATTACTGCTAGTTGGCGTTTCGTCGTGTCCGCGAAGTGCTAATTCAAAAGCTCCACAAAATTTAACACAATTAATTATATGTAAGAGCACATACCTGTTTTTCATTATTTCTGCATTTTGCTTTTCAATATTGCGCCTGTCCAGTTGTTGGACAATGTCGTGTTTCCCCAAGACCAACTCCAATACCGCATTCATGTGCACTTTAGAACTTTCATGTTTCGACAATTTCTGTTTCAGATGTCCTAAATTACTAAATCCCATGTTGGTCTATGTTCCATCTTTTTCCGCAGCGAAGAAGAAGCACGGAAAACGGTATAAACGATTCGTTACTTCACATCCACAAACCCAATCATAATTGCCATACGTAGAAACATTTAACTTTCTGGTAACTACCCTGCCTTTCCGTTTTCTACTCTGCACTAAGTTTATGGCAGGTGTCGGTCTACCATTATTTTTAATTTGCCGTTTTCCATCAAGAGGCAATTGTGAGAAATTCACACGTTTAATGTTTTCAAAGCTATTCATTGCTAGTTGCATAAACACTTGATAGAAAAACGAACACTCCTACTTCGGTGTTTCAAAACGCATTAGAAAGTACTAAATACGTTTACAAAATACATCGGGGTTTTGATACATTTCGGAATGGATTTGAAATCGCAACTCGCTTTAAACCACTGTCAAGAAAATGTGCCCTTAACATCAATTATCCCAAATACTTATTAATGCAACACTGCACACCAAGACGCTCGCGCGCTAGTGTAGAACTGCTATTTTGGAAGGAATGAGAATGCTTTTAAGTGGAGAGATATTTCACACTTCCTTCGTACAATGCTTTACTTATCTGAAAACTTGTGCTAGCCGAGTGTTATGTCTTCGATCCGTGCGTTGGCACACCCAGAGATCGCCTCTGCGTCTGCGCCGTGGGACTAGCAACGCGGCCGGGGTGCTCCAACCGTCCATAAGCCACCGTTGTACCCCCCTTGTCCCTCCAGCCCCGCGGCAGCCCATAACTCTCTTCCCGAGTGTGCTCTCGCTAACTTTCAGGAGGGGCATTGGCAGTGGACTGTGAATTGCAGCTTCAGAACGGCGCGTGTTTTGAAATACTATGAAATACTATGTACTCTGGAAGGACTTGTATTCTTCTCTTAATAAGATATGTTTAAGAGAAATTGCACCAAATTAATTTGGGTGTGCATATGCGAACGTGCGAATACGCACGAGCCGCCACTGACCCGATAGTGAACCCGATTTAAACATTATTGAGCAGCAGCATGGCTGGGTGGGAGAAATGATCATTTCACCAGTTTGGTGAGTCTTGTAGACTTTGCATAGCTTTAGTATTACCTTGATTGATCGCATCTTGGGGTTAGAGGTCGTTAGGTCTAAAGACTGGTGGACACAAGAGCTTACATAAAGTCTAATGACAGAAGGTCTAATTTTTAAAGTCTAATGCCAGAAGGTATATGAAAGCACGTTTAAGAAAATTTGGTCTAATTATTAAAGTCTAATGCCAGAAGGTATATGAAAGCACGTTTAAGAAAATTTGGTCTAATTATTAAAAAGTCTAATAATATTTGGTATAATTGTGAAAAAAAACTTTGGTCTATCGGACACATATCATTTGGTCTAATCAATAGATTAGACCAAATATATGCTGTAAAAGAAATACGTAATAAAATGTGGGTCACATATCATTATATTATTGACTGAAATAAAACCACAATGGGAATGATACACTTTAATTCCGAAAGTACGTAATGTACATAAAAAGAAACATATGTTAAAATATTCAGTCTACACTTTCGATTCTTGGTGGAGTCTGGAATTTCAATCTGTAGCTCAAAGACTGAAGGTATAACTCGATGTCACCACGATCTTTATAATTTTGGTAATTTGCTACCATTCGCTCCACTTGCCTTTGATTAATTTTAATTTTGTATGCTTTAGTTATTGGGTGTTGAACTCGTACATGGCCTGCCTAACAACTGCATGATGATTTGTTATTCCTCTAATCCCTTTGTAGGTGTTCTAAATATTTCCAGATTGAGGGATGATGCGAGACGATCATTTTCTTGAATTTTGAATGCCACCCTTCAACGGTGTTTATTGTACGTTGCAAGCCATTTCAACAAGATGAAATACATTCCAAACTGCTGGTGGAAAACGTGGAGGAAGTGTTCGCCTCCTGCCTCGACCAGGCGTGCCCCTTATGTAAGTGATTTTGATGTACCTGGCAAAACGTTCAACAAGATCACTAATGTCCTCGTATATATTGATGATGTATCCAGATTGTGGTTTGTAATGCACGTTGCATGACATGCTCCTCTTTTTTAATACCTCCAATATATTCTATTATTAGTAGTGTTTGCTTTCCGAAAATGGTAGGTTTAGTCGTTGTGAACTAAAATTCTTTTACTAGTGATGGGTCTATACCTGAATTTCTCGATACTCGATACCGTTACCTATCTCAGAGCTTCGATACTCGATAACATACTAATTTAAAGACTCAGCATCAAAAGTGGTTCAATCAGAATTGGAAGGATATATTTTGTTCTTCACACATGCATACATGAACTATGTTAATATTTAAAACTAGTGAGATGAACATACATTTTTTAAAGTTTTTAAAGATTCTTATGGAAATTATGGAAAACTAACATACAAACTCTTTCTGGGTCCATTCTATTTTTTGTCATATATCAATCCAGCTGTACTGGAAAGTCTCTAAAAACACCGTAGCTGATGGAATGCACAGGTATCGAGCAGCACTTTTTCTTAAATTGGGGAGAGTCACTTCATTTTTCCAGTAAGTTAGAACATTTGCATCAGGAGGAAGCAAGTCCGCACATTGAATTCATCCTCTTGTGCTGTGGTTTCGTAAACACAGCATGACATTTCGTAATCACTTTTCAAAATATTCCTGTAAAGAGACCACATGACAATGCTTTTTCGGTGGTTCGGTATTTAAGGATGTCTATAAAATAAATTAAATGAATTAAAAATTTGAGCAATAAATGATAATTTGAAACAATAATTTGAAATTTCTAATGTAGATAACGAAAATGAGTTATTCGGAATCATATACAGTGATTTAATTATTTTTAAACTACTGAAATATCAGAGAATCGAAATTGTGATTAGGGTTGTTATTTTCTTGTGGGCATGGTGTATCTAGGTTCAAGATGCTTAATTAATTCCTTGAATCTATTGTTCTCAATAATACTGATCAATTGATTATCTTAGCGTATCATGTAAGGAAATTTTCTTGTTGTTGGTTTTGAACGATTGCCTCCTGATTTAAATTTGTTATTTGTGACGAAAAAATCAACGAGTGTTGGTTCATTTGTGTTTGAACTTGATGATCTTGACAGGATTCACCATGGGTCATTAACTTCTACCACTTCAATTGTACTATCTGCGACGATTCCTACGTCCGGTGCAACATTAGTTGGCTTGTCTCTTATGTTCGATGGAGCTGAATACTACCCGGTGTATTGATGTAACATGTTTTTTTAAATTACTAAAACAGTGTGATTTTCCACCATGTGAAAATGTTTTTTTTTTACATATTCTACAATAAGAACGATTGTCATTTTTCCAGTCCTCTTCAAAATAACTCCACACTTCACTCTTTTTGTTAATGTAATCCACTAATCTAGCCGTTTTTCGGTCACTTTAAAACGCAGAACTGAACTCACGAGCTCCGTCAGATGCCTACACGGTGGGCTGAGGAGGGGAGTATCCCGGGAAGAAACGTCATCGAGCATTGCTTGTCGTGCCTGTCGTCACTAGATTGTTGGGAGCTCACAAGAAAGAGTTTCCCAAAGCTGAATTGGTCGCGAATTGCGAGCTATCTCAAGAGATGGTGACAGGCGAGAGTGGGATAAAGAGCGGAGCATTGTGCTCGGACGTTGCAGCGCTGGGTAATTTCAACGACTGTAAGTGAATCCGTAAAGAACACAATTCTTCCGTAAAATCAGAAGAGATGGGAAATCGCATAAATAATTGAAAATATCGAAAAAGTATCGAGACATTTCCCGAAAATATCAAGGTACCCGAGTATCGAGGGTATCGAGGTATCGAAAGTATCAAGGACCCATCCCTACTTTACACGTTGCAATGGTATAGGCAGTCATCTTCGCTGAAATTTAGTATTAAATGCACTGTATTGCTACGGAAACAGCTATATTGTTGAAAATTTAATTGTAACGTAGTAATTGTAAGTGTAAGACCTTTGTATACTTATTATACCTTCGGTGTTTATGTCTATTAGACCTTATTAAGTGAACCTTCTTATTGTAGACCTCTTTTGGTATTAGACCCTCTGTCGCATTATACCTGTTTCTCAATAGACGTCCCGTTCATTAGACCTAATTAGTATTGGACAAGGTCCGTGGATGTAACGACCTGAAATCCATCTTGGCGTCGTTTGACTACTTCTACGGAATCTTCCCTAGTATAATTACTGTGGCAATATTGTAGAAAGATGGTTCTTTTTAAATTTATTGGACCAAATAGGATCAATCAACGATGATATCAGGAATTAAGACGTATAATTCATATAAATTTATTGGTGCTTAACGTTTCGCACATTTGGCATGTGCCTTTTCAAAAGCATTTGACAAGCGGTTGACAATAAACATTACATTTTTATGTAGTAAAAAACAAAGGAATAAATTAAATATACATATTGAAGATATATTAATGTTTAACAAAATTCTCATGTAAAGCCTTTTTATAATATGCCGAAGGCGGCAATTTGGTGGCTAAAACACTCATATGTAAGCAGCACAAATGAGATATTGATATATGGAATATGAGGAATAGATGTGCAAAAATTACGAGTGAACAGCGGCAAAAAGCAATTATGGATGTCTGTTTATTATTAATGATTTATAAATTTTATGAAGTTTCAATATGTCATTTTTTGTGTTCATAGTATCATTTAACATAATAAGCACCATTTCTGCAATTTGTCTTTTAAAAGTTAGCTTTTCGTGATGTAAAATTGTTACTTTATCGAAACCAATAGAGTGGTTGAGTTCCGTTCTATGTTTTGTTAATGAAGTGTACAATGCTGAATCTTTATTAATGTCGTATCTGTGTTGGTAAACTTTTTTGTTAAGATATTGTTTGGTTTCTCCAACGTACACCTGTTGACAGTCATCACAAGGAATAGAGTAGACCACATTAGATTTATCTCCTATTTTTGTTTTATCCTTCTGTTTATCAAACAACCGGTTTGTTTTACTTAAATTATAAAATATAATGTCTAAATTGTATTTCTTGAAGTATGTTTTCATTTTATTGTTAACTGGTTCATAAAATGGAAAGGGAATTCGTAAATTATTTTTGGTGGTTTTTGATTTGTAGTTATGCATCAATCTCTTTTGAATGTATTTATCCATAAAGGATGATTGATAGAGATTGTTATCAAGGATATTTTTGACTATCATTAGATTTTTGTTATGAAATTCAGGATTAGCCAAATTAAGTGCGGAATCCACAAAATTGTATACCATTGCTATTTTCTGAGCTTTCGAATGCTTGGACAGATAATTTAGGATTCTTCCTGAAAAGGTTGGTTTTTGATACCAGTCGGTTATAACTTTATTATTCTTAACTATTAATTTAAGATTTAAAAAACTAATTTTTCTATTGCTGTTTTCTAATTCTGAGGTAAAGACTAATCGAGGGTGAAATTTATTATATATATTTACCAAAGTGTCAACATTAGATTGATGCAAACATGTAATTATGTCATCCATGTATCTGTAGTAAAACAAGACGTGAAAATTAATTTGGGAAAAGCAAAAGACTTCTATTTCTTTCATAATTAGGTTCGCAAGCCTAGCGGAAACTGGAGATCCCATTGCTAATCCAAATGTTTGTAAATAAAATTTGTTATTAAATGAAAATGAATTATTGTTTAAAATAGCTCTTAAACCTATTAAAAATCGATCAAATGGATAGAGGTGTATTTATTTATGTCAGTCCAATGTTCTTTAATAATATTATCCATTAATTCAGTTGGAATGTTTGTATATAAAGATTTAACATCTAATACTATGACAATAGGTACTTCATACAGCCACGGAGAACAATTGTCCATGTTAAAATATTTTACATGGACACATTTCAGAAGCTGTGTCCATTGATATGACAATTTCTTGTTAGTATCAAAGATCAATATCCCAACCAAGTGCGAAAAAATCAACAAAGATCAATCAAAGCCCCAAAATAAACTTTTGAAGTCCATTCATTCCATGAGGCACCTCTACTATTGTTGGCTGAACCCATCTGTACAAACGAAACCAATATGTAACAACATAAATGAAGAATGGGTAAATATCAAGGATATAGTAACAAACAACAACTGAAGCATTAGGAATACGAAAAAAGATGGCCTATGTATGTGTATGGAATGATGGCATTGCTAAAATAATTAATGATAAAAAGCAAGCATATATAGACATCTAAATTTAAATACTAAACAAGATTGGAATACAAGCAATGCTGAGCCATAGCAAGAAGAGAAGTAAAGAAAATTAATACAGTACGAGTATCTGGAGCAAATATATAAGCGACATAGAACATGTTGTACATGGAAGACAACACAGAAATATCAAAAACTGAAACATTTATACATAAGAGAAAAAGATAATTTCGAATTCAATAATATCACAGACCAAGAATTGGTAAAATACTATAAAAAACGGGTGCATACAAGATAATTTAGAAGAAATATTATTAGCAGATATCAATGAATATGTAAACCCCATAACAAAACAAGAACTGAGGATAGCCACACAACATTCCAAAAAATAAAAAGAAATCCTCAGGAAGTGATGGCTTAAATGTAGATCCTGTTAAATATGCTTCGGATACACTGCATGCTCGCCTTCTGAGTTTCATCAATGTACACTGGACAAATGGTCACGTCCCAAAAGCATGGAAGTTAGCAAAAATAATTCCAATTTTTAAAAGGGGAGAACGAAATGACTGTAGCAATTAGAGGGGAATTAGCCTTCTCAACGCCTGCTACAAAGAACGCGCACCGATCCTCACAAACAGATTAAAAGTTATAAACGAACACTGCTTTCAGAAACTTCAATATGGTTTTAGGCAGGGAAGATCATGTTCTGATTGTATATTTTCATTAACTCAGCTTATCAAAAAGAGAAGAGAATACCAACTACCCACATATATAGCTTTTATAAATTTCTAGAAGGCTTTTAATAAAGTTAACAGACGCTTGATTTGGAAAGTTATGAAAGAGAAAGATGTTCCTCAGCACATAATCAGAGCTATTCAGAGCCTGTATGTTGCTAACAAAATTATTATTGAAATGGCAAATAATAAAAACAACTGATTCGGAAGAAATAAATTGTGGACTAAGATAAGGATGCCCAATGTCGCCAACAATTTTTAACATATAACGATGCATTTCTAAGCTTAAGGATCATTTTACTGCCAACAACTCCATATTACACACACTGCTCTTTTCTGATGACCAGATCTTTATAACTAATCTCAAGATAGGCTTCAGTTCGCTGTTCACCCTTTGAAACATATTTGTAGATAACATAATTTACAAATATCTATTGTTAAATCTAAGATTCTTCCTATGAAATTCTCAAAATAATCGGTAAACTAAAAAATAAATATTCGTCCGGTTTAGATGAATTCCCGGATTCTTTGTTAAAGACTTGTGCGTATGCCATTATACACCCGTTAACTCACATATTTAATGCATCTTTATGCACTGGAACGTTTCCAGATATTTTCAAAACAGCTAAAATTAAGCCGCTCTTCAAAAAAAGGCAACAAAAATGAAATTCAAAATTATCGGCCCATTTCTCTTCTATCAGTTTTTCAAAAATATTAGAGAGACTTTTTTACGTACGAATGGAAACCTTTCTCACTAAACACGACGCGCTTTCAGATTGCCAACATGGATTTAGAAAATCAAAATCAAAGGAAACAGCTATATTTTCTTTTCTTAAAGATGTCGCCTCATCATTGGATCAAAACGAGGCATCTATTGGATTATTTTTAGATCTCTCAAAAGCTTTTGACGTCATTGATCATGACATTTTACTTTCAAATTACCTTCATATGGAATTCGTGGTATTGCTCTAGATTGGTTATGTTCGTACCTTAAACAACGATCTCAGAGAGTTGAAATACCTTACTGGAATGATGGAACATTACGTACGCACCTTTCCGACTCTTTGCCCATTGCATGTGGAGTTCCTCAAGGATCGATTTTAGGCCCTATTCTGTTCCTACTTTACGTAAACGATATGCCCTCGACGATTCGAAACGGAAGAACGGTTCTCTTTGCGGATGATACGAACATCCTTTGCAATAAAGAAACCGTAAATAGTACAATATCAGATGTTTCAAATTGGTTCCGAAATAACAAATTAATAGTAAACGAAAAGAAAACGGTTTTAATGCATTTTTCCTTATCAAATAAACAATTCTGTGCTCCATTGAAAATGAACAGTGTACCATTAACTGATGTTAAGGCAACAAAATTTTTAGGTCTCTCAATTCAGTCAAACCTTAAATGGAACGTCCATTTAAATGAATTGAACACAAAATTAAGTTCATTATGCTACGCGTTCAGAATTCTTGCAAATTCAGTCAGCCTTCATACTGCTCGTTGTGTATACTTCGCGAATGTTCATTCCCGCCTGAGATATGGCATAATATTCTGGGGAAATACATCTTATAGCTCCCAGACTTTTAGATTACAAAAACGAATTGTACGAATAATAACCAAATCCCACCCACGTGATTCATGTAAGCCTCTCTTCATTAATCTAGGAATTCTACCATTGCCGTGTCTTTTTATTTACGAATCAGTAGTTTTTGTAAAAAATGACTTGCTCAAGGGCGGGAATATTTTTTCAGAAAATGCCGAAGTCTATTACTATAACACTCGACGTAGAAATCATATTCATCAGGTGACAGTATCAACAGCTTATTACAAAAAATTCACATACAATACATGTACATTATTTTACAACACTTTGCCAGATGACATTAAACGATTAAATTCAATAGAAAAGTTTAAATCCAAGTGAAATCGTTTCTGCTGCATAACTGTTTCTATACAATTAGAGACTATACTGAGCATCACAAGAAAAGTAACATTATTTTTAACAATGATACATAATGCATTATTTACCATTTGGACTGTATAAATGAGTATAAACAACCTGTAACAACTATTGTACTACAGCTTCCGGGTCAATGACCCCCATCTCGATCAGGTTTTTCGTCCAGTTTCCCTGATCCATTGAGCAAATGCTGAGATGGCCCTTGTTTTGCTTCTGGACATAAATGTAACTTCATTTTCTGTGCACGTCTTCTAGAATTCAGTGGGAAATACAATTATTCAAATTATCGTTTCCATGTTGTCGCGGCAGGAAGTAATAAGAGCCAAAATTTATTGCTTATTTATCTTTGAAAATAGATTTTATTACATGGGAGTTTTTTTTTTTTTTTTCTCCCTTTCAAAATTCAAAATTTATTGCTTATTTACCCTTAAAAATTGATTTTTTACATGGGAGTTTTTTTGTTTTTTTTCTCCCTTTCAAAATTCAAAATTTATTGCTTGTTTATCCTTGAAAATAGATTTTATTACATGGGAGTTTTTTTTTGTTTTTTTTTCTCCCTTTCAAAAATTCAAAATTTAAGTAGTATATGACATAGTGTAGGAATCACAGAATTTTGAAAATGTGCACACAATTCACTTTTCCCCATAGCACGTCATACGCAGTTTTTAACTGTTTTTTGACGTAAAATAAATAAATAAAATAAATAAATAAAATAAATAAGATAATGGCATTCAAAGGATTCCCTTTAAGGTAGTATGTTCGCTAGATCGACAACGATGAAGTACCTCCAAAAGAACTTTAAATGAAAGCAAATTATCTGTTCTCCATGATGGCAAGAATAAAATGAGTCCTTACCGGCCTCATTTTTTAATAAAGAAAGTTTAAATTAGTAGAGGCTCGTATAGAAAAACTTTCGCGTGTATATGTTTTAAGTTATTGAAGGAATTATACGGTGAAAGTATTTTTTTTCTTACATTCAATACGTAGTAACTTTTGTAATTGATAAAATAGTAATTGATGTAATAGTAATTGATAAAAATCTGCTGCGAAATTCATCGCAACCGGAAGCTCTCGACCACTCTCGGCCTAGGAGTTATCCTACACAAATCTAGCTATTGTCACCACGTGCTGTTTCTCTTGGGGTACGAGATAAAACCACAAAAAACTAACTTAAAATTTTGTATCCCACACAACCACAAACTATTTGACAATAATTTTATTTAAATATAACAACGTGGATTAATATTCAACGCAGAAAGAAGGAAAAGTATGGGCACCAAAGTCATATTAGGTATTGCCAACTTGTGAAAATAAAAAAAAATCACGCGAGAGACTAAACTTATTAAAAAACATTGTTTTTCGAAAGCACCTACTCAATACTTCTCTTTTAACTATCGAGAAATAATCATTTAAATGTTTCGTTCACGTTTACAAACAACTATTGTACTATTACAATTATATGTAGGTCAAGTAGGTCGAAAATGGTCAAGTGTTCGACTAGCGATTGGCACGAACATACCACACATAGTACTCGACAACGTTATCTTTGAACAAATCAACAGTTTTAACCATCTAGGATACAATATCTCACACAGGAATAATAATGATAGAATTAATATTTTTTTTAAATCAACCGAATGTGTGAGACCATCAATCAAAATCTCAAAGCAACAAGACAGCAACAACATTCTATAAAGTAATGGCTATCCCCACGCACCTTATGAGAAGTTGACTCTAACAAAAATCAAGCTAGCGAAATTGATGCTGCTGAAAATAAATTTCTCAGACGTGTGGTAGAAAACCCCCGTCCAAGATCGAAAAAGAAATGCCGGTGTACGCCGGAGCTAAATATCACTAGTATCCAATTTTATGGGAAATTTTATTATCTTCGTCTTGAAATGAGGTTATTAAACATCAAATGCATTGGACCCGAGATATTTGCGACAATCGATTTTGCATGAATTTTGACCTCTAAATTTTGGAATGTCCAACGGATATCCATCCGAAATTTTCACCTCTTTAAAAAGGGAAGAGATCTTTTGTAAAACTTATTTAAATATCTGTTTTTGAAGAACATATTGCATTAAGGGATACATTTCTTCTTTAGTACTGTCGTTGTAGGAAGACGACGAAAAAACATGAACTTTTCCAATTTTCGAAAAATCGAGAAAGTCGTGCAAACATTTTTTTAAAAATATGAATACCTTTCACGCATTTTTGTGTAAAGTATAGACATTTTTTAAAAGATTTTCTCACAAACAGCATTTTTTTAATTATTTTTTTGAATAGAGCATGTAAAAGTGTAATAGGTCCCTTTTTTCGTGAACTCTGAATTTTCGAAAATTTCCAAAAATTGATTTTGCAATTTTCAGTTTCAGAAAAAAGACGCTTAATTTTCATTAAAGTTTTGTAAAACTCGTTTCGTAAAATTCTCTGCATTTTCGAGAAGTTACAAATAATGCGAGAAAGCACGAGCTGTTGGAGCACCATTAGTTTTTATTTAATAATAATAATAATAATAATAATAATAATAATAATAATAATAATAATAATAATGACTTTATTTATGTGGCGAGACTCGGGCCATCAGGCCCGCTCTTCCTCCTAACCACGTAATACATAAATTTATAGATAAGAATTGAGATACATTTAGTAAATAAAAACAAAAAATTAATAATACTTAGTAATAAGTAAATAATTCAGATTACATATGTCATGCCCCTGGGCTCACAAACGCGACAAGAATACAACGTCCCAGCATTTGCCTTAAGCGACCGGGGAAAACCAGGGAAAACAAAGGCAGTGTGCATGCTCTTCAATATTGAGCAACAAAATAATATATTTAAGATAATTTTAAAAACAAACATTACTGACTCTGGATAACTCTAAAGGCGTGCCCGAATATAAATTCTGAGAGATATTAATTTAGCAATACGTATCAAATGTTAACAAAAAATCTCAAATACATTCATGAGTCATAAAAAACAATATGAGAATGCACACAACCACCCGGCCAGGACGACGGCTTAGGGCCGATTTTAGGTTTCAACATCATGTACTAAGGGAAAAGACGCATTCAGTCAGAGCCATGACAAAATTAAACAATAATGAAGTAGACGTTAGTAGTACATAATACAAAAAACCTTCTAACCCTATAATAGACTAAATTTAGACTAATTATACTATTGTTAACTAAATTAAGAACTAACTTAAGAAAACAAAGAAAAGAACAAAACTGTTAAAAAGCCCACACTGTCAAAAGGATTAAATTTAACTTACAATTTTGAGCTCACTTAAAAACTAACTTAAGAAAATACAAGAAATGGAGAAAACTGTTAAAAGGCGATATAAAATATTACATTTACCTTACAATTTTAATAGTAGTTTATGCAATTAGTTTATAATGTTAAGCTTTATTGCATGAGTACATGTTTTGAAAACGAGCGACGTTAGGAGCGAGTTTTCAAATTTGTACGAATGCAATAAAGCAACATTATAAACGAGTTGCATACGCTATTTTTTTGTATAACAGCATTATAAATTTACAAGAGAATCAAACTTAATTTCGCGAAACAACTTTCTTCTGACGTCTCGGGTGCTTGACATCCAACGCCCTCTGGAAATCAAATTCAAGATGGCATTGTTGACATCCGTGCGAGAAAACGGTGGTCGGCTGTTCCGTCTTCTTCTACCTCCCCACGATTCTCTCGCTACTATTGGCTGAATGTGTGATGACGCAATCATTCGTGCAGTAAAATCTAATACGTCATCATTTGTGCCGTAAAAGACCCTTTTATGAACGATTTCTTGCCCCAGAAAATGACGTTTATAATGCTGGTATACAAAAAACACATTTAGTACACACTTTCACATCATACAATATCAGCTCAGAAAAAGATTATTTAAATGTTTTTTGAATGATCGCAGTGTTTTACATTTCCTAACATTTCCTGGAAGGCTATTCCACTCTCTAGTCGTTGCTACTAAGTAAGATTTATTGTAAAAGTTAGTGTTGCTTTTAGGAATATTGCATAGCAAAGATTTCTCGAATCTTCTTGTTTTAAGGTAAGAAATTTTATGAGAGAGGTAAGTAGGTACACCCGTATTTAATAATTTGTAGAACAGGCACAAACTATGAAACATGCGTCGGTCTTTCAAGTTTAGTATGTTATTAGCTTTGAAGTATCCCGATATATGATCATACTTTCTGATATTATATTGAAACCTAACACATGCATTTTGAACTCTTTGGAGAGCGTCAGCAGTTGATTTCTTTATGTTACCGTACACAATGTCACCGTAATCAAGCAGAGGGAGCAAGAGGGATTTTACTAGTAGTTCTTTGGTTTTTGGTGGAAGGCATTTGTAAGCACATTTGAGTGAGTACATTGAAGCATACACTTTGCGGCAAGTCTCCCGAACATGAGGTTCCCAATTTAGGAATTTATCGATCGTCAGACCGAGATTTTTAACTTCTGAGCATAGAGGAACAGTAGTGTTATCCAGTACGATATGAGGAATATTTAGATTTTTAAGTGCTTTATGGGACCAACAGGAGCCAATTATAATTGATTGAGATTTTAATGGATTTAGCTTAAGGCCATTTCTCACTGACCATTCATGTAAGGAGGCTAAATCCTGATTTGTTTTACTAATTAAATGAGCCACTTCAGAAGGTTTCCCACTGACGTAGATCTGTAAGTCATCTGCGTACATATGATGATTGCATCTTGTACATTGATGATTGCATCACCGACGGTATATCATTTACATAGATAAGGAAGAAAAGTGGACCAAGTACGGAGCCCTGTGGCACTCCACGTGAAACTGGTTTAGGTGACGAGAAAGTATTTTCTACAACTACGACCTGTTGTCTATTACTAAAATAACTTGAAATCCACGATAAGGTAGAATCAGAAAAACCGAGACATTTACATTTTGCCAGAAGCACGTCATGGTCTACTGAATCAAAAGCCTTGCTAAAATCTAAAAGCGTTAGCGTTGTTATATTGCCTTCATCCAGAGATTGACGAATGTCTTCGGTGACTCGTAGCAAAGCCGTTTGCGTACTTCTACCTTCCCTAAAACCAGATTGAAAATTATTGAGAATATCATTTATGGCGAGATACTTGTTTATTTGTTGACGTACAACTTTTTCGAAGACTTTGGATAATGTTGGTAATATGCTGATAGGTCGATAATCACAAAGATTTAACGAATTTAAACATTTCGGGAGGGGACGAATGTAAGCTAGTTTCCACAATTGGGGAAAATATCCGGTTGTTAAAGAAAAGTTTATTATGTGAGTAAGCGCTGGAAGAGCATCTTTTAAAACCAATTTTAATTGCTTTGCTGTTATATCGTCCGAGCCTTTTGAATTTGATTTGAGTGCCTTCACTATTTTTTCGACTTCTTGGCAGTCAACATTGTTGAAATAAAAACTGTCGTCACAGCGAGGTGCATGTGATTCCAGACAGTGAAGTGTCTTTTCTTTAATAATAGGGTCTATTGTATGTGTAGCGGAAGCAAAATAGTCATTTAGGTCGTCTAGGGGAATTTCTAATGAACTGTCATTTGACTTACGTTTGCAAATTCCTAAGTTTTTCAAGGTGTCCCATACTCCCTTCGTACTGGAATTTGTTTGGAAAAGATTATGATAATAACGAATCTTAGCGTTTCTGACTTGTTGTTTTACGAAATTTCTAAGTTTTTTATACTCCTTTTCATTTTCATCGGTTTTAGTAATTTAAAACGGTTATATGCGGAATTTCTAACTTTCATATGAACTTTTATCTCATTTGTAAGCCATGGAGCAGCAGGCCGCGTGACACGAGAAGTTTTCCATGGAGCGTGCTTGTTGAAAAGGTTTGTTATGATTCCATTAAACATATTTACTTTCGAGTCTAATGAATATTGTTGGTAAACTTGGTGCCAAGGTGCATGTTCACTGTCTACTTGAAATGCTGTAAAATCTAAGTTTTTGTAATCACGGTAATTGATTGTTTTGTTTTTGTATTTAGTACATTTAGCCGAGTATACAACAAAGAGTAAATCATGGTTTGAAATACCCGGAACAGGAACTTGACCATATAGTAATACTTTGGAAATATCAGAAACAATCAAGTGATCAATCCACGATTCCGCTTTAGATGAGCTATGAGTAGGATTCAGATTTAATATTTGCAAATTATACGAATTGAAAGTATGAATAAAGTTAGTGGCAGATTTTGTGATGGGATTTTTTAAGTCACAATTAAAATCCCCCATTATAATAATATCTTGATACTTATCTGTGAATTCTGAAAGTGATTCCTCTAATTCTGACAACAGTCCCGTATTAGGAGGCCAATATACAACCCCGACAAGTAAATGTTTTCCCCCTATCACCATATCAACAAACATGTATTCCAAGTTCGGTGAGTTACTAGTAGATGTTTTCATTATTTTACAATTTATATCATCACGCACAAACATAGCAACACCCCCACCGGATTTCTCTTATAAATTAATTTTTATTATATTTCTATCATTTCGTATGAGTTTATATTTAGGGATCGACACAAGATCAGACGGCGCAGTAGATTTCAACCAAGTTTCACTAATTAATAATACGTGTGCGCTAGCTTCAGAGAGAACATGGAAAATTTCTGAGTGATGTTTCTTTAGAGATTGCGCGTTAATGTGAAAGACAGACAAGTCACGAGGAAAGTGCGAAATGGACGCGTTGAGATCAGAGAGTGTAGCAGGGCTTCGATGGGTAGGTAGCAAGCTTAACGCCGGACTGGGGCCAATGTCCCAGGCAGGTATGTCCAGGGGCGCGGTTTCCGGCAAGACTTCGTCATCTACAGGTTGCCAAATTTCTGACATGGTATTTGAAAGTGTGTACTTTACAGGCAGGAAGAAAATAAAATTAAAATATTACAAGTAAAAATTAAATAATAAACAATAATCTAAGAGAGACTTCTGAAAACAGATTCTAAAGTTACGCGCCATTTACAGGTAGCGAGTCAACTTCACACATTCTGGTGATGCGACTTTTCCCTTGTGTGGTATTTACATATATTGCCCCATCAAAAGACCATACATTTTTAAGGTGGAATTTTGCAATACATTTTCTCAGTATTTCTAACCTACGTGAGGTTAAGTCCTCTCGTATATCTTTTCCACTACCTACAAGTTTTCTTTTATTTTTAAAAATTTCTGCCCTTTTCCTATACGATACTAATTTCACTATAATAGGGCGGCACTTGCCATCAGTCTTAGGTCCTACTCTATGGCTCCTATCAATATCATCAAGAGTAAGACAGACACCAATATCCTTTGCCAACTCTATAACTTTAGTGTCAGTACTTTCGTTGTTCGACTCACAGATTCCAAAAAAGCGGAGAGAATTTCTCCGCTGATATTGCTCCAGCTCGTCCATTTTGTCCATGTGGGCCATCTTTAGCGCCGTGATCTCCTGGCGTTGCTCGTCAATGACGCGGTTCTGCTGCTCGATGGTCTTCCGAAGTTTCGAGAGCTCGTCCCGAAGCGCCTCGATGAGACCCTGGTTTATCTCTTGGACGCTCTCCGTTATGCGGGCAGTAACAGATTCGCTCACTTGAGCAATGAAATTCTTGTTCTCGAGGAGGTTTTTTGCAGCTTGACCCATGACGAGAAAACACGGACAAGAATATTAGAAAAATGAAAATAAATAAAAGCACACTTAAAACAAATTATAGTTTGTACGAGTTGAAACGAGCAAAAACACTAGGTTCTAGGCAGCAAGATAGACCGAGAGGAAAACAAGAGTAGAGTAGGGAAAAAATAGACTAAATAAGAGAAAGAAAGATATATTATCAGAAAACGGACAAGAAATGAGAAGATATAAAATTAATAGACAAGGGAAAAAATTTAACAGACTTTAGAGAATAACACAATTCCAGAGATGTAGAAGTAAGATATTGTGATATCAGAGACAATAAATTGGGAGAAAGAGAGTAAAAGAAAGTTTACTTGCCTAGAAATAAACTGCTGGAATTCACTATAGCTTCAGCACTCGCCGCTCACCAGACACCTGCTATAAGCCTCGTTTTGCTACCTGCGCTCCGGCACGTCCTCACTCGACGACGGTCATACGACGAATGACGAATTATTTCTTTTTCGTGTACTTTACCTTCTTATCGCACATAGACTTCCGACAAAACTTCCTCACAACCAAAGTTTCCGTTTGCAATTACGCTCTTTGAATGATAATTCATCTTACAAAAACAAATGACAACTAAATTACAAGTAAAAATGTTTTTCATAGAAGAGACAATCTAAAAATTGTTAACGAAAAGATCTTTAACTTTAGTTGCACAGTGATTCAAACTCATATTTTTGGGTTTTTCTTCTTCTTCTTCACTTCACGCATTAGGGAAATTCCCTGTTCCGGTTTCATTACACCATCTCTGTCGTGGACGGCCATGTCCCTTCTTCCCCGTCGTCTGTAAAGAAAGGCATGTCGGGGGACCCTTTCGTGAGACATTCTCCCTAAGTGCTGTATCCACCGTGATCTGTATTCATTTACTTTTTCATTGATAGAAAATATGTTAAGTTCCTCTCTTATATCTTCGTTTTTTATTTTGTCCATTAGGGTGCAGCGTTTTACTCTCCGGAGGAATTTCATTTCCGAGGCTTGTATCTTCATTTTATCGTGTTTTCTTAATGCCCATGATTCACGCCAGTAAAGCAGTTGTGGTACTACCATGACTTTATAAAATTTTAAAAGTGTCTCTTTTCTAGTGTTCTTTGATTGGCGTCAACTCTTTTGGAGTTACAAAACAAATTTTGGGTTTTTGTAACTCCAAATTAATATGCAAAACTACTGAACAAAAAATTTATTTACATACGTCAACTGTTTAAATAGAAGCCGATCGAAATACCTGAATTACAAACGTCTCTGCAACCTTTACTGCCATAATCTCTCCTCTTCTTAATCTTTTCCATTATCCCTTTGCTTCATATCCTCAAACAACACATACAACACGTACTATTTTCCACATTAAATAAAAAATAAAATTATAAATGAATAGTAAATCGTTTAATTACATGTTAGCCTAACCTTTATCCTCTTTAGCGGTCCCGACTTTACCAAAACATGTCTTATTGCTACTCTGCTTTAGGGACGTGTGTGCCAACGGCTGCACTTAAAGAAAAGCTACGTAAACAGGACTCATGCATTTAAATGCGCTCGAAAGTGTCGTAATTTACGAGATTTCTTCTCTTACGCAAGTATATTGCCATCCAGCTTACGTGATTTGATCAAATACTGAGTTAGAATCTCAAAATATCTTTTATTATGCTGATAAAGAACAAGACTGATAAACATGCCAGCATGAGAATAGTCTTTTGTTTTCTTTCTTGGAAAGTTTCAATTTGCAACAAATACCCGGAAGAAATACCTCTTTTTATTTCTTGCGTGCTACGTACTTATGTAGTAAAGAGAAAATATTGTAATGCTGCAACGGAGAGTGGCGATTTTTTGTCAGAAAAACTCGTATTTTGAGACTCTGATATCGAAATAGTGGGTAAATCTTGTTCCTATAATATTTCTTTCTCTAACTCGTAGTGTAGTCAGAATTCACACGAGTCCTTAATAAATGAAAAATTGGTTAACGGCAAAAAGATTCTCTTTCCGTTCGTCATTGGTCAAATATAGCGCCTAAATTCTTGAGATGATTTTCTCGATTCTCCGATCGATCTGGTCCACCTCGAAGCCCTGAGAATTTGACATGGATATTTTGATTTGGGGGGATACTTTACATAAAGCTTTACCTCTTTAAAATTTTTCTCAAAACAGGCTTTAATTTTTTTTCGAATAAATGAAAGCTTTAAAGATGGCGCGGATCTCATTTTTGTTGAATTCTGAATTTTGGAAAATTGCAATTGTTCAAAATTTTCCGGCGTATTCCTATAACTAAATTATCGAAGACGGATTGTTAATGAAATCTTCATAGGAAGATCATGAACTACTTTTCGAAAATTTGAGTAGTGTTCGCGCAACTACACATTTTCCCTAATTTTTAATGAATTTTACAAAGTAAGCTCGTTAAAATGGCGCTGGACTCATTTTCAGTGAACTCTCTGAATTTTCTTAAATTGAAAACTTTTAACATTGAAAACCTACAATTTTAATGATAGCGATTTTTTGTAAAACTAATATGTTCTAAAAATTAGATATTTAAATAATATGTTCAAATTTCTTGAAAATATTAATAGTTTTCGCGTAGTTTTTATTTGGAAAAAGGGAATTTTAAGAAAGTAGTTTTCAAAACCGGATCTAAATTTTTTCCTCTATTTTTTTCTTATAGAACTAAGTGCACTCTAAAAATTGACACAATTTTAATTTTCTTCGATCTCTCTGAATTTTCAAGTCACAAATAATTTGATAAAAGATAGATAGCCTGTACTGTTGGAGCATGACTAATTTTACGTCGCTTTCGCCTTTCTGCAGGTCGTTGTGGTCGCCCTCCTGCCCTTCCTGCACTCATGTCTCTGCCGAATCCGAAATGCTATTTACCAATTTATTTCACATGTTTGGGTAGTTAATTACATCTCTCCGTGGCTCGACTGGCTGAGAAAGCCGGCAGATTCGTCTAACAAGTGTTGTACATATCTGTACTGTTGAGTTTTGGGATGTGTTATAGCGCATTGTGTTGAGAAATATAAACATTTCATTCCAAATATTTTTTGTACCGTTTAAGCTATTGAAATGCATGCAAATTTGGCATTCAGTAGGAGGCTTAGAGGCGCCCAGAATAAAGTATTTGATAGGTTTCCAACACTTTGGCGGGTGAATGTGAATCTGAGAGCGAATCCCAACAATTGCTCGCACCGCGGAGAGCACGGAGCGGTGTGCCAAGCTCTGGTTACAGCGCTCCCTTCTGACAATGAGGCGGCCCATTTGCAATGTCGCCCATGGTCATCCAATCAGCTTTCTGTGCTTTTATCTTATCTTGAAAAAACCAGCACAATGCCCCTCTTTTACGTTCTCGCTATATTACGACAACGTAATAATTAAGTTGCGGATTTTTCCCAATTTGCCTATGTTTTTCCTTCAATGGAAAATGCAATATTTTAGGTTACTTATTCATTTTGAGGCATCAGGAGTATTACATGCGAATTTTATAGTGCCTATAAAGGCGCATTTCACTTCGCGGGGAAGTGTCAGTAAAATAATTACCCTATTAAAATAATAATATTCTCTTCATATAATTTCTATTTAGTTCAATTTCTCCCTCTTCCACATAAAAATGGAAACACTGCCCTCCCGGACAACGCTTTCGTTTTTTCTGTTTGAAGTAACTATTGGACATATCTCCATATCATTGATATTTTTATATATGCTGCAATTTCTGGGTACGTCCCTCTATTAATTACTGGTAAAATGTTTCTAGAATCTACCGAAAATAATCATGCAATCCCACCGAACGGACTATTATGGTTTATTAAATCTTGTCAACCTTAATCAACAGTTTCAATAGAAACACCGTGGACCATTGTAAATTTGTGCCACAAAATCAAAATACAGGCTTGGAGCATTTTACCCTGTTGACTTACCGCACACGGGATATTCCATTCGATCAGTAGCTATTGGTACTTTAAATGAGTGAAAATGATAACCTTTTATTCCTATCAACCTTACGTTAATGTATATAACAAAACAGATTAAATAAATTTCCAAATATTTATTTATTTATTTAGTCAAAAACTGTATGTGACATATGGGGGAGAAAATCATCTGCGCACGCTTTCTTGAGTTTCGGAATCCCTTCCCAAAAATTTAACTATTAATAGTTGAAAGATGAAATAATAATAATAATAATAATAATAATAATAATAATAATAATAATAATAATAATAATAATGGTAGTCAAATACTCAAAAGCCTCAAACACTTGGCTAAAATACGGTAATCTGTTTGGCGAAACAGAAGGGTTCATGGTCGCCATACAGGATCAAGTGATCAACTCTAAAAGTTACAGGAAGCATATCCTCAAACAAACAATAGATGACAAATGTAGAAAATGCCATACAACAGTTGAGAGCATACAGCACATCACATCAGGATGCAAATTAATGGCCCATACAGATTACACTTATAGGCACAATCAAGTTGCAAATATTATTCACCAGAAACTGGCAGCGAAATCCAACCTACAAGAAATGACCTGCCCATATTACAAATATGTTCCCGATACTGTACTTGAAAATTCAAACTTTAAGTTGTACTATGACAGAGAAATTATTACAGATAAAACTATTCAACATAATAGACCAGACATAACTTTTGTAGATAAACAGCAAAAGATTGGCTTCCTGATTGACATAACTGTTCCACAAACAGCACATGCAGAAAAAATAACAAAGTATACAGAACTAGCAGCTGAAGTCAAGGCACTATGGCATCTCCAAAAAGTTCATATTGTTCCTCTGGTCATTTCGTGTACAGGAGTTATACCAAATAACATTCATAAAAATCTGGAACTTATTCAAATACCAAAATATACCTATAAAATTATGCAAAAATCAATCATCTTAAACACATGCAGGATTGTTCGAAAATTCCTAAATTGCGACGAAACATGAATTGACCTGTGTCTTGGTTATTAACCCGACACAAAGTCAAATAAAAATCGTTATTATTATTATTATTATTATTATTATTATTATTATTATTATTATTATAAATTTTAAAAAGCGAGAGATTAACATTTCAAAGACTAGATATTTTCGTTTCCGAATTATAGAAAACTTATTTGTAAAGGTAAACGATCGAACAGATTTGATTTTTCTGTATTGCTAACAAAATAGAAACTCACCCTTAGCTCTACTGCCACTACAAGCAAAAGGAAAGTTCAACAAAACGTGCGCATAGTGAAGCTACATTTACGTCCAGAAGCAAATCATGGGGCCATCTCAGCATTTGCTCAATGGATCAGGGAAACTGGACAAAAACCCGATCGAATGGGGGTCATTGACCCGGAAGCTGAAGTACATTACTTGTTACAGGCATATTGAGTCTTTTTTTAAATTATACAATGCAAATGTAAACTAATTCATTATACTATATCTTGGTTTTGTTAAAGTAAACATTATTTTTCTTTGAGACAGTTTTTCCTTTCTATTAATTATCCTTTTCCTTAACTATTAATTTGTTTCAACAAAACCAATTTGAAAATCTGAAATTGTACTATTCATTGTTTCATTTTTGCAAAGAACATTCGTGTCATCGGCATATAGAACTGTTTTTCAATTTTTAATAGATAAGGGCATATCGTTTACGTACGACATAAAGCGGATAGGACCTAAGATCTAACCTTGTGGGACCCCATGTTCCAAATAATAATCAAAACTCCCTCACCCCATAGATATCACAAGAATGACGCATAAGAAAGAACATTGAATACAACTACTTACAATATATAGTCACAAACAATCGTTTTTAACGATCACACTACGTGATATTCAGTAAGCAAGATCAACAGCTATTCGATTTCCTACGAACTTTTCAAGTTGCGCATGACACCATCTTCCCGTTTCCATTGCAGCCGCGCATTTCAAACAGCACAAATTACGTAGCTTTTTATTAATAAAGAAAAGCTGTGATCTATTCAATATATAGTGACCACCACTCCTATTTTTTTCTTTTTTTAACCAAGTACCTCACTTGTTTAAAACCGTTCACTGGGAGCCGAATAGGATGGACATCAAAATCGTTCTCTTTACAGCTTTAATATATGCAACACAATTGCAACACATTTCTTTCTAATTTGCCACGGGAAGTATTGAGCCAATTTGATGACCATCAGGTCCTGGATTTTAAAAGATGGTATAAAATTATTCTCATACATTTGTCTGGATCCAAAAGACGTCCTCTAAAAAGCAAAATTATATACAAATACCCCTGTGGATATGGACTCACTAAAAGCTCTGAGGTTTTGGAAATCATTCATTAATTTTGGAGGTGCTTTACATGAAGTCCGTTGGAAAATTTCAAAACGAATTTAATTATGAAATGAAAGCGAGATAACATCACAAACCTTTTTTTAATAATCCGATTAACCTGCGTGTGTCCGTCCACCCGTCACTCATGTTCAACCGGTCCTTCCGGTTTACCTTTTGGACTCGCGAGGAGTCTCCACACACTGCAGGTCTGACTCGTGGATATGGACTCACTAAAAGCTCTGAGGTTTTGGAAATCATTCATTAATTTTGGAGGTGCTTTACATGAAGTCCGTTGGAAAATTTCAAAACGAATTTAATTATGAAATGAAAGCGAGATAACATCACAAACCTTTTTTTAATAATCCGATTAACCTGCGTGTGTCCGTCCACCCGTCACTCATGTTCAACCGGTCCTTCCGGTTTACCTTTTGGACTCGCGAGGAGTCTCCACACACTGCAGACTCGGTCTGTATTTTTTCCACAGTCTACTTCGAGAACATGATCATCATTGCCGTTATTATTATTATTATTATTATTATTACTAATATTATTGCTATTATTGTTATTTTACTTTCTCGTATACGTACGTAGAATATACGGAGTAACATAAACAGTGTAGAATAAGCTATGTAATGCTGCGGAAAAACGATTTCGAGATGTCATAGGAAATCACGTTTTGAGGTCCCCTGATACCAATTTTTTTTTAACGTCCGTGCTTCTGTCCGTCCGTCTGTCTGTGAACATCACTAGCGCATAAACTATGTATTGGAATGTTTTCCAAACTGAATAAACCCCTGTGGATATGGACTCACTAAAAGCTCTGAGGTTTTGGAAATCATTCATTAATTTTGGAGGTGCTTTACATGAAGTCCGTTGGAAAATTTCAAAATATTTTCAAAAATGACTCCAAAATTATATTTAAATTTCTCTTAAAACTAGACTGAAATACACTCTTAACGGTGGCATATGTCTGGTTTTCACTGTTAACTCTGAATTTTCGAAAATTGCAAAAGATTGAAATTTTTTCGGCATCTTTCTACAACTACAAACTTGAAGACAGATTTTTCCTTTAAATGAAATTTGTACTCCAAAATTAGTTCTTTCATTGTCACGAACATTTTTTTAAAAATTTTAGTACCTTTCACGCATTATTGAGTGAAATATGTGCAATATTAAAAAAATCTAAAACAAAAATATCAAAAACTGCTCCAAATATTTTCTTTAAACATGTAGTAGCGAGAGTGCTCAATGCTGTACAAGGCCAAACAAGGCCCATTTTCTTTATTGTTTTGTGTTTTCAAAAATTAAAAAATATAATTTTTTGACTTTTCTCTCACGTCGTTATTACTTATATTAGCGGCGATTAGTTTACATTATTGTATTTATGAGTACATGTACTTCAAATGATGTCTTACAAAGTTTCTAGAAAACTCGAAACTTTTCAGGGAAAATGAGCTCAAATTTCCGCATTTTCAAAAACGCTCAGTCCCGTTTTTCTCAAATACGGCTCCACATTTTTTTTCAAACTTTTGGTAAGGATTGTGGTAAATACACTGTTTAAGATGACATAAATTTTATTTTGCTGTATTCTTTGTTTTGTTTTTTTCAAATATTACGCAAATGTAAGTTTTTTGAAATATCTCTCGCGCCATTAATATGTAGATTTCAAGCAATTTGAATACATTACTGAATGTGCGAGTTTTTCGAAAGCTCAAAAGTTTTTTGTGAAAAAAGGCTTCGAGTTTCCTATTGACAATAACGCTTGAACGACATTTTCGTAAATTTTCTCCAAATTTTGTCACGAAAATTTCCATGTATGACGAGATTTTACTGTTATCTAATATTCTTGAAGTAATATTTCGATTATACTATTAAAAATGGAAAAATTCAAACAAAAATCCAAAAAAATGTGTTTCGGGCGGCGACAGATGGCAACTAGGAAGGGAATGGCGCATGACCGTAAAGCTAGCCGTAAAGCTAACCGTAAAGCCCAGACGAATAAAATAGAAAACTAACTTGAAAGAGAAACTCTGGACCATTCTGTAGCATCACTACTTATTATTGTTATTATTGCAAGTTTTGTTATTATATTTTGTTTTAAATTACAAGATGGCAAGTGGAATGGTGGGGCCACGAAGTGCCCCATTGAAGCGCCAAGAGACTGCGTTCACTGGGCCTAGCAACGAAGCTGTGTTGACAGCTTCTTGTGACCACAGTCAGGAGCCCCACGTCACTCTACCTTCGCATCCAGGCTTTGAATAAAAAGGGATTTTCGAAAACCTCCCGTACGCCGCGGTTGTGCAAGACCACGTGAGGTGGGAGTGGAATCAACAGAAAAGCATATCTTCAAAAGCGGTTAGGAGTAACGGTAAAAAAATTGTTTTGGTTCCTTGGGTTTTATCAGTAATATGTTTAAATTTCATATTTATTGATTCAGTAGTTTTTTAGTTAAATCGATTCGTACAGACGGACAACAATTGATTTGACAGGTTTACTAAAACGAATAAGCAAGTTGGAAAATTATTTAAAAGCTGAAAATTCGAAAATCACAGACATGCACTTTCATTTTATTTATCTGTGTTGATTATTATTGTATTACTAAGTTTTAAACAACTTAACGATTCCCTGAAAATCTAGTTTCAATTATGACAAAATTATGAAAAACATTATGAAAACATTTATGTGAAAAACTAAGAGATCACGTATTCTGAACATAAATTTTATTCAATTATTATCATTATTAAGATAAAATTAAAAGATATGAAGGCAAGCTTTTCCATCTCTGACCGTGCTAGCGCCTAAACCATTCAGCCGATATTCTCCAAAATTGATACTCCCCGTTCGATCTGAATAAACTCGAGAGTTGGGAGTTTCAAACGGATATTTTCATATTTGAGGGGACCTTTACGTGAAGTACCCTCATCTACGTGAAGTACCATCATTAGCATTTACGTTTTTAAAGGTCGGCTCGAGCCGAACCCAATCGGCGCATCTGCCGCGTAGTGATATGAATGAGGACGAGTAAACTTTGAGGATATGAGTTCGGGTCTCGGGGCGGAAAAAGAAATTTTGATGGTTGAAAACTCTTTTGAAGTTTTATGTAGTTAAATATAGCGGAGCAGTTAGTTATAATGCGTAAAAGTATGTGCTTTTGCATTGTTCTTTGACGAAAATAAATCAATTCAGTTCAAATTTATTTTTTAACATTAAATTAATCTGAACGTGACAACGACGAAGATCAATCGAGTGAACTAGAACAGTCGAGCAATAAGCTTACTCAACAGTATATGCATAGAAACCGGGATATTTGCGAAAAAACGAGTTTTCGTGACTTTTGCCCTCTAATATTTTGAAACGCACCTGTGATATCGACTTGAACTTTTCACTTCCCTTTTTAAAGGCCAAGACAAAGATTTCAGCGAAAATTCAGCTCAAGGAGATTTTTTCCGTAGATGGAACCCAAGTGTGCTATATGGTGGAGTGAATGTAAAAATGCCAAAGAATTTTATTTTTTTGGAAGAGAGTTTTTGCTTTGGTTTGAAATTTTCTTGGTAAAATCATCAAGTCAGTCTTGTTAATGTTGTACCATCTTGAACATGGCTTGCATATGATTAAACAATATACAATACAACATATCAGTAGTGCAATACCTCACATTGCATGAATCATCGCACTCTTCACGCAAGTCTTCAGTTTGAATAATCAAGTATATGAATAGTGAGTAGTACTGTTAGAAGGAATAGTACACAAATTTATTTAACTTCACCAAGTAATGATATGAAACATTGGGAAGTTTAACGCCAACCATGTCCATATCAGAGAAAGAATTTAATCATTTGAGAAAAATCAATAATGTTATATAGTAATTTCCTCTGGGCAATAATTGCCACCTGCCACTCCATCGAGCGCATCTTTCTCGTTTAATCACATTGTGTGTGTTCAAATCCAGGAATTCACATAAATTCACTTCAGGTTTAAGTCAAGTTTCAGTTTAAATATATCAAAAAGATTAATGTCATTCTAAGACCTCCTTCGTTTATATTACATATAAGTGATCTATTTAAAATTTTGCATAAAAATGATTTGATATCTTTTGCTGATGACATGAGCACAATTATTAAGTATGAATCCTGGCAGGATGTGATAAATAAATAGAAAGTAAAGTTATCTTTGATTGAGGAATAACTAAGTCATAATTTTCTGGAATCTTAAATATAGGAAAGGCTGCGTTTAGAACACGTGGTAGTTATCTGGACAGTTTACCTGTGACATGTGATGTGTAGTGAAGTGGCCATTTCATGATGCAGAGCGAAGTTGCTCGCCTTTCACCAAGGAGATACGGATTCGAGTTCCATGTGAAATTCGTTCCAACAAAACGAGTTTGGCTGCTTCGCAAGGGCTAGTCCAACCCCTGTGAAGTGTCCCAAACCCTACCCCTATCCTTATTCCTTCCCAATTCTGGCCGCTGGGTAGTGACGCAGGAGGGCGTGGTGGGAGGCGCGTACGCGGAGATGCTACCTGGCGGTCCTCTTGACAAGTGACTGCGTTGAGACGTGACGGACATAATATTAACTGAGGATTACTCGGAAAAGCGCAAAGGGCTCAACGCCCCCCCCCCAAGGGGCTTGGAGACGCGTTGCGTCAAACTAGACGCAACAAATTAAAAAAAAGTGGACTGGGCTATAATGAGCATAGGCAAGGGAGGAGGGATACGGTAGCAGTGACGGTGAAGATGATGATTAGAGACCGAAAAATATGTCGTCAAAATATGTACCTAAATATGTAATGAAAACAGTAAGAATATGCAATAAATATGTAAAATCGGATTTAATATGCAATATATATAGACACTAATGTATACACTAATAATAAAACACATTTACGTAATACAAAATGACACTTATAAAAAATGTCCCAAACAAATTTTAAAAATACAAACGTTTTAAAAATTATTTGGAGTTGTTTGATGTACACTGTGCACCATACAACTATCCCGTTAGTAGGAAAAACTTTGTCTATTGCTAACCAGGACCGTAATTTGGCAGCCAGACTAGACGCAATAGAAGTCATCGTTCAAATCGGCGGTATCTTAGACCAGCAAACAATCACTGCAGCTTGCAGCATTCTCGTGAAAGTGATTCACGACCGCGAATGCCAAAGTGTCTCGGAAATTAAGGTTAAAGGTCACGAAAGATCACGGGGTCAGTCATACTTTTCACACCTACAGGTGAAAAATAATCTCAGTCGTTGATGCCTACTTCCCGCCACAGACATGATTGAAGCAGGCACGCCGAATTGTAAGAGCATCCTAGCGCTTCTTCACGTAGTCAGCACGGAGTAGGGAAACATACTGATTTTAAAAAAACATTTCTTTTCCAAAAAATTTGGAAGAGAATATAAGAAAATTGATAGAATTAAAAAATGTTTTGTGAAAATAGCAAAATATATAAAATATGTAATATAGTACTAAATTAGTAAAAATCTGTAACTAAAAAATTAGATATTGTGTTAAGATGGCGACGATTCGCCAAGATTACAATTTTGAGAACGGCAAGTAAAAAGTCAGAAAATAAGTAATTACATAAAAATCCGGTCTCTAATAATGATGATTAAGGTTTAAGGTCTCTTCAACATCTAAGGTCATTGTCCCCTATGTTAATAAGGACGTGTAATCACTGTGAAAATACTAAATTAAAACATTTTTTAAATATAAAGTAAAAGAAAGCAACGGTAAACATTCTTTTACAGAAAAATAAGAGTTTTGGCTCAAAAGGAGCCAAGTAAACACTTCAAAATTTGGTAAGTAAACGCTATGTTAATTGACATTATCCTCCTCTCCCAGATTAGGCTTCAAATTTCATTCTCCCGTAGAAATCTGAGAAGCTTACGAAGAGAGGATTCGTCATTGTTAGAGAGGCAGCAAGGCCACGCTTTCGGCGGCTGTCTCTTACCTTAGAACAGCGCACGTCGCACGAGAGCAGGCTCCACGGTATTATCTATTCTGCAGTAAGCGTAAGTAGGGGGTGGATCTTTGCGGAGAAGATAGCCGTGGGAAAAATGGCAGTGATCGATCGAAAGGCGCGTAAGAATTATCTCTTCGCCCCAGGCACCACGAAATGAGGAAGCCCATGGTTTTATAGACTGCCTTATCCTTTTGAGCTTAAAATCCGAGTTCTGTCACATTGGTTTCTCATGCCTTGAGAATGAGACGACTGATAAAGCGATTCGTTTTGTCCGTAGGGACTGTAAGGATGTTTAACTCTGGTTTTCGCGTGTCCAACATTGCTGCCTGGTTAGATATTTCATTTTCTGTTATTCCCGTATGGCCAGAGACCCAACAAAGGATTAAATTGTAAGAATGCAACATTAGATGATGCTTTTATGTTGAATTTTTGTTAACAATGGATCACAAGAAGAGAAGGATGAGATGGATTCGAGAGCACTTTTCGAATTACTGCACACCACTACTTTCCGTAATGACGCCGATTGAGCGTTTTGTAGTGCCTCCCACAGGGCATATTTCTCTGCAGTATACACACTGCACGAAGAGTCAATACGAAAACTGCGCGTGGTACGGAAATAGAATTTGCATCGTATTTTTTTGGCAACTTTGCATCGTATGGCCTAATAGCTATCATCGATGCTATCATCGTACTTTGTTATTTTGTGAAGAACCATCAGTGCAAATGCTGTGGCGGGGGAACATGGATTTTATCTCGTGAAATGGCTTTAGATGTGTTCTAGGGGAGATGTTTCAGGGAGAGTGGACCGTTTAAGGTGTATTATGGGATGGAGAAGTTTCCAAGCTAAACAGGACTTCGAGGGTGTCTTAAAGGTTTGGGGTGTTGTACGTTGAGTTTGGGAAGTAAACCATTTATCTTGTACGAAGAGAATATTAAACATTAAGTCCTACGAAGTACAAAATATATTACTTGGATAGTCACTCAAATTAATCGCTTGAACATCCAAACAACCTTATATGTCAAACTTCCCTAGACTACAAAAAACAAGTCCGTGTGCTAATTTAAAAATATTTTCACTGACCTTAGAATGCTTCTCTGTTACATTTTCGCCTCATTTAGAGCATATGAATATAATCATTAACGTTGCAAAAATCTTCGTTGAACTCATGCCTCAATATAACCCTTATTATATTGTGCAACGAAAAACCATAACGGATTTTCTTTCGCACTGGAGTTCCCCAAATGGTACGTTCGGAATTACTATTTTGAAAAATTCAGCTTCATTTAGAAATGTGAGTGCGTAACAAACATACCTATTATCCCAATGGAAACAATTTGCCTATTTTGGGGCCAAATTCGTAGAGAATATACTGAAGGGTAAAAACGCAGAAATAAAATTCAATTAAATATGTGTAGTATCGGTAAATGTTTTGAATAATTCATGCAACATCGTATTAGTTGCTGATCGCAACTCACGCTTTGTTCACAGACAAGTTCAAAGTTCGAGTATTGAAGGGATTACATCATGTTTGCCACCCCTCACCTCTTACCCCTCAAGCATGGGTTTTAACTAAGCCCAGGTATGAGGAGACCGGTAGCTAGCCGCCAAAGTCGGAAAATCGACCCAAAATACCAGAGACTGTGATCCCTAGATAAGGGGTTTGGTGGGTTTTGATAAGTCCCACGTGATCATCCCTTTCTTGGGAATACTTAGATATGGGATCGGGGCTCGGAGAAGATTATCATAAAACGTTATGTCCATAGAAATGCATATATATGTTCATAATAACTTACGTTTCTCCTATTGAAACAAAAAAATATTAAACACCCTTTACCCTCAAGTTTTCACGACAATCTTATCAAGTAACAATGTGTATATTTCATTATTAACATACACAATTATCATACTTCCTTACTAACGTACCAGGCGACGATTTTCCTTTGACTTCAGTTATTATCTCATTATTAGAGAGCAGATTCCTATGATTTTGCATATTTTGAACCGATTCGTCAGGGCATAGCTAAATAAAATTTCTTGATATTTGGTTGGAATTGGATCAGTGGCGGCTCGTGGTCATACTATTAGGGTGTGCAACGCCTCTATTCTCTCTCTCTTCCTTCCACCCTCTCGCTCTCTCTCGCTCTCTCGCTCTCTCTCGTTCTCTCTCTCTCTCTCTCTCTCTCCCTTACACACACACACACATACACACATACCCATACATACAGGCATACATTACAAGCATACATATATATATTCATTAACATAAATAATGACAATTAAAAACAAGGCATCTTATGAAGTTTGATAACATGTTGAATAATTTCTTTTATCAGCAACGAGGGTTGGCCGCATTTCTTTTTTACTATACCCGCTTCGACTTCGCTCGGCAAGGACCCCTCCAAAATATTTACTACTTGCGTCGTGTTACCGCATGATTCGGCATTTCCAGAGCGGTTTTTCAAAGGTTGTCAAGAAACACATTAATTTGAAACTTTTTTACTCGCACTTTTACTATATTTTCCATAAACCCGCTGTACAAATTTAAGGTTAAAAGTACAAGTTTCTATACCCAATACTCAAAAAATCTGGATAGTTTGCCGTCTACACTGTTTGGCAAAACACAAAGGCTTTGTCGCTTCAGTAAATGCTGTTTCTTTTCAGCAATTTTTTCTGTGACATTTTCTTTGATGTCATTTTAATATTTTCGACGCTATTCATTGTCAGTTGTACAAACATACTTCACAGAGAAACGAACACTCTAAATTTGGTTTTTCAAAATGCATTAAAAAGTAGCTTACTGCATACGTTTACACAATACATTTTGGTTTTCACGTGCTTCGAAATGGATTTGTAGTTGCAACTCGCTTTAAAATAACATTCGATTAACACAATACTTATGAATGCAGCACTGCACAGCAATATGTTTGCGTTGGGGATGAGAGTTCATTTAAGTGGAGAGATATCTCGCACTTTCTTCGTTCAATGTCACACTTACTTCTCTTAAAAACTTGTGCTAGCCGAGTGTTACATCTTCACGACATGTCAAGGCACGTCCAGAGGTCGCCACTGCGTCTGCGCAGAATTGTCCGCATTGTCCGGAGTCTGCTCCAAGCGCCCATAAGCGACCATTGTTCACCCTCTCTCCCCTCCAGCCCCGCGGGACTCACCGACACACTCGGCTCGTTCGCATTTGCCGAGTGTGCGCTAGCTGGCTGGTCACGAAGGGCATTGGCGGCGGACTGTCAATCGCAGCTTCCGAACGGCGCGTGTTTTGAAATACCATGTTTAGGAAACGCTCTGAGAGGACTTGTATTCCCCTCTTGTTAAGAAATGTTTTAGAAAAATTGCATCGCAATTATTTGGGTGTGCACATGCGAACGTGCGAATACCCACGAGACGCCACTGAATTGGATGCTATGTAGATAAACACGTCGGTGCATATTTTTGCATATTTGGGCTATTTTTCCTCTTTGTGCATATTCGTCTAATTATAGGAGCATGTTTTGTTAAAATAGAGACTTTTCTCTAAACGTTTCATAGAATCTGTGTATTTGTGAGCATTCGTTGATTAGAAAGAGCTTGTCACACGAAAGTACGAATCAAGTAATACGAGACGAAAGTCATTCAAGTGTTCAGCATTTATTCTTGAGCTTTTCCATGCAATATTCGACAAGAGGAAATTTGATTGCAAGAGCTCAACGGGAAAAAGTTTAATTCATCTGAAGATTATGTCACAATGTTCAGAAGATTTCAAAACTTTTGTAAGTTCCTAAACAGCAAGTTTTTAACTTAAAATGCTAAAATTATTTTTTTAACGAATTAGAACAGAATGTGATATACGTCCATGCATAGTAGTGCATTTTTTATGTTATGAGTTTCAAAGGTTTAAACAAAACGATAAAAATCTAAAAGCACGCTCTCACAGCCACGCCCTGTGAAATGTGATTCTTAAAAAATAAAGTTGAATACAAAGAAATCGAATAAACGCACTTTTTATTTGAAAATAATAAGTAAATTTTATTAATAATAATAATAGTAATAATAATAATAATTTAATTATAATAATATTCTATGAAAAAAATTAGAGCAATCGGGCGTGTATCGGGAGATCTAGGTTTGACTCCCGGCTTCCCGTGCTGTGGTCCCCAGGTTCAATTCCTAGTCGAGGCAAAAATACAGCTGTAGCTTTCCTTCAAATTCGTTCCAGTTTCGGTGGCTGTGTGACGAAGAAACGCTCAAACAGGTGAATCTTGGGGAGAAAATACAGTGGAGAGAACACATGTTCGCCTCATGTCACTCTTAACCTCAAGCATGGGAATTTAACTAGGCCCAGGCAAGGGGGAAACCGGTAGCTGGCCGGTGAAGTCGGACTACCGACCCAAAACGCAAAATACATACATACATTATAGTAGTAGTGGTAGTGGAAGTGGTAGTCGTAGTGGTAGTCGTAGTCGTAGTGGTAGTCGTAGTCGTAGTCGTAGTCGTAGTCGTAGTCGTAGTCGTAGTGGTAGTCGTAGTGGTAGTCATAGTCGTAGTCATAGTCGTAGTCGTAGTCGTAGTCGTAGTGGTAGTGGTAGTGGTAGTCGTAGTGGTAGTCATAGTCGTAGTCATAGTCGTAGTCGTAGTCGTAGTCGTAGTCGTAGTCGTAGTCGTCGTAGTCGTAGTGGTAGTGGTAGTGGTAGTGGTAGTCGCAGTCGCAGTCGCAGTCGTCGTCGTCGTCGTCGTCGTCGCAGTCGCACTAGCAGTAGCAGTAGCAGTAGCAGTAGCACTAGCACTAGCACTAGCACTAGCACTAGCACTAGCAGTAGCACTAGCACTAGCACTAGCACTAGCAGTAGCAGTAGCAGTAGCAGTAGCAGTAGCAGTAGTAGTAGTAGTAGCAGTAGCAGTAGCACTAGCACTAGCACTAGCACTAGCAGTAGCAGTAGCAGTAGCACTAGCACTAGCACTAGCACTAGCACTAGCAGTAGCACTAGCACTAGCACTAGCACTAGCACTAGCAGTAGCAGTAGCAGTAGCACTAGCACTAGCACTAGCACTAGCACTAGCACTAGCACTAGCACTAGCACTAGCACTAGCACTAGCACTAGCAGTAGCAGTAGCACTAGCACTAGCACTAGCACTAGCACTAGCACTAGCACTAGCACTAGCACTAGCACTAGCACTAGCACTAGCACTAGCACTAGCAGTAGCAGTAGCACTAGCACTAGCACTAGCACTAGCACTAGCACTAGCACTAGCACTAGCACTAGCACTAGCACTAGCACTAGCACTAGCACTAGCACTAGCACTAGCACTAGCACTAGCACTAGCACTAGCACTAGCACTAGCACTGGCACTAGCACTAGCACTAGCACTAGCACTAGCACTAGCACTAGCACTAGCACTAGCACTAGCACTAGCACTAGCACTAGCACTAGCACTAGCACGAGCACTAGCACTAGCACTAGCACTAGCACTAGCACTAGCACTAGCACTAGCACTAGCACTAGCACTAGCACTAGCACTAGCACTAGCACTAGCACTAGCACTAGCACTAGCACTAGCACTAGCACTAGCACTAGCACTAGCACTAGCACTAGCAGTAGCAGTAGCACTAGCACTAGCACTAGCACTAGCACTAGCACTAGCACTAGCACTAGCACTAGCACTAGCAGTAGCAGTAGCAGTAGCAGTAGCAGTAGCAGTAGTAGTAGTAGCAGTAGTAGTAGTAGTACTACCATGAACGTGCAGTACGAAACCGATTCGGCAGCACTGTTGGGTGATTCATTGATTAGTTTTTCCGGGAGCGTCAACTGGTATGGTCATTGGTCCCGTAAATGTAGTGCATGTTTTCTATGAAGGTGGCAGTGATCTTCCCCCGCTGGATGGCGAGATCCAGCGCCACCCTACACGTGAACTAGCGGGGTTTTCCTCAACCAGGTACTATATCCCATCAGCGAGACACCACCAGCAGGCACAAACTCTAAGCTCCTGACTGGCCTCCCGACATGTGTGGTAGTGTAGTGCACAGTGTGTGTGTGTGTGTGTGTATCTGTGTAAGGGGTGAGGATTCGACAAGGAAGAGGAAGGAAACTTTGCGCGCGGTCTGTGGCCCGTTGATTTGGGTACTGCTCCGTCATTCGCTTGGTAATGAACGGGGAAACCACGGAAAACTACCTATCAGAGCAACCGGCCGCTAGAATACTTCTCCAGACAACGGCTGAATTCGACTTACCTAATTACGAACCTACCTAATGTCGAAGATCCTGCCACCGTTGGGACGCACAACTGTTGAGACTTGCAGTGAGGCATAGTTTTCATGTCTTCAACAGGAGGAGCAACCATGTTTCGATGAAAATAACCTTCAAGTATCGGTATTTCAGAATCTGTTTCAAGGAAACATCTGGGGAGAAAAATTTAGAGTCAATATTGTTTGCAAGATCATTATTACCAGACTGGCTTTGAGGATCAGATTATGCACAGATGGACTCTTGATCTACGCTGGTCGGGGGATAAAGAATGCACTTGACCGATTTGGGCTTACTTGCCATCCCGATGCATTGGACGAGAGTCTGGTATGAAAGTAGGTGCATCAGGAGATGAGGACTGATCCGGGAAAGGGAACGTTCACGAGCCACCGTCATGTATCATAGTTCACATGCACTGTTCAGCCAGGAGCAAGAAACCACATCATAAACGTGTGTTTACGAAAATCATTCGTCGCAATTCTCCCGGTGCGGTGTTCAAGGCTGGCAAAGAATATTGCGAAAACAAGGGAGAAGGTAAGAATACACACGAAAAAAAACACGGTAGCGCGAAGCAATGGAGGTAACTGCTTTACTCGTCGCAGTCTAGCAAGAGCGGAAGTGAAAGAGCCACGGGGGTTGCATAACCAGCAGGCGCTGAAATTCTTCCCGCCGCGCCGTAGAGTCGCACGGGGTAGCAGAGTACAGCAAAAATACGGGCTGGCGGCAACAGATCCCGCTCCCGACCCCACATCTTTCTGCGGCTAAGACATCCCCTTGGAAGGAATAAATACTGAATCTTTTTCATGTGTGGTCGAGAAGGGAAAATATTCATCAAATTTTACGATGAAGACAAATCTATCAGTAAGTGCAAAGGGTTCATAAGAATTTTATCGGTTTTCAGATTTTGAATTCGATTTCATTTGCATTTAAAGTTGAAATGCAAACTTTTTTGGGCAATATTTTAAGTAGTATTTTTTACTTGTTCTATAATTTTACCGTTTCTAGTATATCTTTATACATTCACCTCCACTTTGCCCTGACCAACCGGTTTTACTGAACAAAATATTATATTAAATTTTATAGCAATTGTTAAGAATGCCAATATGTGTGCATTGATTTGATTGATTTGATTTATTCATGTTTCCGGGCGCGTCAACTGCTATGGTCATTAGTCCCGTTAGTGTAGTGCATGTTTTTTTTCTCGGGAGATGGCGGTGATCTTCCCCCGCTGGATGGCGAGATCCGGCGCCGACCTACCGTCGGATAGTGGGGTTACCCCCTAACCAGGACTCTCCCACCAGCGGGGCACCGCCCCAGCCGGGACAAGCTCTAAGCTCCCGACCGGTCTCCCGAAATATGTGGTAGTGTAGTGCATGTTAGTGTAAGTGTGTGTGTAAGGGGAGAGGATAGGGCAAGGAAGAGGAAGGACAGATCGCGCGCGGTCCGTGGCCCGTTTGGTAGGGTACTGCTCCGGCATTCGCCTGGGGTTGATCAGAGAAACCACGGAAAACTACCGATCAGAGCAGCCGGCCGCTAGAATTCTCCTCCAGACAGCAGCTGAATTCGACCTAGCTGAAAAGCTAGTGTCAAAAATCCTGCCGCCGTCAGGACTCGAACCTAGGACCTCCCGGTTAGAGGCGCTGCAGTGACATCAGTTGATGCACTGAGCTACCGCTACCGGTAATATGTGTGCACATATTCGCTTGAATAGCATTCGATAAATTTTCTTGTGTCGAAACACGTTGAATACACATAGCGGCACATCGCGGCAGGGCACATTTCAAACACAGTTCAAGCACATTTCAAGCGAACAGAACGAGTTCATTTGTATTTCATTGGCGTTGGGAGAGACGGAAGAAGAAAGGGTTCAAATGGTTCAGCGGCATACCATTAGTTGGAAGGAAAGACGTGCATGTACAAACACACGCAATAAAACTAATATGTCTGTGAATTATGTACTCATCTAAGCATTTGAGACTTACACGTTCTGGAAGAAAAATCTGCATGAAAATGGATGTAATTGTCCTAAACGTAGTTTACAACACTATCAGAAGCGCATTCAGCATATTTAAGAAAACTATTTTTAAATAAATTTAAAAACTGTTATTTTAATAGAGTTTTGAAGGTTTTTTTAGTAGAAGCAATCATTAAAAAGGCAAATGTACACCGGCTGCGATGGTTCAGCGGCAAAACAGTTGCGTTTGCAACATTGTTGACTGGCAGGATCTGGCATAGGAATCCACACGGTGGCAGATTTTCACCACTAGCTATGTAGGAGAAATTCAGCCGCTTTCTGAAGGAGAATTCTCTGAAGTCGGCTCCTCTGATCAGTAGTTTTCCGCGGTCTCTCCCCGATCGATATCAAGGGAACGCCGGAAGCGTACCCTAACAAATGGGGGTCATGGGCCGCGCGATTTTTCTTTCTCATCCTTCTCCTCTTCCCTCCCTCCCTCCCTCCCTCTCTCTCTCTCTCTCTCTCTCACACACACACACACACACACACACACACACACCTACACGCACTCCGCCACACATGCCGAGAGACCAGTCGTGAAATTAAAGGCTTGCCTCGGCTGGGGCGGAGCCCTGCCGGGGAGATACCTGGAGAGGAAACCCCGCAAGCCGCGAGTAGATGGATGCCGAATCTCTTGTTCAAGCGGGGGAGGGACACCGCCGCCTCCCTGGAATAACATACGCTACACCCGCGGGACTCATGCTATAACTATGCTAGATGACGCCCCCAAAACCGGTAAATTCTCACTCACTCAGTAGATTTATCGGAATTATGAATGTATTGTATTTATGTTCCAATTCAGTTCAGCTAAAGACCAATTTCAGTTTTCATTGAGTCGCAAGACTGACGTGAAAGTCTTTTCCTGCGATAGTTAATATTGGCTTTCACAGAGCTATCTAATAGTGTATTATGAAACGATGATGTAACGATGGATATTAACACACGAGTGTGATATTCCGATACGAGCTAGGAACGAGCGAGCATCGTACATTTTATTCGAGTGTATTAATACCCATTACATCGAGTTTCATACGGTACTTTATCTACGACTGAAGTTAAATTTAACTTTTACATTGAACTGCTTCTTGGTAGTCTATATACAGGATACAGCCAAGGCCACATAGCGGACAGCTCCCTTCCTAAGCTGCCGCAGGTGACTGTGGTTACCAGTCCGCCTGGAAGGGAGTACTGCGCTAGTCAAATAGGATGAAAGTGAAATTACGATCCAATTTATTTTAAATAATATTCCACGAAAAAATTACTAATAGTAAAAGACATTAAAACTGAAAAGCATAATATAATATCAAATGTAATTTGTATGTACACAATCGAATGAAACATTTACTATATTCTTATAGAACGATTCTCAATGATTAATAAAGTGTCAATACTTGGTTTGTAAACTTTTCTGTGATTAGTCAAGAACCTGTATCATAACGAAATCTGTATCGTAATGAGTATCATTATGCAACTGGTTGCAGCAATCAAATGACAGCATTATAGTACGGGAGTAGAAAAACATTCATATCGAAACTGAATGAGCACCCGGGCAACGCCGTAATATCCCAATGAAGTCATTCAAATCAACAGATTAGAATAAATGCAGAACATGATTTCGACGGATTTATAAGAAAAAATGTATATCAATCGTCTTGCTCGTCACATCTTTATTGGTATCCTGTATATTATTTCAGAGTTTCCCTTTAATAAACAATAATTCTTTACGTTAATGAGAAAGCAGAAAGCAAAGGAGAAAAGGAAGAGAAACTTACCAGAGACGCCCAAGAGGATTCTGGTGGCTGCTCTGGATACAAGTACAGGTCCAGGAGGGTCCACACTCCTCTCCACACGAACACGACGAGCGTCCCCACCACCAGCACGCTGAACAGGCAGTCGAGGACGTACAGGTAGGTGTGGCGCGTGCTCTGCAACAGGCGAGCACCGCAGTCGGCGTCGGTCGCGGCACGGTGCATTGCAAGCGACAGGACGAGTTCATTTACAGTTCATTTGGCGTTGGGACAGACGGCAGAAGAAAGGGTTCAAGTGTTTTTGTAAATTTTATGAGTCCGTAATTTTTTGGAAGGGGAGAGATTAATTTTCATCTCATTTGTACGCTGATGGCTGCAACTGTACATTTATAATTATCACCTCTTCTGGTATAATGCTCATATAAATAATAAAAAGGGGGAAGAAACATGATCTTCCTAGGGGGAAGAAACATGATCTCTTTGAATATTATGGATATGAAAAAGTTGGAATAACGTAAGTATTGCAATTAAAATAAACGTTACAATTCATTTTACATCAATATCAAGCATACATTCTTTGCCTTCTTAATCCTTTTAAAATCCGACTTAAAATGAAATACTGAAACACACACACACACACACACACACGCACATATATATATATATATATATATATATATATATATATATATGATATATATATATATTGTGACGTCACGGGGTTAGACAACCCTATAACGCCACCTTCAGCCATGTAAAGAAGCTCACTAACAGAGAGGACTAGGGTACGCGGCGGAGCGATGGCCGGTAAACGCGCCATCTGCCCACAGCTTTTCAAACTGCGACGCCCGAGTAATGTTTTTCCGTGAGGTCACGAAAGGAGGAGAATATGCACCCCTCCAAAAATTTCCCCAGGCGCGAGTATCAGAAGTATCGCGGCGCTCCTCGGAGGAGCTCTCTTTTACGGCAACTGCGACGGCGACCAGAAGAAACCCTCTTTTACGACGACTGCGGCGGCGACCAGAAGAAGCTCTTTTGCTACAACTGTAACGGCGAGTACAAATAGATAGTACAGGAGTTTACTTTAACTTGATAGTTAAAAGCTAGCTCGGAAAAGCGTATCTTAGAAAAGTGAAGTAATTAGGAGATTGAGTGCAAAATCATTCGTCGCGGTCACAATAATTCGGAGAGCAAGCCAAGTAACTGTTTTGACATCGGAATAACTTCAAAGTTGTGAAATTCGCGCAGAAGGACAGTAATTTAATCCAGCATCTCACATTGCACGCTGAGATCACACATGCCTAAAGTGTGGTAGGTCGGCCGAGCATGTGAGCATAACTCTTGCAACATTAATAATTTCGAGGCTGGAAGCGCGAACGAACGTGTACGAAGCGGTGGAAGACGGACGACCCCAGGAAGAAAGAAGCGTAGGTGAGAAGGACTTGGTCTAGAGCGAGGATAGTAAGGTTTCGGAACGAGAGAAACGTGTGGAAATTGGTGGCTTGGTGGCGTTCGAGCGGAAGAGACTGCTTTCGTCGCAACACAGCACACGAGACGAGGCGGCAACGCGGGGCGAGCGGCAGAAAATCCCCAAGGTTACCTACAGGCGAGCGACGCAGAGCTGGTGAGGTAAAGGCAGTGTTGAAAGTGGGTGAAACGTCAAAAATAGGAGGGAGAAGTATTTCGAACTGTGTGAGGGGCAGTTTCCAGGCCATTTACCGCACGAGTCAGTAGATTCATTTAAAGAAGTCTACCTTGTACAATTTTATGTAAATGATTCAGAAATTTTATATGTTTTACAGTTAATATTATCCAGAAAGATCACTTTGTTGTATTATGTTTCAAGTAATTGCTTTTGTGACATGTAAAAGGGTTTGAATTAAGTAACGTGAATGCCACATATATTTTTTTGTGTTCAATATTATAGTGAGTGCGAAGCCCAAGGCTAGCACCTGTGAAAGGGTTTCTTTGAAACAAGTATCAAATTCATTTGAAAAGAAGCCGTGCACGGAAAACTAGAGGCCAAAAGAGTAAATAGTTTAGTAGGGGAAAAACTCAGAAAGGAGTAATTAAATCCTAAATTGTAGTTGATGAAAGTGTGTTCAGTGAGTCGAGGTGACGCCTATATGTTTTGTTTTTTTGTCTTGTTTCATTTTTTCAGTGACCAGCTACTCAAAGTGCAATAACCTATTGTGAAATTGCGTCACTGTAAATTTTCTCATTGAATATATGTTCATATTATTATTATTATTTTATTTGATTCATTGTGTTAAGGGTTCAGACCTTTCTCATACCCGAAAGATCCTCCTTCCTGAGAATTGTAAGCTCGCTTCACGAGCATTCATGCTATCACGACCCACCACGTGCGGTAAAGTAGGTAGGTGGGGGTGTTACAATATATATAGGTAGTCTTGGTAGTGGGTGAGTAACGAGAACGAGCGGGTGTGAAGACGAGGCCATCAAGAAACCATCAAAGTAAATGGTTTCTGCGTCAGGAACTGAATGTAGAAATAACATCAACTTGAAGCCTACCCGTGTCATCATCAACATGAGGACCTAACGGTCATTTAGCCATCAATCAGAAAAACCGAGATCGCCAATTCAAATCGGGCGCGCAGAAGAGACCGCAATCGATAGTTCAGGGGAACGATTCCGTGAACGAGTCACGAACGGTAAGAGGAGACGCGGGTAGGAAGCGGTGTGACGAGAGCTGGCACATGGCGTGCACGGGCTGTGCGGCGTGAGTAAGACAAGGGAGTGTAATCGTAAAGCATCGAGAAGTAAATGTGTGTGGAATTATTGATGAGTGACTAGACGATTACTAAGAGCAGTGAACAAAAGTATTAAATTAAAGGCATTGTGATCCGAACGTCTATAAACGATAAATACACCAGTGAAGTGAAAGCATGTGGTGGACGGATACACGTGGGTCATCATCCATCTATGTGTGATGAAATGAACAGTTCTGAGACAATGCTCCACTATAAGAATACCGCATTCATGCACCGATCTCAGAAATGTATGGTTAAGTAGCGGAGTACTGGATTCGACACGGCAGCCACGCGGACAACACGCCGGCGACAGAGCGAGGGTCTCATCAACTTCGCGGCGTCAAGGACACGAGCAGAGGCAGCTGTATTTCTGCGTCAGGAACACGGGAATCATCAGATAAGTAGCGGAATTTGCAATATTCGTGGAAATCGGGTAGAACACAACATTACAGTCGTACGGATCAGAGGGTACAATGAGGGAGAGAGTATAATGATGAACCTTCACAAAGATACAAAGCAAAAAGAATATATTATAACTGTGTAATGTTAGCTAATAAAAACAACACTGAATGTAGAATTAATGGGTAATATAATATTATAATGAATGATATGTCATTATGTATTTGAGTGTGGGAGCTCCCAGATGGTTCAATATGTTTCAATAACATTGATGAGAAAAGATGTTAATTTATGTTAATACAGTGCAATTCAATGAGACCATCAAGAACAAGCGCCGGGGCAGGCTCTCGAAAGGGGTAGTGCTGCTCCAGGACAACGCTAGGCCTCATGTGGTAAAGAAGACCCTCGCGCTCCTTGCAAAGTTTCGCTGGGAGGTCCTGGAACATCGTCCTTACAGACCCGATATCTCCACATGCAACTCCGATATCTTTGGCCTCTTAAAATGTCTTTTGAAAGGTCAGAGATTCACTTCCGTCCAGGACGTCCAAGCCACCGTGGAAGAGTGGATCCGTCAGAAACCCAAGAGTTTTTACACGGAAGCCTTCCGCTCACTTTCCAAGCGCTGGGATAAGTGCATCAAAGTAAATGGTTATTATTTATAGGAGTTCTGTTCCAAATGAAATGAAATTCGCATGTTGGCATTAAAGTTTATTTTCATTTCAATGCAGTCTCCTTTCCATTTGCCAACACCTTATATAAGTATATGGATGTTTGTTTGGCCCATGCGTTGCCGATACGCGGACAAGGAACGGAGTTCGTTGCGACTATGTATGTGTGTGTATATATATATACACACATATATATATATATATATATATATATATATATATATATATATATATATATATATATATATGTATATATATATATATATATATATATATATGTATATATATATATATATATATATATATATATATATGGGAAAGTCAGAATAAATATTACGAATGGCTAAGGCATGTAAGGGAGACGAATATATGATGGAAAACTTCATATAACGAAGTTACACACGTGACCTTTCTCCCTGATGGTTAAGCAACACAACATGCAGTGATATTCGGCGGGTACACGAAATCCCCTTGAGCGCCATAACATGACCTGCCGCTCATCAATTCTTGAGCAGTTGCCTGACAATGAAGGGGGAGATCACATGCGTAGCTTCGTTATATAAAATTTGCAATATTCGACTCTCCATATGCTCTAGAAGTTTGTAACATTTCTTCTGAGACATTCTGTATGGCATAGTGGGACCATGACACTGACACCGTGTGACTTCCTGTGGCCACTACAATGTGATCACCCCACACAATTAGAATTGATCCGGTGAGTGCTTCTTTGAGTGGTGCACAGTGTACGGTGAGTGGTTCGTTCTATGTGGCACATTTTACTTTTTACAGAATATAGGAAATTATACGTAGCTAGAAAAGAGTAAATCTTGTTTACAACATATAATAACTAGTGATGCTACGTAATGGTACAGATGTTCTCGTAGTAAGGTTTTCTAATATCGTTGGTGTGGACTTTCTTCACGGTCTTGCCCCATTCTCTTGCCAGCTGCCATCTGTTGACCCCCAAAATACAATTTTTTGACATTTTCTCAATTTTTTGGTTTTCTAATAATAGAACCGAAATATAACTTTAGGAATTTTAAAGAAGAGCAACACCTCGTCATATATGTCAATTTTCCTAGAAAAAGTTGAAGCCGTTTTTATGAAAATGGTGTTTAAGCGTTACTGTAAATTCGAAATTTGAAGCTCTTTTACACAGAAAATTTTGGAGTTTTCGAAAAACTTAATTTGAAGTCTTTTGAAATACTTTAACTCTTACAAATTGCTGGAAATGTGCATATTAACGGCGTGAGAGATATTTAAAAATAATTATATTTGTGTATTTTTATAAAACAAAAGAATACAGCAAAATGAACTTTATGTAATTTTTAACAGTGCAATTAGCACTACCCGTTGGAAAAAATTGAAGAAAAAATTTGGAGCCATTATTGAGAAAATGGCGTTTGAGCGTTTCTGAAAATACGGAATTTTGAGTTCATTTTAACAGAAAGCTGTTGAGTTTTCGAGAAACTTTATAGGACATTATTTAAGTCACATATACAATTATGTGAACAAATTTCCGAAAATGGAGATATTAACGACGTGAGAGACAAGGCAATAAAATTACCTTTTTGTAATTTTTGAAAATATAAAAGAATAGAGCATAATGACGTTTATGTCATCTTATAGAATGCATAGCACTATCCCTACCAAAAGTTTAACGAAAAAATTTGGGGCCGTTTTTGAGAGAATCTTGTTTTTGTACTTTTTTTAAATTGCAAATATTGCACGCAATATTTTACGAAAAATACTAAAATTTTCAAAAAACCGTACATGACCTGAATGGAAGATCTATTTATGGAAAACAAATTTCATTTGAGGGAAAATCGCTATCTTTAATTTTGTAGTTGTAGAAAGACGCCGAAAAAATTCCAAATTTTGAAACTTTCGAAAATTCAGAGTTCACCGTGAAAAATGGACCTATGCCACCTTTATAAGTGTACTTTACTCTATTTTTACATGAAATTTAAAGAAAAATTTGAAGTCGTTTTTGAGAAAATTTTGAAAATGTCTGGGGGGCTTCATGCAAAGAACCCCTAAATTATGAAGAACGTTTTTCAAAATCTCTGCGCCTCGAGTTGAGCCAGAAAATTATCTATTTTGGAAAAAATCCTACGCATGGTTTAGGCGCTAGCGGTGTTCACAGACAGACAGACGGACAGACGGACAGACGAACAGACGGACAGACGGACAGACGGACAGACGGACAGACGGACAGACGGGCAGACGGGCAGACGGGCAGACGGGCAGACGGGCAGACGGGCAGACGGGCAGACGGGCAGACGGGCAGACGGGCAGACGGGCAGACGGGCAGACGGGCAGACGGGCAGACGGGCAGACGGGCAGACGGGCAGACGGGCAGACGGGCAGACGGGCAGACGGGCAGACGGGCAGACGGGCAGACGGGCAGACGGGCAGACGGGCAGACGGGCAGACGGCCAGACGGGCAGACGGGCAGACGGGCAGACGGGCAGACGGGCAGACGGGCAGACGGGCAGACGGGCAGACGGGCAGACGAGACGGGCAGACGGGCAGACGGGCAGACGGGCAGACGGGCAGACGGGCAGACGGGCAGACGGGCAGACGGGCAGACGGGCAGACGGGCAGACGGGCAGACCGGCAGACGGGCAGACGGGCAGACGGGCAGACGGGCAGACGGGCAGACGGGCAGACGGGCAGACGGGCAGACGGGCAGACGGGCAGACGGGCAGACGGGCAGACGGGCAGACGGGCAGACGGGCAGACGGGCAGACGGGCAGACGGGCAGACGGGCAGACGGGCAGACGGGCAGACGGGCAGACGGGCAGACGGGCAGACGGGCAGACGGGCAGACGGGCAGACGGGCAGACGGGCAGACGGGCAGACGGGCAGACGGCAGACGGGCAGACGGGCAGACGGGCAGACGGGCAGACGGGCAGACGGGCAGACGGGCAGACGGGCAGACGGGCAGACGGGCAGACGGGCAGACGGGCAGACGGGCAGACGGGCAGACGGGCAGACGGGCAGACGGGCAGACGGGCAGACGGGCAGACGGGCAGACGGGCACGGGCAGACGGGCAGACGGGCAGACGGGCAGACGGGCAGACGGGCAGACGGGCAGACGGGCAGACGGGCAGACGGGCAGACGGGCAGACGGGCAGACGGGCAGACGGACAGACGGGACAGACGGGACAGACGGACAGACGGACAGACGGACAGACGGACAGACGGACAGACGGACAGACGGACAGACGGACAGACGGACAGACGGACAGACGGACAGACGGACAGACGGACAGACGGACAGACGGACAGACGGACAGACGGACAGACGGACAGACGGACAAACGGGCAAACAGACGGACGGACGTTTTGGAAAAAAGAAACACCTTTTCGGTATCAGGGGACCACAAAACGTGTATTTCCGTTGAAATCTCGAAATCGATTTTCCGCAGCCCTACATAACTTTCTTTATATGTATATACTCCATGTATACGTACGTATACGAGAAAGTAAAAAAACTCATTTTTAAACATCAAAAATGGTTTAGGATGAAAGCGAATGGAGTAAAAAATATTTATTGAAAAGCGGATCAACTCCATTTCCTCTACATATTGATTGTTATTTTGTAAAATGTATGTAATAATATACATATGAGATACTTCATTTGGGGAACAAATAGACCACCATCTTTACCTCAATCAGAGGAACAAATGTTTCTTATGATATTTTTCTGTGAAACGTTTCGTAGTAATTTCTTGGCGATTTCTCTTTTACTGTAACGTTCACAAGACTGTGCTTTTAGTGAATCGAAGTTCCGAGTATAATTCTAAGTACTGTCGAAGAAAAAATATTTTCAGGATACAAACGAAGAAAGTGCAAATTTTGAATTGGCACCGTTGGGACACAAATTTCAAAAGCCTTGTAACGCGCACAACCCTGTGATCACGCCCGATTTGAGATCGTCGGGAACTTAACCCGCCAGCCGGTCGTCAGAATTTCAATACACTCGCTGTTAGCAAATGACGCTAATGATCTCGTGAGTCTACAACAGCGTTTTGAGCCATGGAAATGCGCCACTAGGAGCAAAGACGAAATCAAAAAAGGTGCAAAATACACTTTCTACGGAAATCTATAGAATATACACAAACACACCTATAAAAATGTCTATTTTCCATATTTTGAATGCTTGTTTTAGGTTACAAGTTCAGTCTTTTTTGCTGATTAAAATTCTCGAATGACCCTTCTAAGGGTGCGAACTTTTGCAGCAATGTGGGTCCTTCAAAACACACCAAAGTCGCGTGTAACAGTTGGATCTCAGGCCAATCATTAGCTGGCGAGGTAGAAGTGGGTTGTCGCACCAGCCTGCTGGGGCACTGGCTGCTCGAGTGGGAAGGGGAGAGGGGAGGATGTGTGGAGGCGGGGCTCGGTAGGCACGTGCGGCAAGGACAGTGCTAGGAGCGGAGGCCCCAACCCACTCAACGAGGGCAAAAACGTTTTTCCACACCCCCGTTTCACACTTCAAATACGAAAGGCAAAGTCTCACTCAACATTTTGCTTCATTTTTATTATACAGTTATGATCTGTTTACAAGCTCAGAGCCGTTCTTGCGTCTATGACTAGCATCCTGGCTAAAATTGTGTTGCCTACGAGGCAAGTCAATAGAGTCACAAATGGGATAATATTTTCTTTGTGCGTTCATTTAAAACATTTTTGAACGAGTCACGCGGCTAGAAGTGTTTGTGAACTAATGCATTGATTATACCTTTCAAATTCAATAAGAAAGCATCGATGACATACACATTACTATTGAGTTGGTAGATGATGCAAAATTAACCTTTAGCTACAAGCTCAGCGGTACTTCTTAGAGTAATTTCCCCTTTTTCATTTTTCGACGAATCTGCTTGAGGGAGAGAGGGATGGATTATCATGTATTATTTCATCAAGAATCATAATGTGAGTAGGTACTTCTATGTTTTCCAACTAATTGTCAGATGCCATCAAAGTATGAACTCTTATTTCGTCACATCGTGCCGCTAGCGTGTATTTGCTTAACTATTACTCTGGCATGCCGTTCCACAATCATCCAATGTGTAACTCTACACATTTTGTCCATTTTATTCTGGTTATTATTGTTACTAGTAACATTTACTTACGATCGGCACATTGTCTTCATAGTCTTAGAATTTTGATAAAGCATTATTTTTATTTAGTGAGTTTTTTCATGATTGTATTAAATTTCTGTTTGACAGATAAATGATATAAAATAATGCGGAAGCTGATTGTTCCAAATACTTCCTCTTAATGTAAAAAACATATATGTGCATGGAGAAAAAACGAAGCCCTTTGACAAAAAGATCGCATGAAATATTTATTATCAACAAGGACAAAATCGTGTCTATTACCTTCAATTCATATTACTGAATTTTAATTATTCTTCGGACCTATAGTACCGGGAGCGGTAGCTCAGTGCATCAACTGATGTCACTGCAGTGCCTCTGACCGGGAGGTCCTAGGTTCGAGTCCTGACGGCGGCAGGATTTTCGACACAAGCTGGAAAGCTAGGTCGAATTCAGTCGCTTCTCATTCTAGCGTCCGGCTGCTCTGATCGGTAGTTTTCCGTGGTTTCTCCGATCAACACCAGGCGAATGCCGGAGCAGTACCCTACCAAACGGGCCACGGACCGCGCGCGATCTGTCCTTCCCCTTCCTTGTCCTTGTCCCCCCTTACACACACACTTACACTAATATGCACTATACTACCACATATTCCGGGAGACCGGTCGGGAGCTTAGAGCTTGTCCCGGCTGGGGCGGTGCCCCGGTGGTGGGAGAGTTCTGGTTAGGGGGAAACCCCACTGGCCGACGGTAGGCCGGCGCCGGATCTCACCATCCAGCGGGGGAAGATCGCCGCCATCTCCCGAGAAAAACATGCACTACACTAACGGGACTAATGACCAAAGCCGTTGACGCGCCCGGAAACACGAAAAAATCAATCAATCAATCGGACCTATAGCATTGAACTTAACATGATCAATTATCGTTCTTTTTATGGCTAACAAATATTTCATCAGATCTTTTGCTTTTCAGCGCAGGTATTTTGTTCTCGGTGTGAAATAAACTTGTATGTGGTTTTAAAACCACCCATGTTCATGCACATGCATTTCTCCATAATAATTCCCTACACACTTCTATAACCTTTGATGGACCTTTAAATCAATTTGAGTCATAGCATCCACTAACAAAAATCAAAGAAAATGGAACTTCAGGACTGCAAGATTAAATGGACTGGAGGACTGCAAGACTATTTACGTATCTTGGCGCTAAGTCTGTAGCTAAGGGTTAAAAGAATGACTTCAGGCTTTTAGTCCCTTGCTGCATTTATTATCACGTAAACGTAAAACGATCATAAGTACTCTAAATAGCGTTATCACACTGAACAAACTCCAGAACAGACTCGTCGACGTAATCTGACCTCTCTCGTTTACCACAGAACCTCATAGTTACTTACGAGTTTTCACATTTAGAGAACTTGGGCTCATGGAAAAACATAATAGTCTTGCTGTAATAATATACTTACTGCACATTGTGAACATGAATCATGGGAATAATGCAAAATTTCTTCTAGAAAAATAATGGATGACAATCGTCTAGGATGTTGGCGAGAAGTGTCATTTTCTAATTTGCAGGAATGCACCCCTTCATTGCATTGAAAATTCGTGAATAAAAAATTAGGTATGAAACAAGCAACAACAATATTCTAAAGATGTGAGCAGCACGAATGTCACGGAATGTTCCTGGTGTATCAAAATTAATTACTTATTAATTTATTTCACTATAATTAACTAGTGGTATTGTAACAGCATATACCTTCAAGCATTTTGTGTAGAAAATTAACTTTTATAATTTTGGAAAATTCACCAAGTTAATCGAAAATTGGTCCAGCGCTGTTTCTTTAGGCTTACTTCACTCTATCCAAGAAAGAATTAAAGAAACATTTTAGAGCCATTTTTAAGAAATGTTTGTTTATAATATTACTTTTATTTCACTGAAAGTTACTCAAAAACTATTTACATTTTCATACAACGAAAACGAAACCAACACAATATTTGTAAGTGTGCTTTGCTCTATCCAAGAAAAAAAGTACACATTTGCAGACATTTTTGAGAAACTTTTGAAACTATCATTGAGACTTCTGGTTAAGTATCCTCCAAAATCAATATATCCGTTTCAAACTCAAGGGGCCTCGAGTTCGGAGAGATCGACTGGAAAAGCATTCATTTCACAGAAAATCATATAAATTGTTTTCGCGCTAGTGTGTTCCACATAGGAACCCACAACAGCTGGACTCTAACCATTCAACGTATTAGAGAATGTGATTTACTATATATTTGAGCCATAATTTTCACTTTTTTGGGATCAGGGATCCATAACATACATTTTTTCTGTCGAAAAATCGCCACTTTTACAATACTTACAAAGTATACAAAAAGGGTCCTTCGACATCCTGTCCCTTGTTCAAACGTCATGACCGGATGGAGAATTGATTCTCTATTTCCATGTTTCGTGACACCGTTTTACAGAAATTAGATCATCTAATCTCTCTCCAAAAATTAAATCCCTCCAACGTCAAGTCCAGTCCGCCTCCAATGTAGAACAACGAACGTAAAGGCAGCAGTGCTGAAAGTAGTATTAAATTATCTATCCTATGGTGTTATTTGTGGGAAGGTGGCTATTAGCCTGGGTTCCGCACACTATCGTCGCCCCACGCATCCTTAAGCTCTCCCTTGGCGCGGGTCTAGCGGACCTTCTTCGAACAGACGTCCTCTGAGGCACTAGTGTAATTTTCCACCACCAGACGTTGGTCTCAGTTAACTATATCGAACTGTCTGGTGGGGAGATGTGAGGTGACGTTAGAACAGGACATTACCAGAGGGATTTAATTATTTTTTTCCATTATTTTTATTTTAAGTCGCATAAACTACTTAGGTCATAAGCGACTAGTACAGTAATACAATTACAATTCTAAGAAAATATCGATATTTTTACAAAATTATAACACTTTTTCTTGGAAACTTGGTAATGATAAGATGACATTGAAATTTTCATTTTTAGGCACTTTTTCTCTGTTCGATGTGTATGGGGCATTTCAGAAGGATGTGCTGTAATGATAGATTTCTATTGCAGATGGAACGTTTTCAATTAAAAATTTATGAGATAATTTAGAATGGTTTGATCGAATTCTTGAAAAAGCAACTTGATCATGACGATTAATAGAGGGGCCAAAGAAATTAGTTATATTTTTATGAATTTTGCTGGATTTTTCGTTTAGCCATGATTCGTGCCATTGTATATTTAATTTATTTCTAATCTATTTCCAAATATCTTGAACTCTTGATTGTATGAAATATCTTGATTTAATTTTATCGGGCTCCTGCCACGGTTCTCATGTCTCAAGAATGTCAGGGCCACTGTCGGATGTGCCGCCATTCCAAAATACGCGTACCCCAGTTGGGATCGAACCCGGACACCGGTGGTTGAGGGAAGTAAACTCACCAATCACCCATTAAGGCAGTGAGCTTAATATAAGAATTCAGTGGGTACGTGCAGTTTGAGAATAGGCGGAATAACACAATCGAATATTTGCATTTTCTGTCAAAATCGAAACTAATTATTTTAAGTAATTTTGCCGAGTTCTTAAAGATATAACTAAATCATACACTTTTCACATGGCGGGAGACTGCATATTTTCTTTCAATTTCTGGAAATTAGTAATGTAGAGAAATAAATTCTGAACATTTTCAAGAGTCCTTGTGCGTAGCCGCTCAAAGTAAGTGATAATGTTTCTTGTGACCATCTCAACTAGTAGACCAATTTGCATCAATATTTTTATTTAGAAGGAAAGGCCGACTACAATTAGCAGTATTTTTTAATGCTGAAGGTTATAAAATTCACTCTACTAAGGAAAACAAGTAAATTAGCAGCTCACTATTGAAAAATTGGTAGGCGGGTGTCCGCACGGTCGGGAAGCCCGAAAAGAAAAAAAAAAGAAAAAAAATTGTGGTGCTACAACGGCACATACTTCCTCACATTATTTCTAAGTGCTCCACTAAATTTTATTACTACATAATAATGCAAAAATGTTTTCAACCAGCGACAATTATTTTCTGTATCAAAACTCGAAGTCAGGTCCTCCGAGTTAACTCGTCATTAACCATACCACTACGCTAACAGAAGTTCCGCAAGGTTCGAACTTGGGCTAACGCTTAAAAATGTTGGAGAGTTTGCTGAAAATGGCACCAGCATCATGTTTTTTACCGACCTTTATTACATACGACGAGAAAATATAATGAAAAAAATAGTACAGTTTTTTAGAATTTTTTTATAAATTGCATTAATTTCAGAAAAAAATTGTGCAAAATCTACTCGTTTATTTAAAAAATGTACATAACATTTCTTAAAGTTTACAACAGACTTCGTTTAAAGTAACAATCGCCATTTTCAATTGGATAGTTTAGAAAAATATACTTTTTCCATTTTTCGAATATACGGAGAGCTCGCCAAAAAATGGGACTAGCACCATACTTTTTACCGCCCCTTGATACATATGAGAAGAAACTTTTAAAAAAATCAAGCAGTTTTTGAAAAAAGTTAAAAAAAATTAAAATTGCCCCAAATTACAAGAAAACTACTCATATTTTTGAAAACTTGAACATGACCATCAAGATCTGCTTTTAAAGAACAGATTTCATTAAGCAAATAATCTAGAAATAATCTAGGAATACATTCAATATTGTAGATGTAGCAGGACGCTACAAAAAATTGAACTTTTGAAATTTTCGAAAAATTAGAGATTTCAACCAACATGAGATACGCACCATTCTTTTAAGCGTCCTTTATTATATCCGATGACACAGTTTAATTAAAAAATTGGTGCCAATTTTGAGAAAATTTTGAAAATGCTTTTGAGGCTTCATGTAAAGTACCCTCAAAAATCAAAATATCTTTTCGAAACTCCCGAAGCCTCGAGTTCGTTTAGATCGATCAGGGAATATCAACTTTGGAGAAAAAGGGTTGAACAGTTTAGGCACTAGCGTTGACCAAAATCTGACTGGCGGACAGATAGACAAACAGACGTTTCGCCGTCAATGCAATAGATTTTTCGGTATCATCCATGGGTTCTGGCTACACTACCCCAGAGGAAATATATAGTAACAGGATTTACCGAGTTTTTCGTTTCTAGTACAGGTAATAAGTTTTTTTCTGCGGAAAATTTGCCATTTTCCGGCGCACGATTACATAACTTTCTCTTCTTATGAACTAAGTGCGAGAAAGTAAACAGAAAAGAAAAGAGGGGACGTAACAATCAAATGTTGTGTGTGGATTGAAGGGCAATCCACATAGGTGTTACAGAAAACAGACCAGGATAAGCAAGTGTGGATTTGAGAATGAAAGTCCAAATGCAGTGGTTGGATATTATTAAGTTAAACTAGACACAAATCTTAAGGGTGCTACATTCATTCAAACCCAATGAATCAGAAAAAGACATGGAGAATGAAGCAAGGCTATCATGTGTATCAGATATGATGGTAATTGTTATTGTAGTTTAGAATGCTGTCGTTTGGGGGCGAGCAAAGTAAGCAGTTGTTGCCCCTTTAACGCCAGGGTAAGCAAGGAAACAGAAGACATACAGGTGAATTTTTTACAAGAAACCAACTGGTCGTTAATAACACATTGCATTAATATTATCCACAAAGAAATACGTTTTGAAGACTCGTGATGGCCAACTGCCTTGCTAGATTGGCTATATTCCATTCAAATATCAGACTAAAGATCCTAGCACTTATGTTGCTTCCCTACTCTATTCTCATGACACATGTTTCTCTATTTATTTCCACGCGATGAAACCGAATCTGAAGTCACAATAACAATCCTACTATATGTTTTAAATGACAAAAAACTATCGTCACATAGTATTTTTTGTTTTCGGGAGTTGTTGTCAGACCCAAAGACTTGACGCATATTTCTCTAGGTATGTCGACATACTGAATCAGAATCTGAAACCAGAATTCCGCCACCATCCTCCAATTCTTTTAAATCGCAAAACAACATCCCAAAAAACCGCCGACACCAGTTTTACAACGAAAACGCAATAACTTGAACACTGAGCACGGCCACACAAAAAAATTACAAAGGAATTTTAAGACGTCATAATAATCCGCTTTATTACCTTACGCAAGTCTTCAAAAACCAACTCTCTATCGAACACTGGCATCTTGCGTTTAGGTTACACGGTTGCACAACCTCAGATAAACAAAAAAATGCCGGATAAAATCCGGAAAAAAGATTTCTATCATTGAGTCAAACGAATACTGTTATATTGTAATTGCTCGGATTAATTATTCTGCCAGAATAATGTGTAAATGTGATTGTCAATGTTTGAAATTCTTCCAAGATATTTAGACATTTACAAAGAATGTTGAAAAAATAAAGAATTCATATTCTAGTTGCTAGAATTCTTTCTTAAGTTATTCCCTTCCCGAGGCATATTCTCTTATTGTCTTCCTGTTGATGTACTTTTTATTTACGAGCGCATTAGTCAGTTTCGGCTCTCCACGACATAAACAACATTCTGTTAGTGTAAATGTAAATATAATAGCACAAAATATGAAAGTTACTTTTCCTAGCGATTTACCCAAGCATCGCGTACGCGAAGTGTGTTCATATTCCATTCTGAACACTATTGCCTGCAAAGTCTGTCGACTGAATTTAGCCAGTGAGAGGTCAGATATTTCTTAGAGGCAATTTTACTCATCATGTAGGCTCCCAAGGTTTCTTCAAATTTCGTGTGTGGAGTGTGATTTCGGTGAACGACATGCAGGATCCGTCTTAACACTCCGACGCGCCTACTTCGTGAAACGAACCCTATAGCACAAGCAAATTATAAGCATTTTTGTATATTGTTCTATTTCACCAATATTTCCACTTTTATTTCTTCAAATATATTTTATATTTATTATTATTTTTATTATTATTATTATATTTATTATTATTATTATTATTATTATTATTATTATTATTAATTTAATTTGGTGTTCATTTCTCTAAGAAGTTGGCTTGATATTGTTGCAACTCTCGAAGTATTCTGATGATTTCTGAGGATATCTGACGTTGCTTGAGAGTGTGGTGGCGTAACCTGTGATACCGGTCACCGGACTGTGAGAGGAAACCTTAAGTCAACGCAAAGTTACATATGATTATGATTATACACAGTAACCGTGATTCCGAGGATGAAAACTAAAATTCTTAATCTCTTGTGTCAAGATTGACAATTACAAATGTTAAATGTCCTACGTCAATGTTTGTGTTTCCTCTATTATTTTTAAATAAAAAACAAATTATTATATTATTTTGTTTTGGTGTTGTTTACAATAAGAATAATCTTTAAAAAACGAAAGAAATCTCCAGGTATATTTAATGTCAATGCTACTGACATAAATGCAGAATTGTTCTAACATTGCGAGTATTGGCAGGTTAAGTGTTATCAGCTAATATTTAATTTTTACGTATGTTGATTGTTACACGTTCGGGGACTTTTTCTGTTTGGTTTTTAAGTAAAAACAATTATTTTTAATGGTTTGGTGTTTTTATTCTTGCGCGTGCTGTGTGAAATCTTTTAGAAATCTCCAAAAAGACATGGACGGTCCAAACAACGCCGCGCGAGCTGAGTCGTTATGAAAAAAATGCGCGCGCGGTGCAGGGTTAAGATATGCTATTTTTATCTCCTCACGACATGATGCGTATTTTGAAATTCATACCCAAGCGATCAATTTTGTAATTTCTTCAGAATTCAGATAATCACCTTGTTCGCGAATGCAAATTTTGGCTGATTTATGCATAACACTGATAAGTTCGTAAATGTAGAATGCAATTTAGAGGAGTTTGTGGCAACGTATAATGGACAAAAATATCTACCTACACTCGGAACCGAACCTACCACTCCTCCAGTTCTGGAACAACACTTTGACACAGCGGTCCATTCGCTGCTCTACTACTCTTCTTATAACAACACGCCTTAAATTAACGAAACTTATAAGCAACATTACGTATACAAAAATTAACATCAATTTAGTTTCAAGGGCAGGAATCTCGGAAGTCTTTTACCTCTGTACTACTACTATTAGCTCTCAATAGGCGTTAAAATATTTTATGCTCTCTCCAATCACATAAATTTAATCTTCATAGCTCAGTCTAGAGAAAGTAGTTTTTAATAAATCGTTAGATATTGTCGGCAGACAGGGATGTCTATCGAGATCTACCTCTCGGGCCAAGGAATTTTCGACGCGAAATTTTGTTTCCACTAGTGTACATGAAATCATTTAGAAAACAAAGAGTGAATGACTTCTTTCCACTGGCATACATTTGAAACGAAAATATACATGAAATATAAAAGAATGTAATCAAAATTCCAGTCTATATTGTTTGGAACAAATCTGGCAAACATATGTTTGTATATAGTATTATTCCACGCCTCACTCCGCTTCAGCTTGCGCGTGTACATGCCTTTCTGAATTTCGAGGGAAATGAGTCTGGGAGGTTGTCCGTGCTCACAAAAGCGCTTGGCTCCCCAGACAGAAAGTAGCTCGTCAGAGATCAGTTTGACATGCCTGTGTTAGAGGAAGTAATGTATTACATATAGGAACAAGATTTATCCACTTTTTGTTACGAGGGCCCGGCAATAAAAGATTTTCTGTCGAAAAACGTCGATTCCCGCCGCACGAGCACACTACTTTCTCGGTACTTCTTATGCAATGAGGCAAGAATCTAAAAGAGCATAGTTACGGTTATCGTTGAACTCTTTGAAATTTGCAATTGCAAAAGTTTCAAATAATGCCATAAAATAGTTCTATTTTACTAGTCCTAGTTTAAATAACATTTGCGTGCAATTACACGTGATTAAAAAATGCATTTGAACTTAAATACATCCACGAAATTATAACCTAAACTTTGCCCATTGTTAGAATTATATGGCGAATTGAAGTTTTGAGGGGAGAAATGACGCCTAGGCGGAAATATTTCTTTCAAAATGTCGGATAGATGGCGCCTTGGATGTCGCATGGAGCGGCTGAGTTTAGTTGGAAGCCAATATTGGCGCGGTCTCTGCCACGATTCAGGCTGGGAGGTCTTGGTATTCGAGTTCCGACGGAGTTGATTTTCGACACGAGTTAGCTTGGACGAATTCATCCGCTGTCTGAATTGGTCATGCGATCGGCTGCTCCATTCAGTAGTTTCCCGTGTTTTCTCCCATCGATACCAGGAGAATGCCGGAGTACCCTGGTAAGCAGGTCATGGATAACGTGCGATTTTTCTTTCCTCTTCCTTTCCCTAACTACTAAACCTCTTACTAACACTTAACATACACTATACAACCACGCATTTCTGGAGCTTAAAGCTTCTCTTTCTGATGTTAGACAGGGATTAGCCCGCAAGTCGACTGGCCGAGGCTGGCACACTACGATCTCACCATTCAGCGGGGATGAACACCGCCACCCAAGGGATACAAACTTTCATTACACTAACGGAACTAATGAACATAGCTGTCGACGTGCCCGGAAAAAATGAATACTTTGAATATTTTCTCATGTCGAGCTAATTCAATCTGATTAACTCATGCGAAAAAATCCTTTTATTATAGCAATTTCTCCATTATAAATTTTTAATTATAAATTTACTTATAAATTATAATAATTGTAATTACAATATTTATAAAATTTTACTTTTAATAATGTGTTATCTTAGTTTACGACGGGGAACGTTTACGAAAGAGTTATTTCGGAAAATATTGATAGTAAAATTAATCGTTACTTAACACTACATAAATGGCTCATGCCCCTACGTAAACAAGCGCAATATCTTCTACCCTCTAGCGTTAAGTCATTTATGGATGGCCCACCGGGATAGGTGGCTCATGGCATTAACTTATGTCATTGTAGTGCCTCTGACCGGGAGGCCCTAGGTTCGAATCTCAATGGTGGCATTTCCGATACTAGCTTGTCAGCAAGATCAATTTGATCAGCAAGATCGAGCTTGTCAGCAAGATTTCCACTGTGTGGAGGAAAATTCTACTGCTTCGATCGTCTGTTTTCCTTGGTTTCTCCGATCAACGTCAGGCGAATGCCCGAGCCTAACAAACGGGCCACGTACCGTGCGCGATATTTCCTCCCCATTCCTTGTCCAATCCTACTCCTTACTTACAGACATACACAGTTACATGCACTCCACTACCACACATGTCGGGAGCTTAGAGCTTGTCCAGGCTGGGGCGGTGCCCCGCTTTTGAGAGATACCTGGTTCGGGAAAACCCCGTTAGCCGACGGTAGGTTGGCGCCGGATCTCATCATCCAGCGGGAAATATCACAGCTAACCTTCAACGATCAAACATGCACTGCACTTACGAGACTAATGACCTTAGCCGTTCACGCGCCCGGAATCACTAATCAACTAACCAATGAATTGCCCTTTAAATATCCTACGCGAGGACATTAGTCTCTACTTGTCGCGCGAGTAGCGGATTGTTAAATGAATTTGAAAATAATTTTATATTGTGAAAGACACGTTAATCCCAGATTACTATAAAAGAAAATTTCTCAATGGTATTTATATCATTAACAATGAACCTAATTGTGTCGGACACATATTTTGGATACGGCACAGACAACAGTCACATTTGCAATGACAGAAATTCTAGAACTGTGGATAGTCTCCTTAACATGTGGACGACTGGCAAATATTTGGTTTAGAATTGCTGATACGATGATAACTATCTATCGGGGCTATTTATTGACTCAGCACGTTTATGAAGTTTTTTCTAAAATGCTTCTGGAGTTAATAGAAGATATCTCGATTAATATTCACAGAAAAAAATGACGGTACACTCGCACATTTCGTCTTAAATTGTGGAAATAATTAAAATGTACATTTTCCAAATATTTGGATAGGTAGGCGAGGTCCAGTTGCTTTACTGGCAGCCCATCCAGATGGATTTTTGCATGTGTGCTTTCCGTTAACCATACAGTGAAGAAATTTAATATCTAGTGAAGTTTTTGATACATATTACTTTGCGAATTTTAATTAGAAAAGTGCAATATAGGACCGCAACAGTAGCTCACTACAGTAGTATCTTAATCAAGCATTAACATGTTCGAAGATAATGCATGCAATCCGCGATTGCTGAGTCCTGAGCTATCTCTAAATTTTCCAAGACAAGTAATCGGTATCTCGTTTCGTTGAAGTTCGTAGACCAACGATAATATTTGATGACGTACGATGAACAACTTGCTACACATATTCAATGGAAAGTTTATTGAACTCTGATAAAGCGACAGGATAAATTTATTTATTTATCGTCAAAGCAACAGTAAAGATTCAATATACCACTTATCAAATATACTATTTTCACCTCACAATGCAAACATATATCCATAAATCTATTATTTAAGCAATCACATGCGAGATAAGTAGTGGAATATGTTCCTTACAGACGACTGCTCAATCTGCGAGTGTACTTCGGTGCGCCTTCGCATATGTTCACATAGTGACGCACGTGTCGGTGGGGCATTGACTCAGCCTCCCCTTTCGGCAATTGGTTGCGCCACTCATTTCCACAAGATTCGGATGGCACATAGCTAGCAAACCTTGCCACTTTTACAAGTCTGCCATTACTTAAAAAAATGCACTTTAATATGCCAATAAGCTGTTCAGGTGGCCTGAAATACGCGTATTCCAAAGCGACCGGTTGAATGCTCCTGAAACATTTTCATGACGAGAGAGATGAATTCCTTTTGAATATTGTCGCGGTCGTTGGAAGCATCATAACGGCCCGGAAGAAGAGCGCCAAGGAATGAAACACCGGCGCTATGGTTGGCCACAATTTAAAAAATTCAAAAAGCAATCACAAATAAACACGTATTTGAAAACTGGGTAAACCTAGGATTCTATGCGATGTGAAAGAATCAACAGAGCAATATTTGTACTTCTCTCTTCAAGAGGATCTGTTTACAAGATCAGCGAGCAGGGCCCTTTAAGGAGGTATGTTCGTGCCGTCAAACACTTGACCATTTATTACTTCAATATATTAACAATAGCTGCGTGTAAAGGTTAACAGCGCATTTAAATATTTTTTGTAAATAGTTGAAAGAGATGTATTAATAGTTGCTTTAGAAAAACAATGTTTACTAATAAATTTAGTCTTTCGCATGATTTTTCATTTTCATGGGTTGGTTATTCCTTATACAGATTAGGTTGATGTTGACGGCCCTATACTTTTCTTTCTTTCTTTCTTTCTTTCTTTCTTTCTTTCTTTCTTTCTGCGTTATATATTAGTTTGCATTGTTTGCATTGAAAGTGAATAATCGTCAAATAGCTAGTGCATAAAAAACAACAACAACAACAACAGTGCTGACAAAAGCATGATTTGTACAACATAACTCCTAGGCCGAGAGCTAATAATTCCGATTGCGATGAATTTCGCAACAGTTTTTTTTTTTATTAATTTCTTCCTAGAATGCCCGATGTAGTATGCTAGATTTAATATCATCTAATTCCTCAAAACATTTACTACGTATTGAATAAAAAAAAGTACTTTCACTGCATAACTTCTTCAATAACTTAAATGAACTTATGCCCGCAAAAGTTTTTCCATAAGAGTCTGTACTAATTAAAACTTCTATTATTGAAAAATTAGGTCGGTAAAGGACAATTTTTTTCTTACCATCTTGAAGAATAGAGATTTACTTTCATTGGGGGGGGGGGGTCTTCACCGTAGTCAATCTAACCTTGAAGGCACAGAGCTCTTCCCCGGAAGTTCACGCAGGTTACGAGACAGGTACGAGTAGTTCCCCGGAGCAGTGAGTTCGGACTGAGGAGGATGGGGGTGGGGGTGGGGGGCACGATCGCACGCACTCCGTGATCCGTCGTACAGGGTGCTGTTCAGGCAGTCGGCATTCACCTACAAGTGCTTACACAAACCACGATGGTCATCACATCGGCACGCTCCTCGCCACCGATAATGACCAGAAGAGTAAAATTTATTTTGTTTTGCTCTCAGAAGAGCACGCTAACTATAAAGAGAGTGGGGGATTGCAGTACTGATTTGCACCACTGAACTGCAACACAAATGTGAAAATGTCTTATGACTTCGACATCTATATCTAGGAAGCGAGGAAACGATTTATATCCAGTAGCAGAAATAAAAATTAGAAGAAAAATATTGTCAAGCTACACAACGGAAATATTAAAGACGAGCTTACATTCGTTTATCGTGGATAAAAACAACCCTGCCAGCCTGAATAGCCGAGGTTACTAAAGCTGCAGGGTCATAGCTGAATCGCGTCGAAGAGTCGTGAGTTCGAATCCCGCCTCTGGCATGGATGTTTGTGTTGTCCTTACATATTCCCTCTCCAGTTATCTATCTCAGTAGTCGCCACATGACCTAGAAGAAACCTGTAGCTGACAACAAAATAGATACTCCACAACTGTCACAAAAAAGTACGAAGAAAATTAATAGTCAGAGAACATTTCCAAATCACCACATTGGTAAAACAATGCATATGCTAATAATCGATTAAATCAACTTGTATACTTAGCACATGTTTAAATATACAAGACTTGGGTCAGAAGTCATGACATCTATTTTTACTTTCTCGCACTTACTTCGTAAAGAGAGAAAGTTATGTCATGAGAAAGTTATGAAAGTTGTGTGTTAATCGTGCACCGGAAAACGGCAAATTTTCGGCAGAAAAACTCTTTTTGCTGGGCTCTGGTAACGAAAAAGTGGATAAATCCTGTTGCTACTGTAAATTATTTTATCTAAAAAGTGATGTAGACAGAATCCCTGTTTTGTGGGTCCTTGATACCCAAAAATAGATTGACGGCAAAACGCCTGTTTGTCCGTCCGTCCTTCCATTCGTCTGTAGTCAACGTTAGCGCCTAAACCGTTCACCCAATTGTGTCCAAAATTGTTACTCCCCGACTGATCTGAATGAACTCGAGTGTTTGGGAGTTTCAAACAAATATTTTGATTTTTAGGATACTCTACACAAAGCCTGGAAAACATTTTGTTTTTTTCTAAAAAATGGCAGCACATTTGTTGATTAAACTTTGTCCTCGGATAGCCTAAAGGACGCTAAAGAGAATGGTGCAGGTCTCATGTTTGTTGAAATCCAAGATTTTTCGAACCTTGCAAGAGTGCAATTTTTTAGGGCGTCTTTCTACAACTATAATATTAAAAATAGAGATTTTTTCCTTAATGAAATCTGTTCTTTAAAGACAGAAAGAAGGGCACGTACAATGTTTCAAAAATATGAATAATTTCCGAGAAATATAGACAATTTTATTTTTTAAACGTTTCTTTTCTCAAAAAAGCACACTTTTTTTTTCAAATTTTCTCCTCATATGCATCAAGAGGCGGTACAAAATATGCTAATACCATTTCCGCCGATCCCTCCACGAATGGCATCAATTATTTTCATTAAGCTTCGTCCTCAGATAGCCTAAAAGACGCTTAAGAGAGTGGTGCATTTTTCTAGCTGGTGTATTTTCGGAAATTGCATGCACTTAACATTTCAAAATTACAAAATTGAAGAAAGAGAATACTGCCCGAGACAAAGTTTGTTGTAAAACATCAGCTGTTAAAAAAAGATCATGTAAATGTTTCTGAATTTTTTTTGCATATTTTGCGCTTGGAATTTATGCAATTTATAAAAAAATATTTTCTCAAAAACCGCTCCAAATGTTTTTTTCCCATGGATATAAGAAGGGACGCATAAAAGAAGAGCGCGGGTGTAATTTTCGTTGACCTCACTAAATTTTCGAAAATTGCAAATTTAGAAATAATGCGAGAAAGTAAGTGCTGTTGTAGAACCATTCGTTTCTGAACGAAATATTATTGAATCAAGCGATTTTATTTCTCGCGTGAAAGAAATGGACTGATTTGCATTTACAAGAACAGTCTGTTTGTGTCTCTACTAGCACAGAGAGGAATATGAAATCAATTGTCTGACTGTCGTCGTGCGAGATGACGGTAACCCGTTTCGAGCAGCGCTCATACACAAAGATAGCCGTTCCCCGAAAATGTCACCGGGAATTGGTGGAAGCTGTTGGGAGTAATGCCCTTCCAAACCAAACAATCGGGAGATGAGCAGGAGGGTTTCTGCGAGACCGCTTAGCAATCAGTAATGAGCAACGCACGTGACCTCTGATTGTGCGGCGCAATGTGGCACGTGCGGTAATGGAACATCTGCCAATTCGGGCCTTTAGAACGGGTTTGTTAATGCTTTTGGAATGTTGTGAAATCGTATATACTCAAATGCTTTGGAACGTGAAACCAGTACTGTCATTTCATATACCTTAATAAATATGAGAAACAAATTTTTTGTGTGTCGTTAAATGTCCATGCACTTACATCATACTTTTTCCTTTTATGTGTATATTGCACATTTTTTGCTCTTATTCTCCCATGACATACAGTTTTCATGACTTATATGCCAACCCTCGTATATTTTCGATCTCTACTGATCACAAACAAATGCTATAGAACTTTATAATGTGCTGTTAGCTTTTCTTGTTACTTAAGTGGCTCTTTTTAGAAGTATTCCTAATATCGTACTTGAATACATTTACTTCTTTTATTCTAAGAGAAAAGTAATAATGCAGCATTCAATCTCAAGATATGAATGCATTTTACAAGACACCTTATGGCTACAATTTCTGGATAAGTGGTTTAGAAATTTTCTGAATTGACTCATGAGCACTCTTGTCAAGCCCGCAATAACCCTTCAACATCCAGGCAAACAGAAGTCGAGGGAATGTTGAGACAGCATCGGATCCTATTCTTGGTGTCCCGCTCCTCGTTGTTGGCTCCCGAAGAAGACTGCCCTCAACCGAAACAGCCCAGTAGCCAGGGGCAGAGGGGGCGTGCGGAAGCGAGCCTCGCGGCGGGGGCGCGTGCGCGGCGACGACCACGGCGCCGGCCGAGGCTGGCGCTGACCTCCGCGCACGCCCACGCCGAGACCCTTCCGCCCTGTGCGTGCGTGCTCGGGGGCGGGGCGGGGCGGGGCGGGGAGGGGCGGGGCGGGGAGGGGCGGGGCGGGGCGGGGCCACGCCTAGCGCTACGTTGCAATCGTCGCGCGCATCCGGTGCCCGCCACGCGCCACCACGCACCGCCGCCAACAGGGAAGTCCTCTGGTCGCGGCTTCACCCCTCTCTCGTCGTCCGACGCCCTCCGACGCCCTCTGACGCCCTCCGACGCCCTCTGACGCCCTCCGACGGCGCTCCCGGTGGCGCGGCCTCCAGCTCCTCGCCACGCAGCAGGATCTCCCACGTCACGCACTTCTCAGAAGAGGATATCTTTGCCCATACTAAACGACAAAAAATTCTAAAGTATTCCACGATACGCCCGATTCAAGTTCAACACAGAAAAAAAGTTTTTTCAGCCATTACCGGACTTTAAAATTGTCTAATTAACATTACAGTTCATCGTATCCATCGTATTTGGTGATACGATATAATGAGTTGTTCTGTCCCTTTATACGTTCACGATTATTTATTCGTTTAAACTGGAATATCGCCAACGGAATTGTGCCTGTCTTTCTCCAGAATGATTGTCCCGTAGGAAGTTCCTAACTCATCAGTTCTTTAAAGTGAAGGACGACTGATTCAAAATACAATCTTATATATTATTGGAAGAAAATGTGACAAATCCACATGTTTCGTATTCCAACTTTTAATTTCGCATTATAATGCGACGAACGTTCCCATCAGTGAAATAGCGAGAGTTGCCTCTCTACCTCTGCCCTCGGAATCGCCCCTGGCGGCGGCCGGCCCGCCACTTCCGGCGCCAGGGCAGCGCCCAGCCAGCGGACGGGCGGCGCCGGAGCGCTGCGCGAGGGCGGCAGAGAGCCGGTGAGGCGCAGGCGCAGGCGCGCGTCCTACTCACTGGCACGCGGAACATGGTGCGCACGTCGAAGTAGTCGTCGGCGCTGTCCGTGACGAGGGTAAAGGGCGGCGACGAGATGTTGCGCAGCGTCCGCGACGCCACGAGCGCCGTCACGCCGAACAACGTGATCGCCAGCACGACGCGCGGGTCCAGGCCCGTGTGCTGGTCCAGCACCTTGTACATCCCGCGCCACGTGTTCACGCAGCAGAAGCCGAACACCGCCGTGTAGAGGCGCGACGCGACGATGCCGGCGACGCGGCGGCAACGGCGGCGCGCGCTGTCGGCGGCGGGGACGGACGCTCCCTCGCAGCGCTCCTCCGAGCGGCGGCCCGGCGCGCCCCACAGCAGCGTCCCCGCGGCCGCCAGCCGGTGCTGGCCCAGGGTGAAGAGCAAGTGGCCCGCCAGCCCCGTGGCAAGCGACGGCGCCCACGCCTTCTCGCCCACGAACCAGTCCATCAAGCACCACGTCCCGCGCCAGTAGCCCACCACCGCCGGCGCCACCACCCCCGCCGAAAACAGCGCGTCAGCCAGCGCGAGGGCCCCGCGGCGGCGGCGGCAGCGCGCCGGCGGGGGCGGAGGCGGAGGCGTGGGCGGCGTCGCCGGCGGAGGCGGCGGCGTAGTGGGCGGCGGGCGCTGGGCCGCAGCCGCGGCGGGCGCTGCCCGCTCGCACAACCGCATCGCACGCTGCGCCCCGCGCACTGCGCCGCCCGCCGCCCGCGCCGCTCGCCCGCACGCCCATCGCCCGCGCCACCGCGGAGCCTCAATTGCGGCCGCGGCAATTTTCGAATTATAGAGAGCTTTTCTGCCGGTGGCTGCTGTACGTCACGTGGGCCCCTCTGCCGCCGCCCCCACCGCCCCAACCGCCGCTGCCGCGACGGCGACGTCGTCACCGACGCGCGCGCGGTGCGGCGCTTCGAGCGAGGGTGAAGTCTCGGGGCCCCCGCGGCGCGCAGGCTGGAGCGAGGGCTTCCGGGCGCGGCTCGCGGCCCGTGGGTTGCCCGCGGCCGCCCCAAACTCGCCCTGCCACACCCAGCCTGTGAACCTTGCAGCGTCGGCGCTCACTCACCCTAGTCACCGCCCTTAGGAGGAGCGGCGGTCCTTTCAGCCCTACGATACGCGCTGCTGCACCTGGTTGTGCACGTGACTACTAATGCTTGCAACGGAAATATCTTTCGCGTAATAACGGCGTAAGGAATCTGGCAATAACACGTGACCATCTCAAATTCCAATCCCATTTCTAACCCAAAATACTCCGTGTGAAAAAAAAATACGAAGGCGTTTTCTATATCGTAAGGTATTCCAGCAGAAATTGTTTGTAAAACAGAGTTTCTGCCTTAACTGAATAATTCGTACTTTTTATTTAATTTGCACTGCTTTATTCAAACATCACGTCTCCTTTCATCAACCCTTTAGGCGAACCGCAATACGGTCACCCACACTCGCACATTAGTTGTCCTGTAAGTGTAGCCTCGCCGTGAGATCTGAAGCCAACATTCTTGCAATTACCATATGACCTTCCTCGGGGCCAATAAAAATACCATTCGTGAATGATGGGCACCGTTTGTCAACGCTCAAAAGATATTGCGCCACCCGAAAAGATCAGCACGCTTTTAGTGTTATAATATGTCATAAACTTAACTATATTTGCTATACATAAAGTAACTAGTGGTGCTAACACAGCACATACTTTCTTGCCATTGGTAATGCTTACGTAATACTATGTATACTGCAAATTCTTCGAATTAACATATCTCTCATCATATTTTGTAAAACTCATACTTTCGAAAAATTGTACATGATCTTATTTCAAAATATATCTTTCAGGAACAGATTTCATTTATGGAAGGATTCTCTATATTTTAAACTTTGGTTGTAAGAAGACGCAAAAAAGATTTGGAACTTTTGCAATTTCCGAAAAATCAGGGTTTTCAACGAACCTGAGACCTGCACCATTCTCCTAAATGTCCTTCACACTATCCAATAACAAAGTTTAGTAACAAATGTTAGAGCTATTTCTTTGAAAATGTTCCAGGGGCTTCGTATAAAGTACCCCCGAAATTAAAATTTCAGTTTCAAATTCAAGGGGCCTCAGCCAAATCGATTGCAGAATATCAATTTTGGGGAAAATCGGCTAAACGGATTAGCCGCTACCGTTGTTTACTGACGGACAGATGGAAGACGTTTTGCAGTCATTCGAGTTTTAGGTATTAAGGACCCAAAAATCTGGATCCTGGCTACACCACGTATTAGAAGATTTTTTTTCTAAAAGATAGCCGAATAAGATGGTGAAAACTGCCCCCAAACCAAATCAATAATCGAAATACTCATATAAAAGAGAATAAAAAATGCCGTACATTCACAAGAAATCAGCCTCCTAGGGCAATCCGTTGAAGAGATACAACATAAAAAACGTGTTTTTCATGTTTTATTTTTTGTTCTCAACTTCTATTGTATGTATCAAGCTGAAAAAAATTAGAGAGACGAGGAAAAATAGTTTAATTTTAAGGTATTTTTGTCAATCAATTTTTACGCCAAATTCAAATAGAAAAATAAATGAATTTTTGAAATGGATTTTCGACGTGATAACGTTGGAGTACTGTTTCAGTTTTTTACTGTAGAATGCGTCTTATAACATTCTATAACATATTTTTTCAGATTTTAAACAATGTGGACGATAGTGAAAAAATAAAACTAATTTTATCAGTTCAAAAATTTGAATTTTGAATTTGAATGAACTCATATTTTCGAAAAAATGTACATGATCTTATTTCAAAATATATCTTTAAGGAACAGATTTCACTAAGGGAAAGAATATCTAACTTTAATATTTTAGTTGTAGAAAGGTGCAGGGAAAAATTGGAACTTTTGCAATTTTTGAAAAATAAAGGTTTTCAACAAACATGAGACCTGCTCTTAAACGTTCTTCACACAATCCAACAACAAAATTTAATCAAAAACGATGGAGCCATTGTTAAAAAATTTGGAATGTGTCCAAGGGGCTTCATGTAAATTACCCCCCAAAATTAAAATATCGGTTTCAAATTCAAGGAAGCGCGACATCAGCCAGATAGATTGCGGAATAACGATTTTGGAGAAAATCGGCTAAACTTTTTAGCCGCTAGCGTTGTTCACAGAAGGACGGACAGACGGAGAGACAGACGGGGAGACGGACGGGCAGACAGACGTTTTGCTGTCATTCGATTTTTCGGTACCAAGGACCCACAAAATATGGATTTTTGATACACCTCGTGATAGAGGATTTTTTCTAAATATAGCAACTGGATTTATCCCCTTTTTTATTACCAGGGGCCTGTAATAAAAGTTTTTCTATCAAAAATTCGTCGTTTTATCGCGCAGCAATACTTAACAGTAACAGCAATACATACAGTAGAGATAATATACTCAGTAGCGAGAAAGTATAAGGCACGTACGTTGTACAAACAAAGGACGTGTTACATTTACTCAAAAACCGTGAAACCTCAAAACCTTATGGATTGATTTTGAACTTAGTAACGATTCATTTGATATTGTTTGTGCATTGTCTGTCAGATTAAATACTCAAAGAATAGATACACAGAACATTTTTGGGGATTTAAATAAAATATAATAATTTATTTCCTAATCAATTAGGGTTGCACAGTGTTTTTACTGAGTTTCTACTTGAAATAACTGGTAATATAACTTGATAGTAAAACGTGAATTTCTGTTGTTTAGACTTACTACTTACTTCACTAGCATTAGATGGAAGTGCACGGAACATTATTGTTGCGATAAATTGCAGAAAATAATCGTTAGAATGATCTATTAACACAGTTGTATTGAACCAACATTTCTTCTCAATTTAATCGGTCTAATTTTCTTGTACGTATGTGTTATATCTAACCAATTTGTGATCGGTGATCTTTCGCCATTTTATAGAATATGACCGATTAAACGTTGAAATTGAAGAGTTGCTCGAGTGTCTGTCTCGTTGTTGTTGTTATTGTTATTATTATTATTATTATTATTATTATTATTATTATTATTATTATCATCGTTATTACATTGTTATTGTTTTCGACTCCTCTACTCTACTTACCGCTTTCTGAAAAACTGTTCTAAGATTTTATAATTTTTCTGTACATGTGTATTGTCTGTTGCATTGATTTTTTTGTTGTTGCTAAACGCATCAAACTTCTCACGGCCTTTCTTTTTTATATTTTTTCTTGTATACTGATAACTAGTTGGTTTCTACAAACAGATTATTACCATTTAGCTCAATAAACCCGATATAAAACTCCTTGCTCACCATTTCTTAAACTACCACGAGTACGCAATCCTACCGCCATTCAAACACAATATCGGCAGATATTTTGACGGATATATCTGCAGATAAATCGTTTATGCCAAACGACTTATCGCTTCAAGTTATTACAATGAAGTACAACTTTAATAGTTTCGACAGTTCCTTAACGAAGTGATTTATCTGTACAATTTCGGAGATCTAACGATAAATTACTGAGATCAATCGATAAATTGCTCTATGTATATTCCCCTATTTGGCAGTAATAAAGTCACTTGTCAGTGTTTTACATACTCATACTCTTTATGCCTTCCGGATTGTTGTAAGTTGTTTTCATTCGCAAATATTTGAATACAGATAAACTAGAAAATATTTCTGGACTAATTAATTCTATAATATTGTTTGTAAAGTGCATTAATATTATCTTCTTATTGACAGTAAAATATAGCAGGTGAGATCCTCTCCACCATCGAACAGTAGTGTAACCTCCTTATCGTATTACTAATGACAACCATTAAATACATTTGAATACAATCATCAGTTCCCCGTAAAATAATTAAATCATGTATAAGAGATGCTTCATCACTTTGACGAGTACAAAATCAAAAACAACTTTGACCTTTCGTTTACATTTATGCGTTCATAGCTGGCGTTTGTGTACACGTTTATCTGGTTGGTTGAAATGCTTCATGTCGTAATATATGTGTGCTCTTACAATGCTATCTTCTTTGCTAATGTCCACGAAAATAAAGTCCTTTAGGAATTTCCAGCTTTTTCAGATAACTGTCTTTCACAATGAAAATGTCATCATGAAACAAACGCAATAGTTTGTAAGAACCTTTCAAGCACAAGGATGTATTCTGGTTTTTCTTTAGAACTATTATTAAGTATACCAAAGTAGCGAGTCTGCAATTGTAATCTTCGTGACATATGTTAGTCCTAGGTTCGAGTCCTACCAAGAGGGTCTAGAACCTCAGCTAAACGGCTGGGTGGAAGCAGACCGCTGTCTGGTTCAGAAGGCTAGAGACAGGCTGCTATTATTGTTTGTTAGGATTTAATTTTCCTTCGAAGCCTACCCCCGACGCGGACCTGGGGACTTTTATCTAAGCAGGCGCACCCCGTGGGCAGTCCCGTCTACGCCTGGGATTTGACTCTCACTTTCTCCGCCACATGTCGAGCTCAGTTAACTATATCCAAGATGTCTGGTTGGGAGAAAGTGGGATCTCGTTAGGGCGGGATGTTGTCAGAGGGATTTAATTTTGCCGGGCATCCTGCCAGGGTTCTTTTACATGCCATAAGAGTGACATGGATACTGTGGATTTTCCGGCCATCGAAAATCCGGGCTCGAGCCCGCGCACTGGGGGTTCAGAGGCCAGTGAGCTAACCCCTCACCCACCGAGGAGCCCATTTGGCAAATAATAGCTTGCTTCTTCAGGGAGTGCAGTGGCCTGCACCTTGGCCTTGCTCGTCTATCGCAAGTGAAAGCTTCCTTTACAGTGAAACTAGATAAATTAAATGAGGTTACCTACTCATCGTTCCGGAAAAAGACAAGGTATATTGTTTATTAAAAGACGCAAATGATTGATTAAATGAAATTAATGACTGAATTTTAAATATTTAATTTTTAAACTACTGAGACTGGTGTAGTTGTCAATGGGAGGCTGCAAGAGCAAACGGCGGTAACCTTGCTTCATTTACTCGTGTCAATAAAACACAGAAAAGTAATTCATTTTGATATTGATTTATTCCTACAAATTCCCACGGAAGTAGTGTGACAGCCTATCCCGTGGTGGTGCTAACCTACACCAAGACCTGTTCCAACAATCCCACCAAGCCCGGTTGATTTGCACTTTTGACATGATGACTTTCAACGACTCTAAAATTTCGACAGTCAAACATTCACGAATGCAAAATACTGTAGAGTATTGCAGAGTTGCGTAAACAATATAAAATCTATCAAGTGGCCACAATCGTCCCCAGCCTCCCTTATACTTCTTGACTAACGTAATATGCTCCCCCAATAATATCTAAACAGTTAATGATATTAAGATGTGGTTTTCAGTAAAACAATTTTATGCAAAAGTCACATGAGAAAGTGTGTTACCTTATTGACATTTTTACTTACCCCCTTACTTCGTAAGAAGAGAAAGTATTGTAACCGCGCGCGAGAAAACAGCGATTTTTCGACAAACTTCTATTGTCGGGCCCTAGTAACGAAAAAGGGGATAAACCTGGCTATTACTTCTTCTAACACATTGAATAATCACAATTTATGTGCGGGTCCTTGATACTGAAAAATGAATTGAGGGAAAAAGTCTGTCTGTTCGCCTGTCTGTCTTTCGGTGTTTTCCTAAAACTATAGAATTGAAGATAGAAATGTTTTTAAAAAAATGTTCTTGAAAGACATCTTGAAATAATGTCATGTTCTATTTTTCAAAAATATGACTAGTTTTTGCGTAATTCTTTTGTGATATAAAGGGAATTATTTTCTCAAAACCGGCTCCATATCTTCTTTAAATTTTCTCCTCGTATGTAACAAAGAACGTTAAAAATGGTGCAATCTCATTTCTGGAAAACTGTATTTTCGAAAATTGCAATGCAATCGAATTATTTGTCTTAAAATTTGTTCTAAAAAATTAGATCTTAAAAACCTCACCTACAATTTTTAAATAGAACTAGTAGTGTTTGCTTATTTTTTTCTTGAAACTAATGTAATTTATAACAAAAAATAGGTTTATGGCTAAGAAAAAACAGAGAACGGTATCAAACATAATTTACTTTTAGTAATAGGAAAAATGGGAGAGAAGTAAGTATTGTTTCGGAGAACTTGCTCCTGGTGTATTTATTCAGAAATGAATGAAAAATACAAGCCGTTGACAATTAGGTCGCGGTATTCGATGTTTGCTTTATACTAATATCAGTGGTTTAGCATCGTCATACACTGAAATAAGTTTGAGAAAACAGAACTTACGTCAATTTTTTGAAACATTTCTAATTAATTGTACTATTATTGTTGATATTAATAAACATAATATTAAATAAACAACTATAATTCAAGATTTTAAATCAAGGCTTGTCATTATTCTCGTTAAATTTTATTGAAAGAAAAAAAGTTTTATAAATGATTTCGGTGGTTAAGTGCTGGCCATGGATAGGACAATGGATCGTAGTGTATATACCAGTAAATATTTATCATTTTAGCAACAATTATTCTAACTTTTATTAATCGATTTGTAACGCCTGACAAACTGCTATTTTGAGATATTCATTTCAGGCACAATTTGCGGAGCCTTCCCGGCCGTTCTAACGCATATTTCGAATTTGTTTATAAAATTATAAATTGTTGCAAAATTGTTAATTCGCTGTTTTTGGTTCTGGGACATCGGGAGACTCTCCCCACTTTAGATTTGCAAAATTTGGAAATTGTTTATAAATTTGCAATTAATGCAAATTTTTTTGTCTCATCTGAATGGCGTTTAAATGTGATGCAAAATTCCGGAATCCGTTCGGTGCTATTATATCTCGTTCTCGAGATATATGTAATTGTTTATAAAAAATTAACATCTTAGTAGACCCCACTTGTTTGCGCTTAATTCATTCGCGCTAGCAGAATAGCGTGGGATGAGCATACTGAAAAAACAGTTCTCCAATGCCGCGCTTTTGCCTGCCACATACGCTTAAAATGCACTTGCTTGTAAACAAATTCTGTGGCCAATTAAATTATGCTAAATTCGTATTTTTACGGCGAGTATGAGCATAACTTTTATTTGGTTTTTATATTCTCTTTTAAGTCCTACAATTTGCAAGTCGATATATTTATCAAATAGGAAAGAAATTGATTATAAAAAAATATTTTTCAAGGTGCATTACGCCCAAACAATTGTTTCTGTTTTCCTATCAAAGGGACGTTGAGCAACCGAATAACTGTATTATTAATTTTTTTTAATCCCCTGTTAACACCGAGAGTCAGAAACTATTTGTTCCTCTTGTTTAACCATCACCATTAAAAAATAGGGAAACATATTGCTTAGCTGTTTGCTATAAACTGCACTGGATTGGATGAATGTAGTGTTAAGGTTTTCAAATACAGAAATATTAAATTTTGTGTTTTGAAAGATCACATGAGTAGAATCACACATCACAATCTTTACGCAAGAATAGAAATTTCTAAATAAACGTATATAAACTTTAAGTTAATATTTTCAATTCAATTTATCATTCCTTTCTAAAACTGTTAATTTGATGATTTCATTGTATAATATTCAAATCAGAGCTTTATGTGCTAAATCTACGCATAATATTTTTAAATTCATTAATATATTTAATATACATTTAAAAGGTTTTTAGACTGGCGAACGTTTCAATGAAATTTCATGAATTCCTAAATGCTTGAAAATAAATACTTGTAAAATTAAATAATTGTAGCGTGTAAAAATATAACAAACTCACGTATTTGGTAAAACGAGTTGATATTACTAAAAGAAAAAAAAAACAGATGTTATAACAATTCAAAGAGATTTAGCGTTTGTTTACAGTTTAGTAAATATCAATGCTCTAGCATTTCCTAGTGAAAATACATAGAACGAACTTGGTGGTCAAGTGATATGACCTTCCCAACACAGACTACATTTCAGTATCGTCAGAGTTCGAAGGTGGTTTGTTGGCCGCCATTCTACGAATCTATCAAAACCTTGAAATTTGCACGCCCATCTATCTGTACAGGGAGAACGTAGCGGTTTATTAAACGGAAACGGGCCATTCGAGGTATCTAATGTGCACTCTTTGAAAACGTTTAACCATTATAAACTATCCCTAAGAAAAATATCAAATAAACAATGTTAAAGGTCACCAGCTTAACATTGCCTTTACTATTTGAATGTTTTCAACATCCCCAAAACCAACAGAAAACCCATGTTTTCACAGGTTATTATAAAACCAATTCAATAAATATAAGCATTTATTCACGTTATTATTTTTAAAACACTCAAATATCTACGATGTTATTTGATTCATGTCTTCATCGAAGATCTGAGATTAAAAAACTGATAAGCAGAGAAAATTAAAGTAATTTTGAGTATTGATGAAGTTGAATGATCAAATGAAAAACAATGTTTCTTGCTTCATATAATGCTATCGTGTTTAACAGACATGTAATTACATGTGATACCTATATTTAAACATCCAAACTAATGAAAATTTTCAAAATTAAAATCATCAATAAAACGTTGATTCCTCAGCAAGGATTATATTATTAAATACTTTTTTGAGATTCATGTGCTCCTGTGTGAATAACGTAGTAAACGTGATTCGTATGATCCAGTTTCTCAGAATAATACAAAACCTGCTAGACACATACACTAAACATAACAGTTTTCAAATAGTTATTTACAACATGAGTATCATAAGATATCTTATTACAATACGAAATTGGAGAATTATCAAACAAGACTCTTTAGCCGAATTTGTTAACAAATTGAATATTGTAATATAATGTTACCATTTGAATATCATAGAAAGTAAGACGCAATTTGTCAAAATTCATGTGAAGTATAATTTTTCTTTAAATTTTACTCCTTATCCTGCGAAAGATGTATGACAGTACTTATGTTACCAGTTCTACTGCCATGGGTTTAATGAATTAGTATCCAGTACGCAAATTTTTTTTTTGGGTTTTAAAGAGGCATGGATATACCGAGTATCGGGGAAGGAAACGTCGAAAGTTTGAAAAAAGCTGTTTAGACAATTTTAATCATACTTTGTCTAATAAACTACATAGATATTTTGAATGGCTGAGCACCAATAAACACGCTAATGTTGGTTTGAAAATATGATTTCTACGCAAAACTTTGCATTCTAGAATCATGTAAACAGACCAGAAACATGTAACATGGTTATTATTAACAATATAATTTAATATATTTGTTCAGAAAAAGTTAACCGAGAAATAAAAAAGCAGTCGAACAGTGAAAATTGGGTGCTTTTTTATTCCTAGGTTAATTTTTCTTTCTGATCAAATGTATTCATTTATTTTGTTAATCATAAACAATTTAGATATTAATGAAGTGTTTATATGCTTCTACAACGCTACTGAAGTGTTTACAACTTCTACAATGGTTGCCTAGAAAACATATATCCAAACCAACTTTTGAATGTTTATTGCGGCTTAGCCACTTGGAATATCCGTGTAGTTTATTAGACAAAATAAGCTTAAAATTGTCTTAACAGCTATTTTTCGAAGATTCGACATTTCATCCCCGAATATCCTGTATATAAAAAGCTTGATTTCTGTAGGTACGCGACGGAACGGCGTTCCGGTTCTTTGGAAATAATTATGAAATTATATTATATATAAATAGCTATTGCTATTATATTAATAATTAATTCGAGGCGCGTTTCGGGGCCTAAGATTTAAAAATAAAGGATATATGTATCATAATAACTCTTATGACGACCCTGTTCTCAGTTACGTCAAGTTTTAATTTAGAGAATGAAAGTGAATGGTCTAAGTTTACTCACCTAAATAAAGTTTATCTTACTATACATACTATTTAGAAAGTGTTTTATGTTCAAAACAAGTGTTGCCTCAACAGCATATATTTTCACGTATTATTCGTAATTGCTATGCAATATTCAATACGGAATATGTGAACTTCAAAAATAGAAACAAAAAAAAAAGACCTACTGCTGCAGAAAATATTCTCCACTCGTCGGGATTCGAACTCGGGTGTTTAAATTTAACTCACCGGACACGGTTTCCCATCACCACCACGTACACGACAAGATTACGTCCTCTCCGATGCGAAAAGAAAGTGAAGCATTTGCAGTTTTAAAAAAAACAGGGTGTTCAATTTAACTTAGTACAAGATCTATTTTTAAAAAGAGATTTCATTAAACAAAAATCTCTAGCGTTCATATTGTTTTTCGACAATGTTATAAAGATCAGTCGGGGCTAATATTATACAGTAGAAAATTGGGGTTAATGTACTACACTTTAAGAGTTGTTATTTATTTATGTCCAAAATTAACAAGAAAATGACAAATGATAGGAAATATATTCTATTATAATGAAACACTCAGAATGTAACAATATTTGTGAGGAAAAAAATCAAAGCTAAAATGCCTAATTTTTCCAGTCAAAAACTTTACCGCCGTGACATAAATCTTTTGATGTTACTTCGTTATTTTTTATGACACGATATTTTTGAAAATAGGTTATCATTAAGAAAGAATTAATATTCTTTTCTGCGTTAAAACAATGCAATAATATTAATCGTGTCATGATATATACACCCTCAAATTTGTGGGGTTAATATGATACAACTTCACAGACTAATATAATACGGGTGTCGGGGCTATTTTGATACACTAAAAATTAACACGCAGACAACTGGAAGGGATTTTTTTATGTTTAATATTACATCAAAGGCGCTAAAATTCCGATTTGATGTTGATAAACTATCCAAGTGTTTATCTGAGAAAGAAAGAGCAGGTGACAATACATATAGATTTCCTCGTTCTCCTCCCTACCCAGTACATGGTGATTCACTTATGATTATCAATTGACGGGAGCTTCTACTATTTCAGTGCAGTTACTGATTTTTCCCTGGAATCACAAGGGACCAGGCCTACAATAGGAGCTAACACCATCCCTTCAACTCCAGATATCAACTGTTCTCATCCAGTACTTTTGAGATAATACTGTTGGAAAAAAATTTAAAAAAAACAGTAGCCCTCCAAAGAATAAGGAAGCGGTTAGACCCAATAGCAGCAATCATTACTAGTGAAGAGTGGATCATTATTAGGAAAGAGTGGAGGGTTTAATTTACATTAATTTAATATCTATTTTTAAAAAGAGATTTCATGAAACAAAAATCTCTAGCGTTAATATTTGTTTTCGACAATGTTAATAGGTATTTGTTTGCAATTTTCGAAAATTCAGATCGTTCGCCCAAAATTGAACGTACGCCACCTTTAAACATCTTGTGCTTGGAGGAATAGATTTACAGAAAAATTGGAGCTCTTTTTGAGAAAATTATGTAAATATGATGGGGTTTGGTGTAAAGTACCTTCAAAATTAAAAGATTCGTTTCAAATTCGGAGATTCGTAATATTAGCCAGATCGTTCAAAGAATATCCATTTTGGTGAAACTCGTGTTTACTTTAGGCTCTAGAATTACGCACACGAAGACGGACTCACAAAGAGGTTTTTAGGAAAATCACTTTTTCGGGTCCAAAAAACAAGCGTTTTGTTAGCCTTGTGTATAGAAAATAAAAGAACAATACCAACAATCCACTTTTTTCGAACTAGCTACTTACAAAACGTGTTTTTTGTGAAAATTTCGACACTTCCTCCTACAGCATTACGTAACTCTCTTGATACGTGGAGGTAAAATTATTCCAGCGATACTGGGATTTGAACTCGGATCCCTGTAGTCTGTAGGTCTGGCTCGACCGCACTGACCTATCACAAGTATTTCTCAGCACGCTGTCCAAGCACACTTATTACGAAAAGAATGGTTACGTGATATTCATTGCACTTAGATTTTTTATTAGAGGAATGTTCTACGTGTGTCAAAGATATCAAAATCACAAAAACCAATGCAACCGAATAAAACCCACGCAACTACATAGCTCATTTTACTAAGAAATATTTTCAACCAGAAGCCGTGGTCTTTAGAACACTCTGTGGACGTCGTTCCCGGTTTTTTCTTTCGGCGACTATGGCCAAGGTTGAATTACGTCACAGATGAATGTTGCGATAACGCTCGAGCTCTACACAGGCGCGCACGCAGACGTTCTGATGCCAGAATCGCAATAGGGGCATATTTATACGTGATTCCTAAAGACATTAACACACTAAAATAAGTAGTGGCGCCTCAAAACACATGCTTTATGTGATATTTATAATGGATACGAATGATTATAACTATACAATTAACCGCAAAATTGTTTCTACCCGCAAAAGTTATTCGCCGTGGATGAGATTCGATCTTACGTGCCTAAGCTTCTCCTACAGTGCGCTTACCTGTTATACCACAGAAACTCTTATAACTTTTGTCTCTCCCAAAGATGATTTTAAACTGTCATGTATCACAGATTTGACTAAAAAAGAACGTGCGGCGTTTAGATGCTTGTGTTAACTACAGACGGAGAGACAGACGCCAACATGAGATCTAAACCATTCTTTTAAACGTTCTTGAGAATATGGAAAATAATTAATCAAAACCGATGACGCCGCTTTTGAGAAAATTTTGAAAATATCTCTTGGGCTTTATGTAAAGTACCTCCCAAAATTAAAATATCGGTTTCCAATTAATGGGACCGTGATATCAACAAGATCGATTGGGTATTATCAATTTTGGACAAAATCGGTTGAACAATTTAACCCCCAGCGTTGTTCGCAGACGGAAGACTGATAGACGAACGTTTTGCCGTCATTCAATTTTTCGGTAACAACGATCCACAAAACATGAATTCTGACTACACAACGCGTTAAAGGATTTCGCCCTAAATTTAGCAAATAAATTTATTCACTTTTTCGTTACCAGGATGGGACGGTTTTTCTGCCGAAAATTCGCCGTATTTTGGTGCACGATTACAATACCTTTTCTTCTTACGACAGTAAGTGCGAGAAAGAAAAAATCAATAAAAACATTAAATCCTTTTTTCCACCACCATTTCCGTCTTGCTAGAGGCCTAATAAAATAGCCTGTCCAACATAAAATGTATTAACCCCTATGTTATTTTTCCTAGTTTACCAATCCCCGTCTCAGTACGGGGGAGTGGAGGCAAAACTAGGAGAAGAAAAATCCCACACCACTAACACCTGGCTGTAGAGTCCCAACTGGGACAGGCATCTGAAGAGAGCATCAACCTCAGAAGCGTCGGCAATGAGCGCAACAATGGATGCTGTTGGCACCAAAAATGGACGCTGCCAACAATGGACACATATTTGCTTATCAATTCCTGTTAAAATTATTTTGTTTTTCAGTTAGCATTCCTGTGATTAAATGTTCTTATAAGTCTTGTTTATGGACCACTAATTCGTGTTTCGAATACATAAAATTATTTTTGCCCGATCTCAAGATATTCTAAAATCATTCTTAAATATCATATTTTCTATTAAATGATGACCTACAAGTACAACCAAAAAAATCATAATTAGTCTCTTCATAAATAATTAAGAATTATCTTTGTTATATTTTTACACGCTACAATAATTTAATTATAAAAGTATTTTTTTTCAAGCATTTAGGAATTCATGAAAATTCATTGAAACGTTCGCCAATCTAAAAACCTTTTAAATGTATATTAAATATATTAATGTTGTTTAAAAGTATGTGTTAACAATGCGTAGATTTAGCACATAAACCTCTGATTTGAATATTATACAATGAAATCATCAAATTAACAGTTTTAGAAAGGAATGATAAATTGAATTGAAAATATTAACTTAAAGTTTATATACGTTTATTTAGAAATTTCTATTCTTGTGTAAAGATTGTGATGTGTGATTCTACTCATGTGATCTTTCAAAACACAAAATTGAATATTTCTGTAGTTGAAAACCTTAACACTACATTCATCCAATCCAGTGCAGTTTATAGCAAACAGCTAAGCAATCTGTTTCCCTACTTTTTAATGGTGATGGTTAAACAAGAGGAACAAATAGTTTCTGATTCTCGGTGTTAACAGGGGACTTTAAAATATTAATAATACAGTTATTCGGTTGCTCAACATCCTTTTGACAGGAAAACAGAAACAATTGTTTGGGCGTAATGCACCTTGAAAAATATTTTTTTAAATCATTTTCTTTCCTGTTTGATAAACATATCGACTTGCAAATTGTAGGACTTAAAAGAGAATATAAAAACCAAATAAAAGTTATGCTCATAATCGCCGAAAAAATACGAATTTAGCATAATTTAATTGGCCACAGAATTTGTTTACAAGCAAGTGCATTTTAAGCGTATGTGGCATGCAAAAGCGCGGCATTGGAGAACTGTTTTTTCAGTATGCTCATCCCACGCTATTCTGCTAGCGCGAATGAATTAAGCGCAAACAAATGGGGTCTACTAAGATGTTAATTTCTTATAAACAATTACATATATCTCGAGAACGAGATATAATAGCACCGAACGGATTCCAGAATTTTGCATTACATTTAAACGCCATTCAGATTAGACAAAAAAATTTGCAACAATTGCAAATTTATAAACAATTTCCAAATTTTGCAAATCTAATGGGGGAGAGTCTCCCGATGCCCCAGAAAAAAACCGCGAATTAACAATTTTGCAACAATTTTTAATTTTATAAACAAATTCGAAATATGCGTTAGAACGGCCGGGAAGGCTCCGCAAATTGTGCCTGAAATGATTATCTCAAAATAGCAGTTTGACAAGTTACAAATCGATTACTAAAAATTAGAATAATTGTTGCTAAAATGATAAATATTTACTGGTCTATAGACAATCATTCTGGACGGAAAACCCCGCTTAGAAATATTTTTTTCGTCGTGGCGTACGCGCAGGCAAACTATCTCCTTCGGCAGGGAAATATGACGATATTTCCGTCTCGTACGTAAACGAACTAGCCCCCTGCCCTTGAGACAGCGTTCTTTCTGCCCCTTGGGATGTTGCACCAATCACAGACAACTGTGGTTCTACCTGCTAGCGATTGGTCAACGCGTCCCTCCCCCTGCCCATCCCAGGGCGAGGGGTGTCCAAGTTTGTCGGCGAATGTGATTCTTTGAAAACGTTTAACCATTATAAACTATCCCTAAGAAAAATATCAAATAAACAATGTTAAAGGTCACCAGCTTAACATTGCCTTTACTATTTGAATGTTTTCAACATCCCCAAAACCTACAGAAAACCCATGTTTTTACAGGTTATTATAAAACCAATTCAATAAATATAAGCATTTATTCACGTTATTATTTTTAAAACACTCAAATATCTACGATGTTATTTGATTCATGTCATCATCAAAGATCTGAGATTAAAAAACTGATAAGCAGAGAAAATTAATGTAATTGTGAGTGATTGAAGTTGAATGATCAAATGAAAAACAATGTTTCTTGCTTCATATAATGCTATCTTGTTTAACAGACATGTAATTACATGTGATACTTATATTTAAACATCCAAACTAATGAAACTTTTCAAAATTAAAATCATCAATAAAACGTTGATTCATCTGCAAGGATTATAATATTAAATACATTTTTGTGATTCATGTGCTCCAGTGTGAATAACGTAGTAAACGTGATTCGTATAATCTAGTTTCTCATAATAATACAAAACCTGCTAAACATAATAGTTGTCAAATAGTTATTTACGACATGAGTATCGTAAGATATCTTATTACAATACGAAATTGGAGAATTATCAAACAAGACTCTTTAGACGAAATTGTTAACCAATTGAATATTGTAATATAATGTTACCATTTGAATATCATAGAAAGTAAGACGCAATTTGTCAAAATTCATGTGAACTATAATTTTTCTTTAAATTTTACTCCTTATCCTGCGAAAGATGTGTGACAGAACTTATGTTAACAGTTCTACTGCCATGGGTTTAATTAATTAGTTTTCAGTACGCAAATTACGGTTTTTGGTTTTAAAGAAGCATGGATATACAGGTTGTCGGGGAAGGAAACGTCGAAACTTTGAAAAAAAAACTGTTTAGACAATTTTAATCATATTTTGTCTAATAAACTATATAGATATTCTGAATGGCTGAGCTGCAATAAACACGCAAATGTTGGTTTGAAAATATGGTTTCTACGCAAAAATTTGAATTCTAGAATCATATAAACAGACCAGAAACATGTAACATGTTTAATATTAACAATATAAATTAATATATTAGTTCAGAAAGAAAAAATAATCGAGAAATAAAAAAGCAGTCGAACTGTGAAAATTGGGTGCTTTTTTTATTTCAAGGTTAATTTTTCTTTCTGATCAAATGTATTAATTTATGTTGTTAATAATAAACAATTTAGATATTAATGAATGCTTCTACAACGCAAATAGTTGCCTAGAAAACATATATCCAAACCAACCTTTGAATGCTTATTGCGGCTTAGCTATTTGGAATATCCGTGTAGTTTATAAGACAAAATATCCTTAAAATTGTGGATATTTCTCCCCGAATATCCTGTATATACAGGGTTTGATTTCTGTCGGTACGCGGCGGAACGGCGTTCCGGTTCTTTGGAAATAATTATTAAGTTATATTATATATAAATAACTATTGCTATTATATTAATAATTAATTTGAGGCGCGTTTCGGGGCATAAGATTTTAAAAATAAAGCATTGGATATATGTATCATAATAACTCTTATGACGACCCTGTTCTCAGTTACGTCAAGTTTTAATTTAGAGAATCAAAGTGAATGGTCTAAGTTTACTCACCTAAATAAAGTTTATCTTACTATACATACTATTTAGAAAGTGTTTTATGTTCAAAATAAGTGTTGCTTCAACAGCATGTATTTTCACGTATTATGCGTAATTGCTACGCAATATTCAATACGGACTATGTGAACCTGCAAAAAGGGGGGAAAAACACCTACTGCAGCATAAAATAGACTCTACTCGCCAGGATTCGAACTCGGGTCTTTAAAGTTAAGTCTTTAAGTTAAATCTGACACGGTTCCCCCTGCACCACCAAGTACACGACAAGACTACCTCCTTCCCGATGCGAAAAGAAAGTGACGCATTTGCAGTTTAAAAAAAATGTTTAATTTACCTTAATACAAGATCTATTTTCAAAAATAGATTTCATTAAACAAAAATCTCTAGCGTTAATATTGTTTTTCGACAATGTTAATAAGATCAGTCGGAGTTAATATTATACAGTAGAAAATTGGGGCTAGTATAAAAATACACTTTAAGAGTTGTTACTTATCTATGTCCAAAATTAACAGGAAAATGACAAATGATAGAAAATATATTCTATTATAATGACCATATAGCAAGCACTCAGAATGTTACAATATTTGGGAGGAAAAAAATCAAAACTAAAATGCCTAATTTTTTCAGTCAAAAACTTTACCGCCGTGATGTAAAACTTTTGATGTTACTTCGTTATTTTGTATGACAATATTTTTGAAAATAGGTTATCATTAAGAAAGAATTAATCTTTTTTCTGCGTTAAAATAATGCAATAATATTAATCGTGTCATGATATATACAGCCTCGAATTTGTGGGGCTAATATGATACAACTTAAGAGGCTAATGTGATACGGGTGTCAGGGCTATTTTGATACGCTAAAAATTAACACGCAGACAACTGGAAGGGATTTTTTTATGTTTAATATTACATCAAACGCGCTAAAATTCCGATTTGATGTTGATAAACTATCGAAGTATTTATCTGAGAAGGAAAGAGCAGGTGACAATTCATATAGATTTCCTCGTTCTCCTCCCTACCCAGTACATGGTGATTCACTTATTATTATCAATTGGCGGGAGCTTCTACTGTTTCAGTGCAGTTACTGATTTTTCACTGGAATCACAAGGAACCAGGCCTACAATAGGAGCTAACACCATCCGATCAACTCCAGATATCAACTGTTCTCATCCAGTACTTTTGAGATAATACTGTTGGAAAAAATTTAAAAAATCAGTAGCCATCCAAAGAACAAGGAAGCGGTTAGACCGAATAGCAGCAATCATTACTAGTGAAGAGTGGATCATTACTAGGAAAGAGTGCAGTGTTTAATTTATATTAATTTAATATCTATTTTTAAAAAGAGATTTCATGAAACAAAAATCTCTAGCATTAATATTTGTTTTCGACAATGTTAATAGGTATTTGTTTGAAATTTTCGAAAATTCAGATCGTTCGCCCAAAATTGAACGCACGCCATCTTTCAACATCTTGTGCTTCGAGGAATGGATTTACAGAAAAATTGGAGCTCTTTTTGAGAAAATTATGCAAATATAATGGGGTTTGGTGTAAAGTACCTTCAAAATTAAAAGATTCGTTTCAAATTCGAAGATTCGTAATATTAGCAAGATCGTTCAAGGAATATCCATTTTGATGAAAATCATGTTTACTTTAGGCTCTAGAATTACACAAAGACGGATTGACAAAGAGGTATTTTGGAAAATCACTTTTTCGGTTTCAAAAAACAAGCGTTTTGACAGACTTGTCTATAGAAAATAAAAGAACAATACCAACAATCCACTTTTTTCGAACTAGCTACTTACAAAACGTGTTTTCTGTGAAAATTTCGACACTTCCTCCTACAGCATTACGTAACTCTCTTTACACACGGTGGTAAAAATATTCCAGCGTTACTGGGATTTGAACCCGGATCCCTATAATCTGTAGGTCTGGCTCGACCGCACTGTGCTATCTCAGATATTTCTCAGCACGCTGTCCAAGCACACTTATTACGAAAAGAATAGTTACGTGATATTCATCGCACTTAGATTTTTTATTAGAGGAATGTTCTACATGTGTTCGCAATAAGAATACCAATTCGCACAAATTCGCAATAAGAATTCAAACGATTACAATCCACGCAACTACATTGCTCATTTTACTAAAAAATATTTCCAACCAGAAGCCGTGGTCTTTAGAACCCTCTGTGGAAGTCGTTCCCGGTCTTATCTTTCGGCGACTATGGCCAAGGTTGAATTACGTCACAGATGAAAGTTGCGATAGCGCTAGAGCATAGCGTTCGCAGTTCAGTTCAGACGTTCTGAAGCCAGAATCGCAATAGGGGCATATTTATACGTGATTTTTTAAAATATTAACACACTAAAATAAGTAGTGGCGCCTCAAAAACATATGCTTTATGTGATATTTATAATGGATACGAATGATTATAACTATCCAATTAACCGCAAAATTGGTTTCCAGTTAATTATACAGTTAACCGCAAAAATTATTCACCGTGGATGAGATTCGATCTTACGTGCCTAAGCTTCTCCAACAGTGCGCTTACCTGTTATACCACAGAAACTCTTATGACTCTTATCTCTCACAAAGACGATTTTAAACCGTCATGTATCACAGATTTGACTAAAAACGAACGTGCGGCGTTTAGATGCTTGTGTTAACTACAGACGGACAGACAGACGTTTTGTCGTAAATGTAATGTAAATGTCGTAAATGTTTTGTTGTAAATGTCTTTTAGTAACAAGGACCCACAAAACATGGATTCTGTCTACAAACGTATTGAAGTAATTCACTATATACAGGAATAACATTTATCTACTTTTGTCGTGACCTGAGATCGGAATTTAGAGGTTTTTATCGAAAAATCGCCGTCTCCCAGCCCATGATTACAATACTTTTTCTTCTTACGACATATAATTACCAGAAAGAAAGAAAAAAATGTTTTTCATTGTTTCTATTCAACGAAACTTTTCAATCAGTTCCAAAGGTGCAATAATCAGTAAATATTAAAATGAGATTTATTAACAATATGAAATGAAATACTATAAGAAAGGAACCTTCTTTACTTGGTATTCTTAACAAATCTATAAGAAAAACAATAAAGACTTTATTTCAACAACATTCGAATATTATTGTTGAGAATCTATGAGAAAACTGTTAATGCCCTGGTAACGAAAAAAGGGTTCACTAATGTTGTGAAATGTAGAAAAACATCCTTTAACTCGTGTTGCCAGAAACCAATGTTTTGTGGGTCGTTGATACAGAAAAATCGAATGACGGCGATAAGCCTGTATGTTCGTGTGTCTGTTGATGTGTCTGTTCGTCTGTCTGTAATTTTCAAAAAAAATTATATGACCTTATTGAAAGAATTATTTATGGACAGCAAAGTTCATTTGAAAGAAAAATCTGTGTTCAATTTTAGAGTTGTAGGAAAACGCCAAAAAATTCAAAATTTTCCAATTTTCCAAAATTAAGAGTTAACAGTGGAAATGGGACCTATGTCGCCTTTATAAGTGTATTTTACTCTATTCTTAGAAGAAATTTAAAGAAAAATTTGGGGCCATTTTTGAGAAAATTTTGAAAAACAACGAATTAACGCTTGTAGGATACATTTTCCCGTGAAGTGGAAAATATAGTGTTTGGAAAATGCCCAGTTCAGGGAGATAATTTTTAAAACTTCCAAATCAGCGGACTGAATTTCGAAAGAAGGAAGAACGACAAAGAAAATTGAATGTTTCCTCATCCATCCTCAAATAATTCTTCAGTTCGAAGGTCTTTAATTAATGCTGCACAATGTGCGACCCATAACCTCGCCATGCTGTTGTTCTAAGGCCTCACCCTCAAACGTTTTCTTATTTACCTTTTACTACATTAGCATTAACCATTGATTAGTTATAATAAAACATAAAGTAGCAAAACACAACCATTTGTGCGTAATTCATCGTAAATCGCGAGCTAACCTACATAAAATGTAATACGCTCATCAAATTTCTTGTCAAAGTTTTCTCATCAAAGTTCAAAGACTTCCACAAAGTTCTTCATCAAAGATGTATGTCATATATCTTTTATAGTGTAATACCGGCCAAAGCCGCCGTATGTTATATCTTTCCCATTCATGTCGCCAACAATGAACTTCTCGGAAACACATCTCAAATATCCATAGTTGAATATAACAACGAAATATCAAATTTTTGTAATAAATGTTCCTTCAAAATTACGGTATTTTCTGTTTTTCTTTCATGTTATATTTAAATACTATTATTAAGAGAGAAAACCTCATTGGGATAATTTCAATCATTTACTCTTCGAGTTGCAATCGATGCTACTCGAAGAGTAAACGCTCGTGCGACTCGCGTTTACGCTCGTTTCTTTCTGTACTCAGAATTCATCTTGTAGAATTCATCTTGCGTTAAGGTACGGGGATACCCAAATTTAAGAAAACGTTCACTGAATACATTTCTCCCCGCAGTACATTACATACAATTTTTAACTGTTTTTGACATTAAATAAATGAAATATACAGCGTCGTAATAGCTCCATGTCCGTCCCGACAATCAGCAGAATTCAAACGAAATTCAGAATGACAGCTCGTCAAACGGAGCGGGGGAAATTAAAATTTGCTATTTCAAAAATTTGTAAAATTATCTAAAGTACTTATATTTTTAAACAATTGTATGTGATCTTTTTTAAAGGACTGATTATTTTAAAGGAATATTTGAAGATCTGTTTTTGATGAACACATTTCATTAAGGAAACAAACTATCTTCAGTATTTAAGTCGTAGGAAGACTCCGAAAAAGAATTGTTTTGTTGCATTTTTCGAAAAATTCAGTATATGAACGAAAATCATCTGCGCCATCTACTTAAAGCGTCCATTACGCTATCCGGCAATAAAATTTAATCAAAAAATTTCATGCTTTTTTTAAATTTTGAAAATGTTTCAGGGGCTTCTTGTAGAGTACCATCCAACAATAAAATATTGATTTGGAATTCAGGGGGGCTCGACATCATCTAGATCGCTTGGGGAATATCAACATTGGAGAAAATTGCTTGAACAGTTTAGCCGCTAGCATTTTTCACAGAGGAAAGACGTTTGGCCATTAATCGTTTCTTCCGTATTAACTACCCACCAAACCTGGATTCTGGCTACACCACATGTTAAAGGGATTTTATTCTATTTATCAACTGAATTTATCCACTTATTTTGATACCAGGGCCCGGAAATTACAGTTTTTTTTTATGTCGAAAATTAGCCGATTTCCTCCGTAGCATTACGTAACTTTTTACTTTCTCGTATACGCACATATATACGGAGTAATATACGTAGTATAGAGAAAATTATGTAATGCTGCGCGAAAAAAACGGCGAATTTTCGACAGAAAAAATGCATTGCCGGGCCCTGAAAACAAAGGAGTTCATAAATCCAGTTACTAAATTAACAGAAAAAAATCTCTAAAACGTGGTGTAACCATAATTTCTGTTTCGTGGGTCTTTTCCGTCCGTCGGTCAGTCTGTCTGCGTCAGTCCGTCTGTGAACACTTCTAGCGCCAAAACCATTCGAATCCCTTGTCGATGTGACTCTAGTTGAAGCTCTGAGATTTTAAAAAACATTCTTTAAAATTTGAGGGTATATTACATGAAGCCCCCCCTGTCATTTTCAAAATTTTCTCAAAAACGGTTCCAAATTTTTTCTTTAAATTTCTTCTAAGAATAGAGTAAAATACACTTATAATGGCGTCATGGGTCCCATTGCCACTGTTAACTCTAAATTTTAAAAAAATTCAAAAATTTGAATTTTTTGCCGTCTTCCTACAACTCTAGAATTGAAGACAGATTTTTCTTTCAAATGAAATTTGTTGTCCATAAATAGTTCTTTCAATAAGGTCATATATTTTTTTTGAAAATTTACAGACACGAACAGACACAAGAACAGACACAAGAATAGACACACGAACAGACACAAGAACAGACACAAGAACAGACACACGAACAGACACAAGAACAGACATACGAACAGACATACGAACAGACACAAGAACAGGCACAATAATAGACACACGAACAGACAGGCTTTTCGCTGTCATTCGATTTTTCTGTATCAACGACCCACAAAACATTGGTTTCTGGCAACACGAGTTAAAGGATTTTTTTCTATATTTCACAACATGAGTTAACCCTTTTTCCGTTACCAGGGCCCGGTATTAACAGTGTTCCTCATAGATCCTCAAGAATAATAATCGAATATTGTTGAAATAATGCTTTTATTATGTTTTTCTTATAGATTTGTGAAGAATACCAAGTAAAGAAATGAGGTTCCTTTCTTATTGTATTTATTTTATATTGTTAATAAATCTCATCATACTATTTGCTGTTTTTTTCAAATTTGAAACTGATTGTAAATTTTCGTTGAATGGAAACAACGAAAAACATTTTTTTCTTATTTTCTGGTAATTACGTAGTAAGAAGAAAAAGTATTGTAATCATCCGCCGGGAGACAGCGATTTTTCGACAAAACACGATATTTCGAGCTCTGGTAACGACAAAAGTAAATAAATATTGTTCCTATATATAGTAAATTACTTCCTCCAATACGTTTGTAGTCAGAATCCATGTTTTGTGAGTTCTTGTTTCTCAAAAATCTATTTACGACAAAATGTCTGACTGTATGTCCGTGTGTAGTTAACACAGGCACGTAAACGCCGCACGTTTTTAGTCAAATCTGTGATATATGACAGTTTAAAATAATCTTTGTGACAGAGACGTGTCATAAGAGTTTCTGTGGTGTAATGGGTAACCCCGCTGCTGGAGAAAGTTGTGAACGTAAGATCGAATCCCATCCATGGCGAATAATTTTTGCGAGTAGAAACAATTTTGCGGTTAATTGCATAGTTCATTTGTATCCATTATAAATATCACATAAAACATGTGTTTTTGAGGCGCCACTACTTATTTTAGTGTGTTAATGTCTTTAAGAATCAAGTATAAATATGCCGCTATTGCAATTCTGACTTCAGAACGACTGCATGCGCGCCCGTGTTGAAGTCTACGTTATCGCAACTTTCATCTGTGACGTACTTCAACCTTGGCGATAGCCGCCGAAAGATAAGAGCGGGAACTACCTGCACACGTAGTTCTAGAGAACTTCGCTTCTGGTTGAAAATATTTCTAAGTAAAATGAGCTATGTAGTTGCGTGTGTTTTATTCGTTTGCATTCTTATTTAGAAATTGATATCTCTGACACATGTAGCACATTTATCTAATTAAATATCTAAGTGCAATGAATATCACGATATTATTCTTTTCATAATAAGTGTGCCTGGACAGCAGGATTAGAAGTGTCTGTGGTAGCACAGTGCGGTCGAGCCAGACCTACAGACTTGAGGGACCCGAGTTCAAATCCTAGTAACGCTGGAATTTTTTAATCTCCACGTTTACTAGTGTAAAGAGAGTTACGTAATACTGCAGAAGGACGTGTCGAAATTTTCACAGAAAACACGTTTTGTAAGTCACTCATTCGAAAAAAGTGGATTGTCGGTATTGTTCTTGTATTATTTTCTATACACAGGGCTATCAAAACGCTTGTTTTTTGAACACGAAAAAGTGATTTTCCAAAAAACCTCTTTGACAATCCGTAATTCTAGAGCCTAAAATAAACATGATTTTCACCCAAATGGATATTCCTTGAACGAACTGGCTAATATATTAGGAATCTTCAAATTTGAAACGAATCTTTTAATTTTGAAGGTACTATACACCAAACCTCATTATATTTTTCAAATTTTCTCAAAAAGAGCTCCAATTTTTCTGTAAATCTATTCCTCGAAGCAGGAGACGTTTAAAAATGCCGTACGTTCAATTCTGGGCGAACGATCTGAATTTTCGAATATTTCAAACAAATACCTGATAATACAATGATAATTTGTCGAGATCCACTATTAACGCCAGAGATTTTTGTTTCGTGATATCTCTTTTTAAAAATAAATCTTGAATTAATGTAAATTAAACACTTTTGAAAACTGGAAATGCAAATGCTTCACTTTCTTTTCGCATAGAAAAGGAGAAAGTCGTCTCGTGTACATGGTGGTATAGGGGGAAACGTGTCCGGCGAGTTAACTTTAAAGACCCGAGATCGAATCCCAGCGAGTAGAAAATATTTTCTGCTGGAATAGGTGTTTTTTTTTTGTTTCTTTTTTGCAAGTTCACGTAGTCCGTATTGTATATTGCGTAGCGATTACGAATAAGACGTGAAAGTACATGCTGTGAAAATACAAGCATAACTTGTTTTGAACATAAAACACTGTGTAAATAGTTTGTATAGTAAGATAAACTTTATTTTGGGGAATAAACTTAGACCAATCACTTTGATTGTCTAAAGTCAAACTAGACAAAATTGAGATCAGTGTCGTCTTAAGAGATATTATGACTCATATATCCAGTGCTTTATTTTTAAAATCTTAGGTCCCTGAACGCGCCTCAAATTACTTATTAATAGCAATAGTTATATAATATAATTTAGTATTTTTTTCCGCGGAACCGGAACGCCGTTCCGTCGCCTCCGACAGAAATCAAGTTCTGTATCTATGCTTCGTTAATACCAAAAATAATAATTTGCGTACTGCAAGTAATATTAGAACAAACGCATGACAGAACTGTTAACATAAGTACTGTCAGATGTCATCTTTCGCAGGACAAGGAGTCAAATTTAAACAAAAATTATAGTTTCAATGAATTTTGATTAATTGCGTGTAACTTTCTATGATATTCAAATGGTAATATTTTATTAGAATATTCAATAGTTTAACAATTTCGGCTTAAGAGTCTTGTTTGATAATTCTCCAATTTCGTATTGTAATAAGATATCTTATGATACTCATGTCGTAAATAACTATTTCGCTACTATTATGTTTAATGTATGTGCCTAGCAGGTTTTGTATTATTCTGAGAAACTGGATCATACGAATCACGTGTACTATGCGATTCACACAGAAGCACATGAATCACAAAAATGTATTTAATAATATAATACTTGATGAATCAACGTTTCATTGATAAATTCACTTTCAAAAATTTTCATTAATTTGCATATTTAAATATATTTATCACATGTAATTCATGTTTATTAAACAAGATGGCATTATATGAAGTAGAGACATTGTTATTCATTTGATCATTCAACTTCATCAATTACTCACAATTACTTTAATTTTCTCTGCTTATGATTTTTTTCAATCTCAGACCTCCGACGAAGACATGAATCAAATAACATATTAGATATTTACAAATTATAACGTGAATAAATGCTTATATTTATTGAATGGGTTTTATAATAACCTGTAAAAACATGGGTTTTCTTTAGGTTTTGGGGTGTTGAAAACATTCAAATAGTAAAAGCAATGTTAAGCTGGTGATCATTAACATTGTTTATTTGATATTTTTCTTAGGGGTAGTTTATAATGGTTAAACATTTTCAACGATTGCACATTAGATACCTTGAACGGCCCGTTTTCGTTTAATAAACCGCTATGTTCTCCCTATACAGATGGTCGTCCAAACTTCCAGGTTTCGGTAGTTTCGTAGAATGGAAAGTAGCCGTCAACAAACCACCTTCGAACTCTGACGATACTGAAATGTTGTCTGGGTTGGGAAGGTAATATTATTTGACCACCAAGTTCGTTCTATGTATTTTCACTGGAAAATGCTACGGCATTGATATTTACTAAACTGTAAACAAACGCTAAATCTCTTTGAATTGTTATAACATCTTTTTTGTTTTCTTTTAGTTGTAACAACTCGTTTTACCAAGTACGTGTCTTTGTTATATTTTAAGACGCTACAGTAATTGTAATTGAGAAGTATTTATTTTCAAGCATTTAGGAATTCATGAAATTTCATTGAAATGTTCGCCAATCTAAAAAATGTTTTAAATATAATTATTAATGTTGTTTAAAAATATGTATTAACAATGCGTAGATTTAGCAGATGTACTCTGATTTGAATATTATAAAATCAATCATCAAATTAACAGTTTTAGAAAGATGATCCTGAATTATTGAATGATAAATTGAATTGAAAATATTAACTTGTGTAAAAATACTTGTGTAAATAAAGTTGCATTTTGTGATGTGTGATTCTACTGGTGATCTTTCAACACACAAAATAAATATTTCTCTATTAGGAACTTTAACATTCCATTTATCCAATCCAATACAGTTTACAACAAACAGCTAATAGAATGTTTCCCTATTTTTTTAATGGTAATGGTTAAACAGGAGGAACATATAGTTTCTAACTCTCGGTTTAAACAGCCTTCGAAAAAAATTAATAATACAGCTATTCGGTTGCTCAACATCCCTTTGATAGACAAGCAGAAACTATCGTTTCGACGTAATGCACCTTGAAAAATAATTTGTTTATAATCAGTTTCCTTTCTATTTGATAAATAAATCGACTTGCAAATTGTAGCAATTAAAAGATAATATAAACACAAAGAAAGTTATGTTCATACTCACCATAAAAAGACGGATTTAGCGTAATTAAATGATTACAGAATTTGTTTATAAACTAAGTGTTTTTTAAGCGTAGCAGGTCAAAGCGCGACATTGAAGAACTGTTTTTTTCAGTATGCTTGTGTTAAGTGAAAACTAATGGGGTTATTCTAAGATGTTAATTTATTATAAACAATTACATATATCTCGAGAACGAAATATGATAGCAGCGATCGGATTCCGGGATTTTGTATCGCGTTTAAACGCCATTCACATGCAACAATATTTTTTGCAACATTTGCAAATTTATAAACAATTTCCAACTTTTGCAAATCTAAAGGGGGGAGAGCCTCCTGATGTCCCGTAGCCGAAAATTGCGAGTTAACAATTTTGCAACAATTTTTGAATTTTATAAACAAATTCGAAATATGCGTTAGAACGGCCGGGAAGGGTCCGCAAATTGTGCCTGAAATTATCATCTCAAAATTGCAGTTTGGAGTTACAAATCGATTGCAAAAATTTAGAACAATTATTGCTTAAATGCTAAATATTTACTGGTCTATTGACAATAAATCTGGACGGAAACCCCCGCTGAGAAAAATTGTTTCGTCGTGACGTACGCGCATTCAAAATCTCTCCTTCAGAAGGGAAATATGACGATATTTTCGCCTCGTAAGTAAACGAACTAGCCCTCTCTCCCTGAGACAGCGTCCGTTCCACCGCTTGGGATGTTGCACCAATCAGAGACAACCGTGGTTCTACTTGTTAGCGATTGGTCAACGCGTTCCTCCCCGTGCCTTCCCCCTGGCCGCGGGGTGTCCAAGTTTCACGATGCCGTTTGGAAGATAGAATTTTGGCCGACATTTTTTATGAGGGAGAGTATACAATGAAGCTCCCCAGAGGATTATGGAGGCAGCAAGGTCCTTTTTCTGGAAAGAGTAACTTTCTTTTTTAAAGGTCACATTCTTCTATATATTCAATACAGTAAACAGAATATTCGTTGATTTATTATAATCAACATTTTCAAGTAAATTTGACTCCGATAGTCATATTCGACCCACTGTGTCAATGGGCCAATGTGTTGCGATACGTGCTCCCGTTGATACGCGACAATAGTTCAGAAGCACTCAACCTTTATCTCTATGGACGTACTACGTAGATATGAAAGTTGTACAGCAACGCAAGGTGTGGATAACGTTTATTATTTAAAATGTATTGTTAAGAAGTGGATATATTTGATTCCACCGTAAACTCAGTTAAGATCTTCTGATTTACGGGCAGATACCCTAATCCACTGAACTAGTGAATCAAAAACATTGCATTCTTGACTAAAGATCTTATGGTGATCGCCATTCATATAGAGTCGCCTTGAAGGGTGAAAATGAAGATTCGTTTCCGTTTCGTTCACCTTCATCCCTAATAGCGATTTTGTCATAGAGTTCATTACCTTTAAATCGCAGCGAAAAGTCAGTCACGCATGTAAAGAACATATCTTCACTGTATGGTATTATGAATAAATAGCAACAAATGAACGAAGCTGTTATAAGAGAAAATGTCTACCGGGAAATTTATAGAACAGGCAGGTTTGAAACAAACGATTTGTGACGTGTTTGTGGTTTGTTTAAGGTATCAGTATGTGATTAATAGCATTGAATATACGCAGTGCCGTAAGTGTTGCAAAATGGAGTAGGTCGACTGCTGCATATGTAAGTAGGGTAATAGGTCCAAACGCTGCATATGTTAGTAGATAATATTTGTAATAAACCCAAGAGCATTTGCAAGTGCGTTAGTCATCAGTGTGCTTCATGTTAGCGACCGACAACCCTGTTTAGTCGCGGGCAGTTCTTGGGTCATTTTAAGGATCCGCAGAGCTCGACGGATGAAATTGTTCACATAAACGACTGGGTCACAGCGTCGCCTTTTTTGACGAACCACTCTGGCATGATTGTGTGAATTTGTGAAGTGACCATCCACCACTGTGGGGCCCGGCAAGCGCTGCAAGGGGTGCGCGGGTACTTACGCGCGTGGGGTCCACGCGGAACATGGTGGGGAAGAGGAAAGCGCAGTGGGCGTGGTCGGCGATGACGATGTAGGGTGGCGCCAGGGTGTTCCGCAGCGTGCGCGTGGCGAGCAGCACCGTGCTGCTGGCGCCCACCACCCAGGGCTTGGCGCGCGGGAAGGTGTCGAGCACGGCCCAGCCGCCGTGCCAGTGCGCGATGCACGCCAGCCCGAACAGCGCCGTGTAGAGGCGGCGCGCCACCAGGAAGCGCAGGCGCTCGTAGGGCCCCGCGCCGCCCCCAGGGCTCAGCCGGTTCACCCAGTCGCGCGCCAGCACCACGGCGGCGTGCGCGGCCGCCCCGCCCGCGAACGCGCCCCACGCCGACGCCCCGTACAGCTCCAGCAGCATCCAGCAGCCGCGCCAGTGGCCCACCACCAGCGGCGCCACCACGCACGCCGACAGCACGGCGTCCGCCGCCCAGCGGGCCAGCGCCCCGGCCGCGCGTCGCCGCTGCTTCATGGGCGACTGGTGCGCGGTGCGGCGGCGCCCGCCCCACCCGCGCCCCGCCGCGCCGCGCCCCGCCCCGCCCCGCCCCGCCCCGCCCCGCCCCGCCCCGCCGCGCCACGCCACGCCACGCCGCTAATGCCTCTAACACTCCGGCACATGCGCGTATTTACCTTCACATTCAAGGGGCCCACGTATGCAAAGAGCACAAATTCGACACGAGGCGCCAGTCTTCTCAAAGAGGAATTCACGATCCCGGCGCCGGTGCAGATTACCTGCGCAAGCACACGCGATCTTCGCGACGCCTGTTTGTGCCTATCACGAGGGAGCGACCCTTCTTGGCTGTGGGTTTAGCACTTTTCCAAAACATCGCTTCCTAAAAATACATTTCATCTCATATTTACTGCGCGAATTGGACAGCTTATACTCAGTATAATTGCATGTATTTAATATGTTAGTATCTACCAGTGATGACCTAGGTCTGAAGGACAAGGGGCACGGTCTTCTGGTCCCTGTGAAGCAAACTTCACCATTCATGGGGCATTCACAGCCCAGTGGACGGTCCTTTTGAATGTTCTCCACAAGCGCTCTGTCCTTGCAAATCAAGCAATGCCCCATTTCCTCGTCACCCTCTCCTGGAGACGTACGTAATGAACCAATAATTTAATCTATAAAAAAACTGTAAAACCATGACGAAAATAATTCAAAGGATTGGAAATCTTTGCATCGTTTATTCAAGAAATACCTGCTCCCTCAATGTATCAGAATGTAACACATGAGATGAGTAATGATGTGAAGATGTAAATAATGAGTAATAAATTATGTAAATAATGAGTAAAGATGAGAATGAATAAAGGTGAAGGTGAAAAGTTAAGATTAAGTCCCACGTAAAGAGAAGAATGCGACATCAATAATAGCCTCTGTCATGGTACACAGTTTATAATTATCATCGGGAGAAGTGCTGCTTCACCCACAAAAATCTATATCAGTGATGTCAAGGTCGAAACCATCAGCGAAAGTCCATGGCACGGGTAGCACGACGAAATCACCCATCCACAGGCAGGATTTAGAGAAATTAAACAACGGTTGTTGCTATTTTTATTTATATTTTTACTTTTATTTTTATGTGCATATCCTCTTTTCATACACGCAATTCAACCAAGTTAAAAAACGCCGGGGTTACTAATGATAGTTTCCTTTCCCCACGCTACTTGGGCTGAGAAACTCGTGGCAAATCACGGAGCCACGAAGCGTGCTACTGACAACAGTAGGAGACCTTGATATCACTGATATATATCGTTCGAATATCCCACCCTCCTTTCTCAGTAGGTGATACGTAGAAACCGGAACATTAGCAAAATACCATCCCGCCCTACTACGTTATTGGAATCTACGTTATTGGAATATTATATATTGGAATCTTAACATCGCCTTACCTATTATTTACGAATCTGTAATATTTGTGAAAACTGACTTACTTAACGGTGGGAACATTTTAGTATTAAATAATATTTTCATGTAATACTACTGATATTTATAATTACAACACATGTCATAGAAATCACGTTCATCAAGTGACAGTATCAACAGCTCACTACAAGAAATCCACACACAATACATTCACTACGGTACTTTACATAGCGTTGACAGATGACATTAAACACTTAAATCCGGTACACAAATTTAAATTTAAAGTAAAAACTTTTCAGCTGCATAACTGTTTCTATACAATTAGAGACTATACAGATCATCAAAAATAATAATAATGTTTATTTTAACAAAACAATGACATATAATGAATTAGTTTATATTTGAGTTGTGTAATTAAAAGAAAACTTAATATGTCTGAAACAAGAAATGTACTTCAGCTTCCGGGTCAATGACTCCCATCTTGATCAGGTTTTTGTCCAGTTTCCCTGATAAACTGAGCAAATGCTGATATGGCCTCTTGTTTTGCTTCTGGACATAAATGTAGCATCACTATGCGCACGTTTTTTTAACTCTCCTTTTGCTCGTGGTGGCAGGAGTGGAGCCGAGGGTGAGTTACTATTTTGTTAAAAATGCAGAAAAATCGAATCTGCAGTTCGTTTACCGTTGCAAATAGCTTTTCTATAACTCGGGAACGAAAATTTCGAGTTGTTCAAATGTTGCTACTCTTTTTTAAATTTTATTTTTATTTATTTTGTTTGTTTTTAAAAACATTTATTATTCTATCAATTATTTATAGTTAAAATGTTGGGAAGGGATTCTGAAACTCAAGAAAATGTTCGCAGATGATTTCCCCCTTTCGTAACCATTAGTTTTTATTGTTTTTTGACTGAATAAATAAATAAAAATAAAATAATGTAAATAAAGATCTCAATTTCTTTTAAAATTGCAGTTGTAAATGTTCAACTTTTTTAAGCGTCGGAAATGTTGGTTTTTGCTGTTAGGGTGGTGGTGAGCGGTAACGTTTAAAGGTAAATTAATTTGCATCACTTGCTTCACCATTTTCTTTACAATAACGTGAATATCCGTCTAGTGCCGGAGTGTCAAACGTGCCAAGCGTCAAGAGTCGGAACTAACACCTTTAGTATGGTTTCGGGCCATATTTTCATTACTCGGGGGATTCACACCTGACTTCCCCGATCTTGACAGTTTGGCTGGCTTCTCTGAAACGGGGGGAAGGATTTCCATCCCCCTCCCATGCGTGATACCAGGCCGTACTATGCACAACGCAGTGAAACACATTTGGATAATTTGGAATTTACTAGAAAGAATTCTTAAATCTAAACAATCTGCTTTTATATCAGGTGGGTGTTGACCCCGGCAGAGCGCGTGCTCTAGGCGCACAATGTCCTCGCCCGCTATGAATGAAAGGGACTTTCCCTTTTGACTGATAACCTTTCGCGGGCCGCCAGTTGGACAACTGTGGTCTAGAGGTGCGTCAAGCTGGAACAGCCAACTCAGCACACCCACACGAAACATGTCTAATCATTTATTGCTAATTAATTGCCAATTAATTGCCACATTTTTTAATTAATTGCCACGTATTTTCGTGGAGAAAACGGGTGTGTGCTAGCTTGACGTCAAGCCAGCACACACATCAGTTAAATTCAAGCCAGCTCAATGGAAACCATCTAATCATTTATTTCTAATTAATTGCCAATTAATTGCCACAATTTGGAATTATTTCGCACGTATTTTCAGTCTAAAATAATCAAAGTAAATGGCAGCAGGCATGACGCAACCCGCAACATAAAAAAAAATTGGAATATAGAGAACACAAACGAGCACAATCACATAAAATTAACGAGATAGTTTAAACACATATCTAACTATTATTTTACTCTATGCATGATTTAATTACCCCTCTCTTTTATGATATAATACATTTTATAACTTCGTAGTTTTGCAAACACGTACGACATTCAAATAGATAATGCAAGAGTACCATCGAGTGCGATATATCTATAATCTATTAAATAATTAAATACACATTCAATACTAGTTTACTATACTGAAGATAAATTAATCAATGTTGCCGTGTATTATATAAACATTGCTGAAACTGCATCAGATTTATCGAACCAAGCCACTTTTTCAAAATCGAAAATACAGAGAACCAGCAAGCACAATCACATAAAATTAAAAACATACTTAATAGATGTTTAAAACTAATATTTTACTCTACACACTATTTAATTGCTCTTGTCATTTATTAAATAATAATTTTTTTAAACGTCGTTGTTATGAAACCTCATCCAATTTCGAACAGGAAATGGGAAAGTACCAAAGAGCTCAAATATCTAAATTCTATATAATTATTGAAAGCACATTCAATACTAGTTTATTACATGAAAGAAAAATTGATAAATGTTGCCGTGAATTATATAAACATTATTGGAACTGCCAGGGAGTTTTCGAACTAAGCCAGATATACAAATTCGAAAATACAGAGAACCAACGAGCACAATCACATAAAAATAGGAACATAGAAAATAGATATTTAGAACTAATTTTTAACTCTAAACACGATTTAATTGCTCCTGTCATTTAATTAATAATAATTCTTTAATATTTCGTTGTTATAAAAACTCGAACACATTCGAACAGGAAATGCGAGAGTACCAACGAGCACTTATATCTAAAATCTATTTAATAATTGAATGCACGTTCAATACTAGTATATTACACTAAAGATAAATTGATAAATGTTGCCGTGAATTATATAAACATTTTGAAACTGCATGGCGGTTATCGAACAAAGCCAGATATTCAAATTCGAAAATTCAGAGAACCAACGAGCACAATCACATAAAATTAAGAACGTAATTAATAGATATTTAGAACTAATTGTTTGCTCTATACGCGATTTAATTGCTCTTGTCATTTATTAAATAATATTTTTTAAAAACTTCTTTGTTATGAAACCTCGAAGACATTCGAACAAGAAATGCGAAAGTACCAACGAGCACGAATATCTAAAATCTATTTAATAATAGAATGCACGTTCAATGCTAGAACATTACACTAAAGATCAATTGTTAAATGTTGCCGCGAATTATGTAAACATAATTGAAACTACATGGCAGTTATCAAATCAAGAGAGATATTCAAATTCGAAAATGCAGAGAACCAACGAGCACAATCACATAAAATTAAGAACATATTTAATAAATATATAGAACTAATTGTTTACTCTATACACGATTTAATTGCTCTTGCCATTTTTTAAATAATACATTTTTAAAACTTTATTGTTATGAAACCTCATCGACATTCGAAGATTCCTCGAAGATTCGAAGATGCAAGAGTACCAACGAGCACTAATATGTAAAATATATTTAAATTTGAATGCGCGTTCAATACTAGCATGTTACAAAAAAGATAAATTGATAATTGTTGCCGTGAATTATATAAACATTTTGAAACTGCATAGGAGTTATCTAACCAAGCCAGATATTGAAATTCGAAAATACAGAGAACCAACGAGCACAATCACATAAAATAAAGAACACAGTTATAGGATGCTTAGAACTAATTTTTTATTCTATACACGATTTTATTGCTCTTGTCGTTTATTAAATATTAATTTTTTTAAACTTCGTTGTTATAAAATCTTGTTGACTTTCCAACTGGAATTGCGATAGCACCAACGAGCGCTAATAACTTAAATTTGTGTAATAATTGAATCCACATTTAATAGTACATTATTACACCAAATATAAATTGATAAATATTGCCGTGAATTATATAAACATGATTGATACTGCATGGCAGTTACCGAACCAAGCCAGATATTCAAATTCGAAAATGCAGAGAACCAACGAGCACAATCACATAAAATTAAGAACAAAGTTAATAGATATTTAGACCTAATTATCTCTATACACTACGAGTTTAGTTTATTTTTTTAAAACTTCCTTGTTATGAAACCTCATCGACTTTCGAACAGGAAATGCGAGAGTACCAACGAGCACTAATATGTAAAATCTATTTAATAATTGAATGCACTTTCAATTATAGTATATTAAACTAAAGATAAATTAATAAATGTTGCCGTGAATTATATAAACATTATTAAAACTGCATGGGAGTTACCGAACCAAGCTAGATATTCAAATTCGAAAATACAGAGAACCAACGAGCACAATCACATAAAATTAGGAACATAGTGAATACATATTTAGAACTAATTGTTTATTTATGTTATATTTATTTATGTTATATTTATTTATGTTATATATATTTATATTATTAGATGTTTAGAACTAATCGTGTATAGACACGATTTAATTGATCTTGTCATTTATTAAATAATATTTTTTTAAAACTTCGTTTATGTGATACATCATCGACTTTCGAACAGGAAATGCGAGAGTACCAACGAGCAGGAATATCTAAAATCTATTTAATAATTGAATGCACATTCAATACTAGTTTATTACATTAAAGAAAAATTGATAAATGTTGCCGTGAATTATATAAACATTATTGAATCTGCATGGCAGTTATCGAACCAAGTCAGATATTTAAATTCGAAAATACAGAGAACCAACGAGCACAATCACTTAAAATTAGGAACATAGTTAATAGATATTCAGAACTAATTTTTTACTCTATACACGATTTAATTGCTCCTGTCATTTAATTAATAATATTTTTTAATATTTCGTTGTTATGAAACCTCGAAGACTTTCGAACAGGAAATGCGAGAGTACCAACGAGCACTAATATCTAAAATCTATTTAATAATTGAATACACATTCAATACTAGTTTATTACACTTAAGATAAATTGATAAATGTTGCCGTAAATTATATAAATATTATTGAAACTGCATCAGAGTTATCCATATTCTTTTCGGATTACTTCTCTTTATTCTTCTTCTGTGTTAGGAGAATGTATGCTTTCATTATCCTCTTAATTTGCTTCAAATAACACTGTAAACGGCGACGGCACACTGTGAACGCACAGAATGCCACAGCGGCCCACGACTAAACTCTTCTTTATCAACAGCTTGCGTAGGCCGGGACTCCAATACGTGGAAATCTCCGGATCTCAACATGTCATCCTCGGGAAGCGAGAGATAAACCCTGTCACACGTCTCTGGAGGACAAGTTACAAACGTCCCATTCGAACCGCTGAGCTGAAAATCGCCGGGATAATTGTTTCCCGTTTGTAACTAAAAGGTTTATATTAATAGTAAGTGTCTGTATTTATGTGGCGATCAATTCCGCTCCTCCCCCTAACCACGTAATACTTACATTTATAGATAAGAATTAAACAAAAAACGTTATCCAATGCTACATTAAGTAAATAAAATACAACATAGATATGTCTTGCCACAAAGTTTTAACAAATGAATGTATATCCCGATGTAAGTGTTGTGACTTCTGCCGAAAACTATCGAATAAGTTGGTGTCATTTCCCATTTTTAAATTATTCTTTCTTAGGATTCTGTCAATTTCTTAGGAACTGTAAAATGTATATCAATTGTTGAGCAGCTCTTCCTACAGGCCAAACGTTATGATTAAGACCTATTTTGACGACTTATCCCAAAATGATCTATTAAAAGCACACTCAATACCAATTTATAACAAAAAAGATAAATTTATTAACATTGCCGTGTTTTAAATATTGTTAAAAACTGAATCATAGTTGCCCAAACATGCCAATATTCAAATTCGAATATAGAGAGAACAATCAAATAAAACTTAAGTCATAATTTAACAGATATTTGATACTAACTTAATACTCTTAACAGAAATTAATTGCTCCAGCCATTTACAAAATAACTAATTGTAAAGTGTTCTTACTTATGCAACAACGTACGATATTCGAGTAGGAAATTAGAGTGTACCAACTGGTATAAAGTACAAAACCTATTAAATATTTAAACACACAATCAAAACTATTGTATTACACCAAAGATAAATTTTTAACCGTATCCGTATTTAAATAAATATTGTTAAAACAAAATCATACTAGACTCAACATGCTAGATATTCAAATTCGATTAAGATGCAGAATAACGAGATCAATCAAATAAAAACAAGACTATAATTTAACAAATATGTTATACTAATTAAGTTTTCTAAACAAAAAAATCATTATTCTTGCCACTTACGATATAAAATATTTTAAAACTTTTTAAAATTTATCTTTGCTCCAATAAATTAGTATTAAATGTGCATTAAAAGACTTAATAGATTTTGGTTCTTTTGCGCCAGATCGTACTCTCTAATTTTCTATCCGATTATCGGGCCTGAAAGCATTGCAATAATGTTTTAAAATTATTTATTCCATCAATGGCAGGAAACTTAAATTCTTTTAGAGTAGTAAATTAGTATCAAATGTCTGTTAAATTATGTTCTTGGTTTCCTATATTTGTGCTTATTGGTTCCCTCTATTTTCAAATTTTAAAATCTCGCATGGTTCGAATACTCTGTTTCACTTTTACCCTTTTGAAAGGGTAATTTAAAATTTCCCAATTGAGAGTCGTACGTGATTGCATATTTACGAATTTTTAACAATTATTTCCTTCGTAACGCGAAGAGCAATTAAATCGTATGCAAAATAAAAAATCGGTATTAAATTACTAAACACTATGTTGTTGGCTATATATTATTGTGGTCGTAGGTTCTCTAAATTTTCGAATTTGAATATCTGGCTTGGTTCGATAACTCTGATGCGGATTCAATAATGTTTATATAATAACGGCAAAATGTATTAATTTACCTTTAATGTAATAAACTAGTATTGAATGTGTATTTAATAATTTAATAGATATTAGATATTTGTCCTTGTTGGTACTCTCGCATTTTCTATTCGAAAGTCGTACGTGGTTGCACAACTACGAATTTTTCATAAATTATTACTCCCTAACGGAAACAGCCATTAAATTGTGTATAGAGTAAAAAAATAGTATTAAATAACTGTAAACTATGTTGTTGGTTATATGTGATTTTGCTCGTTGGTACCCTATATTTTCGAATTTGATAATCTGGCTTTGTTCGATAACACTGATGGAGATTCAATAATATTGATATACTACACGACAACTTTTAAGAACGTACCTTTAAAATTTATAAACTAGTATTGAATGTGTATTTAAATATTTATTAGATTTTAGATATTTGTGCTCGTTGGCACTCTCGCATTTTCTATTCGAAAGTCGTATTTCTTAAAATTATTTATTCCGTAATGGCCAGAGCAATTAAATCGTGTATAGACTAAAATAATAGTATTAAAAAACTAAGTTGTTGGTTTTATGTGATTGTGCTCGTCGGTTCTCTCTATTTTTGAAGTTGAATATCTGGCTTGGTCCGATAACTCTGATGCAGTTTCAACAATGTTTATATAATTCACTATAACATTTATTAATTTATCTTTAGTGTAATAAACTAGTATTTAATGTATATTTAATCATTTAATAGGTTTTAGTGATTCGTGCTCGTTAGTGCTCTAAAATTTCCCATTCGAAAGTCGTACTTGGTTGCATAACAACGAATTTTTAAAAAGTAAATTTTCCGTAACGTCAAGAGCAATTAAATCGTGTATAGAGTAAAAAATTAGTATTATATAACTAAAAACTATATTGTTGGTTATATGTGATTCTGCTCGTCGGTTCTCTCTATTTTTGAAGTTGAATATCTGGCTTGGTCCTATAACTCTGATGCGGTTTCAACAATGTGTATATAATACACTATAACATTTATTAATTTATATTTTGTGTAATAAACTAGTATTTAATGTGTATTTAATTATTAATTAGGGTTTAGTTATTCCTGCTCGTTAATGCTCTGAAATTACCCATATGAAAATCGTACGTGGTTTTATAACTACAATTGTTGTAAAACTATTTATTTCGTAATGGCAAGTGTAATTAAATCGTGTATGGAGTAAAATAATAGTATGAAATAACTAAAAACTATGTTGTTGGTGATTGTGTGATTTATGTGATTGTGCTTGTTGGTTCTCTGTATTTTTGAATTTGAATATCTGGCTTGGTTCGTTAACTGCCATGCAGTTTCAATAATGTTTATGTAATTCACGGCTACATTTAATAATTGATCTTTAGTGTAATAAACTAGTAATGATTATGCATTCAAGTATTAATTGATTTTAGTGATTTGTGCTCGTTAGTACTCTCGGAGTTCCTATTTGAATGTTGTACGTGGTTGCATAAGGACGAAGATTAAAAAATAATTTATTTTGTATTGGCAAGAGCAATTAAATCGTGTGTATAGTAAACTTTTAGTTTAAAATATCTATTAACTATGTTCTTAATTTTATGTGATTGTGCTCGTTGGTTCTCTGTATTTTCGAATTTGAATATCTGGCTTCGTTCGATAACTGCCATGCAGTTTCAATAATGTTTTCTTAAATTCACGACAACATTTATCAATTTATCTTTAGTGCAATATACTAGTATTGAATGTGGGTTCAATTATTAAATAGGTTTTAGATATTAGTGCTCGTCGGCATTTCCTGTTCGAAAGTCGACGAGGTTTCATAACAACGAAGTTTAAAAAAATTATTATTTAATAAAAGATAAAAGCAATTAAATGGTGTATAGAGTAAAAAATTAGTTTTAAATATCTACTATGTTCTTAATTTTATGTGATTGTGCTCGTTGGTTCTCTGTATTTTCGAATTTGAATATCTCGCTTGGTTCGGTAACTGCAATGCAGTTTTACAGTTTCAATAATGTTTATATAATTCACGGCAACATTTATCAATTTTTCTTTAATGTAATAAACTAGTATTATTAAATAGATTTTAGATATTTGTGTTCGTTGGTACTCTCGCATTTCCTGTTCGAAAGTCGATGAGGTTTCATAACAACGAAGTTTTAAAAAATGATTATTTAATAAGTGACAAGAGCAATTAAATCGTGTATAGAGTAAAGCAATAGTTCGATCTGTCTTTAAACTATTACGTTAGTGTTATGTGATTGTGCTCGTTTGTTTTCTCCGTATTCCATTATTTTTTATGTTGGGTGTTGCGTCATGCCTGCTGACATTGACATTGATTATTTTAGACCGAAAATTCGTTATTATTAATTCCAATTTGTGGTAATTAATTGGCAATTAATTAGCAATAAATTATTTGAGGTTTTCCGTTGATCTCCGTCTCGAATTTAACTGATGTGTGTGCTGGCTTGAAGTCAAGCTAGCACACACCCGTTTTCTCCACGAAAATACGTGGCAATTAATTCAAAATTGTGGAAATTAATTGGCAATTAATTAGCAATAAATGATTTGACATTTTTTGTGTCGGTGTGCTGACTTGGCTGTTCCAGCTTGACGCACCTCTTCCAAACACACAAGTTTCAGAACGACAACCAGAAATTGTGTCTAGTGTTGTAAGTCGTTGGTGGGGAGTCTTTATCGAATGATACTTTGAGAACCTTGAGTTTATCACGGTTATCGATTGTTGGCTTGCGTGGGAGACGTGTTGTCTGACCACTACACAACGCACCGCCCTGAAAAAGCTATTCGTATTTTCGAAATACTCTTCGTGAACTGATTGCAAGATGTCCTTAAAATCAAACTTGATTAAGGAAAAATATATTTCTTCAATATTATCGTTGTAGGAAGACGCCGAAAACATTTCGAACTCTTGCAATTTTCAAAAATTCTGAGATTTTAATGAAAGAGGGACCTACACCATTTTTCAAGTGTCTTTTATTTCATCAGAGAACAGTGTTTAACAAAAGAATTTGGAGCTATTTTTGAGAAAGGTTCAAGAAAGTTAAGGTTTCATGTAAAGTACTCCCAAAAATTCAAATATTTAATCCCAACTCGCAAGGCCTTCGTTGAGATCGATCAGGGAATATTAATTTTGGAAACATTTTGGAGAAAATGTTTGAGCTCTAGTTTGAGCACAGGCGAACTGATGAACTGATGGAGGGGCCGACAGACAGACGGACAGACAGACATTTCGTCGTCATTCGATTTTTCGGTATCAAGGATCTACAAAAATTGTATTCTGACCAGTAAGAATATTCTAAGATATTACAGATTCTAAGAGATTTTCAAAAGGTAATAAATGTATTTTTAGCGATTTTGAAATAAATGTGTATTTTTATTTAACAATTATTTTTACATAAAATTGGCGTATCTGGTGAATCTTTAATTATATTTTCTGAAGTGTTGTGTACCCTTATAACGTTAATATCATACAATTTAAAATTTATTGATTGAATTTCTAATAATGTCTGTAATGATATTATTAGAAACACAGTATTAACTACCACAGTATTAAGACCATTTAAATACCGACACACCTAATTATATAATTTAACAAATATTTAACTCTATCATAACATTTCAAACTTTTTAAATCTCAAGTTATATTATACGAGTTATTTGAATATTCCGACAGTTTGTATGGGTGGAAACAAGTCCATAATTGTCATCTTATTTGAGTAAATATAAAATATTCTTCCGGTTTACATTGATAAACCAACATTCCCGAAGAACAAAAGTAATGAATGTGTTATGTTGCTAGATTCAGATATTAAGAAATGAAGGAGAGAACAATCGTTGGACGTACTATTTGATTTAAGAGTATGTGAAAACAACATTGCGACACAACGGATGCTTTAAAGTACAATAAAATGTGTTAAATTCATAAAAATTGAATATATCTAAATAGTAAATGAAAATTAAAGTTGAATTAGAGACTGACCATACAGGGAGAAAATGTTGAAATTATATCTTAAAATTAATAAGAGAGAGACAAGAGTCCATACGTGCAACTAATAGCAGGGCGAACTCTTGTCAGAATGTTATTGGCGGGCAGGAACTTCCTTTCAGGAAAGGTAAACAACATAGGGAATTGTAGGTATGAGATAAATATGTGGGAGATGAGATAAAGTCAGATTAAGAACAGATAAGTATCATGTAATTTGCCCGTCTTTAATTTTATATTCAAAACATATCTACTCAACATACAGTTCATGTACATTCAAAACAAGAATGTTTAACACACAATAAATATTCCTTCGCCCTGCTATGATGACTGTGTCCCATTCTGGGAAATTTGTGTGTGCGTATCGAACTTATTGATTGAGTTGGCGAGAACTTCCTGAATTCTGGCGAACTTTTTGATCCCATTTCATGTAAACAAAGCTGTGACAAAAAAGCTATTTTGGGATTGCACGGGCGAATGGTTGGAAAATTTCACGTACTTTCCTATCGTCGAACCGCCAGAGGAATGAAAAATCTCTTCCAACCTTCTGATGTGTTTGCGTGACGCGACGTGTATGACAGCTTTTATTAGACTGACCTTGAGGTTGTAGTGTGCACTGCAAATTATGTTTTGTAACTCAAAACTGTGCTATGTTCGGCACAGTATAAATCGTTGTGAATCGTTTTACTCGTGAATCGTTGTGAAAAATTTTAACGCTCCTAGCTTTCCCGTGTGGTAACACTATTGGCCAAATACGTCAGTGATACGATATAAAGTGGGGTGATGAAAATGGTAATTTAAAATTATTTGAAAAAATCATTAATACAGTTCAAAGCGTTGCAATATCAAGGTAAATGTATAATCCAAACCTTGAATAAAATGTAAATAAAGAATGTTGAAGGAACTATGAAAAGTCGTTAGTAATTATAAAGAAATATTTTGAACAATCATTCTGGAAATAAATGAAAAATACAAAACTTCCATAATATTACATTATGCATGTATCTGATGCCCATGTCACAGAAATAGGCTTCTGGCAGAATTCACGACAGAGGATCCTGGGATTTGGGCAGGAATACGCCCAAAAATGTAATAGAAGGTTCAAATGGATTTAATTTTGTAGATTGGGGAATGAGGAACATACTTCGTCACACCTTTGTGTTGTGCGTTGCAGGTTGCAGGTGGGTTACAGCAAGCGGGTTGCAGGTTACTTGCCCAAACCTGTCTTTTTTGCAGCGTAATCTTCATGTACATATGATTAGAATAGCGTAGAATGTGTAACTGCAAAGGGAGCGTCAGATGCATTGCCACAGCACGGAGAACAGTGCGGGCTCCGTGTTAGCGTGAGGCCATCTGGTTTGTCGCGACCGTCGCCACCAGAAGCCAAGCAGGCGCAGTGACTGGGCTTGGCATTACGCCCGCAGGGCTGGTGTCGTTACGGGTAGCAGAGCATGGCCACGCCAGCCAGCGATGAGAGTCAGTCACCCTTGCGACCCGAGCGAAGGTTTTTTCGCCTCCGTTGCCTTGATTAGAGGCGGCTCTAAGAAGGCGGCAGCTGTCCACACGCCTGGCCTTGAATAGAGAGCAGAGAAACCTACGGAGTGCGCGGATTCAGCGGGGTCTCCGATAGAGTGTAGGAGGTGCACCGAGCGAAGAGATCCGCAGGCGCCTTGGGGAGCGGGTACCCAGGGACAACCCTGGAGGGTGAAGGCCAACCGACTGCGACAGATTGCGTCAGTGCCACTAAAGGCCCCTTCACACGGAGCAACTTAGCAGCGCTTCCGAGTGGTGCTGCTGCTGGCAAATCATTAATTTAAATGGAAGTTTCGAGCGATTCAATGACAATGCTGCGGCGGTTAATGGCGCACTTCCACCATGATCCGCGCTGAAGCTCCTCCGGGTCAACCTCAAGAGAACACACTTGTATAGGGCAGCTTTTACATTAAGCCACTGAGCTTAGTTGTTAATATGGTGATAGATGTCCGGTCGCCGGTGGACACAATAGGGTGACTCGCAAGTCAGTGCCGCTGGACGCTTCTCAGACGCTCTTTGTGAAGGCGGTCTGATGGGCGTGAGCAACCAGGCGGGCGAGAGTCCTGAGCTCGGAGCTGCTCCTGGAAGACACACCTCTCACTCGGCCAATTCTCGCCGGTGCTGCAGATACCTCCTTGGAGTCCGGCGGGGTTCCTCGACACTCACAAGGGAATTCTGCCATGTGACATGTAGAAATCTACCCTAATCCTTCTCATCGAAAACACATGCTCTATTGATCTCACGATCAAAACTTTGGGTGCCGATACACACAGAAATACAATTAAAAATCATAATGAATTTGCGAATTGGCCCTATGCTTTCACCAGTGTAAAAATGGCCAACCCTGGAATTAGGCGTTACCCAGCGCGCTCGCTTGTGATTCAACAACACCGCTCGTCGCAAGCGGTGGACTCTGTTTCCAAGGTCGCTTCCAGTGAGGGGCAGGCGGGGATGCAGCTGCCCCTCCTAGCAGCTAAAACAATAAAACCAATAACACTGATTATAATAGCAAGTCCCCCTAGGGAGTACTCGAGCTTGTAGTTGGTGGTGGAGCTTGAGTACCCCCATGAGCCTGAGAGCTATGTCGGCGGTAGCCTAACTACTGCTAGGCTTCCCTTGCTGAATGGGTTGAAGGTGAGGGGTCAGACAAAGAAGTACTCCAGAGAAGAGCCTCAACGGCATATTCGAAGAAGAAGGGAGGATTCATGAAGATGACGAAAGAGGAACCTCGAACAAAACCGCCGCATTTGATCAGCAGTGGGCGGCTGCAGCGTGTCCCCACGTTGATTGATTATTAGTTATTCCAGGAGCGTCAACTACTGAGGTCATTAATCCCGTAAGTGTATTGCATGTTTTTTTCATTGGGAAGTGAGTTTTTATCGGGTGATCTTCCCCCACTGGATCCGGCGCCGACCTATCTTCGACTAGCGGGGTTTCCCCAACCAGGTGTCTCCCACTTGCGGGGCACAAGTTCTAAGTCCCCAATCGGTCTCCCGGCACGTGCGGTAGTGTAGTGCTTGTTAGTGTGTGTGTGTGTGTGTGTGTGTGTGTGTTAGTGTAAGGGGTGAGGATAGAACAAGAGGAAGGAAAGATTGCGCGCAGTCCGTGGCCCGTTTGTTAGGGTACTTCTTCCGCATTCGCCTGGTGTTCATTGGAGATACCACGGGAAACTACCGATCAGAGCAGCCGGCCACTAGAATTCTCCTCCAGACAGCGACTGAATTCGAACTAGCCGGCAAGCTAGTGTTGAAAATCCTTCAAAACGTAACCAAGGAGGCAAAAACACATCTTAAGTACATGTGTTTGGAAATTAAAATCAGCTGAATGTGGGGCATAAAAACACGTCGTGCTGACGGTTATCGGAGCTCTGGGATTTGTTCCCCAAAATTTGTGTAAGGACTTGGCTAAACTTCAAGGTAATTCAAAAGACTGAAAGTGCAAGACATTGCTTTATTTGGAACAGCCCACATTTTGCGCGAAGTATTGTTATAGCACCGACAGACCTTAGATCTGCTCCTTAGGAAGCTGGTTGCAACCAGGAGTAGATTTTATATTCAACCGATTCATAACATCTTTAGTCGTGAATTACAGTAATAATAATAATAATAATAATAATAATAATAATAATAATAATAATAATAATAGTAATAATAGTAATAATAATAGTAACTATACGCAGTTTAAACTACTAATAGAATTTTTACGAATTTTTACGTTTTATTTGTTGTTAATTTTCGTAAGAAATACATTTCGACGTGATAAACCTTGCCGCCTCTAGAGCCTTTCCCCCACGCTCTTGTCCGCGTCTACTGCGAAATGGTTCACTTGTCTAATCACACGCGAAAGGTCAGCGCAAACAGGATAATTGCAGTAACGTAAGTCTTTTCTAAATTTTCGAAAGAGACAATTGATTTATGGACACAAACAGGTATGTTGCAGTACATTGTTAATGGTCTTGAGAATAACTTTGGACATTGTTTTCGCCAGTGGATGGCGGTGTTCAGGAAAATATCTGATAAAATAATCTCGGGACAATCTATTCAGTTCCAGGTATTTCAGCGAGACAGTGCCCTTACGCTTTAGTCTTTTGTTCATTACGGGCTTTCGTCTCCTAGGATTAGAAACTTAATAAAATGGTACATTGTACGCATCACAATATACAGAGCAGTGACCAGGATCACTTCTAACTTCCACAGAGTTCTGTTTAGATATTAATAATCATGATTGTGAAATAGAATTTTGCCAGAAATATTTGTTTGTTAAATGCGCATGGTATAAGAAAAATTTGTGCTATCAACACACCAGAAATTGTTCTCTATTTTGTGATAATTATCTGGAATAAAACCATTTTGCACAATTTTGTTTTGTTTCTTGTTCTAATTGTATGTCATGGAAAAGAAAATTTAAAAACTGTACAGTTCATGTTTCTTGTGAAATGAACTGTCTTTTGAACAGAAGTTTGAATTGAACAGTAGTACAACATTTACGTTATTTTTGACAAACTACACTTGTTATAGGAAATTATGAGTAAATCAGTATTAAATTCAATAAATGGCATCCCAATTTATTTACATGTATAAATTATATTTTAAAACAAACACTTGATTGCGTTTCAATTCAAAATATGTACTAATTATATGTACTAATATAAATTAACATAGAAAGTTAAAATAATTCTTCTATCCATAGTAAATGTATGGTTGTTCCTTGTTTAAGTTCTTTTATCAGAAACAACTCATTATTTGTATCAAATTCAAAATAGCTTGTTATTTTGTATCGATCAGCAATTAAATGATGAATATCAAATTTTCGTGGTATAATTTAAAATTAAAATAGTTATGATTATTTCTTGTGCTAGCTCTGGATATATCCACAATCACCAACATCTTAAAAATGGCAAACATCATAATTTATGTTGCACAATAATTCCTTCCCGTGGGAGGGATATACAAGGCCTACTTAAAACATTGTAAGGAAAGTTTGGAAATTTTTAAAGTAATTGGCAGAACGTATCAGCAGCCAAAAGTTTCATCATGGGATCAAAAGGGCATGTACCTTCAATGAAGAAAATATAGGGGCATGTTTTACCGCGCCTTATTGAATGGAATTGCCTTGTCAGTGGAAGTGGATATCGACCGAGCGCTATTGGGCTTGAGAAGGACGAACTCTAGTATAGCAGCGCTGCTCATTTTTCACAGCTGGAACCAAATCATGGATTGGTTGGTTGGTGATTCCGGACGCGTCAACTACTGAGGTCATTAGTCCCGTAAGTGTAGGGCATGTTTTTCCCCGGGAGGTGGCGGTGACCTTCCCCCCTGGATGGTGAGATGCGGCGCCGACCTACCGTCGGCTATCGGGGTTTCCCCCAACTAGGTATCTCCCACCAGCGGGGCACCGCCACATCCGGGACAAACTCTAAGTTCCCCACCGGTCTCCCAGCATGTGTGGTAGTGTAGTGCTTGTTAGTGTAAGTGTGTAAGGGGAGAGAATAGGACAAAGAAGAGGAAAGAAAGATCGCGTACGGTTTGTGGCCCGTTTGTTAGGGTATTGCTCCGGCATTCGCCTGGTGTTGACCGGAGAAACCATGAAAAACTACCGATCAGAGCAGCCGGCCGCTAGAATTCTCCTCCAGTGACTGAATTCCTACCTGACAAGTTAATATCGAAAAACTTGCCTCTGTCGTGGCTCGAACCTAGGACCTCCCAGTAAGAGGCACTGCAGTGTTATCAATTGATGCACTGAGCCATCTCTCCCGGTTCGAATCTTGGGTTTCCGTGTGTATTTGGCGTATTTGGTGATGTTCTCGTGTGATTCTCCCTTTTTCCACGCCTCTCATTTTACGGTGGATTCATAATCATTCATTTTATATAATCATTATCACCACCTCATTAAAATAATTCGCCTGTTTCCAGGTATGGCCATGAGGTACAGGCTATATTATCAACATTGTGATGGGATTGACGTGTGTTAGGAGTGTCGTGACCGGCCGCACGCATTTGAAGGAGCCGCCGCCGAGTGACGTCAGCGGGGCGTTACCACCCCTGGCGAGAGAAGAAGGCGACCGGTGCGAGCCGGCCTGGCTTGTCCGCGCGCGCCCGTCACGCCCGAGCAAACGGGTAGGGACTCGCCACCGCCCCTACTCCACAGCTAGTCGGCGGGCCGCTAGCCCTAGCGGGCTATAAGAGAGCTCCGACCCGACGCCAGGGCAGATAGCGAGCGGCGGTGTTAGTGATTGTATCCTGGCGAGTGACTTGGTGAGAGAAGAGTGGAGATCAGCTACGACGACCTGTGCAACGAAAATGGAACTCTCTTGTGGATATTTGACGACTCGGCTGATTTTGGGACTTCTTCTGGACAACGATAGCACGGCTTCGCTTTTGGTACATTCTTCTGGTGATACGGAACTTCGGCAATTGTACCTGGTCTTGAATAAAAATTCTTTTATGAATTCTTGCCTTTTGATTGGATACTACAAGGAGAACACCGGGAGAAATAATAAGTAATATTCAAAGATCAATTAGTGTTTCCGGATGCGTCAGCTTCGAAGGTCATTAGTCCCGTAAGCATAGTGAATATTCTTATCACGGGAGGCGTCAATGATCTTCCTCCGCTGGATGGCGAGATCCGGCGTCAACCTACCGTCGGCAAGTTTTCGCAAACCACGTATCTACTACCTGCGGGGCAACCGCCTCAGCCGGAACAAACTCTAAGCTCCCGACATGAGTGGTATTGTCTACACTACCACTCATGTCGGTGTAAGTGCGTTTAAGTAAGGGGAGAGGATAGAGCAAGAAAGGGAAGATCGCGTGCGGTCAGTGGCCAATTTGTTTTGGTATCGTCCCGGCATTTGTGCACGATAGCACGGCTTCAAAAATAATAATGTTGGTTCGAGAAACTACGGTAAACTATCGATCGGAGCAGCCGTCCGCTATATTTCTCCTCCAAACAGAGGTTGAATTCGACCTAGCTAAATCGCTAGCTGAAAATTCGGCCACCGTTGGGACTCGAACTCTAGGATCTCCCGGTCAGAGACACAGTAGTGACATCAGTTGATGCTCTGAGCTATCTAAGCCGGTGACAATTTTCAAAGAGCAATGAATGCGGAAAGGCAATAAAGTATATTATGTGTTATGTGAAGCGTAAGCTAATCTTGATCCGCTTCACTCAACGAGGCCACCGCCTCACAAACCAGCAATTGGTGTCTCGACTGGAGAGTTTCTAGCTGAGCAAGTCTTTTACAAGTCTTTTGGTTGAGCTAAAATTGGGAACATCTTCATAACACACATTACTGCGGTTTTTAGAACATGTCTTCTAACACATTATCTTGATGATGCGTTGTCTTTTCATGAAAATTTAATTTTCTTAATCTCGAAACAATTTCTTTGATTTTTTTGATAAATAATTTATCGTTTCTCACATCTCATCTAGAACATGATCACTCACCAAAGAAGTACCAATAATGAAGCCAGTGGCCAATTTTCGATATAATTTCATACCCTTTGCAATGAATCGGTGAAGGTTTCTATTTCTCAGGAAAATCAATGCAACATTTGTTGGTAGTGTTCAATTACAGCAATTGCTTGTACTGTTTCACCAAGATGAATACCTTTTTTACTTTCTCGCACAATACGTACATCCCTATATAGTATTTGAAGAACTGCGAATGTCCGTGACTCCGTCACTCACGGTTCGACCACTTTCCGTACACCAATCGAGTCAGATGTGGTGTCATTCGACACGTCCCGGCCTCCTGGAGGGGGACTGATCATTGTTCCAGTCAAAAGATACTAAAAAAATTTCCAAAAACGTGTATTTTCGTGTTTTGGCGATGCGATCTTCGTGAATAAATCAGGAATTAAACTATATATATTTATGGCGTTAAATTTCTGGGTCTGGGGTTTACCCCAGTATTCATAGGCAATTTTCGCTCCACGACGTCATAATATTCTTTCACGATGATGAGAACACTGATTGTTGACAAATAAATCGCGAGGAAGGTGTTATTTCATTTTCATTCGTATTACCGAATTTTTAAAATAAACTTGCAAAAACCTACAAACTGTATTGCCTTAGAACTTCATAAATTTCAAGAATTTCAAGTGAATACGAAGAAAACCCAAATTGTGAGTCGTGCTAAAGAATGAATGAGTATGTACGTTCTTACGTTACGTATCTTACGTACATTCTTACGTACGTTCTTACATTTACGTTCTTAAGCTTGCCAATATCGATTTTCAAAACACTGTAACTAAAAGTTATTCTTATCAAACTGAACTAACACTGTATTCGCATAAACATTCAAAACAGAAGTCTATTAATGTTTATATAGATCCTACAAAACTATTAATTCCTATTCCAGAAGTAGAAGTGAACACGAATTAGACTGCGTTTGTGGAGTTTTAATCTTTTCAAAAATTAGAGGAGAAAAATATGGAAGCGTTAAGCAAATCCAGGGAAGAATCAAACGTAGTTGTCGAAGATTTTGCGATAGAAGTTTCGGAACTAATTGAATGACCAGATCAGAATAACTCTGATGAACAGCTTGCAGGTGATACTTTTATGTGCAATTTCGTGCATATTAGCAAAAAAGCGTACAAAATGTAGCTGTACTGACTTCTAAATACCTGCAAGTATTTTTTACGATGATTATAATTTTGAAATTACAAAATTATCAGTTCATGGTGGTAACATGCAAGACCATCGGGTGTTAGGAAATTTTGAACATTTAACATTAACGAGTTTAACATTATCAGAAGGGCACAGATGATTATGACATGTCATATTTTTTCTTTGTGTTATTTCCATATAAAATACAAGTTAAGGATGATTTTATCTGCAATGACTAAAATTGTGCAATTTTCACGTGTCATATACAGTAATATTTTGAACAGCCATATTTTTGAACCCTTTTGTCATTTTCTGTTAATTGTCCATATTATGGTTATATTTTTCATGAATTTTTGTATTTTTGTCATATTTTTATCTTTTTGATTCCATTTTGCATACTTCCTTGCAGTCGTCTCAACATTTTTCACGTATCCTAATTGTTATATAATTTTTTACAATTGTATCTATTTTTTTTTTGTTTTCTTTCCTATAAATATGTATGTGAATTAAGAGGATAAGCAATACAGAAGGAGAAAAAAGAGTAGAAAGCACCAAACGCGAAGAAAGTGTTCGTTTTATTTTGTCAGGTTTTGTGTCAAAGTCGATCGTTTCTGTAAATAACTTTATCAGGTAGAGAAGCCTTCAAAGGGCGGCAAAAAAGAAGGGGTGAACTATGAATGTGTTAAATTTTAAAAGTATATTTTCAATAGAATTGCTATTTAAACAGCGGCAAGATTTTGAAAGTTTCGAAAATGCAACGCAAAAATTGAAAGGTGTATTTATGGTCTTATTTTCGTATTTTTTGATTATAAATGCTAGTCTATTTCTAAAAATTTTAAGGTCACAAACATCCTGTCCCTAATTATAAGCTACTACGATTTATTCGTATGCCCAGTGCCAGAGACTTAATTGAACAGACAGAACTTAATTGAACAAGGCTACGCAAGACATTTAGAAATTTTCAACCCATGGAAATACTTTTCAGTTTACAGCGTCGGCGACGCCATATTCAACTAACGAGAACGAGAACGAGAACGGGAACGGGAACGAGAAGAAGAATAAAAGGGGCAAGTGGAGTCCACGTCCCCTCCGTACCCCCCGGGACCTTCCATAGCAATGATGATTCTATGGATGCTAACGGACCTCTGTGAAGACTAACGAGCCAGGAAGCGGAAGAGAATCCCTGGAATACTGCGGTTTCTGGCGTGGAGGAGCCTTCAGAGGAGCATACCTCTATAAAAAAACTAGGCTCAGCAGGCTCCGGCTGTCAGTACCTAGCAAGGGCCCCTGCCTAGGGTACAGGTGAAGAGGACCAACGGCTTCGACGGCGGAAGATCAAATCTCATCGGCGAAGAAGGCGTACGAGTCCACCATCATAATCAGAGGGTTGTCAGATCCCTCCAAACAAATTGCCCTGGGTAGCCTCATCTTCGTCAGTTATCTAGTACTGGGCGCCCCCGAGAAGAATTATGATTAGTGCTTTGAGGAAAAGTCACGCTGGCGACCGGCCCCCGCAGAGCCGCGCAGCTGTTTCTAGCACCGGGGCAGCTGTGTTACCTGTGTTACCATATGTTACCTGTGCTGGTGGAAAGCGGTGAACCTCCGCAACAACTAAGGAGGCGCGGTACCGCCCCACCTAGGGCTACCGCAAATCTCGATATCGCGTCGCAAGATGCCGCACCTGGTAGAAGTTTGGGGAACCCAAGGGGATCCCCCACTGCTTCAGGGAATCCAAGCCAACGCATGCAATGGACAAGAGAATTAAACATGTCTGTCATGCGTGCATACTACAGAAGCACAAAAGGCGAGGCGGAATGTGAGGGCTTCAGGAGAAGGCTCCTAACCGAATGGAGAAAGATACATCCGGAAAGCGCTCTAAATGAGCAGCGTGTGTGTAGCCAACTGAACTCTATCAGAAGAAGAAACGTTTTCTCAGATGCAGAATTAAATATCAAGACGGAAATGAGACTAGAACTAACAAATGAGGTAGTCCTGGAGCAGCAAGTTAATGAAAATCAACAAACAGTACATGAGAACGAACAGCACGCTGTGGTTTTCATACCCCAACTCGAATATGAAATGGTGGACAAATCACTTAAAGATATGTATGAGGCAAGAAAGCTTCACTACCAAGGAATATCATTAGATCTAAGACCAAAATACCAAAACTGAAATGCAGTGCTAATGTCTATGAAGTTGTTGGCAAAATGAACCAAATTAGGTTACCACCTAGGTTACAAAGTAGGGTTGGGAAATGGCACTTCTCTTTCTAAGAAACCTTATGAAAGACAAAATCCACCGGCATGGTTAAAGAAAATTAAAAATCAAATTGCCCAAGCCAGACGAGATATCTCGCATATTGCTGAATATTTCAGAGACAAAGGAGGAATTTCAAAGATGGTTCGCGCAACTATTCGCTCAATTCTCAGAAGACTGGGGATAATAAGAACATATAAAGACCTGTAAAATAAACTCAAGGTTGAAGATGAGAGATTAAGACAAAGAATAGCAGCTTTAGGGGCGAGAATAAGAAGGTATAATGAAGCAGCGCGACGCAAGAAAGAAAATTCCCTCTTCTCTAACAACCAAAAAGGCTTTCATAGATATCTAGAGTCAAGAGGTACCAACGACAATGACATAAACCCCCCAAGTGCTTCTACCATGACGGACTTCTGGTCTCAGATCTGGTGCACTCCAAAGCAACATTTTGATGAAGCATACTGGATACGACAGGAAGAAGAAGCGTGTCATAATATCCCAGAAATGAATGGAGTTGTGATTTCAACAGAGGATGTAAAAAGATCTATAAAGAGAACTCACAATTGGAAAGCTCCAGGAGTAGATGGAAACCATAATTTTTGGTGGAAATATCTGACATACACTCATGATATATTGGCGAGTCAATTTCAAAATATTTTGCAAGGAACATATGTGCTGCCGGAATTTTGTACCATGGGTGTGACATTTATGTTACCGAAAGGAAGAAATGCGTCTTGCCCCGAGAATTATAGACCTATCACATTTCTACCCACAATTTATAAAGTTCTCACCTCCATTATTGCCACCAAACTCGACGAGCATCTGAAAGAAAATGAGCTGCTTTTGCCAGAACAGGTTGTTTGTAGGAAAGGATCTCGAGGATGCAAAGAATTATTAATAATAGATAATATTGTATCCAAGCATGTAAAAAAGAAAGCGCATAATTTGTCAGTGGGCTGGATTGATTTCCGAAAGGCATTCGATTCTATTCCGCATTCTTGGTTGCAGCGAACCCTTCAACTCTACAAGGTTCATCCCTCTATCATTACATTTCTTACAACGTGTATGAACAGCTGGCGAACAACACTGCTTGTAATGCGAGGGAAATTCAGTTACCAGACAGATACTTTAAAAATTTGTAGAGGCATTTTTCAGGGAGATAGCCTAAGTCCGCTCTGATTTTGCCTAGCATTGAACCCTTTGAGTAGGATGTTGAATGCTTCCGGCTATGGGTATGCTTTGAAGAACCCCAAGAAGATAATTTCCCACCAATTATATATGGATGATCTCAAGCTCTATGCTAAAGGATCAGAACAACTTCCCAGTATGCTGACACTAGTAGAAAGCTTCAACAGCTCTGTTTGTATGGATCTTGGTTTGGAGAAGTGCGCAGTTGTTCACGTGAAGAGAGGTCGCGTCCAGAATACAGAGAACGAACTTCATTTGATGGAAGAATTGAGAATTCAAGAACTCTTCAATGGCGATGAATATAAGTATCTGGGCCTCCATCAGCTCCTAGGAACTGCAGATGAAAAAATAAGAAAACAAGTGGAAAGAAAGGTTCTCTCTCGCGTGACGAAAATCTGCAAGTCCTGTATTAATTCGAGAAACAAATTTACAGGAATTAACACCTGGGTTCTTTCAGTAGCATCATATACACTTGGAGTTGTCAAGTGGTCTGAGACATCTTTGCAAGCTTTCGATTTAAAAGTCAGAACACTTCTACCAAAATATCGGATGCATCATCCTCGAAGTTCCACCGAAAGGCTGTATCTTTCAAGACATCAGGGGGGCCGTGGAGTGTTAAGTCTTGAAGTTATGTGCCGCCGGCAAGAAAAACAACTCAGAAATTATTTCATCAACAACGAATCCATGACGGCCATTTGTGCACAAGATCACGGCTATACACCTACGCTCCAGGAAGATCACAATCCAAGAGATCCGAAACCTGTGGACCGAACTGAGCAGTGGAGATCAAAGGAACTCCATGGCAGGTTTGCTACTGCTCTTCAAAGTAACTCCATAGATGTGAAGAGATCGACTGAATGGTTGAGAACCGCTGGGCTTTTTGGAGAGACGGAAGGATTTGTTCTGGCCATTCAAGATCAGGTAGTAGCCACTAATAAAAACAGGCGATATATTATGAAAACATCAGTGTCAAGTGTCGCCTGTGTAAGAAGGCGACCTAAGACGGTAAGAACCGAATCTATCCAACATATCTGCAGTGGATGACCTCAATTGGCACAAACAGATTATTTACAACGTCATAATAATGTAGCCAAAATCTTCCACCAAGCTCTTGCCAAAAGATCGGACCTGATAAAGGAAAGCCTGTCTTACTACAAATATCTACCAGAACAAGTTTTATCTAATGAGAGAACAAAAATCTTGTGGGATACTCCCATTGTTACAGATAAAACAGTGGAAGCAAATAAGCCTGATATTGTCGTATTCGACAAAACTACTCGTAGGGCAATAATAGATATCGCAGTCCCACTAGATCATAATCTGCTGACAACTATTGCAGAAAAGAAAAGAAAATATCAGCCACTCTCAATTGAACTGAAAAACTTGTACAAACTAATAGAGGTAGATATTGTACCCGTAGTTATTTCAACTAATGCGCTTGTGGCTGAAGATTGGAGGATTGTGAAAGAAAAACTCCATCTAAATGAGTGGCACCTCAGAACCATGCAGAAGGCCGTGTTGCTGGCAACCACCAACATTGTGCGCAAGGTTCTCTCCCTAGATCATTGAAGCGGAACCTGAGTGCACTGGAGCAAGAACTTCTCACCATATATGTTGACGTTCTGTCCTTGAGTTATACTTGAAAACTCCGGAAGAGCGTGGAATTTTGAAATATGAAATATAATAATAATAATAATAATAATAATAATAATAATAATAATAATAATAATAATAATAATGAGGCATTGTGCAATTCCGAGTAGCCGAGATCGCTAAGGCAGTAGTGCCGTGGAAGACGGAAGGATGGCGGGTTTGATACCCGCCTCGGACATGGGTGTGGGTGTGTTTGTGTATGTCTGTTTGTGTGTGCCATCCAGTCAGCTCTCATTATCATCATCATTGCATCTTCCATTCCCCAGATGCGTGGTCCATGACGGCCGATTAGTGAGAAAGAAAAAGCATTGTAATTTTGGAGTGGCATTGAGACATTGTAATTCTGGAGCGGGAAAACTCGTATAGAGGGATACTTATCTCTTTCCTAAATTTAGACAATTACTTCCTCAAACATGTGGGGCAAAATTCACGTTTTGAAATTCCTTGCTACCGAAAAATTAGTTTACGGAAAAAGTTGTCTGCTTGTCTGGTCATCCATCCATATGTCTGTGGTGAACATTTGCGCCTAAATTGTTCAGACGATTTTCTGAAAAATTGATATTCCCGATCGATCTCGCTGGATTCGAGGTTTGGAACTGATACTTGGATTTTTGGAGGTACTTTAGATAATGATAATATAACTTACATTTTCAAAATTTTCTGAATAATAACTCCGTATTTTTTAATTAATTCTTTTTTCTCGGGTAGATCAACTTACGCTTGTAAAAATGGCGTATGTTCCATTGTCGGTTAACTTTATTGTCGAAAATTACAACAAAAAACATTAAACAGCTACAATTTAAATGACACGTTTTTTTGGAAATACAATATGTTGTACAAATTAGATCTTTAAATAAGGTCGTGCACAATTTTTAGAAAGTATGAATAGTTTTTGCGTAATGTTTGCTTGAAGTGAAGGCAATAAAAACATTTTCTCAGAAAACAGCTCCTAGTTTCATTTTCACTGATTGTTTCTCGAATAAAATGAAGTACGCTTTTAAAAATTGTGCAGGAGCGATTTTCGTTGAACTTTCTGAATTTCCTAAAATTGCAAATGTTCAAAATAACACAAGAAACTATGTCCTCCTGCAGCACCACTAACTTAGATCTGCGGTGTGTTTTGTAATACGAGTACAAACATTATACTTATCTTTCCGTTTTTGAACTGCAACGCCTATATTACTTTCAGCTGATTACCCATTTCGTGGCTTCACGTCCCTAATATATTTTGGATTGAGTTTTCTGTTAGTTCTTGTAATTACAAGTATACTTTTATGCAACTGATGGGCTACGTAAACACTAGTGAAATAACTGTCTGCTACACTATTATACACCTTTAATAAATAATCAGAAGTGGCAAGGCGTCAAGTCATTGATAATGAATTTTATAAAATGAAGAATTTTATAAAATTTTATAAAATTAAGAATTTTATAAAATATACGTTTAAATACATTTATTTGAACGATATTAGTAAAAGAACACGCGATAAATAGCCGTAACACAACGAGAAGATCGCAAAGGAACCGACTAATATTAGCGCATCGAATAGAGATCTCGCCGCCGCTCTTGATGACTCAAGCGGCCGCTACGATCCGTATTCTCTTGCACTTGCACGGCTATAAGCCCCCCGCACATTGCTGTCTTCGGAGAGTCTGACTGTTTGGGGGTTTCCCGCCATGCCTGGCAAAACGGTCCCTTTGAACTCCAGTGTCAACTAGTGAGTGAAAAGGTGCGGTGTTTTTGAGTGCGCCCTGATTCTTGGCCGCTTTTACTGAGTTTTAGTTGTTTTATCAGTGTTACATTAACTGCTCTGCATTATAAGGAAACTTTAAGAAATTATCGTAGATTGTATGGAACAAAAATCATTTGATTTATATAAATTTGAAAAAAAGCTTCTGGTGTCTAGAAAGGTCCTTTTTAACCCTTTTACTTGTAGGGCAATATGACATGCCAACCATAAATGCACTCTGCGGTCGGAGAGGCAGGGAGAGGCAGCACTCCGAGGTCCAAGAACTCGTAAGGCATGTCTAAAATGACAATGGAAAAAAACGGCACAGCTCGAAGCCGATACTCGGCATTCCCTCGTTCCAGCTCGATCTCTCATTATTGCGTCAACATTGTTTAAAAATAGACTAGTTGCCTGGATCGATTCAAAAATGAAACCTTTATTTTTCATAATATCGTATCACGTAACTAGGATAATACGTGAGCATCTGTAACATGCCCTATGAGTTAATTAGGAATTTTGGTGTGGCATCTGATACATGCGCTACGAGTTATAATTATTACATGTCACATTACATACTGATACGAGCTAGTAGCCATTATTCTCGTCGCATCTTTGGCATGCCGTACGAGCTGTAGGACGTGTATTATGCTCGTTGCTTACGAGTGAAAAGGGTTAACCTTTATTATTAAATTCGGCTACTAAAGGTACCAAACCCCGCCTCAAACATAGCCTCCATCTTACATCTGTGGTGACAAAATCCACGAACCAAAGAATTCTACAGCAATTTCAATTTCAATATAGGCTTAAAGTTTTCAGAAGATTTATTGGAAAGAATATGATAAACTATTACCAGAAATACTACCAAAGCGTTATTTGTGGACAGCTTATGAAAAATATTTCGTCTCTCAGTGGCTTCAGAAAGATAGGCTCGTATATTCGACAAATCTTGCGATGACAACGCAAACAATACAAACATGACACCACAAACTACAGATGAGTGAAAATGCAAGGGACGAATGTGTACACCTTTATATATTTTTTTATTTATTTATTTTAGGTCGCGTCAACTGCAGGGTCATTAGCGACTACACCAATTACAATATCCAATACACAAATTTAAATTTAGATCTCTAATACTACACTATATTGTTACAATACCACAATTCTACAATAATATAATACAACACTTCACAATAATTAACATGTCAGTTTGAGCTCACACGTCCGACATAATTCCGATACTTTTACAAAACCTTACCACTTGATTTTAATGGGCAGGGGAATACAACAGTGCACCAACGTCCAGTCCCCGCAAGAAGTTTTTTCACTGTGAGGAAAACTTGAGACATGACTCAATGATGTGGTCCAAAGTGGTACTGAATGATGTGGTACAACTACATACATCACAAGTTCGGGGAGGATTCCTTTGTAGTGGGTGAAGATGACTTATTTTTGAATGTCCCGTCCGAATTCTTGTTAAAACCACTTGTTCTCTTCGGCTAAGTTTTTTATAGGTTACCAATGCCAAAATGTTTTTAAGAGTTTTATGAATACTGCTTGCTTTGTATTCTTTCCATATACCATTCCATTTTACCTTCATTAGTTCCCCGAAATGCTTCAAATTATCAGTGACAGTGTAGGATGGGTTGTGCATTTTATTGTTCTTCAGATTAACAACTGTGGTTACTCTTCTATTTTCACTATTTGTGATGTGTTTTCTAGTACAGGTGGTGCCCAGGTAAGAGTGACATTTTCCCTTGTTGAATGGATCCAGCAGAACAGATCTTGTAAAATTGATATCATTTCCGATTTAATACTTGTGTTGATAACTTTCTTTATTATTAGAAATGAGTTTGAAAAAATGATAAAATTATATTTATGTATTTGGATTACAAATTTGAGCGTTGCCATTAAAGCATAGACATTTGCAGTAGTGCAGCTGGCATAATTCGCAAGCTGATATTTGAAAGTTTTGTCCGGTAAATAAACAAGGGCTTCAGTTGCTTTATTTCCTTTAATGTATAACATACAGCAGTTGTTATAATTCGAGATGAATTCAGAGAATGTAGTGATCCATTCTTCTTTTGATAAGCTGAAACTGTTGCATTTGGTTAACGTCAGATCAGGTGGAATATTTGTTGTTTTCCAAGGAGGTTACTAGATTTTTTACATTTTTCTATTTGAATATTTTGTGTTAAGATCCTTGAGTAGATCTCTTATATGAACATAGAATGTTTTATGGGAAGGATAAATACTTTTTTCAGCGCATACACGAGGAAAAACATCATTGAAGATTATTGAGTTAGTTGATGAAGCAGCTTTAACAGCATACTTGACGTATAATAATTCTCTGCGAAATTTAAGAGATGGTTCTTGGCTTCAATTAGTATACTACGAATTGGGCTAGTATGGAAACAACTAGTGCATATTCTGAGTCCTTGATGGTGAATTGTATCGAGTTTTTTCAAGGTACTTTGTTTCGAAGAGTTGTAAATTACACATCCATAATCAATTTTCCTCCTTATTATGGCGTTGTAAGTAAGTAGGAGTAGATCTTTATCTGCGTCCCAGTTGTTATGAGACAAATATTTAAGAACATTGAGTTAGTTCTTGTATTGATCTATGAGATATTGAATGTGATTTTTCCACATCATTTTGCAGTCAAATAGCATTCCTAATAGTCTTGTGCATTGGGTGAATTTTAAATCTTGTTGGCCCAGTTGTAACTTCGAAATAATTGATTGGTTTTACTTAGAGAATAATATAAATTTTTTTTGGTAGAAAATTTAAAACCTGATTTTTTAAAGCAATTATGTAAGTCGTTCAGAGCTGCTTGGATGATCTCTTGAGAGTTGTTAAGGTTTTTTCCTTTACAAAGAATACTGATATCGTCTGCATATTTCCTAGTTATTGTAGGTCATTCGATATTTATATCTGCATCATATTTATATCTGCATTATTATATAGCAAGTACAAAAAGCGAGACGCTTAAGATTGATCCTTGTGGGACTCCATTTTCTAGACTATCATTTCAGAGAAGTAACCATTGACCCTGACTTTTATTTTTCGATTTGTTAAAAAGATTTCCTAAATGCAAACATGTTTCCTCCAATTCCAATTTTACGAAGTTTTAAAAGAATTTGGTGTCCAAACCATGTCATACGCTTTTCAATGCCTAAATTGACAGCTAACGCATGCTGGTTATTCATGAAGCCTTTTTTATATTCATGATTTTTTTCATGATCAATGATTTTTTTATATTCATTTCAGTTAGATTTATTAAAAAAGTTCCATTTCAATGTATTATTACAGGTGATTGTGGAGCATTTGGAATTGTCAAAATTGATAAAAATAGGGAAGTGATCACTGTCATAGGGATATTCGGAGACTGTCCATTCACATATATGGGCAAGTGAAACAGAACATACAGTAAGGTCAATAGCACTAAGTTTTCCATTGCTAAGGTTCATATGAGTTGCTTCACCTGAATTGAAAATTATAATATCAGAGTCTTCAACTGCAGATTCAATTTTCTGCCCCCTTAAGTCAACTTCATATGACCTCCAACGAGAATGGTGACTGTTAAAATCACCTAGAATAATAAATGGTTTGAGCAGTTGGTTAATGATATCAGTCATTTCAGACTTCTCTAGTGAATGACTGTTGGGTATGTATATATTGCATAAACATACTGTAATAGGATAAATTATTTTAATAGCTATAGCTTCTATTTTGGATTGAATATTCAATTGTTTAGTTGGTATTTCTTCTTTAATATAAATTGCAACTTCACCACGAGCATAATTTGCGTTGTTGTGGTTTTTTGAAAAGCATTTGAAACCTTTTATTTTTCCACCATTATAATTTTTGAAATTTGTCTCGTGAAAACAAATAATGTCTGGTAAATACAAATTACAAAGTAATTGAATGCTTTCAAGTCAGGGAAAGAAACCATTGACATTCTATTGCAACACTGTCATCAATTAATGCCAATTATTGAACTTTCCATACTTGTATCTTTATCACTATCTTCAAGCTGTTGCTGAGCTTTTTTACGTTTTTTAGTAATTCTAGTATGCCTTTTATTGACCTTTCAGGAAAGAATTAGTATGCCTTATTCATCATTAGAATTATACCATCAAAATCTTTGGTATAATTTTTTGCAATAGTTAATGGATCTTGGGCACCATGACAATTTTTCAATAAATAATTTAAATTGTTGAAAATTTAAAGGAAATATTTCTTTATTAGTCTCTATGAAATCTCTGGCTGGTGCAAGTAGTTCACTAACTGATTTTATTGGTGTGTGTTCTGAGGTAGGGGACTCTTCATTTTCTTCCATCTTTTTTTCTTGGATGATTTTTCTTTTGATGATCAAGAGATTTTGTGGGTTTGCTTTTGCTACTCAAAGACGCTGGTTGTGATGAGGATTCAAATGGGCAGCTTTCTTTCATTTATATGGGGGGAAATTTTCTTCATCCATTGTTGGTGTTACTGGCTATAGATGCACGGTTCCTCCATTTCTGGTTTATTATGGACAGCATCAGTAGATGTAGATTTAGTTTTCTCATTTTCAGTATGTTTAGATCTGGATTTGTTGGCAATATGACCTTCTTCCTTACAAAGAAAACAAGAAATTTTTTGAGTGGAAAAATAGATTCTGTATGATGTGTCACCATAAAAAATCACCACAAAAAGTTGAATCAGGTAGTTTTGTTACATCACTTGGGTCTATGAATTCGTCTTCTAAAACTTAAAATATGAGTTAAACTGGGTACAGATATGCCTGCTCTAATGAAAGATATCTTAGTGGAGCTTTTTATTTCTTTCTGATTTAGAACTTTCTGAATTACTTCATGTGGGATTATTGGGCAAACATTTGATATTATTACTCTTACATTAATGGTCTTACACTCAAATTATATTTATCAATTTCTATTACTTTGTGTTCTGTGATTTTCTTTGCTAATTCCGGACTGGATAGAAATATACAAATTCTGTTATTGGATATTCTTGAAATGAATCTTATGTGACTTGGTTAAGTTATTGTTGCCATCTTCATTATAAAGGTAACGACGGGTAATATTGCCAGGGGTGAAACATTGCGACAACTGCGAAAAATTTAAGTAGCGCAGTCGATATCGTAAATTTATTTGCTGGCTGTGTTCCCATACTTAACTACCTCCCTTAGAAACATTATATACAATCATTTGTTGCGTTGTTACAGTTGCAACCTGAAATGCCCGTAAATATGTATGGTGTATGATGACGCAACCAAAACTTCGATAATTTTGGGTTAATTGAGTTGAAATAAACGGAATAGATAATTGAATGTGCCATATCCGAGTCATGCTATGTCATGGCTTAATCATTATTCATTATAAACAAGACAAAACGTATTATTACCATATACCACTAGCAGGGTAACCTTGCCATACTGGTCATCTTGTTTTTATCCTTTGAGAAGATATTCTTACATTGAAACAATTAACATTTGGGAGTTTATATATCATTTCTAAAGCATATGACTCATAAATTGTAAACATTTATTAATTACATTTAATACACTGGGGAACTGGTTGCGCCATCTTCCGAGACAGACGCATCTGGTTGTGCTCTTCATTTTTTGTGAATATCTACTACTTTTAGCGATTTGACAGTGCCTAGTGTATTTTAAGTGCTTTTATTACTTGTTGCAGGTTATCTGAGAATATAATTTCTACTGATTTTTTTGCTATAACCAAGACAAACAGATTACGAATTTTAAACGGACATTCAAACCTCAACGAACTTCAGATTTACGAGGTGGTGATAAGTGTCTAAATCTATTCACAGTTCAATTTATTTCCAACATTAAATCACCGTGCTAACTAATTTTCTGAAAGATTTATTCTATTTATGTGACAAGTGACGATTCCGTTTTTTTGAACGTTACGAGGACGGTGTATCAAAGTGAATTTGTTTCAAATCTTATTCTATATATTGAAGACAAACTTTCAGATATTATCTTTTATCTAATTACGGTAACGTATAATCTACTGATTGTATTAAACAGTTGCAGCTTAAGTTGACGAAATTCTACGTAGCCACATTGCCAAATTTCGTAAGTACTAGCTCCATTAGAATTGTGTGTAGCATACCTTCTAGTTTTTGTATTGAATCTTGATTTTTAACTTATTTAATACACATCAATTTAACACTTTTAAAATACAAGGCTAGGTTTTTGTTGCTCTTATCTTGGTTTTCTTGTATTTATTTCAATTTTTATCACGTACATTAAAACGCATTCGTGACATGGCTACTGTTCGTTCTACACTCTTTACTCTCTACACTCTCAAAGCCGACCTTCTGAAAGCCTTCACCTACGTAAACAATAATTTAGATCAACATATCCGAAGGTTGGAAGAGGTCGTTCTCTACACAGACGCTTGGGTACAAGTCGGCAACACTGCGAATAATACCAACCGTACACCTGTGACTGTACAAAAGACACAGACACCGCATCCAGTCACAACTCAAAACAAATTTAGTGTTTTAGATTATGAAACAGATTTTCCTCGCCTTCCTGATCCTCACCACCCTTCTCTACCATCGACAAATTCATGCACAAACCAACGCAAACAGGCTAGGAAGCTCGTCAAAACCAAAACACGTAAAGCTGCGCATCCTAGCTCACTTGAAAACAAAGACATTCCTACTGAGCCTAAAAAACAGGTACGTATTTTAGCTGACAGTCATGGCCGCCATCTTTCCTCCATTCTCAGTAGCAAGTTACCCTCCAATTTCTCAGTCTCATCTATTTTTAAACCTAACGGGAGGTTTGCAGATGTGACTGCAGAATTGGACACCCACACGAAAACAATGACCAATCAGGACACAGTCATTATCATAGGAGGGCAGAATGACATTAAATTGGGCGGTAACTTTACACCTGAACAACATGTTAACAAATTACAATGTGCCGCCCAAAATACTAACATTGTAGTCTCGACTCTGCCCTTCTGGTACAACAGACCAACACTATGCAGCGAGATTAAGCACGCAAACCAACAATTGAAACTGCAGCTGAGAGAAACAAATGTCACACTTTTTTAAATTAATTTCCTCTCAGCAAAACACTTCACCCGGCATGGTCTTCACATGAACCTTGCTGGAAAACATGCAGTCGGTAACAAGCTTGCACAATCATCAACTCCAGTCCTACGCAGTCTCCTGCCAAAAATCCGTCCCTTTCACCTTCCTTACGTTCTCCACCCCCAACCCTTATTTCGAACCCTGTTGCCTCTTCCTCTGAACCTACTCCCGTTTCTCCCATTCCCACTACCAATTCGTCTACATCTGATGCCCCATCTTCCTCATAACCTGTCGCTGCCGGGACACACTACAACCTTCGACCACGCACTCGAGGTAAAAATGGAGTAAATATATAACAACTACAGTCAGATGCAGCAGAAAAACATTCGTGTAGGTACTTGCAAAAAATAAACGTTCTTCAACATAATGTTCAATCCCTTTCAAATAAAACTGAGTTTATCGAGGCAGCTCTACAGAGCGATCTAAATCAAACGGACGTTCTTTGCTTTACAGAACATTGGTTATCTCCTAATGAACTTAGCATTTTCCAAATTCCAAACTTTTACCTCGCAGGCTTTTATTGCAGAGAGAGAGAGAGAGAATCGCATAAAGGTCCTACGTATGGGGGTTCCTGTATTTACGTTAGAAATAATATTGATTCTATCCCCTTGGCGGAATTAAATGTGTATTCCATTGAAAATATTTTCGAAATTCCATTTGTACATCTTACTTCACTAAAAGTGATAATACTTTGCATTTACAGACCTCCAACAAAGAGAACTGCAGATTATATTTTGTTCTTAGAAAACCTGGAGATAACACTTAACAAAGTCAGCAATCGCTCTTTTGAATCCATTGTTGTATGCGGAGATTTTAACATTGATTTTCTGGTCGAATCTTGCGAGAAAGAAAAGTTTATCAATTTAATTAATTCCTTCAATTTAGACATTACAATTAATGTACCTACAAGGATCACACAAAATTCGATGAAGGCAATTGATAAAATTATAATTAACAAAACTACTACTCGATATGAAGTTGAAACAAAAGATTTAGGATACAGTGACCACGATGCACAAATTCTTACCATTATAAGAAATGCGATCACTGACACAATAAATAATACACGTATGACTAGATTGTTTACTAAAAGTGAAATTAAATTATTCATTGATTGATGCAGGAGTCATGGGAAGCGGTTTATAATACTGTTGATACAAACGACAAATATAATTCTTTTTTTTTTTCAACTCTTTCAATTCATTTTAACACTTGCTTTCCTCTTCAAAAACGAAAATTAAATATTTCACGGAAAAGCAATTCTTGGATAACAGAAGGGATTAGGACATCTAGTAAAAACAAGCGAATTCTTTCTTTCATTTCTAAACGTCATGACGTATCTCAACATATCCTTATCTACTTTAAAAAATACAAAACATTGTTACGAAAAGTCATAAGGCAGGCTAAAATCATGAAAAATGATCAGGATATTTTGAACTCAAATAATAAAACAAAAGCAATGTGGAATATAATAAAAAATACTACCAAATCAACTAGAAAACCCGTAGAGAATGTTGTTTTAAAATATAACGATATAAATGTAAACGATCCGGCAACAGTGGCTAGTCTCTTTAACCAATACTTTTCGAGAATAGCTGCCGATTTCATTCAGGGTTTTCAGGCACAAAATTCAAAAACAGACAGTTCACCCAAAATTTTAGACACGATGTTCGTTTCTGAAACTTCTTCCTATGAAATTCTCAAAATAATCGGTAAACTAAAAAATAAATATTCGTCCGGTTTAGATGAATTCCCAGATTCTTTGTTAAAGACTTGTGCGTATGCCATTATACACACGTTAACTCACATATTTAATGCATCTTTATGCACTGGAACGTTTCCAGATATTTTCAAAACAGCTAAAATTAAGCCGCTCTTCAGAAAAGGCAACAAAAATGAAATTCAAAATTATCGGCCCATTTCTCTTCTATCAGTTTTTTCAAAAATATTAGAGAGACTTTTTTACGTACGAATGGAAACCTTTCTCAGTAAACACGACGCGCTTTCAGATTGTCAACATGGATTTAGGAAATCAAAATCAACGGAAACAGCTATATTTTCTTTTCTTAAAGATGTCGCCTCATCATTAGATCAAAATGAGGCACCTATTGGATTATTTTTACATCTCTCAAAAGCTTTTGACAACATTGATCATGACATTTTACTTTCAAAATTACCTTCATATGGAATCCGTGGTATTGCTCTAGATTGGTTATGTTCGTACCTTAAACAACGATCTCAGAAAGTTAAAATACCTTATTGGAATGATGGAACATTACGTACGCACCTTTCCGACTCTTTGCCCGTTGCATGTGGAGTTCCTCAAGGATCGATTTTAGGCCCTATTCTGTTCCTACTTTACGTAAACGATATGTACTCGACGATTCGAAACGGAAGAACGGTTCTCTTTGCGGATGATACGAACATCCTTTGCAATAAAGAAACCGTAAATAGTACAATATCAGATGTTTCAAATTGGTTCCGAAATAAATTAATAGTAAACGGAAAGAAAACGGTTTTAATGCAGTTTTCCATTTCAAATAAACAATTCTGTGCTCCATTGAAAATGAACAGTGTACCATTGACTGATGTTAAGGCAACAAAATTTTTAGGTCTCTCAATTCAGACAAACCTTAAATGGAACGTCCATTTAAATGAATTGAACACAAAATTAAGTTCATTATGCTACGCGTTCAGAATTCTTGCAAATTCAGTCAGCCTTCATACTGCTCGTTGTGTATACTTGCGAATGTTCATTCCCGCCTGAGATATGGCATAATATTCTGGAGAAATACATCTTATAGCTCCCAGACTTTTAGATTACAAAAACGAATTGTACGAATAATAACCAAATCCCACCCACGTGATTCTTGTAAGCCTATCTTCATTAATCTAGGAATTCTACCATTACCGTGTCTTTTTATTTACGAATCAGTGGTTTTTGTAAAAAATGAGTTGCTTAAGGGCGGGAATATATTTTCAGAAAATGCCGAAGTCTATTACTATAACACTCGACGTAGAAATCATATTCATCAGGTGACAGTATCAACAGCTCATTACAAAAAATTCACATACAATACATGTACATTATTTTACAACACTTTGCCAGATGACATTAAACGATTAAATTCAATAGAAAAGTTTAAATCCCAAGTGAAATCGTTTCTGCTGCATAACTGTTTCTATACAATTAGAGACTATACTGAGCATCACAAGGAAAGTAACATTAATTTTAAGTGATATTTAATGCATTATTCACCATTTGGACTGTATAAATGTAAACAACCTGTAATAAGTATGTACCTCAGCCTCCGGGTCAGTGACCCCCCCCCTCTCCATTAGGTTTTTCGTCCAGTTTCCCTGATCCATTGAGCAAATGCTGAGATGGCCCCTTGTTTTGCTTCTGGACATAAATGTAACTTAATTTTCTGTGCACGTCTTCTAGAATTCAGTGGGAAATACAATTATTCAAATTATCGTTTCCATGTTGTCGCGGCAGGAAGTAATAAGAGCCAAAATTTATTGCTTATTTATCCTTGAAAATAGATTTTATTATATGGGAGTTTTTTTGTTTGTTTTTTCTCCCTTTCAAAATTCAAAATTTATTGCTTGTTTATCCTTGAAAATAGATTTTATTACATGGGAGTTTTTTTTCCCCTTGCAAAATTCAAAATTTAAGTAGTATATGACTTAGTGTAGGGATCACAGAATTTTGAAAATGTGCACACAATTCACTTTTCCCCATAGCACGTCATACGCAGTTTTTTAACTGTTTTTTGACGTAAAATAAATAAATAAAATAAATAAATAAATAAATACAGGATTACTTTTTTGTTGTCGTCATGTTTGCAGTGTGATTCAATAGAAAAGTTTAAATCCCAAGTGAAATCGTTTCTGCTGCATAACTGTTTCTATACAATTAGAGACTATACTGAGCATCACAAGGAAAGTAACATTAATTTTAAGTGATATTTAATGCATTATTCACCATTTGGACTGTATAAATGTAAACAACCTGTAATAAGTATGTACCTCAGCCTCCGGGTCAGTGACCCCCCCCCTCTCCATTAGGTTTTTCGTCCAGTTTCCCTGATCCATTGAGCAAATGCTGAGATGGCCCCTTGTTTTGCTTCTGGACATAAATGTAACTTAATTTTCTGTGCACGTCTTCTAGAATTCAGTGGGAAATACAATTATTCAAATTATCGTTTCCATGTTGTCGCGGCAGGAAGTAATAAGAGCCAAAATTTATTGCTTATTTATCCTTGAAAATAGATTTTATTATATGGGGGTTTTTTTGTTTGTTTTTTCTCCCTTTCAAAATTCAAAATTTATTGCTTGTTTATCCTTGAAAATAGATTTTATTACATGGGAGTTTTTTTTTCCCCTTGCAAAATTCAAAATTTAAGTAGTATATGACTTAGTGTAGGGATCACAGAATTTTGAAAATGTGCACACAATTCACTTTTCCCCATAGCACGTCATACGCAGTTTTTTAACTGTTTTTTGACGTAAAATAAATAAATAAAATAAATAAATAAATAAATACAGGATTACTTTTTTGTTGTCGTCATGTTTGCAGTGTGACATTGAGAATAACATCATTAATTTACTTTATCTTGTTTTTAGAGAGTGCCACATAGACAAATAAAAATTCCAATATCTAAGGTTTTCAAACTTCAGATGAAGTTAAAATTCACCAAGCAAAGGAAAATGAAAACAGTGGAAAATTAAGTAGGAGAAAGCTGCTAAACTGTATGGAATTATCAGGTCCACTTTAAATGACATGGATGAGTGTGTTATGCCAAAATATGACATTGTTGCTGAGCTTCTCAGATCAAATATAAAAAGGAAAAAGCACTTTTCCCTATTGCATTTTATCATAATGTAAAACAGTTAATAAAACATATTTTAGACTAAGTTTTCAAAGCAGTACTTATCTCTACTTATTGTATTTAAACAGTCTAAAACCAAAGACTAATAATCATAAAATTTGTTATGATGCATATTTATGTGTTTCTGTTTCCTATCCAACTCTCATACATATAAACATTGCCAGAGATTTTTTAAAAATATAATAAAATCTTTCAAATTATGGAAGCTGTGACTTCAATATTTTGAAGAAACATTATACTATTGTGAAGAATTAAATTGTCAAAAACATTTTTGTGAAAATTGATGCAACAAAGTAGAACTTTAAAAGAAACAAAAAATGTGGCAATGTTACCACCGTTACCTTATTCTTTAATGCTTATACCATCTTGTGCATCTATGACTGTTGCTTGATCTTTCTCAGGGAATGAATGTGTTTGGGCAGCACTGGCGTACGTTTTCCTTACTTGATATGGATGTCCATCTGTAGGGTTGGAAGTTAGGGTTTCCCAGTAGTCAGAAAAACCCATTGTTGAGTTGGATTCAGGCTCGGCTCTGGCTGTCTTCACTCTTGGTGTTGTAATAACATCTTAAGTGCAATAATGACAATAATCTCAAGTCCTAGTTTTCACTTGCGTCACAGTTATTTAATGTTTATCGTACAGCACTATTAGTACGTAGCGTCATCTTATCACGGAACTGACACTCTCCCGATGTATCTTCTTGAGGCACCTTTATATTGTTTTATACAAAACATTCAAAACTATTACTGGATTGCTCCGCACGGACTTTTTACATAAATACAAATAAAAATGTAAACAGATTAAACCCGCAATTGGATGATTCCCAGATTTTGATACCGTATAGAAAATCTGTCAATTAACAAAAGGTATTAGGTAAAGGTAAAAGGCAATAAATAAAGAAACCGTAAATAGTACAATATCAGATGTTTCAAATTGGTTCCGAAATAACAAATTAATAGTAAACGAAAAGAAAACGGTTTTAATGCAGTTTTCCATATCAAATAAACAATTCTGTGCTCCACTGAAAATGAACAGTGTACCATTGACTGATGTTAAGGCAACAAAATTTTTAGGTCTCTCAATTCAGTCAAACCTTAAATGGAACGTCCATTTAAATGAATTGAACACAAAATTAAGTTCATTATGCTACGCGTTCAGAATTCTTGCAAATTCAGTCAGCCTTCATACTGCTCGTTGTGTATACTTCGCGAATGTTCATTCCCGCCTGAGATTTGGCATAATATTCTGGGGAAATACATCTTATAGCTCCCAGACTTTTAGATTACAAAAACGAATTGTACGAATAATAACCAAATCCCACCCACGTGATTCATGTAAGCCTCTCTTCATTAATCTAGGAATTCTACCATTACCGTGTCTTTTTATTTACGAATCAGTGGTTTTTGTAAAAAATGACTTGCTCAAGGGCGGGAATATTTTTTCAGAAAATGCCGAAGTCTATTACTATAACACTCGACGTAGAAATCATATTCATCAGGTGACAGTATCAACAGCTCATTACAAAAAATTCACATACAATACATGTACATTATTTTACAACACTTTGCCAGATGACATTAAACGATTAAATTCAATAGAAAAGTTTAAATCCCAAGTGAAATCGTTTCTGCTGCATAACTGTTTCTATACAATTAGAGACTATACTGAGCATCACAAGGAAAGTAACATTAATTTTAAGTGATATTTAATGCATTATTCACCATTTGGACTGTATAAATGTAAACAACCTGTAATAAGTATGTACCTCAGCCTCCGGGTCAGTGACCCCCCCCCTCTCCATTAGGTTTTTCGTCCAGTTTCCCTGATCCATTGAGCAAATGCTGAGATGGCCCCTTGTTTTGCTTCTGGACATAAATGTAACTTAATTTTCTGTGCACGTCTTCTAGAATTCAGTGGGAAATACAATTATTCAAATTATCGTTTCCATGTTGTCGCGGCAGGAAGTAATAAGAGCCAAAATTTATTGCTTATTTATGTTGAAAATAGATTTTATTACATGGGAGTTTTTTGTTGTTTTTTTCTCCCTTTCAAAATTCAAAATTTATTGCTTATTTACCCTTGAAAATAGATTTTTTTTACATGGGAGTTTTTTTGTTTTTTTTCTCCCTTTCAAAATTCAAAATTTATTGCTTGTTTATCCTTGAAAATAGATTTTATTACATGGGAGTTTTTTCTTTCTTTTTTTTCTCCCTTTCAAAAATTCAAAATTTAAGTAGTATATGACTTAGTGTAGGGATCACAGAATTTTGAAAATGTGCACACAATTCACTTTTCCCCATAGCACGTCATACGCAGTTTTTAACTGTTTTTTTGACGTAAAATAAATAAATAAATAAATATTCATTTCAGCCTTCAATGAGGAGTGATCGTGCAAATAACATGACCATCAAATCAGATATTTAAGAAACAGCGAAAAACGTATTGTTGGCCAGTTATCGCCTTTTCAAACAATGTAGTATGCTGTACTGCTTACCAATATTGTTAAAATAATCTACGTATACTGCTATTAAATCAGTTATTGATAATTATGACGATATTTCAGGTAAAAAGTTGGACATGCTTTTGCTTTAGCTTGGAAAATTCGGACTTGTTACCATTTGTCCGAAGCTCCTGCGGACGTGTTTGCATGTGCATGAAGTAGGGCTAGTAATCTAATCATTTTATTGGTATAAATTATTTTGCTGCAGTTTCTATGCAAATATTTTATTCTTTCAAACAGACAAAACTACAACAGCAATTTCTGACTCTAATGTGACATTTTTTGGTGTTTAAAGAAATTATGAGTACAAATAACCAAAAAGAAATCAAAATGTATGTGCGCCAGTCATTTTCATCTTTTCATCAATCCCAATTATCTTTCAGTTCTTGGCTATCCATTACAGTTTAATTTTCAGCTTCATGTTCATCAAAAACAAAGGAATGCCATTCAAGGCCTGGAGTATCTGAAGAATTCTGTGACGTACTAGAAGGAATAACACAGACGACTGATATGTTTGATATTTACAATATATTTACAATTAAAGTATAAATATTATAATACAAAATCTAACCCCTTGGCAACCTTTCAGTTCTCTTAGCCGCGAAACCCCGCGACCGTCCCTAGGCCTAGCCCAGTACCATTGCTCGGAAGCAGCAAAAAGCAACGCGAGGTGCGAAGCTGTCGGACATACAGTCCCGTAACTACACAAGTTACATGGCCTGTCGCCAAACCGATCTTCGACCTGAAGATCACGTGCAAAGATGCACTGGAGATACCCCTCGTCTTTCGACACTCTGCGTATCCCGCGAGGCGCCTGTCAGCACAGCCTTAAGTATCCGTCGGCTCGCTCCCACCCTACAAGCGGCGGACGTCATTCGGCTCGCTGGCCAGCCCTTCCAGGGCTGCAACCGACTTCACTAAGACTCGCGCCCGCGTGCGTCCCTTTCTCCCATTTATTTGCGTCCCGGGATTTTCCGGCCGGATTCTCTCCATTTGTCTCCTTGAAGTTCTGTCTGTAGACCTGCTACATTAAATATCTTTGCCAATGATATACAATTGTATAGTTAATGAAAAACTACGTTTCCAAAGGCTCCACTTCACATTTTGATGTTCTGTACGTTCTTGCACATACTAATGGAAGTTTTTGTCTTCGAGATCCCAATCTTATATATATATATATATATATATATATATATATATATATATATATATATATATATATATATATTGTGATGTTTGGGGCATCGCCACAAACCCCACAACGCCCACGCAGCGTCGGCGGAGACGTGGAGAGCGAAGGTATGACCGAACGTCGGTCACTGATCGAAAAAGGTGCTACCTGTTAGTTGCGGCCTGAAGCGCGGCGGCGGTGCACTTTCGGAATATGGGCAACGCGGTAGGGTTGTACCGTGACGTCACTGCATCATTTAAACGGCGGAGCAGCGAGGAAAAGAGCCTTTCTTGTGTGAGACGCCGAGGTGAGAAGTCGAGTGAGGTAGCGGAATAGTTGAGGTAGAGAAGCGGTAGTTTGGAGGTGGTAGGAAGTGGGAAATGATAGAGTAGTGAGGCTACGTGGTGTAAGGAGAACATTATAGGAGATTGCAGTAAGAACTGAAATTAAGAACGGATCAGAATAGTGGCTGTGGTTGCGGAACTGTGAGAGTTTTGTAAAGCATTCGTTAGGGATATCTCCGTTAGGGATAACTTCGTTAGGGATATCTCCTCCGAGGCGACACACTAACTAGCACACGCGGAGAGACTGAGCAATACGCCTACTCGTGTCGCAAGAAGGCGGGCGAAGAAGACTGGACCGTGGATCTGGTGGTGGGCGTTAAGAAGACTGGTCCCTGGATCTGGTGGCAGGCGCAAAGGAGACCGAGTGGCCTTCGGAGCGGCATTGAAGCGGGCTACGTTAATGGAACGCGAGTTGCGGCACGGCTGAATTTCCAGATTTGCATAAAACTGAGGTGGGAGACAGGAACAAGAAAGGTAGTGTTGGCACCAGAAACCAGAAATACTAAAATTTGCATGATTCGCCTTAAAATTGAGTAACGGTGAAGGATTTCATAACCTCGTACGCCGGTAGTACATTTCATTCCGAAGCTGTATTAAAGATAATTAATTTGTGTTCCTCATTTTGTATGTAAATGACGAGGAAATATCGTACGCGAATAGCAGTAAGATTGTAATAATGCGAGCTGGTAAATTAATTCAGGAAGTGTGAAAAAAATATAATTAAATTTCATTCACTAGTGTTGGCCAAGTAAGAACTCCGTGAACGGATGTTATAAGGAAAATATCGCTAGCTAGGCGAAGAGTGAAACCATAAGCAAATATTTCTTTTGTAATTTTCTCTAAGAGGTCTGACCATCAGTGGTTTGCATGCGTTCAAACGCGCAGCCAACAATTGAGTTTTTCTTTTTGTTCTCTTATTTTGGTGACAGTGGAAAAGGGTTGATTTGTGCAATATTTCAAGAATATATTACTGTTTTACCTAATTCTGTGTCTGGGTGTGTCTTTCTCATACCCTAAAGATCCTGTCCCCTGAGATCCTGTCCCCCTGTCCATTGGAAAAAACATTGAGTTAGCATTGGAGTTAGCATTGAGTTAGCATTAATGACCGTTATCTGTATCTTCTGCCCTGATGCGGAGGAGATATCTCTAACAAAGATATCCCTAACGAAGATATCCCTAATACTTTTACATGTAAACCGACGAGGTTCAGGCAAAATCCAATATGTCTACAGTGTTGTTGCAAGCAGTAAAGAACATGTCTGTGTAACCAATAATATTCCAAGATTCACGTTACTTCCCATGCCGCGAGCTCATTCCATTTGTGAAGTCTTCACAACAGCGTCCTATTATATATATTCTGACGCAACCACTAGTGTAGCAGTCGTCCGAAAGAATGCTCATTCGAGCTTTGAATATTGAGATATTATTATTATTATCATTATTGTTATTATTTAGATTAGTCGACAATCTTACATCTCGACAATTGCGAGCTGGCGCAGAGATAAAACTGACCAACAATGAGAGGTTGGGTATCAATTACGACGTGGACGAGACGTTGCCATCCACATCTAAAGCGAACACAGCAGCATCAGAGGTTGGTAGGCGTGTTCCAACTAGTGACTGTACAAAGAATTGGATTGAAGAGAGGGAAAGGGAAAAACGTGTCTTCATTCCTCTATGGGAAGAAGGCGCGGATTTTGACTTGGAGAAACCTACTTTATTTCCAGAGCCGAATTACTTGAAATATAAAGATATGTCCATCACAGAAATCTTTGAAGAGTTCATAGATAATGAACTTATTGAGCACCTAGTTGTGGAAACAAATAAATACGCTGCATTCTTGAATTGCCCTGATCCAAAAATAACTGCAGATGAAATTCGATGTTTTATAGGTATTCTGTTTGTTAGTGGATACAACACACTACCATCAAAACGGCATTACTGGGATACTGGAGATGATATGAGGAATGTAGCTGTCTCTCAGGCTATGCGAAGAGACAGGTTCCTTCAGATTTGTAGATTTTTGCACTGTGAAGATAACACTAAACTAAACAAAAATGACAAGGCTTGGAAAATTCGACCTGTTATGGAGATGTTAAAGAGACGATGCATTGATAACTTTGTACCAGAAGAGAATTTGTCGTATGATGAATGTATGGTAAAATACTTTGGGAGACACAGTTGCAAACAGTTTATTCGAGGCAAACCAATCAGATTTGGTTATAAAATATGGAGCCTCAATACTAAAGATGGCTACTTGGTAAATTTTGAACTGTACCAAGGGAAGGGGCCTAAAGGAAGCCCAGAGTACGAAAAGTTATTTGGAAAAGCTGCTAGCCCCCTCATAGTTTTACTCGATGAGCTTCCTGTTGAAAAGAGGCAATTGAAATATACTTTCTACATGGACAACTTATTTTCCTGCCCTGCTTTATTCTCGTACTTGACATTTCAAGGTTATTCAGCTATTGGAACAATAAGAGAAAACCGTATTCCTAAAATGTGCCCATTGACTAGTAAGCAGACATTCTCAAAAAAGGACCGAGGTTATTTTGAGACTGCAATGGAGAAAAATGACGGGCAGTTATACGTCCGATGGATGGACAATGCAGCCGTGACCATGATTTCCTCTTCTTGTGGCACCCAAGAAGAAGGTAAAGTAAAGAGATTCTCCCAACGTGAAAAGAAAAATGTAATGATTCGAAGGCCGAAAGTAATTGCAAAATATAATTCATACATGGGAGGTACAGATCAAATGGACCAAAATCTCAGTTGTTACCGCGTTGGAATCAGGAGTAAAAATGGTATTGGCCATTGATTACATGGATGCTGGATGTGGCAATTCAAAACAGTTGGATTCTGTACAACAAAGTAACAAAGAAGCGAATACCTCAATTAGACTTCAAGAGAGAAGTGGCCTGTGTATATTTGCGGATGTACGGTGCGCTGCCCAAAGCAGCGGGCAGGTCAAGCTGTTCACCAGCGTCTACAGATAGCCGAGTGTCGGACTCCATACGATTTGATCGAATTGATCATCTTCCTCGGCACATTGAGAAGAAGAAAAAGAGAAGATGCGCTTTACGTGGTTGTACATCAATTGTGAGAACAGAGTGTGTAAAATGCAACGTTGGATTGTGCATTGATTGTTTCATCCCTTTCCATTCTCGTTAGTTCTTTTAATAAGTTTAATTAAAACGTAAATATTAATATACACTATCAAATCAGTGAATAAAGTTTGTTTAAACTGTATACTATGTGTTTTCATTCAGAGTCAAAAAGTGGGTAGTGTAGGCGCCTAGCGTTGCCTTTTGGCAACAGTCATTATTTCAGTCATTATGACTCCGATTATGTTGAAATCAATTTCTTTATGCTATATTCTACGCATTGAAGCCATGTTCCTTAAAACTCTAAGAAAAGCGAAAAAAAAAAAAAAATTTAGGCGTTAATGGGTTAATGCTAACTCAATGCTAACTCCAATGCTAACTCAATGTTTTTTCCAATGGACATGCTTGTTTTTGCATATACGCTCCTCATATGCAAGATATATTTATATTATATTGTACAGTACAGAACATTATTAGAATATTTTGAGAGTTTGCAAGTTTTCAGAGAAAGAGTGACGGCCTAGGTTAAAAGTGAGTGTGGTATTTGTGAGCGCGGCCATCGCATGCGCGGACGGCACGGCGGTCAACTACAAGCGAGGGAAATGCCATTCTTCCCTGTGATCGATTCAGTCATTTACATTTGTGACTGATCACCCATCTCACTGGATCGAACTGCTTGTAAAATATATTTCACCGTTAAAATAACCTGCGAGGAGAGGGAGACAAGTGAGTGCAGAGGCGTATCTAGATATTCAGGCACCCATGGCAAGCATAGAATTTGCGCCTCTGTCAGGATACTTCAAATTACGATAAGAGACTGCAGGCGAGGGTACGCGAGTTCCTCTGTTTCTCCATCGGTGCTTCAAATGCTCCACGAACTGAGACTCGAATACGTTATCTGGAGCTTGTACTCTACCTTCAAGATCCTCACCGGTCGGGACGCAGAGCTGCGGCCAATCTGCGCGGGCGCCCCTTGTCCAGGAGGCCGCGTATGCGCAGGAAGTTTCACCGGAGATGCGCGCGTGGGGAGTAGTTCTCGCATTGCTCCTGCTCCCGCGCCTCCAGCTCGAGTGGCTCCCCCAGGGCTGCGTTTCTGTCTGGCGAGCGACGGCCGCCCGCGACGGCGGAGGGGAAGACGCAGCCGCCCCCGAGGCGGAACTGCACGAAAGGCCGCCGGCGAGCCGACTACTGAGCCATTTAAAGCTAGCAGCGCCCAAAAACCAATCTCAACCAAATTATTTCAATAATTATAGGCTAATTAAGGGCTAATTAAGTATTCTATTCCCGAATATTAGGCTCTTTTGGATTTCCCAAAATTGTGGGCGGTGCTAGCTTTAGACTAAGCTAGCAGCACTCACTCAAAAAATTCATATCAAAATCAGTTAAAAAATCAGAAACCCTACCCAAACTGTAAGAATAACTTTGGGCTCTAGGAAAAACATTACTCCCGCATTTATATTCCAAAATTGAGGGCTGTATATATATATATATATATATATATATATATATATATATATATATATATATATATACAGAGCAGCGAGTGTATATGTGTATATATATATACTAATGAAAATAATTCCATTTGTTTTCCAACCTTCAATATTTGCGTCTTCTTAAAACCTTAACTACACGACTTTCTCTTCCAGCAATAGAATATAGTCTAAACACATACAAGGGAGTTCGACAATGCCGAAAAATAATTTTGGGCTCCTCTCCTTTGTTTTCAAAAAACAGAAAATTCCCGTGCAAACGATACCTTTTAACCATTTACTCAGTAAATTAACTCAAAATTATTGAACGTATAGAAATAAGGATTTATGGAAAATTGTACACATATTGGGAAATAACATGTGACCCTCAAATAATTTTGGACTACTCTCGTACAATTTAAAAAAACGTAAACAAATCAAAATTATCCCGAATTTGTTTTCGGTCTTCAATATTTGCGTTGTTATAAAACCTAAACTAAGGATTTCTCTTCCAGAAATCGAATATTGTCTAAAACACACACAAGCAAGTTTGACAAAGCCCAAAAATAATTTTGGGCCTCCCTTCTTCCTGTCCAAAAAATGGAAAATCCTCGAGCGAACGATATTAGACCTTTTGACCAGTATATCATTCCAAAGTATGTAAACTCAAAAACACTAATCGTATAGAAATAAAGAATTAATTGGCAATTGTACACATATTGGCAAATAAAATGCGATCGTCAAATAATTTTAGTATCATTCTTATTCAAAAAAATGTTAATCAAACAGCATGAAATTTTCCCCGATTTTCAATATTTGCGTTGTTACAAAAAACTAAAATACAAGACTTTATCTTACAGCAATCGAATATTGTCTAAAACACATACAAACGAGTTGCACAAGGCACAAAAATAATTTTGGGCTTCTCACCTTATTTCGAAAAAAGGGAGATTCCCGAAAGAACACTGTTATACTTTTTGGTTACCAGTATTTCATTATACCAGTTTTGGTATACCAGTTACCAGTTACCATTATACCATTTGGTATACCAGTTTTTCATTACTCAGCAAGAAAACTCAAATACACAGAACGTATGGAAATAAGGAATTATTGGAAATTGTAGGAGTTCGACAATGCCTAAAAATAATTTTGGGCTTCCCTCCTTTCCATCCAGAAATTGGAAAATTCCCGTGCGAATAATATTAAACTTTTGACCACTCTCCAATTCCTCAGTAAAAGAATCAAAATTACTGAATATATAGATATAAGAAATATATTATAAATTGTACACATGTTAGTAAATGAAATGCAATTTTCAAATAATTTTGGGCTACTCTCGTTCTTTTATTCCAATTTTTTTCGATCTTCAATTTTTCGTTGTGGTAAATCCTAAACTACATAAAATGATCATCCAACAATCGAATATTGTCTAAAACACGTACAAGGGAATGCGATAGTGACCGATAATAATTTTGAACTTATCTTTTTCTTTCCCAAAAATTGAAAATTCCACTACGAACAATATTAGGCTTTTTTACCACTTTATCATTACGCAGTAAGTAAACTCAAAAATACAGAATGTATGAAAATAAAGAGTTTATTGAAAATTGTACACATGCTGGCAAATGATATGCGACCCTCAAATAATTTTTGGCTAGTTTCGATCTTTTTTAAAATAATATTCTCCATTCAAACCATCCCAAATTTCTTTCTTTCTTTTCGAAAAAGCGGAGAGATTTCCCGTGCGAACGATATTAGACTTTTTGATCACTCTTTATTGAAAATTATATAGATTCCAAAATACTGGTCGTTTAAAAATAAGGTGTTTATTAGCAATTGTACACATATTGGAAAAAATGGGCCCTGAAATAATTTTGGTCTAGTCTAGAATTTATGAAAAGTGGTATACACCAATGAAAATAATCCCATTTTTTTCGATCTTCAATATTCGCGTTGAGTCTGTCTGTCTGTCTGTCTGTCTGTCGTACTGTCTGAACCACACACAATGGCCTTCGACATTGCCCAAAAATAATTTTTGTTTATTCCTTCCAAAAAATGGAAGATTCTCATGCGAACGATATTTAGACCTTTTGACCACTTTTGTGCGTCTCAGTAAATAAACTCAAAAATACAGAACGTATGGAAATAAGAATTTTTTGGCAATTGTAAACATATTGGCAAATAAAATGCGAACCGCAAATAATTGTAGTCGGGGCGTTGTGATGTAACAGAAAAATGTTTTTGGTGTCATTAAAAACTCAAAATGCCGACCTGGATGGCCGAGGTGGCTAAGAGCGAGTCTCAACGCTTCGGACCGAAGGGTTTGCGGGTTCGAGTCCCGCTTTGGGCATGGTTGTTTGTCTCTTGACTTTGTATGTGTTGTCGCGGAGGGCCTCGCGTTCTGCTGACCCCAGATCAGAGGAGCCCGCAAGTGTGTAGGTCTAGTGTATGGTCGAATATGCGTCCCATCGAGACGTAAAAGGTAACCGGCTGTTGACTGGATAAAAGCCCTAGAAAGAAGAAAAAGAAAAACTATAAGTTATAACGAAAAGTTATAACGCATGACTTTTTTAGATTTGAAATATTGGGGTGGTTCTCATTTTCTTATTCTCGTAATTAGAGGTGAGTTTCGAAATTTTGAAAAGTTACAAAAATTCGCACTATTTACTCTACAAGAGTTTTCGAATTTTGAGTAAGTGCGGGTGCATACTCTACCATTCCCAATTTTTTAAACCATAATTGTGGGAGGTTATGGGGTAATATAACAAATTCTTTTGGTGTCACTACTCAAAAATTAATCCAAAATTATTGGGGGAAAGTTTTGAGTTTTGAAAAATTATGGTGCTTTATATTTTCTGCTGTCTAAATTAGGTGTGAGTTTCGAAATTTTGCATAGTAGCCAACAGGAGCCAAAAATGGATGCCCGTATAGAAGCACACCCACTTATCAGAAAATTAAAAAAGAGTATTCCATAATTTTGTACTAATTTTAAACTAATTTTAACCCAAATTAAAAAATTTTGTACCGATGCAGAACATTAAAAAAACAGGGTATTAGAGTGGGTGTGCCAACTTAACGTTAAGTTAGCAACACCACCCATCAAAAAATCATTAAATAAAAAAACGAAAAATACCATAATTATGTGCTAATTTTAAACTAATTTTAAACCAAATTTTAAAATTTCGTACCGATGCAGAACATCAAAATAAAAAATGTATAAATTTGGGAGCGTTCACCTACCGTAAAGTTAGCAACACCACCCACGAAAATCGATGATATCGAAAAACTAAAAATACCATCATTTTGTACTAATTTTAAACTAATTTTAACTCAAATTCAAAAATTGTGAACTGATGCACAACATCAAAATAAAAAGTGTATACGTTTGCATGCGTTCATCTACCAGAAAGTTGGGAATACCACCCATGAAATCCCATGATACCAAAAAACTAAAAATACAATAATTTTGTAGTAATTTTAAACTAATTTTAACCCAAATTCAAAAATTTTGTATCGATGCAGAACATTAAAAAAAAACAGGGTATATGCGTGGGTGTGCCAACTTAACGTTAAGTTAGCAACACCACCCATCAAAAAATCATTAAATAAAAAAACTAAAAATACCATAATTATGTGCTAATTTTAAACTAATTTTAAACCAAATTTAAAAATTTCGAATTGATGCAGAACATCAAAATAAAAAAATATAAATTTGGGAGCGTTCACCTACCGTAAAGTTAGCAACACAGTGGGTCTTTATAATATGCAATTGCGAAATTTCGCTTTTTCTGGTATAGATAGAAAAGATACGTTTTTTTGGGAACTCTTGAGCAACAAAAAATCGACAAATTCCTATGTTGTTATTTTTCATTTAACTCGGTAATTTCTTTGTTTTCTTGAGTTATGGATTCTAACTTGATATCAAGTAGGCATTCCGTTAGCAAAAAAAATTGCATTTCCTTTTATATATGAAGGGCGACAAAATTTCGTTTTTGGGATGTCTAGTGCGAGAAAAAAGCGACATATTCCTATGTTGTCATTTTTACTTTCTCGTATACGCACGTATATACGGAATATTGTACGTAGTAAAGAGAAAGTTATGTAATGCTGCGCGAAATTATCGCGAATTTTCGGCGGAAATAATTCATTTCCGTTCTCTGGTGAGAAAGAAGTGCATAAAACCAGTTGCGAAATTATGAGAAACAAATCCTTTCACACGTAGTGTAGCCAGAGTCACTGTTTTGTGCGTCCTTGGTGACAAAAAAACAATTGGAAACAAAAGTCTGTCTGTCCGTCCGGCTGTCCATGTCCATAAAGCTGGCAGACACACTATAGCAGAACACCAAAAAAAATTAGCACATAATTTTAGGCTAATTATAGGTTAATTAAATGCTATATTCCCAAATTTTAGGCTCTTGTAGTTTTCTCGAAAATTAATGTTCTGCCAGCTTTAGAATAAAGCCAGCAGACAAAATTATATGTTAAAGTTAGAATAAACTTACTTATACACAAATTATAGGCTAATTTTAGGCTCACCAAAAATATTAATATTATTAATAAATATTAATATTTACTAATGCAAAATAATAATAATAATTTGCAATACCATTCAATTGGCGAAAGACCATTCAACTGTTAAACTTTTTTACATAGAAACAACATTAAAATTAGAGTTAGAACAAAACTACATATACCCAAATTATAGGCTCACCGATATTAATAATATTATTAATTATTAGTATATATTATAGTAATTAAATAAACCAAATTGCAACACCATTCAACTCGAGAAAGACCATTCAACTCTTACATTTAAACGAACGAACAGAATATACAGAACATTTCTTTCAACATACTATTCATACTATAACGTACTATTTGTCGATATACGGATCGTTGAAGTAAGTGCTCGTGAACTTTAGCGTAAAATGTTGCTACAATACAACAAAACCTCTCAAGTACGTACATCTTCACGGCATTCAGAGCTTCATAATTTTTAAACTAGATAGCAGAACACAGCAGTATTTTCACATATTACTCGTATTGTTATGTAGTATTTGCTAAGATATCTCTTGAATTAAGTGTTCGTGAACTTTAGCTAGAAATGTTGCTAAAATACAACAAAAGCACTCAAGTACGTACATCTTCACGGCATTCAGAGCTTCATCATTTTTAAACTAGACGGCAGAACACAGCTGTCATTTAAAGTATTACACGTATTGTTATTTAGTATTTGTCGATATAGTACTTGAATTAAGTGCTCGTGAACTTTAGCGAAAACTGTTGCTACAATGCAACAAAACCGCTCAAGTACGGACATCCACACAGCATTCAGAGCTTCGTAATGTTTAAACTAGACAGCAGAACACAGCTGTCTTTTAACATATTATACTTATATTTATGTAGTATTGAATAATATAGCCCTTGAATTAAGTGCTCGTGAACTTTAGCGAGAAATGTTGCTACAACACAACAAAACCGCTCAAGTACGGACATCGACAAGGCATTCAGGCTTCATAATTTTTAAACTAGACGGCAGAACACAGCTGTCATTTAAAGTATTACACGTATTGTTATTTAGTATTTGTTAATATAGTCCTTGAATTAAGTGCTCGTGAACTTTAGCGAAAAATGTTGCTACAATTCAACAAAACTTCTCAAGTACGTACATCTTCACGGCATTTAGAGCTTCATAATTTTTATTCTGACGGAAGAACACAGTTGTCTTTTAACATATATGTATTATTATGTACTGTTTGTTGATATTGCCCTTGAATTAAGTGCTCGTGAACTTGGGCAATTACTCAACCTAATCACTCAAGTATACACATATTCACGGCATTCAGCGCCTAATAATTTTTTATATAGACGTAGATAACAGTTTTCTTTTAACATATTATACGTATTATAATGTGCTTTTGTTAGTCCTTGCATTACGTATTTTTCAACTTTTGCAAAAATGGTTGCTATAATAGAGAATACCAGAACGTGTGACTTTTAACCTCTGTAAAGTTAGAATCGCAAAGTTTTCAAAAATTATTGAAACTAGGCTCAAAATTTGTCGCTTTTTTGTCGCTAATTTGTTACGAAAAAATAGAATTTGTCGCTCTTCATTTGACCCTGGTATTAAGATTCGGCTAACTTGATATCAAGTTAGCATCGCAAACGCAAGAAAACCGACTAATTACAGACATAAATAAAAAATAACAACATAGGAATTTGTCGCTTTTTTGTCGCTCCAGACTTTACAAAAAACAGATTTTGTCGCTCTTCAAATATTACCAGAAATGCAATTTTTTCGCAAACACGTGGCGAAAGTCGTGTCAAGGTAGCATCGCAAACGCAAGAAAACCAACTAATTACAGACATAAATAAAAAATAACACCATAGGAATTTGTCGCTTTTTTTTAATTATTTATTTAAGGTCGCCTTATAAACGGCTAGGTCATTGGCGACCACAGTTACAATAATACAGTAGTTACAAATATACAAATATACATTAGTTGCACAATTTCATGGGATACACACATAGAGCCTTAATATTAATATTGTACATGGGACAATGAATAGTCATTAGCTAAATACTATTTATGAGATTAAATTTGGTGAGGAGTTCTATAATTTTCATGTGGCCGGAATCAGAATTGAATATACAGTGGAGATTGTCATTGATGTTGAGGTATGTTCTGACAGCCGACATTACCTGGCAATCAACTATAATGTGTTTAGTTGAAACTGGGAGGCCGCAATTTGGGCAAGGGTCAGGAGTAGCCTTTTTTAGCAGGTAGCTGTGACTAAGTTTAAAATGTCCTATACGGAGTCTTGTAATAACCACTTGATGTCTTCTGCTAAGTCTTACGGATGTGACGGGAGATTCCTCAATACTCTTCCTAACTGCATGTAATTTGGAAGGCAACATTTTCCAGTTCCGGTAAAATTTGTCGCTTTTTTGTCGCTCCAGACTTTACAAAAAAAAATTTTTGTCGCTCTTCAAAATAATAACAGAAATGCAATTTTTTCGTAAACCCGGTACGAAAGTCGTGTCAAGTTAGCATCTCAAACGCAAGAAAACCATAAAATTAGTCATAAATAAACAATAACTCCACAGGAATGGGTCGCTTGTTTGTTGCTCAAGAGTTCCCCAAGAATTTGTTTCTTTTCTATAAATACCGGAAATGCAAAGTTTTACTATTGGATATTATAAAGACCGACAAGTTCTGAAATATTAAAAAGTACGTCTATATGGCACTTATTTTATTATATGCATTTCAATTATCCCCATTAACTAAATACGGTAGCAAGGGCACACAGTTCGTGAAATCTCATTGTAAAACGTGTAAGGCGAAGTATATTACACATATTGGAACAGAATTTATCCAATTTTTCTTTTGCATGTATCCACTACATCAGTTTTCCTGTAAAAACAATTCCATTCTTTTACCGCACCATTACGTAACTTTCTGCACACTACGCATTTTAATTCGTATGGCTTACATACGTACTCTCTCTATGGTACGTACATGAGAAAATAATACGGTAGAAGAATTAGATTTCCAATCATAGTACCCCCGTATCACCGTTTCATTATTGTGGATAAAGTAGTGTTTCGAATTAACGAAACTTCTTTTTAAAAGCAACGAATCAATTCGGCATCGCAAGCCTGAACTTTATAGAAATCTGGAAATTGCAACGTTTTTGTTAGACTTGTAACGGCAATTTGAAGTTGCAATTATTGAACATTGTAGACCAATAATTAAACATTACTGACCTAAATAAATTTAATTATACCAAAATCCATTGCCGAATTGAAAGAAAACGTCAAATTAGAAGTAATTTTTAGTCATTTAATTCATTATTAGGTAGTATTACTGCAAATTCGAATTTGAAAGGTAAATCTTAACGCCCGGCCTTTCGAGACGGATGTCATTTACAAAGCTTTAGTGACACCTGCCCTGGCGAAAATAGACAAGGCTTGCCGGAGATTAACTCACTGGCGGATGGAAGGCTCGGAAAAACCCACAAGAAGGTCACAGCCGGAAAGACGGAGGGACAGGGTGGGCTGACGCCCCCATATTTTGGAATTTCCTGGAAGCTCTTAATATATTTTACATTCCTTAGTTGCCATTTGCTAAGCACAAGCGTCTCCATTATTTGAAAGTTCATTCTTCTCTATAGGAACATCCAGTCCTCTTTCGGTACTTAGAATTCAATGCCAGAAACATTTGTCAAGTTGGTACCCGCACTTCTCTGAAATTCAAACTCAAATATTCTAAAATATTTTTACCAATTACTGTAAGTACTAATTTCATACCGCAATAAAAAATTGTACTACATTATAATCAATGAAAAAACGTCGTGAAAAAGTAGGGGTAGGAACCTTCACGTAAACCGGAAACTGCGATTGCTAAAAATTTAAAATTGTAATAATGCCATAATTATGTACTTATTTTGTAGCGTGATGTAAATTACTACATTATGAAATATTAAAAACAAGTGCAATAGTAGAAGATATTTCACTTACACCTAGTAACCCCACTTGGAAAGGTTAAAAAAATCTCTACAATAGTGCACTAATTACGTATTAATTTCCTACCGAAATATTTTTTTACTTAATTCTAAGCAAATAAGAAAGAAGTAATGCCAGATAAAGGTACAGTAGCATCTCATGTCAAAAAAACTCATGTCATGCAACCACAAATACGATACAATGCGAACGAAATTATTCATTAACTTTTTTTCAAAATAAAATGCTTTGTAAACTGATGCATGCAATTTTTATTTTCTCGCTACTGCATACGCAGTATAGAGGAAGTATATTCTAGGAATGGTTCATAGTTGTTGGTCATTTCATTAAAAAAGTTTCTTAGTTCGCCAACGTTTCGGAACTTTATTGTTCCCTCATCAGGGCTTGCTAAGGATGAATATTTAAGAAATTATTAAATGAAAAATAGATATTATTTGCTATGATTATTAGAAAAAGAGAAAATATAGCCATCTAAAACTAGTAGCGCCTAGAAACCAATCTCACCGAACTATATTCAAAATTAAAGACTAATTTTAGGCAAATTACTCTTTAAAATGCTCTATTCCTGAATTTAGGCGCAGTGAATTTCCCCAAAATTGCCGATTTCCAAATCTGGAAAATACAAATTCGCAAACAAGGAAAACAACAAAGAACTTAGTTAGAACTCTAAGAAAAAATATTCCGGTATCTATATTCCAAAAATTAGGGCTCTACAAATAGAAACAGTTAACATGCGTTCTTATGGAAGAAAAGGATGGTTCGTTTAACATTAAGTAAATATTTATATTAGAAGATTTGAAAATAAGTACTTCTGTTTCATTGAGTAAAGTCTGGAGCGACAAAAAAGCGACAAATACCTATGGTGTTATTTTTTATTTATGTCTGTAATTTGTTGGTTTTGAACACCCTGTTTTTTTAAAACTGCAAATGCTTCACTTTCTTTTCGCATCGGAAAGGAGGTAATCTTGTCGTGTCTTTTTTGCAGGTTCACATAGTCCGTATTGAATATTGCATAGCAATTACGAATAATACGTGAAAATATATGCTGTTGAGGCAACACTTGTTTTGAACATAAAACACTTTCTAAATAGTATGTATAGTAAGATAAACTTTATTTAGGTGAGTAAACTTAGACCATTCACTTTCATTCTCTAAATTAAAACTTGACGTAACTGAGAACAGTGTCGTCATAAGAGTTATTATGATACATATATTGTTTATTTTTAAAATCTTAGGCCCCGAAACGCGCCTCGAATTAATTATTAATATAATAGCAATAGCTATTTATATTTAATATAATTTCATAATTATTTCCAAAGAACCGGAACGCCGTTCCGTCGCGTACCAACAAAAATCAAGCCTTTTATATACAGGATATTCGGGGAAGAAATGTCGAATCTTCGAAAAATAGCTGTTAAGACAATTTTAAGCTTATTTTGTCTAATAAACTACACGGATATTCCAAATGGCTAAGCCGCAATAAACATTCAAAAGTTGGTTTGGATATATGTTTTCTAGGCAACCATTTGCGTTGTAGAAGCATATAAACACTTCATTAATATCTAAATTGTTTATGATTAACAAAATAAATGAATACATTCGATCAGAAAGAAAAAGTAACCTAGAAATAAAAAAGCACCCAATTTTCACAGTTCGATTGCTTTTTTATTTCTCGGTTAATTTTTTTCTGAACTAATATATTAATTTATATTGTTAATAATAAACATGTTACATGTTTCTGGTCTGTTTACATGATTCTAGAATGCAAAGTTTTGCGTAGAAATCATATTTTCAAACCATTATTTGCGTGTTTATTGCAGCTCAGCCATTCAAAATATATATGTAGTTTATTAGACAAAGTATGATTAAAATTCTTTAAACAGCTTTTTTCAAACTCTCGACGTTTCCTTCCCCGATACTCGGTATATCCATGCCTCTTTAAAACCCAAAAAAGTAATTTGCGTCCTGCAAACTAATTAATTAAACCCATGGCAGTAGAACTGTTAACATAAGTACTGTCACACATCTTTCGCAGGATAAGGAGTAAAATTTAATGAAAAATTATAGTTCACATGAATTTTGACAAATTGCGTCTTACTTTCTATGATATTCAAATGGTAACATTATATTACAATATTCAATTGGTTAACAATTTCGGCTAAAGAGTCTTGTTTGATAATTCTCCAATTTCGTATTGTAATAAGATATCTTATGATACTCATGTCGTAAATAACTATTTGACAACTATTATGTTTGGTGTATGTGTCTAGCAGAATTGTATTATTCTGAGAAACTGGATCATACGAATCACGTTTACTACGTTATTCACACAGGAGCACATGAATCTCAAAAAAGTATTTAATAATATAATCCTTGCTGAGGAATCAACGTTTTATTGATGATTTTAATTTTGAAAATTTTCATTAGTTTGGATGTTTAAATATAGGTATCACATGTAATTACATGTCTGTTAAACACGATAGCATTATATGAAGCAAGAAACATTGTTTTTCATTTGATCATTCAACTTCATCAGTCACTCAAAATTACTTTAATTTTCTCTGCTTATCAGTTTTTTAATCTCAGATCTTCGATGAAGACATGAATCAAATAACATCGTAGATATTTGAGTGTTTTAAAAATAATAACGTGAATCAATGCTTATATTTATTTAATTGGTTTTATATTAACCTGTAAAAACATGGGTTTTCTGTTGGTTTTGGGGATGTTGAAAACATTCTGATAGTAAAGGCAATGTTAAGCTGGTGACCTTTAACATTGTTTATTTGATATTTTTCTTAGGGATAGTTTATAATAGTTAAACGTTTTCAAAGACTGCACATTAGATACCTGGAATGGCCCGTTTCCGTTTAATAAACCGCTACATTCTCCTTGTACAGATGGTCGTGCAAAATTCAAGGTTTTGATAGATTCGTAGAATGGCGGCCAACAAACCACCTTCGAACTCTGACGATACTGAAATGTACTCTGTGTTGGGAAGGTCATATCACTTGACCACCAAGTTCGTTCTATGTATTTTCACTGGGAAATGCTAGAGCATTGATATTTACTAAACTGTAAACAAACGCTAAATCTCTTTGAATTGCTATAACATCTGTTTTGCTTTCTTTTAGTAATATCAACTAATTTATCCAAATACGTGAGTTTGTTGTATTTTTACACGCTACAATAATTAAATTTACAAGTATTTATTTTCAAGCATTTAAGAATTCATGAAATTTCATTGAAACGTTCGCCAATCTAAAAACCTTTTAAATGTATATTAAACATATTAATGTTGTTTAAAAGTATGTATTAACAATGCGTAGATTTAGCACATAAAGCTCTGATTTGAATATTATACAATGAAATCATCAAATTAACAGTTTTAGAAAGGAATGATAAATTGAATTGAAAATATTAACTTAAAGTTTATATACGTTTATTTAGAAATTTCTGTACTTGTGTAAATATTGTGATGTGTGATTCTACTCATGTGATCTTTGAAAACACAAAATTGAATATTTCTGTATTTGAAAACCTTAACACTACATTCATCTAATCCAGTGCAGTTTATAGCAAACAGCTAAGCAATCTGTTTCCCTATTTTTTAATGGTAATGGTTAAACAAGAGGAACAAATAGTTTCTGACTCTCGGTGTTAACAGGGGACTTAAAAAAAATTAATAATACATTTATTCGGTTGCTCAACATCCCTTTGATAGAAAAACAGAAACAATTGTTTGGGCGAAATGCACCTTGAAAAAGAATTTTTTTATAATCAATTTCTTTCCTATTTGATAAATATATCGACTTGCAAATTGTAGGACTTAGAAGAGAATATAAAAACCGAATAAAAGTTATGCTCATACTCGCCGTAAAAATACGAATTTAGTATAATTAAATTTGCCACAGAATTTGTTTACAAGCAAGTGCATTTTAAGCGTATGTGGCATGCAAAAGCGCGTCATTGGAGAACTGTTTTTTCAGTATGCCCATCCCACGCTATTCTGCTAGCGCGAATGAATTAAGCGCAAACAAATGGGGTCTACTAAGATTTTAATTTCTTATAAACAATTACATATATCTCGAGAACGAGATATAATAGCACCGAACGGATTCCGGAATTTTGCATCACATTTAAACGCCATTCAGATTAGACAATAAAAAATTTGCAACAATTGCAAATTTATAAACAATTTCCAAATTTTGCAAATCTAAAGGGGGAGAGTCTCCCGATGTCCCAGAACCAAAAACAGCGAATTAACAATTTTGCAATAATTTATAATTTTATAAACAAATTCGAAAAATGCGTTAGAACGGCCGCGAAGGCTCCGCAAATTGTGCCTGAAATGAATATCTCAAAATAGCAGTTTGTCAGGAGTTACGAATCGATTACTAAAAGTTAGAATAATTGTTGCTAAAATGATAAATATTTATTGGTCTGTAGACAACCATTCTGGACGGAAAACCCCGCTTAGAAATATTTTTTTCGTCGTCGCGTACGCGCAGGCACACTATCTCCTTCGGCAGGGAAATATGACGATATTTCCGTCTCGTACGTAAACGAACTAGCCCCCTCCCCCTGAGACAGCGTTCTTTCTGCCCCTTGGGATGTTGCACCAATCACAGACAACTGTGGTTCTACCTACTAGCAATTGGTCAACGCGTCCTTCCCCCTGCCCTCCCCCAGGCCGAGGGGTGTCCAATTTGTCGGCGCGGTGTGGAAGATAGCATTTTTAACGACATTTTTTCTGAGGGAGAGGGTACTTACGACAATAAAATAAAAAACACAAACCAATCTTGTCGCCGAATTCGCAGGGACACATTTGAGTGAGACTAATTATGATTTGTTTTGTTGTACTTGTAGGTCATCATTTAAAAGAAAATATAATATTTAAGAATGATTTTAGAATATCCTGAGATCGGGCAAAAATGATTTTATGTATTCGAAACACGAATTAGTGGTCCATAAACAAGACTTATAAGAACATTTAATCACAGCAATGCTAACTGAAAAACAAAACAATTTTAACAGGAATTGCAAAGCAAATATGTGCCCATTGTTGGCAGCGTCTGTTGTTGCTGACCACAGCATCCATTGTTGCGCTCATTGCCGACGCTTCTGAGGTTGATGCTCTCTTCAGCTGCCTGTCCCAATTGAGACTCTACAGCCAGGTGATAGTGGTGTGGGATTTTTCTTCTCCTAGCTTTGCCTCCACTAGCCCGTACTGAGACGGGGATTGGTAAACTAGGAAAAATAACATAGGGGTTATTACATTTTATGTTGAAAAGGTTATTTTATTAGGCCTTTAGGAAGACGGAAATGAGGGTGGAAAAAAGGATTTAATGTTTTTATTGATTTTTACTTGCTCGCACTTACTGTCGTAAGAAGAAAAGGTATTGTAATCGTGCACCAGAATACGGCGAATTTTCGGCAGAAAAACCGTCCCATCCTGGTAACGAAAAAGTGAATAAATTTATTTGCTAAATTTAGGGGGAAATCCTTTAACGCGTTGTGTAGCCAGAATTCATGTTTTGTGGATCATTGTTACCGAAAAATTGAATGACGGCAAAACGTTTGTCTATCAGTCTTCCGTCTGCGAACAACGCTAGGGGTTAAATTGTTCAACATATTTTGTCCAAAATTGATAATACCTAATCGATCTTGTCGGTATCACGGTCCCATTAATTGCAAACCGATATTTTAATTTTGGGAGGTACTTTACATAAAGCCCCAGAGATATTTTCAAAATTTTCTCAAAAGCGGTGTCATCGGTTTTGATTAATTTTTTTCCCATAATCTAATGAACGTTTAAGAGAATGGCGTAGATCTCATGTTGGCGTCTGTCTGTTCGTCTGTAGTTAACACTAGCATCTAAACGCCGCACGTTCGTTTTTAGTCAAACCTGTGATACATGACAGTTTAAAATCATCTTTGGGAGAGACAATAGTCATAAGAATTTCTGTGGTATAGCGGGTAAGCGCACTGTTGGAGAAACTTAGGCACATAAGATCGAATCTCGTCCACGGCGAATAATTTTTTGCGGGTAGAAACAATTTTGCGGTTAATTGTATAGTTATAATTATTCGTATCCATTATAAATATCACATAAAGCATGTGTTTTGAGGCGCCACTACTTATTTTAGTGTGTTAATGTTTTTAAGAATCACGTATAAAAATGCCCCTATTGCGATTCTGGCTTCAGAACGTCTGCATGTGCGGCTGTGTAGAGCTCTAGCGTCATCGCAACTTTCATCTGTGACGTAATTCAACCTTGGCCATAGTCGCCGAAAGATAAGACCGGGAACGACGTCCACAGAGTGTTCTAAAGACCACGGTTTCTGGTTGAAAATACTTCTTAGTAAAATGAGCTATGTAGTTGCGTGGGTTTTATTCGGTTGCATTCTTTTGGAGAATTTGATATCTTTGACACATGTAGAACATTTCTCTAATAAAAAATCTAAGTGCAATGAATATCATGTAACTATTCTTTTCGTAATAAGTGTGCTTGGACCGCGTGTTGAGAAATACATGTGATAGCTAAGTGCGGTCGAGCCAGACCTACAGACTATAGGGATCCGAGTTCAAATCCCAGTAACGCTGGAATATATTTACCTCCACGTGTAAAGAGAGTTACGTAATGCTGTAGGAGGAAGTGTCGAAATTTTCACAGAAAACACGTTTTGTAAGTAGCTAGTTCGAAAAAAGTGGATTGTTAGCATTGTTCTTTTATTTCCTATACACAAGGCTGTCAAAACGCTTGTTTTTTGAAGCCGAAAAAGTGATTTTCCAAAAAACCTCTTTGTGAATCCGTCTTCGTGTGAGTAATTCTAGAGCATAAAGTAAACACGATTTTCACCAAAATGGATATTCCTTGAACGATCTGGCTAATATTACGGATCTTCGAATTTGAAACGAATCTTTTAATTTTGAAGGTACTTTACACCAAACCCCATCATATTTACATAATTTTCTCAAAAAGAGCTCCAATTTTTCTGTAAATCTATTGCTCGAAGCACAAGATGTTTAAAGGTGGCGTACGTTCAATTTTGGGCGAACGATCTGAATTTTCGAAAATTGCAAACAAATACCTATTAACATTGTCGAAAACCAATATTAACGCTAGAGATTTTTGTTTCATGAAATCTCTTTTTAAAAATAGATATTAAATTAATGTAAATTAAACACTCCACTCTTTCCTAGTAATCATCCACTCTTCACTAGTAATCATTGCTGCTATTGGGTCTAACCGCTTCCTTATTCTTTGGAGGGCTACTGTTTTTTTAGTTTTTTTTCCAATAGTATTGTCTCAAAAGTACTGGATGAGAACTGTTGATATCTGGAGTTGAAGCGATCAAATTAACAGTTTTAGAAAGGAATGATAAATTGAATTGAAAATATTAACTTAAAGTTTATATACGTTTATTTAGAAATTTCTATACTTGTGTAAATATTGTGATGTATGATTCTACTCATGTGATCTTTCAAAACACAAAATTGAATGTTTCTGTATTTGAAAACCTTAACACTACATTCATCCAATCCAGTGCAGTTTATAGCAAACAGCTAAGCAATCTGTTTCCCTATTTTTTAATGGTAATGGTTAAACAAGAGGAACAAATAGTTTCTGACTCTCGGTGTTAACAGGGGACTTAAAAAAATTAATAATACAGTTATTCGGTTGCTCAACATCCCTTTGATAGAAAAACAGAAACAATTGTTTGGGCGTAATGCACCTTGAAAAAAAATTTGTATAATCAATTTCTTTCCTATTTGATAAATATATCGACTTACAAATTGTAGGACTTAAAAGAGAATATAAAAACCAAATAAAAGTTATGCTCATACTCGCCGTAAAAATACGAATTTAGCATAATTAAATTGGCCACAGAATTTGTTTACAAGCAAGTGCATTTTAAGCGTATGTGGCATGCAAAAGCGCGGCATTGGAGAACTGTTTTTTCAGTATGCCCATCCCACGCTATTCTGCTAGCGCGAATGAATTAAGCGCAAAAAACTGGGGTCTACTAAGATGTTAATTTCTTATAAACAATTACATATATCTCGAGAACGAGAAATAATAGCACCGAACGGATTTCGGAATTTTGCATCACATTTAAACGCCATTCAGATTAGACAATAAAAAATTTGCAACAATTGCAAATTTATAAACAATTTCCAAATTTTGCAAATCTAAAGGGGGGAGAGTCTCCCGATGTCCCAGAACCAAAAACAGCGAATTAACAATTTTGCAATAATTTATAATTTTATAAACAAATTCGAAAAATGCGTTAGAACGGCCGGGAAGGCTCCGCAAATTGTGCCTGAAATGAATATCTCAAAATAGCAGTTTGTCAGGAGTTAGAAATCGATTACTAAAAGTTAGAATAATTGTTGCTAAAATGATAAATATTTACTGGTCTATAGACAATCATTCTGGACGGAAAACCCCGCTTAGAAATATTTTTTTCGTCGTGGCGTACGCGCAGGCAAACTATCTCCTTCGGCAGGGAAATATGACGATATTTCCGTCTCGTACGTAAACGAACTAGCCCCCTCCCCCTGAGACAGCGTTCTTTCTGGCCCTTGGGATGTTGCACCAATCACAGACAACTGTGGTTCTACCTGCTAGCGATTGGTCAACTAGTCCCTCCCCCTGCCCTCCCCCAGGCCGAGGTGTGTCCAAGTTTGTCGGCGCGGTTTGGAAGATAGAATTTTGAACGACATTTTTTCTGAGGGAGAGGGTACATTCCGACTTATCATTTCGGCACTTTTTATTCACTTGCAATGTGGAAATAAATTTATTTTTATATCCGGTCTCAAATAAATCGTGCGAATTAGTAGATTTGTGAACTAAATGACGCCTAATGAGCTAGTGATATAGTTTTTGTGACATTAACCGTAAGTATTTTACACGAAGATGGGGAAACCCGGCAGACCCTCCATTGTGAGCAGTGAAAATGTTGAAAACGTAATTTTAAAATATAGCTCGCAAATTGTGTTACCAAATAATAAAATTACATCTAAAAGCGACAGTTTATGGAAGACTATTTCTACAGAATTAGATGGCAAGAAAAGTGCATCGTCACTGTATTCTTACGTATGTGACAACAGAAATCATGTTCGAGAAAAGTTACTCATAAAAGAACAACAACTACCTATCCCCCTACTTACTGAAAACGACTGCAAGTAAGTACGCCAATAATAGTTATTACTCAATTTAGTATCAGTTTCACTAAACAGTGCCGGTTGTCGCCGTGCCCGGGTAAGTGCTCAAACGAAGCCCCCGCAAAAAAAAATTAAAAATAAAAAAGTTGCATGAAGAAGGTATTTAATTTCAACAAAATAACTTAATTTTGTTAATTACAACAAAATACTTTTAAACTAGAAAATATTTTTGGAAATATATTTTAAATAATAGTTTTAAGTAAATGTAGGAAGTTTTTTTTTACTGCAAGCTTCTTTAAATATTACGTCCATAGCATACGTTACGGTGAACATATTCAAAATTAAATGCACTAAGTAAATGTGCGTGTGTTCGTTTATGAGGACAACCGCGACGTTTCTCGCCGATAATGGCGATATTACTGCAGTTAAGTCATGGAGGTAGCTGAATTGTACACTGAAGAATCAGTGAATAAAAGGGTTAAAATAGCTAACAAGATCTTCGTTAGTGCTGAAAGTAAAGAAAAAACAAGCACTTTAGAATTAAATACATCTTCTGGAGTGTCTTTGACAAATTTAAATTGTACAATTAATATTCATGTTCCTAAGAATTAATTAGACGCTCTTTGTTATTCTTGTTAAATATTTCCAAATGAAAGCAACATATAATTTTAAAGGAGTAATGAATTAGTTTTTAAAGGTGTAAGTTTTGTCATAACGTATTTGATTTTATTGCTGCATGGCAATCTATCTACATGGTACCACTGCCTTCTTTATACATCATGGTTGGATGATAAAAGGGGGTTGTGACTATTGTGTCAGTGATGAGTCATAATTAGTGCAGAAATAGCGACGACGTAATTGTTTGTGCCATAATATGCCATTTTATGAACGATTTTGTTAATAGAAAAGGGTTGTTTATAATGCTGGTATACAAAAAATACATTTTTATTTCCTTTTTGAGAAATACTTTATTTGTTTTTGAAATTGTTCCGCGGATCTGAGTCATATCGTGTCAAAATGCAAATGGATGGGTAAAATATGTCCTAATTGACAACTAATAATTCCTTCTAAAGTGCAATGTGTCGTACATGTGAATTCTAGTTCCACGGTCCAATAATAATTCCGATATGCACTATGTGGTAGAAGTTCGATAACACCTAATTCCGAAATATACACGAATTTATTATAAAAAGATAGGATATTTTTCAATTATGAACCTTTTCAATACAATACACAGGTTTGGTATTTTTTAGAACCAGATTTTTTCAAATGCAGTTCTCGTAGCTTAATATTCTTGATAAAATACATTCGCATTTTACCTTTCGCATTACATCGCTATCGTTGTACGTTATGTTATATTATGTCATATCATTTTACATTATCGTCGTTATTATAATACAATTGTCATACATTATCGTTTAACCCTTCTTTGATCGCGTCACGGAGGTTTCCTCCGGGTCTCTTTTTCTTTACTTGCCATTTTGTTGTGAAACTGAGAATGGTCGCACTGCTCTCAGTACCTTTCAGGGAATCGATTGGGAGATGCGCAGCACTGTAAGTAATATCCTCGTCCGGTGACAATGTATTTCTTAACGCCGTGCGCTGACCCGTAGGTTATCTCCGTGACGCGATCGTTCTCGAGTATTCGATTTCTCGTTCGAATGCATTGTGCTGCTTGAAGCATTTATTGTTTCTTCTTGTATTTTTATCATTCAATATCGTTAATAAAGGAGAACAATTTAGAAAAATGGTTTTGGATGTGCTAGATGAAGCTACTGATTTTGAAATTGGTAATGAATCCGACAGAGAGGAAGAAAATTATCAGCTAGACAATGATCGTAATTCGTCTGTGGAAGAATCAGGCAATGACGCGATGTGGAAGCGTCATCTGCAACTAATTCCTGCGTTCAGAAAGTAAGGAAATGAAAATTGAATGAAAATTGTAATGTAGTAAAATATGTGCAAGGTGAGGTAGACTGTAAAAACAACGTATTTCAATCGAACTTCCAGATGAAATTGCAGATTGTGATTTTGTTGACGCTGCAACGTATTTCGACAGTTCTTTTCTTGGTTGCTCTTCATTTACGATAAAAGAATACTTTGTGGCATACGTGTAAACCGCTTGAAAAATTGCGTACGCCTCACCATAATACGATTACAGTTTCGCGGATTTTGCAAGCACAGAGAGATGTCTTGGCTACTCAGGTTTCAGAAACACCTGGCAAATTGTGTTTGTTAAGTAAATGGGGATTTGACGGATCACATCAATCCCAATATAAGCAAACATTTATTTCCCATCCCGAAGCAACTAATGCAAATATTTTCATTACATCATTAGTACCTCTGCAATTGACTTACGAAAGCTCCAAATCAAATGAAAAAGATATAATATGGCAAAACAAAAGATGTTCATCAACAAGAATTTCTAGACCTATCAGGTTTCAATTTGCTCAAGAAACCTCTGATCTTTCCAGAAACGAAAGACTACATGTAGAAAATCAAATCAAGCAACTGCAACCAACAAAGTACACTAACGATGAGACTGTAATAGAAGTTAACCACACTTTGCTATTTACAATGGTAGATGGAAAAGTCTGCAATGCATTGACCGAAACCAGACATACACAGCGATGCTATAATTGTGGGCTGACGTCCAAAGACTTTAATGATCTTGACGAAGTTTTAAGGGCTCCAGTCAAAACTGAGAATCTAGAATTTGGACTTTCGGTACTCCATGCTTGGATTAGGTTCCTCGAATGCATTTTACATGTTGCTTACAAGCTGCCTCTCAAAAAATGGCAAGTAAGGGGAAACGAAAAAGAAATAATAGCAGCTACAAAAAGGAATATACAGGAGAAATTCAAAGCAGAAATGGGTTTACTCATCGACAAACCTAAGCAAGGATACGGGAGCACTAATGATGGTAACACTGCCAGACGTGTTTTTTCCAATCCAGAAAAATCATCTCAAATAACAGAAGTCAATATTGAAGTCATAAAGCGATTTAAAATAATATTACAAACAATTGCAAGTGGCCACTCCATCAATACGGACAAACTTAAGGAATTTACCTTGGATACTGCCAAACTATTTTGCAGTGAATATCCTTGGTATCCAATGCCTCCGACAGTGCATAAGATCTTAATCCACGGTCCGGCTGTCATTTCGAGTGCTTTACTTCCTATTCGACAACTAAGTGAAGAAACGCAAGAAGCCAGTAATAAAATGTTTAGAAAATATAGAGAAAGTTTAGCAGAAAAATGTCCAGAGAGAAAACCAACGAAGATGTACTTCATAGGCTGCTAATTGCATCTGATATCAGAAATGGAAAAGAAAAAAAAATTCAGAAAGGCATTTGACCCAGAAGTATTAGCAATGCTAATGCCTGCAGATGCAAGTTCGCATTTTGAAGAAGAGTCACCGGACGAAAATTCCGATTCTGACTGTGAGGTTTAAAAATATTGTAAGTGTATATATTTCACATTTAAACAATTAAATAAATTGTGTTTTATTTATTAAATGTGTTTTTATGTCGATTAATCCGGAAAAACGCGTAAAAATACTTTTTGCCAACTTTTCCCCTTTCTGGCCCCACTGTGCGGCTGTCGGCTGGAAAAAAAGAAACAAATTTCAATGGACGGTAAAAAATGATGCTATTCTAATTTCCGGCGAACTCTCTGTAATTGCGAAAATTGCAGAAATTGCCTCTTCAAATAAGGCCATGTACATTTTTTAAAGACATTATTTTTCACGTAATTTGTAGCTGAAATAAATGCAAATTATAAAAGAATTTCAAAAACTGCTCCAGTCTTTCTTTTTTTTTCAATGTATAAAATAAACGGCGTAGGTATCATTTTCGTTGATTATTCTAAACTTTCGAAAATTGCATGTTGCAAATATACGGCTGAGACAATTACATTTTTAAGCGTCGGCCACAATGCGGACGCGGCCGTTTCAATGGCGTAGATGTAAGACGCGCGGCCAGTAACTCGAATGACTTGAGTTCGAGTCTCGGTGCGGAAATAAATTTTTGCTAGTTGAAAATACGTTTGCAGTTTTTTATGTCGTAGTATAATATTGCACAGCAGTTATAAATAATGCGAGAAAGTGTGTACTGTTGGAGCTCCTCTAGTTTATTTTATTCTTGCTGTACCTACTAGGCGTGTACGATATGCTCTCAAAGATTCGAAACTAAAGAATAGTTCTCTTTGAAGGTACTATTCACATTCTTTGCAACAAAGACACTGTCAATAGTACAATATCGAATGTTACATATTGGTTTCGTAATACCAAATTAATAATAAATGAAGCGAAAACAGTTTCAATGCAGTTTTCCATTTCAATTACACAATTGTACATTCTATTGAATACGGACGATGTGCCATTGACTGATGTTAAGGTAACCAAATTTTTGCGTCTTTCAGTTCAGTCAATACTTGTACACAACACATTCGCAGATGACATTAAAAATGAAAGTCGATAAACAAGTTTCATTGCCAAGAAAAATCATTTCTTTTGCGTAACTGTTTCTACACAATTACTTCTCTGAAATTCAAAAAGAAAAATAATATTGATTTTAACTGTGATATATCGTAACAGTACATCGATTCACGCCGTGATTAAAGTGGGAATGCGCGATGTAAGCGGGCGCAGGAAGGGCCGCCCATCGCCGCCGCCGCCGCCGCCGCCGCCGCCGCCGCCGCCTCCGCGCCCGCTCCCGCCCAACGCGTTTCCTTTGTCGCAGGCCTTGCATCCGCCTGCTACGAAAGGGACGCTCATTCGCCGTCTCGCGTCCCGCGACAGCTTGAACCGCCCGGCCCAGTCGTTGCCGGATGCCGGAGCTTACATTTTCCCAGAAAGAACTTAAATGTGAATTACCATTTTCGGAATTCTAGCCACTTCCGCAAATACTTTTCATCGGGCATGCGCAGATATTTGATTGGTCAAAGTTAGACCCCACTCCCATTACATTCGTTCAAATAGAACGAATATAATCTGCTATCTGACCGGCGCAGGAGTGGAAAAAACAGGCTTCGCAATGAGAAGTGTAGAAACGTGCATTCATTCCTGTAAAAACTTCCGTCGGGCAAGCTTCGAGCAGTCGCTCTGGATCTCGAGGAAGAGCGCGGCTGCTGCCGCAAACGCGAAGTGCTAGACTTACACTTTATTATCAGTTCACATTGTCAGGGCACGGAGTGGTATTGCGGGAACATTTAAGCAACCGCGCCCTCCGTATTGGACTCGGCTAGGGTCGCACGGTGAAGGATGATAACATTGGACGCCAATCTGATGGAGCCGATTCTTCGGCAATCTGAAGGCGACTTGGCCGGCGTCAGCCGCCGCCGCGCCTGAACATGAATTCCAGAAACATGCATTGTTTGTAGCAATAGTTTCTTGCTCAGCGAGCCGCACATTGGCAATGTAATCATCAGACATTTATTTAATTTTATAAATTAATTAAAATCCAAGATTCATGAATATTTCTCCTTACAATGCATGTGTGTAATACCTTATTGCTTTCCTCATCCCACGAAGTCTTGATCTTTCCTATGATCTTTCCTATGATCTTTCTTCGCCTTGGGAGAGGGGAATAATTAAAATATGATTTATTAATTACTAATAAGAGTGTGAGATAAAAAATGCCTCTAACGGGTGTAGTGGCCCAGCTTCTTGGTAAATCATTCCCACCTCGTTTTTCGCCCAGTTTCCTTTTCCCTTTGAGCAAATGCTGAGGTGCCCCTTATTTTGCATCTGGACATAAATGTAATATAATTCTGAAGCTAATTTGACCTTGCAAATAGTTTTTATTACACGGGAACGACTATTTTCTTATCAATATTTGCCCACATCTGCCGTAGCTACATGTATTCATAATTCAACTTAATATGCATGCAGCGTTGCGCCCGAGCAGGCGAGGCGATAACATCGGTCCGACTGCTCTCTTGTTGCGCAAACAAGTGCGGTAGTTGTCATACGAAGCTACTGATAGTGCTACTGGCTTTTAGATAGTAGTGAATAAGTTGAAAGGACAGTTATGAGAGTGCACATGCCGTGAACTCAATTAGTGTACGAAACTCTTCAACGCCTGGCCTAGGCTAGGAAAAATACAACGCCATTTGTATAGCAAACGATGACTCGTATGTACCAAACAACAACCTCCAATAATCGAATGGAAGAAGAAATAGGAGATACACAACCACAATAATACACTCAAGGTATGTACTAATCACATCAGCAAAAATTGTTTCCAGAAATACAGTGGTCTACGGACATAGGAAATAATATTGTGTGACTGGAATAAACTTCATAACAGGGGCCTCATACCTGGAGCAATAACGATGTAAAAACGACTGCAACTATTCTAGTGATTTCGCCAGAAAAGCAGTTAACCGTGCAAGCACAGACGTAAAGAAGTGTTTCATCAAGTATACAGCAACACATATCAATAGGAATGAAATACATCTAAGCCACAGATTTAGATATTATCGCAGTTCAAAAATCAGTTAACCACCACTTTTTCAAGAGAACCATCTTCTTCAAAACCACCAGCAGTATTTATACTCGACATCAATAATGTGACAACCCTCATAAATGCAAGAAAAGAAAAAAATAGTGAAAATGATTTTAGTTACTAAATGTACAACAACGAAGTGAAAGTGATACCTGCATCTGTTGAAAGCTACCGATCTCTCGTTCATCAACTTAGCAAAAAGAAAGCAATGTTCCATACTTACCCGTTAAAACAGCGTGCCCTTCGTGTTCCGTCATTTTCATCCTTCAGTTGATCTGCCTATGGAACTAAAACAACTGGGCCACAAAGTAAACAATATTCAGAATATCCGACATCAAGTGACAAAGGAACCAACATGCCTATTCTTTCGTGATCTAGATAATGAAGTTCTAGAACGTTCGTGATCTAGAACGTTCTCCGGGACTCCCGACTTGATACTCCAAAAGTCGTCAACTTTATAAATATATCCAAAGCAACAATCTTAATATAGTATGGAGAACCGACGTACTGGCCATCAGACGTTAGTGAAATTCCTGATTTTCTGGATTTCTTCATTACAAAAGGTATTGCTACTGATAAAATGCAAATAGAATCAAACTACAATCTGTCTTCGGATTATAACTGTAATTTGAACCATCAGCTGTAGAGTACTGCAACGCTCTACGCCACCAAAACTATATAACAAGTATACAGACTGGAATAACTTTTGTGAAGTCATAAACAGTAGACATTTAACAAATGTTCCGTTTAGAAACGAGACAATATAGATGTACCAATCGAACTTCTAATAAAATGCCTTCAACATGCAGTATGGGAGGCAACACCTTCCTTGTTTTGCTCCAGTGAAGTATTTATATACTTCAAGTGTATTGAAAGTCGTAAAAGACAAGCGTCGGCTAAGACAAATTTGGATGCGCACTCGACATCACCAAGATAAAACTAATTTTAACAGAGAAGCTCGTCTCCTAAAACAATTCCTACAGCTGAATTCGTGGCTCATTGCAAAGTCGCTAGCCTTTCACCCCTGAGATCCGGGTTCGATTCCCGTCGAATCTCATGAGAAATTTGTTCCAACAAAACGAGTTTGGCTGCTTCACAAGGGCTAGTCCAACCCCTGTGAAGTGTCCTAAACCCTACCCCTATCCTTATTCCTTCCTAATTCTGACCGCTGGGTAGTGACGCAGGAGCGCGCGGTAGGAGGCGCGTACTATTGGCGGTCCTCTTGACAACCGACTGCGACGAGACGCGACAGATAATATTAATGGAGGATTACTCCGAGAAGCGCAAAGCGCTCAACGCCCCCCAAGGGGCTTGAAGACGCGTTGCGTCAAAGTAGAAACAGTAGAGTTGCAACAAATTTAAAAACAAAACAGTAAAGAAATGATCCATTCCACCAGTATAATCATTAACAACAACAACAATAACAACTAACTACTCAATCTGAAAAGCAAGCAAAAAATACAAACGCCCAAATATGCAATTTCCGCCCATTCGAGAAACAAACAGTACCTGGGCAGGAAATACAAACGACAAAAGCAAACATTCTGCAGAACACTTCGCTAATGCGCCAATGCCCTCACAATTCAATGTTGAATTCAACTGTTGAGCAGGCCTGCCTTACAGCTGAACAGCGTTTTGATTGAAAGTCGTGAGAAATGATGTCAACGACTCGATGTTTTTCGAGAAAACAGTAAATCTGTGATAATGTATGGCACATTGAACTTCTATGTAAATCCATTTTATCCCATGAAATCTAATGAAATCCATTTTATCACATGAATATTATCGTCTATTGAAAACAACCTTATGACCGCTACTTCCAAGTCAAATTCCACGAATAGTGTTCCTCATTTTATCCTATTAAATCTGGTGTCCCCCAAGGAAGTGTTCTCTCTCCTTTTCTGTTCTTAACAGTGACATACCAAACTGCGATTTCACCACTGTAGCAACTTTCGCTGACGATACTGCATAATTGGCTTCTTATTAAGAAACAAACCAGGCATCTACCAAATGTACAAAACATCTAGACCTACAGTAGTAGTGGATAAGTCGGTGACGCATATAAGTAAATGTCTCAAAATTCAAACACATTACTTTCACGCTTGGCAAGAAACAATATCATAAAGTGAAACTGAACGATATGTATCTTCAACAAGTAACATCGGGAAAGTACTTGGGATCTCACCTCGACGAATGACTAACGAGGAAACGACATATTACAACAAAAGAGAAAGCAGCAAAATTAAAATTTCATCAGATTGCATGGTTAATCAATCGCCGTTCATATTTTTCACTGAAATACAAAGTACTCCTCCCCAATGCAACAATACGATCAGTATGAAGCTACGGAATGCAGCTATTGTGTTCTCAAAGTAAATCCAATATTTCCGAAGATTTAATATTAATTAATATTTTTTAATTAATTTAATAATAATTAATTAAATGTGATTAATAATAATTAATTAGCAGTAATTAATTTAATAATAATTAATTAGAGGTAATTAATGTAATAATAATTAATTATAAATGATTAATTTAATAATAATTAATTAGAACATTTATGAATTCGAGATTCTCCGCAGATTTGAATGAAAGTATCTTCGTCAAATAGCCAAAGCACCCTGGTACGTATCCAACAACACCATAAAACGAGATCTACAAATTCCCTCCATATACGACGAAATAGTACAACGCACCATCAAATAACAAACCCGAACGCCCTCACATCAATCTTCTGGACAATAGTGAACGATTTAAAAGTCTTGACTTAAAAGTCTTGAACGACTCAAGAGTCATCACATCCTAGACTTGCCTTTCCGATCCAACTAATTATATAAGAGGTACTCTGTACAAGGTTTCATGTCCTTATGATGATAACCAAGAACCAATTTACTGAATATTTAAATTATTTATTTATTTATTTATTTATTTTACGTCAAAAAACAGTTAAAAACTGCGTATGACGTGCTATGGGGAAAAGTGAATTGTGTGCACATTTTCACAATTCTGTGATCCCTACAATCAGTCATATACTACTTAAATTTTGAATTTTCAAAGGGAGAAAAAAAAACAAAAAAACTCCCATGCAATAAAATCTATTTTCAAGGATAAATAAGCAATAAATTTTGAATTTTGAAAGGGAGAAAAAAACAAACAAAAAAACTCCCATGTAATAAAATCTATTTTCAAGGATAAATAAGCAATAAATTTTGGCTCTTATTACTTCCTGCCGCGACAACGTGGAAACGATAATTTGAATAATTGTATTTCCCACTGAATTCTAGAAGACGTGCACAGAAAATGAAGTTACATTTATGTCCAGAAGCAAAACAAGGGGCCATCTCAGCATTTGCTCAATGGATCAGGGAAACTGGACGAAAAACCTGATCGAGATGGGGGTCATTGACCCGGAAGCTGTGTTACAATAGTTGTTACAGGTTGTTTATACTCATTTATACAGTCCAAATGGTAATTAAAGCATTATGTATCATTGTTAAAATTAATGTTACTTAAATTAATTAAATTAAAAATTAAATGTTACTTAAAAAAATTAATGTTACTTAAATTAATGTTACTAAATTTAAAAAAACAGATTGTAAATCAGCAGTAAATAAATCGTAAAAATATGCATACGAGCAAGGACAGACATCCCAGAGCTCAAGAAACCGTCCTCATATTGTACTTCTCCCCATAGTACGTAACAGTTATAACTTTTTTAGACGTTAAATAAATGTATAAATAAAAGCTCTGTGTATGTTTACTTGAGGTCACTAGTAGGGAATGTATTTAAAGAATCGTTTTCCATGTTCACGCGGCAGAAAGTTGATTCTGTCAACGAAGAGCGCATTATGGGAAAACAGCCAAACTCTGTAACTGAATTGCGTTTGCAAACAGGTTTTTATTTCAAGAGAGCTAATATTTTTATTCCAATTTCTTGCCAAAATGTCCGATGCAACCGATATTCATAATTCAACTTAATATGTACAAATAAGTTACGGCAGATATTATAGCGCAAAAAAAAAAAAACCGTGCACAGACTGCATTTCTTCCCACAGTACTTTACTTAGTTTTTACTGTTTTTGACGTTAAATAAATAAATAAAAATAAGAGATGGTGAAAGTAAAGAGACCGAGGAGGAGGCGGAGGCTGTAGCGGAGGTCGTAGCGAAGACGTAGACAGAGACGGAGACGGGAACGGCGACGAGGACAAGAACGGGGACTGGGATTGGGACTGGGACTGGGATTGGAACCGGGACCGGGACTGGGACCGAGACCGAGTCCGAGTCCGAGACCGAGACCGAGACCGAGACCGAGACCGAGACCGAGACCGAGACCGAGACCGAGACTGAGACTGAGACTAAGGGCCCAGGAGGAGACGAAGGCAGAGGCAGAGGCGGAGATGGAGGCGGAGTAAATGAAGTAGTATTTTGTGATGTGTGATTCTACTCATGTGATCTTTCAAAACACAAAATTGAATATTTCTGTATTTGAAAACCTTAACACTACATTCATCCAATCCAGTGCAGTTTATAGCAAACAGCTAAGCAATCTGATTCCCTATTTTTTAATGGTGATGGTTAAACAAGAGGAACAAATTGTTTCTGACTCTCGGTGTTAACAGGGGACTTAAAAAAATTAATAATACAGTTATTCGGTTGCTCAACATCCCTTTGATAGAAAAACAGAAAGAATTGTTTGGGCGTAATGCATCTTGAAAAATATTTTTTTATAATCAATTTCTTTCCTATTTGATAAATATATCGACTTGCAAATTGTAGGACTTAAAAGAGAATATAAAAATCAAATAAAAGTATCGCTCATACTCGCCGTAAAAATACGAATTTAGCATAATTAAATTGGCCACAGAATTTGTTTACAAGCAAGTGCATTTTAAGCGTATGTGGCATGCAAAAGCGCGGCATTGGAGAACTGTTTTTTCAGTATGCCCATCCCACGCCATTCTGCTAGCGCGAATGAATTACGCGCAAACAAATGGGGTCTACTAAGATGTTAATTTCTTATAAACCATTACATATATCTCGAAAACGAGATATAATAGCACAGAACGGATTCCGGAATGTTGTATCACATTTAAACGCCATTCAGATTAGACAATAAAAAAATTTGCAACAATTGCAAATTTATAAACAATTTCCAAATTTTGCAAATCTAAAGGGGGGAGAGTCTCCCGATGTCACAGAACCAAAAACAGCGAATTAACAATTTTGCAACAATTTATAATTTTATAAACAAATTCGAAATATGCGTTAGAACGGCCGGGAAGGCTCCGCAAATTGTGCCTGAAATGATTATCTCAAAATAGCAGTTTGTCAGGAGTTACAAATCGATTACTAAAAGTTAGAATAATTGTTGCTAAAATGATAAATATTTACTGGTCTATAGACAATCATTCTGGACGGAAAACCCCGCTTAGAAATATTTTTTTCGTCGTGGCGTACGCGCAGGCAAACTATCTCCTTCGGCAGGGAAATATGACGATATTTCCGTCTCGTACGTAAACGAACTAGCCCCCTCCCCCTGAGACAGCGTTCTTTCTGGCCCTTGGAATGTTGCACCAATCACAGACAACTGTGGTTCTACCTGCTAGCGATTGGTCAACAAGTCCCTCTCCCTGCCCTCCCCCAGGCCGAGGGGCGCCACGTTTGTCGGCGCGGTGTGGAAGATAGAATTTTGAACGACATTTTTTCTGAGGGAGAGGGTACAAACGTGATTTAGAGTCGCACACATTCATCAGAACTACACCAATTGTGAGGTCGTTGTAAACAAGTGAGCATGTAATTGTGAATGCTTTGTGTGCCTGTATTATTGAGTATTTCATTTTTACATATTTATTTATTTTAATTATAAGTTAGTTCTAAAATGTCCAGATTTTGTGTAAATCATCCTAACAAGTTTTTATTGTGTGTGTGGTGAAGTGACGCTGAAGTCCCAAAGGTGAAACCATGTTCCATTAGTGATGAAGAGTTACGGACTTTATTTTGAGTGCAAAGTGTAGTACCAAACAAGATACTGGGCCCCACATATTTGTAGTTTATCGTGTTCTAGGCTTCTCATTTCATGGAAAAGTGGTACACGCAACATGCCAATTGCTATTCCAGTGATTTGGAGGGGACCTAAAAATCACTCCCCTGACTGCTATTTCTGCAAACATTGAAGTAATTATGTAATCAAAACTTGAAAACTTGGTGTACCCTAAATTGCAAACTGCGTTGAGACCAGTTCCACACTGCGAAGAGTGGTCCATACCAAAGACTCCAGAGCACGTGACATTAGGTGTAGAGAGTTCAAATTCTGATAGAAGGAAGAAAAGCAAACAGATTTTTCTGATGATATAAATTTTGAACAAAGCTATTAATCGGAGCCTCATTTATTGACTTCAGAAGATCTCAACGATCCAACGATCTCATACGATATTTAAAGACTATTTTTCTGAAGAAAATTGTTTAGTGTTTTGTAATGACATTTCTTCTCTTATGGCGCTCTCCTTGGAAATGAACATAACCTAACAGATGGCGCTTGTTCATTCATTCCTCTAAAGTTAGTTTAAAAGTCGTACTTCAGCATAATGGCAATAAATTCCCTTTAGTACCTGTGGCGCACTCTATTAGTATGAAAGGAACATATGATAACCTTAAATGTATATTGTAAAAGCTTCAATATGCAGTGAATGAATGGAATATTTGTGACGATTTAAAGGTAATTGCACTTATTATGCAGCTTGGTTACACAAAGTACTGTTGTTGTTTTTTGTGAATGGGATAATAGGGACAGAAGAAAACATTACGTTTAAAACATGCGAAATAAAAAAACGCGAATCACTCATTCATGGACAGAGAAATGTGAAGCATGACCCATTATACAATCCTAAGAATGTGAATATACCTCCGTTATGTATAAAATTATAGTTAATAAAGAATTTCCTCAAAACCATGGACAATACTCCTAGTTCCATGTATTTAAAACAGAAGTTTCCTAAAATTAGTGATGCAAATTTAAAGAAGGAATATATAAGAGTCCATAAATACGATCATTAATGAATGATGGAAAGTTTGAGGAACTATTGTATTCACTGGAGAAAGCAGCTTGGCAAGCATTCAAAAATGTTACTGTGTTTTGGGAAATCGAAAGGTGGAAAATTATCGAGATATTGTTAACTCTCTTATAACATCTTACAAAAACTGGATCCTAATATGTCCTTAAAAGTATACTTCCTGTACTCGCACCTAGATTTCATTCCAAAAAAATGTTGGCGCAGTGAGGGATGAGAATGGGGAACACTTTCATCAGGATATTTCAGCTATGAAAAAGAGATATCAAGGCAAATGGAATCCTTCTATGCTGGACGATTATTGTTGGACGATTAAGAGGGGTGCTCCACAGGCGAAATATAGCAGAAATTTGGATTTCTTACTTTCTATGTGAGTCAGAGTGTTTGAATATAGTGTAGATAAGAATGCAGAAAGCCTTAAAATATTTGAAATTTTAAATGTCTGACACTCGGAAATCGGGTTTGATGGTATAGTGGTTATCAATCTGGGCTCCTGTTCCCAGGTTCGCGGATTCAAAGTCGGGGAGATTTTTTGAGGTGCGAAAAATCGACGGCATGCAAGCGGACGCTTGGCATGTAAAACCGATCCCAGGAAAGGCACTTGACTAATTCTGGCAAAATTAAATCCTCTACCAATTTAGCATCAATCACATTTAAATTACTGGATAAGATTGTGGATATTGTATCTTGGCCGGCGCTATCTGGTATTTAAATCAACCGTCAATATTGGCGCAATAGGGAAAGCAATGGTTAACTACCCTAGGTGTACTTGCTTAACATAAGTGTCACAAGAAGGCACTAGGGACTTCTGGAGACTAGCCTACGCACTAATCAGTGTACAGCACTAAAAGAAGAAGCATCTCTGAAACCTCGCATGTTGGGGGGAAATCGATATCATATTTGAATTTTGATGAAAATATATTATCAGAATCACACATTTTTCTTTCTGTGACAAGAAATTTTATTTTTTGTTCCCTAGTGTAATTAGTAAAGCGAAAATAAGACAAGTATTATTTCGCTGGATGACTGAGAGAACAGTGTGAAACAGTGCAGCGCCAAGTTGGTCGAACAGTACCACCACCCCTCCGCGAACTCATTCTCCGAAGTGCGCGTGGCTCTCGTTGCTTTGGCGGCTGTCGCTCTGGGTGCTGGCCCCTGGGCTACCGCTATCGAGATGCCTCATGTGTAGACACTCACTATTCCCCAAGGAAAGTGAGTGGCCAAAGACTAATGAAAATAGTTCCGCCTGTGTGTGATAAATCATGTTACCAGTGCTAGAACCAACCTCACAAAATCAACAATGGTTGCGAAATATTTCGAATTTTTCAGTCGTTCCCTTGATACAGAAAAAAAATTATCCACTCTATGAATGTACTCTATCAAATATCGTTACCAATAAATTACTTCATGGCAACGGATGTTTCACATTCAATAAAACAGATTAATCTTTATGTAGCACCTAGCTTCGACCTCATCACCGGCATTGTTCTGAGAAACCTGCGACACAAAGCCTTGCTTTAATTTACATCGCCATCATCCGAATTATACATTACCACTCTCAATGGAAATTGAAATCATTGTCATACCAAAACCGGGTGAACATATCTCCGAAGTATCTTGGTATAGGTCAATAAGTTTATTACGAACATGGTAAATGTTTTCCATTAGCTCCTCATCAAGCGAGAACTTCTAATCATAACAGAAAACAATATTACCTTTAAACTATCAATTCGGGTATGGATGAAGCATGCACATACTGTTAATATCCACGACATAATAAATGTCACCAACGAGGTGCTAGAGACGAAATTATGTTGTTCTGGTTTCGTTTTGGACGTCATCCAAGGTTTTGACAACCGTAGCATTTAGAACTCTTACACAAAATCAATAATATAATTCCCCACCTATATTTGTGCTCCAACTGGCTGGAAGATGTTTCCAAATGAAATTCAAGGGAGAATCTACTTCATTTTATCCTGTCGCTGCCGGAGTGACGTTAGGAGGTAGAGGGTTCCGCTCCGGTATCTACTACACAAGGCCAACCTGTTTCTTCGGACATCACAAGAGCCATATTTGCTGATGACACAGCGTTCTTGACTTCCGACGAAATGACCTTCACACCAAATTTACAAGAATAACTCACTATGCTACAGAACTGGTTCACAGTGTAGTGAAACTAACGAAAGCAAATTCAGTCACGCCGAAAGAAAAAGCACATATGTTGAAAACAGGTTTACAAATAGTTTTCATTGAATAATTGTCGAAGTGTAAAAAAATAAGCAATAAAACAACAGCAAATAATTTCTCACATTAGTTCTAACTTTTGTAATTTTCGAAAATTTAGCGAGTTCACTAAAAATAATGCCAATGAAACCATTTATTAATCGTCCTTTCGTCTATCAGAGGAAAAAATTTAAAGATAATAATTGAGCCCGGTTTTGATAAAACAATTGTTTAAAAACTACCTAGCATAGCCGACGGCGAATGTCACCTTATTCATTAATTACTTTTCAACCAAGCATTAGTCAAAACAGAGAACCGTAACGTTTTGTCAAGCGCTTATTTTCAGTTGCTTAACTTCGTCGCTACACCAATTTTGAAATTTTGTGGCGTATGGTCCGTTTTAGTTTTCCGCATCACATTTAAGCAAAACGGTGCCTGATCAGGTTCTCAAAAACGTTCCATCCAGAACCTATATTTTTCGTCTTGTAAAATTAAACCAGGTAAAAAACTCTGATAACTATATATTACTTTGAAGGGGACCTTACAAGTTTTCGAATTATGAGAATACTATATGTTTTACTTGTTAAAATGTTAGCCTTTCAAATATGTGATGCAGAAAACTAAAAGGAAAACCAAATTTTGCGTGAGACGCAAGAAACCAAAATATGTTTGTGTTGTGTTTCTTTATTCATTGTGTTTATTTTTGTAAAGAACATTCCAAAACAATATTTGTAGGCTAATTTCATTTCTTAAATATGTCAATGTTTGAAAATGTGATATTTTAAATTACGAAAGTTTAAACGCGTTTTTCTTAAAACTCATTTTTCCGACAACATACATTCTAACTACAATAACCTCGCCAAATTTTTTATATATTTTGAAGATTTTGACATTAAATTGTTAGGAATTTAATTGTTTATAATTTGGCATAAATAACCCAATTTTGAAATTTTGTGGCGTATGGTCCGTTTTAGTTTTCCGCATCACATTTAAGCAAAACGGTGCCTGATCAGGTTCTCAAAAACGTTCCATCCAGAACCTATATTTTTCGTCTTGTAAAATTAAACCAGGTTTGATTTTCAAAAAATCTTCCGCATTCCGTATTATGATTCAGAGTCCCCGGCAAAAACGAAACCGTCTGAATCGTCGGCCTATGTAGAAAAGGCAAGAGCGCTTGATGTATGAAAAGTATGAAAAGAGGAACTCGAAGACAAGCAGTAAAGCCTACAACATGCCTAGAGCATAACTGCAAATGCTAGCTAAAGACAAGTAATGTCTAAATAATTTTGCTCTCGGCCTACAGTACTTCATTTACACGCTCATTTTTTTCTGTATTCAAAATTCAATTAGAATATGGCTTAGGATTGGGATCACAGAATTTTGAAAACGTGCACAGAATTCACTTCTCCCCATAGCACGTCACACAGCTTTAACTGTTATTTACGTAAAATAAATAAATAAATAAAACTAACCTTTATTTCACAAATGAAACGTAACGTTTGAAAATAATATTACTAAAAGAATTATCAATATAAGTAAAATATATACATTGTAGAATTGTAAGTAAACTTTGCACTGAAATTTTTTTGCGATTTAATTTTGCACAAAACCGGAATTAAAATACTTACTTACAAATCAATGTGGTAGAATATGACGACTTTCATCAATATGTAACGAGACGTTTGGTCTGAGTTTCAGAATTATAATTATAATGTAATAAAATAATGATTATTTGTGCTTTGAGCAACGAAGGTTGAAGATGGCGAATGCTTCTGCTGCTTCACTTTTCAATTTTCGCTCAAAATGAATAGCAATGAAGAATTTGTTCTTATAGAGTAAAGAGAAAGACTGAGAAAAAATCAGGTAAGTGATAATGTCACAAAATGGAGAAAAGGCGTTTTAAAGTTAAAATGTGAATAGAAAATTAGGGAAGTGTCCTATGAGATAGAAAATGAGTTGTATTTACTAAGATATACCTACACAGTAGTATTAATTATGCACTTCACACGCATAGTCAAAATACTTACCTAATATTTTCTTTCAATAACATTTACATGGTAGTTACATTCCCTGAGAAAAAAAGAAGTGAAATTAAAGTTGATCATTTTATAATATTAGGAGAAATATTATACAAAAAATAGACATTAAATGAAAATACTCTTGAACGAACATTGTCTTCATTATCAGTTTCTTCATGGGTTATAAAATTAGTTCTGCCTTATTAGTTTTGAACACACAATTGTCCAAGACAAATATTTTCATAAAAATATGGGTAACAGGTGAAATAACCTCTTTCAGCTGCAGTAGATGTTTTTATTTTCACTCCTGTATACAGTCTTTGAAGGTTTACATTAGATTGTCAACTTCCACTAAATTTAGTAAAGCTCACTCTCCTGGAAGGTATTTTGAACACTAGAAGGACCGGGATTTCGTTCTACCTACAAGGACCGTTGTGTGTCATTTTGACACATAATCTCCTGGGCATTTAAAAAGCTAATATTATACATTTTTCTCACTTACTATGTTGAAAAGAGGATAAATGAATAATAGCGCATATTTCTGGATAATTTAATTCATTATATTTAAGCAATTATGAAGTTACAAAATACTAAATTGTAAAAAAATATTACAGAACTTGAATTATTAGACACAGTTCAGAGAAATGAATGAAAACACTAATGAATCTCTGTTAGTTTATGTTTTAATATTTTATGTGTAATATTATACACATAAAATATATTACACATATTTTCTACATTATTATGTAGAAAAAAATTAATTACAGTTGATGCATATTGATTGTTTCTCACAACATTTTCCACAAACAAACTTCCCACACACACAACATGCAGTAGAAGTAAGGTTTTTACACTTATTCTGTCCTTGGCAATGCTTCCTTTTCAAATGACTAGAAGTAACTGTATTTTTTATTAACCGTGAGGGGGAAGATTGAACATTTTCTGACAATATTTCATCAACAAACTTGTGAATAAATTGCAATCTACTAATGTTTTTGTTGCAACTTTCTTTAACAATATCCACGCATTTATTGTTGCGATATCTAGAATATTGTATAAAATGTGAACTGGCCATCTTCTTGTTCCTGCGCGCACTGAATACATACGAACCTTCTGATCCAATGCATCGACTCCGCCTTTGGTTTTATTATAAAACAAAACCGTCTCCGGCTTCTTTTCCCCAGTGTTCTGGGTGCTGATGCTGTCATGTAAGGTCCTCAGGATGAGGACATTTTTATTCTTTTTGCACTTATAGTCTGTAAGAGTTTGACCAAAGTTGTTCTTGTAATATTCTGTGTGATACAACTCCCTTCATTTTTTGAGCGTTTTTGCTTCAGGTGGCAGATCTCGCCGATTCCTTCTCATTGTACCTACGAAGCTTATTTTATTCTTTTTCAGCTTTTCTGCCAGTGACACGGAAGAAAAAAAGTTATCGTAGGTCACATTCAACCCAGCCCTTTCCCCAGAAAGGTTGCGTGAGTTTTAGTACCACATTTTCTGAAAGCGACGGAGATTGAGGTCTTGATTCGTCTTTTCCGAGGTATGGAAAGCCATTTAGAAAATACTTAGTTTCTGTATCAACCAGCATCCAAAACTTTATACCAAATTTGTTTGGTTTATTCGCCATGTATTGCAGAAACCTACATCTACACTTTGTGGTTCATCAATAGTCAAATTCTCCCTTGGATTGAAACAAGCACATGGATTTTGAACAAAGATTTCCCAGATACTTGATACAAGTGCGAATTTATCTTTTTTCAGTCGTTCCCTTCTTTGATCCAGCAAGTCGAACCTAAGGAATTTCATAATTTCAAGAAATCTGTTTCTTGCCATCGACTTCGAAAATATATTTATACCATAATCTTGTGACCAGCAAATTTTTAGAGGTAGGTGTCTGTGACCGAAAGCTCCTCGGGCATAAATCAATGCAAGGAATACCAACAATTCATCTTTTGATAACATCCAATGTGGATGAGTAATTTGAGCTTTCTTTATTGTACATTTCAAAAAAATGTTCAAAAATGCATCGTTTATCAGCAATCTCAAGGCGCTGAGGGGAGAATCTTCAGCTGTATTTCTCTGTGCGTGTTTAGTAGGTCCCAGTGCAACACGGAGAATATTATGTGACATGTGTTTGCCATGAACATGAGGATCAAGTAAACTCACCCATTGAGTTCCGTCTGCTGCTTTTCCTACATCCTGGAGAATACTGGAAATTTCTTTTTCTTCTTTATCTTCTTCTTCTTCATTAGAATCTATATCACAGTCAGAATCCGAAGAAATACCCGTGATTTCTGTACTTAAAGTATTTTCAGAATTTATTTTTATACCTATTTTTAAATACACATATTTTATTTACATACATACATTTATTTGAACTGTAATTGGGTATGACCCGGTGGCAGTTAATTAACAATAATTCATCATTCTTGTCATTTTCTTCATCAGAAATGTCTCCATCGCTTTCACTGCCACCTTCAGTATCTACTTCAGGAAGATTTTGAAGTTCTCGAAGTATTTCTTTTGCGCTCAGTCCTTTTCCTGTACTCATTATAAAAAGTTTTACTCGCACTCACGGCTTCTAAATATGTTCTGCACTCGAAAACCTCTCTGTAACAGCTACTGTTAATTCGAAAAGAACAGGATGTACCCGGCGATATCTAACGGATCGCTATCATCACGCATCAAATTTCAAGAAGGCAAAGGAAGGTCTTATCAGTTTAAAAACAAGAGCTATAATACTTCCTCCTGGAAACAAGAATTTGAGACAAAAACTGTGATAGCAAGACAACAAAGTATACTGTGTCAATATGACACATTACGGTCCTTCTAGATATATCCAATATTTTTTCCAATTCTATGAAACTCACAGAATTGGGCTTTACAACACGTGAAGTTCGTGCACTATAGAAAGCACTTACAAAGAATCAGTTTTCTAACTTTTAAAACTGTAGCACAATGTTGTAGTATGTCCCGCAAATGTGTCATTTTGACACACCCGGTCCTTCTAGTGTTAAATTATTTTTAAAATCATTAGTAGTTATTTCCTAAACAGAGAATGTTTTAACATATTTTATCATTTCCATCCATTGAAAGGGAACATACACGTTCTGGACTACTATTATTCTACTCTTTTAGAGTAAACCAAAATCCCATGTGAACCCTGGCTCCATAAATTTATGAACAATAGTTTCTATGCTAAAATTTCTTGGAATGACCATCAAAAATGTAACTCTTTTTACTTTATCCTCTTACGAAGTAAGATGAGAAAGTAAAAATTGCGACCAAAGACCAAATATTGCAGCATTTGCTATTGCAGCACAAAATAGGGAGTGTTGATTGGATTCAAAAGGAGTACATCACAATGAAATAAATATATTGGTTTCGTCGTCCCCACCCAAGAGGGATAGCGGGATACATCGGTTGTAGTTCAAATCTCCCTCTAATGTTGCTTCGTTTGTGGTGAACAACAAGGAATTCTTTGAAATTCACATTCTCTTCTCATTGTCAAACTTATTGTGTAGTCCTATATTCATTCATTTTATAAATGTAATATATTTATAATATGAGTAAGAAATAAAACATTTGCCACACAATCATTTCAACTTCATCCAGAAAAACTGAAGTTGAATATAGCACTTGAATACAGCACTTGAATATGAGCTTAATTCTGCATGATTAATTTCAAAACAGCAAATATAGAGAGTATAAACATTTTAAAAGACAAGTTACGTATTATTTGCACTTGAAAAAATTAAAATAATAGAGAGAAACGAAGAAAATTAAGTTCCTCTCGGTTATGATGGAAACATATGTGAAAAGTAAAAATAAAATTGCCGACCTGGATGGCCGAGGTGGCTAAGAGTGAGTACCAACTCAGCGCTTCGGTCCGAAGAGTCGCGGGTTCGAGTCCCTCCTTGGACATGGCTGTTAGTCCCTTGACTTTGTGTGTGTGTTGTCGCGAAGGGCCTCGCGTTCTGCTGACCCCAGATCAGAGGAGCCCACAAGTGTTTGTCTAGTGTATGGTCGAATATGCGTCCCTTCGGGACGTAAAGGGCAACCGGCTGTCGGCTGGATAAAAGCCCTAGGAAAAAAAAATTACACCTTGGAATATTAAAGTGTGGAAGTGTGAAGTAAAATATATTCAAATTATATCTTTAGGATTATGGAATATAAGTTTTGTTAGAATTGAAAATTAACAAATTAAATATTTCGGAAACAGCGACATCAATACGGATCCTGCCCAATTTGCAGAAGAGGGGCATTTACAGCTATAATGTTATCCATTTTTCGTAAATAAATGTTAAGAGAGGTTCAAAAATCAAAAATTTAACTTATATATTTTGTGTAACTTACTGAGGTGGTACAATTGCTTGAAATAATTGAACACTATTTTTGCTTCACTCGCAAGCGCTAACAATGGGTAAGATAAGTTTTTACGGGCATGCGAAATAGTTCGCGTTTCCTCATTAAAGACGAGGGTCTGCGCGAGATTTCGTTTTGGTCACCATTGTTTGTCCACATCCTCAATCAAAGGGGCATTAGAGGATGTTGAGGCCACTCCACTGGACGTAGTTGCTCGGTCAGTTTAATTAGTACTTAATTCATTTTCCTCTTCAGCCGGCAGGCAGGAAGTTTTTAATTCGTAAGTGTCCATCAGCTCCTGGCGGGGGGCTGATGAGTGGGAGCCCCGAAGCGGTGGAGCTGATGCGCTCCGACGCGAACGCGCGCTTCACTGAAGAAGGCGAGCCACGCACGCCACTCGCCACACCGCTGCCCAATGCTCCGCCCAATGCACCCGCTCGGCAATCGAGCCTCCTGAATACACTTGCACGTGAAAGCGATTCGTGCCCGTTTCAATGAAGCCGGGATGAAGCTTTTGTGCGAGAAAGAGCAGTATGGGTGTCTGTAGTGAGCTTGTCTGGACGAGTTCAATTGTCTTCACTAGTTCTAGATGATTTTAAAATTCATTCCAATCATTTAACCACTTCAGAAATTTCACCAAAAGTAAGTATGATGAATGATTGGTTGAAGTGATAGGCTCATGGTAGTGAATTGGGTGAAGTGATAGGCTCATCTCTCAGGTGAATACCTTTACGGGGATGTTTCACAATCATAATTTTCCACCTGGTAAGACTAAGACAACTAAGAACATCAAAACAGCAAAATTCAGAACATCAAAACATTCAAAACAGCACAATTTAAGACACTTTTAAAAAAGGGAACAAAAATGAAATTCAAAATTATCGACCAATTTCTCTTTTATCAGATTTCTCAAAAATATTAGAAAGGCTTTTCTATACTCGAATGAAAACTTTTCTCAGGAAACACGAAGCGTTTTCAGACTCACAACACGGTTTTAGAAAATCAAAATCTACGGAAACTGCCGTTGTTTCTTTTCTTAAAGATGTTACTTCACCAATGGACCATAATGAAGAATATAATTGGAATACATTTAGAGCTTTCGAAAGCGTTTGATGCTATTAGCCATCACATCTTACTCTCAAAATTACCTTCATGTGGAATTCGTGGTATTGCCCTAGATTGAATAACCTCGTGCCTTAAACATCGATCTCAAAGAGTGGAAATACCGTATTGGAACGAAAGGATATTATTTACTTATCTTTCCAATTTTTAGCCAATTGAACATGGAGTCCCACAAGGTTCGATCTTTAGCTCTATCTTTTTCTTGCCAATATAGGGGAAGCGGGGGTAACGAGTATCACTGTTTTTTTAATATAAATCAGTTCGAATTGTTCCTACGAAAAAGAATGTCCTTTAAATATCACAGATTAGTTATTACGCTTGTTTTCACCACAAAAATAATCAAAATTTCACTAAAACCCTCTCTAATATCGAATTTACAGACATTTGCATCTGAACCCCATTACAATCACAGGCGGGTAATTACCCTCACAGGCGGGTAATGGAAGTCACGAAAGAAATATGAAGCAAAATAAACACATTAACAGTATTTATTTTCTTTACACTAATTGTAGGTAAATAATCTGAAGGTTGTCCAAGATCAGCAGCACTGGGTTCTGGGCAGTTGGTCAAGTAAGGCTTTTAAAGTTTTTGATCCATTCGATGAATTCTTCATCCGTCCAGCCATTCTTGCTACATGTGTAAATAGCACCAGGGGGCATTTAAACTCAGTCAGATCAATATAATAACGGCCTATGTTACCGGCCTTCTTGTAAAATTCGCAAGAGGCAGTTACATAAGTGGAAAATAGCAGGAGTAGCTGTTCGATATCCCTGCAAAAGTCATAACTTGCCATGATCGTTATTCGATCTAACACTTCAATTCTTCTGGAAATTGTCCAACAAATTTCTGCAGCAAAGAATTTACGGAAAAACTACAGGAAATGGAAGTTGGCAAGGACGACTCCTCGGCAAAATTTTTTTTTTCGTTAAATCAATTTAATTTTCATTTTGTCAAAAATATAGCTCCCATTGACCTTGTCGTTCAGACGGAGGCGATTAATAAACTAATAGAAACTAGTAAAAAATTGGAAATACGTTCTTCTTCGAATCCATCAATGTATATCTAATTATCCAATACCTGTAGACGCTAAAATGCGGAAGGATTAGATAACGTAAATAAGAAAATGCTGAAAATAGTATTTAAAAAATTAATATTTTTGAAGGTATATTTTAAAAAAATATATAATTTCTTACCAACATCTCTATTTTCAATATTGTTAATTTCCAATGTAATTTTTGCAATTTTGAAAAAAGAGATTTCGCCAAAAATGGGATTTAAAGTAAAGCATTAAATTTTTTTACTCTCCTTTTATACACATGAAGAAGAAAGTTAAAGAAAAAATTTGGAGCCGTTTTTGAGAAATCTTTTTTATAAATTGCTTTAACTTTAAAAAGAAATATGGCATACACTACGCTTTTTCAAAACAAATTACATGACCATATTAAGATCTAATTTTTTAGAATATATTTGATTTAAGAAATAAATATTTATCAGTATTGTGCATTTGCAATATTCATTTATTGAAATACTCGAAAATACAGAGAATTCTCCGAAATAGGGATCAGCGCCACCCGATGCTATATAAAAAAATTAAGAAAGTATTTTGAGCCTTTTTTAGAAAATCATTGATGAAAAATTGCCTATATATCATGCAAAATTTGGCCGAAAACTACTCATATTTTCAAAGAATTGTACATGATCATATCTCAAGATGTGTCTGTGGACATCACTCAAATGGAAATGGAAATTATCTCTGTTTTCAATATGGTAATTATATGAAGACACCGAAACAATTTTGAATTGTTGCAATTTTCGAAAAATGAGGGACTTAAAAAGGAGATTTGCATCATTCTCTGAAGCGCCATTTTGCACTATCCGAGGACAAAGCAAACTTTACTACAAGCTTACAAAGCTTACTTTACTGCAAACGCTTGGAGCCATTTTTGAGAAAATTTAGAAAATGTTGAGGCTACGTGTGGAGTACTCCCAAAACACAAAATATCCGTTCGAAACTCGCAGGGTCTTGAGTTCATTTAGAACTGATGTCACTGCAGCGCCTCTGACCGGGAGGTCCTAGGTTCGAGGCCTGGCGGCGGATTTTCGACACTATCTTTTCAGCTAGGTCGAATTCAGTCGCTGCCTGCAGGAGAATTCTAGCGGCTGATCTAGCTCTGATTGGTAGTTTCCCGTGGTTTCTCCGATCAACTCCAGGAGAATGCCGGAGCAGTATCCTAACAAACGGGCCACGGACAGCGCGCAATCCTTCCTTCCTCCTCCCTGCCCTATCCTCTCCGCTTGCACACACACACACTTACACTAACATGCACTACACTACCATATATTCCGGGAGACCGTTCGGGAGCTTAGAGCTTGTCCCGGCTGGGGCGGTGCCCAGCTGATGGGAGAGTCCTGGTTAGGGGGAAACTCCGCAAGCCGACGATAGATCGGAGCCGGATCTCGCCATCCAGCGGGAGAAGATAATCGCCATCTCCCGAGGAGAAACACTTACGGGACTAATCTCCTAAGCTGTTCACGCGCCCGGGATCACTAACCAACCAACCAACCAACCAATCGAGTTCATTCAGATCGAACAGGGAATATCTATTCTGGAGAAAATCGTCTCAACGGTTTAGGCGCTGGCGTTGATCAGAGACAGACGGACCCACAAACAGACGTTTTACCGACAGTCGATTTTTCGGTATCAAGGACCCACAAAACTTGGTTTTGGAGTACGCAATATGTTAGAGAAAGTTGTTTACTACTTTGAGAATAAGATTTATCGACATTTAGTTTTTCTGTCAAAAAATTGTCGATTTTTGCCGCACTTTTACATGTTATGGTATCATGACGAGAAAGTAAAAATCAATTGAGCCTTCGATCCACGAGTTCATACATCCTACACTCTCATAAATAAATACCATATCAATGATCAACCAATCATCTTGTTATGAGTCGAAGTGTGGCGTTTTCTTGGGAAACTTTCTTGGACTTACGAAGTTCCCTCCATTGCGCGGAATCCACCTCCATTCACCGTCGCATCAAAAGCTTCGTAGCGTCTCTTCCGGAGGAGCGCTGGCCGGAGTTCACAGGCGGACTCTCTGCACGCAGTGAATACGTTCGCGGCCATATTAGTCATGTATGTTGGATAGTCGGTAACAGAACCATGTTTTACGCGTTTAATTTTCGAAAACGCAGAGTTCGCCGGAAATGGGACTAGCACCACTTTTTGCAGTCTTTTAATACATACGAAGAAAAAAATAGGCCCGTGAATATGTTTTGTTTGTGGAAGCGTTATTTTAATAGTGGTGCAACTCCATTTTTTAGACAAATGACTTAACTTCATTTTCAGATCCGCGTATATGATTTACATTTAATCTGAATATGGTACAATTCCAGGTTCTTTCTGTGGCAAACAAAGCGCATTGCAATGCAAGTGAATTACTAGAGATGTAATTCGTATATGCTGATTATGGTGCAACTCCACCGAATCCCACGTGTCTCGTGATGAGCGCTTTTAGAGGTGTTTCTAGTGGTAGCAGCGATATTGATGTCGAAGATCTTGATCCAGATTTTCTAATATACTCAGGTAAATTAAAATAATATAACTGTTTCGTGAATGTTTAGTCTTCCGCATGCAGAAATGAAGGTTATATTTCTTGTGGGCAGTTTCATTAAAAACTGTTCTTACGGAATTCACATATATTCTTAATACAAAATAATGATTGCACAATAATTATATTTAAGCTGGTTATTTATTAATCGCCACTGGCTTGTCGCAGAATTAAGAAACATGAGCTGACAGCACATGTAGTTGTGTATGTGTTATTTAAGTGTGTGTACTTTTGCACGTATTCATTCACAGCTCGTAATGCAAACTAATTGACGACATTGACTGAGTTGTTTTATTATACTTTTAGATGCCAGTTCTGATGGAGAAAGCGGTAATACCTTAGGTAAAATTTGGGCCACAGGATGTAATATTTAAGATAATATTGCGTGGTTGTGAAATTGTGGCGGGTCTAGTGCAGTTAACGGTTAAAAAAACTACTCCTCAGTAAAATGGGCCAAAGAAAAGAAAAACAAAATGTTCGAAAACGCCAAAGAAACTGCGGTAAAGAATACTTTACAAAAACTGGCAAAATAATTTTGAAGACAACCTTGGGAAATCTCGACTGCTCCTGTACTTGCACATGTTCAAGTAAAATGTCGGGATCCTTTTTAAAGGAATTACTTTTAAATGTAACTTCATTATCTGTGCACGTCTTGTCTAAAAAATCTGTGCACGAATTCAGTGGGAAATATAGTTATTCAAATTATTGTTTCCATGTTGTCGCGGCAGGAAGTATTATTCCTTGACAAAGGACATCATGGATAAGAGCCCAAAATTCAGTTTCGTGGGATATAATTTGTAATATTATAAGGAAATTTGTTACATATTATAGAAGAAATATATGTTATTGTAGCACCTCTAGTTTTAAACTGTCTCTGCATTTTTAGATTTTGAAAATGCCAGTCTTGTGAGATCACAATGTTCTTTCGTTTTTGGTTGCCAGATAAATACTGTAAGAAATAATAAATTAACTTGCTTTAACTCACAAAAATCGTAAAGGAGGTGCGAAGAGCGGAGACAGTATGGTCGTTGCCCATCCTGCCCTGATCCTGCCCTAATAAAAAGGCCTGCACTTCTTTCTTAGCACTTCAGAAAAAATACTATATTTAGGAAGTAAAACCACTGATTTCAAGAAAATCCGTACTTTGTTTTCGGATAGGACTAATCTGCACGTTAAAAATATTGCCCCTCCTAAATGTTCTTTTGTACATTGCCCTTCCTGAAACTGAATGGTGGCTACGGCGCTGTCTTGCATGTTGTGTGTTCTGTCTAGGGATTAAAATATATGAAGCTACGTTTTCATGATTGTATTAAGTTTGCGTGATGTAACGCTTACATGCAGAGACAATCGACTTCAGTTCGATTAATTGACATGAAATTTTGCTTAGCATTTCTACATATTACATGTTTTCATGTTTTTCTATTTATTGTATTATATGTTTTACCGGAATCTGCCTTGCTTTCTGAACGTTACGAAGGTGTAACATTTCCTGTGAATATGATAAACATATATTTACTCCGATGTATGTCATCTCATTGCAGCCTATTGTTTCTGTAACAGTGCAAAACAGCAGAAGCATAACATGGCAAGGCGCCACAACTTACCACCCTACTTTAAAGTCCCGAGAGTGTCAACACAGAGAGGGCCCTTTATAACAGCACATACTTGGCACGCTCTTCCACTTGCCACTTCGCGCCGGGCAGACGCGCCGGCCGCCGCCACAGCCGCCCCCGCCCCCCGCGACGATGGCCTTCAACGCGCGCCCGCGCCGCTACGCCATTGGCGCCGCCCACCCCGTCTCGCGGAAGGCTTCCCTGCACAGGACTGCTGCCCGCGGGGCTCATCTATTCACAAATCCCGCGAGGAACGACGTGCGCTGAGAGAGGACTCTCGCCCTGCAAACTAAGCGAAGATCACTGCTCCATATTGCAAACGTGCGCATTTTTCTTTTTAGGTTCCGAGTTTATTAATATAGCTTTTCTTCTTGACTATCAACGCAAATTAGACACGCAGTAATTGGCTTAATTCGTCTCAAAGAAATTGTATGAACTTTATTACATCAAGTTATGATTTCTTTATTAACTAAAATAATTTTTGCAAATTATAAAAATATTATTATATAACATTTTTTTACTTTCTCACCCTTACGAATGAAGGAAGTATTGTAATCGTGCTCCGGAAAACGAGCGATTTTTCGAAAAACTGTTATTGTCGGGCCCTGGTAAGGAAAAAGTTCATAAATTATATACTTCCTCTAACACGTGGAGTTGCCGGAATCCATGTTTTGTGGGTACTTGATACCAAAAAATTGATTTGCAGCAAAACGTCTGTCTGTCTGTAGTTAATGCTAGCGCCTAAACCGTTCAGCCGATTTTCTCCAAAATTTATAGTCCCTCATCGATCTGAACGAACTCAAGGCTTTGGAAGTTTCAAACGGATATTGAGATTTTGAGAGTGCTTTAAAACAAGCCTCAAAAACATTTTCAACATTTTCTCAAAAATGGCTACAAAATTTCTGGATTAAACTTTGTCCTCCGATAGCGCAAAGGACGCTTAAAATAATGCACGGTTCTCATTTTCGTTGAACTCACTGGATTTTCTAAACTTTCAAATTAAGAAATAATGCGAGAAAGTACGTGCTGTTGTAGCCTCACTAATTTCATATTCTTATTTGTTCAAATGTTAATAATGATCACGAAAATATTAGGAACTTCTTTCTAAAAATTGCTTTTGGGAAATAACTAATTTTTTACTAAGGGAAATAACTATTTTTTTATTAAGAAAACCCGACCTACAGCTGTGACTTCATAACTTTAGAACTACTAGCTATATTGCTTCAAATGAAATTTTTAATGAATACAAATTATTCTATTTAGTGCTTGAACCAACACCGTAGTTGTATCATGCATGTTTTTTATATATTTTTAACATTTTTTTCTCAAAGCGAAACAATTATTTTTAAAATTTTTCAAAATCAATTTTTTAATTGAAGTAATTTGCCCAGATCATTAACTATGGTCGCCTCTATGAGCGCCTCCTCATAGTAGAACTATCCGCGCGGCCGAGGAGGCTTGCGGGTTTCAGTGATGTGGAAGGCTAGACCGGTCATAGCACGCTCGTTTAGAAATTCAATAAATTCACACTGATCGCACGAGAGCGGCAAACAAATTGGATATTGTTATCCGGGATTTGGAGAAAAAAGTGTCTACTTTCTGTACCATGCGACCAAAACGTTGTAAACACGGAGGCAGAGAAACGCCTTAAATACAAGAGTTCGAAAATCGAGATCAGCCGAATGTGGGGCGTAAAAGCATAGGTCGTCCCGATAGTTATCGGAGCTCTGGGATTTGTTCCACAAACTTTGTTTGAAAAATTGGCTAAACCCCGATCTTTCATAAGACCGGGAAGTGCGCGATATTGCTTTATTGGGAAAGTTCACATTTTGCCCAGTTTTGTAGAGGCACCGACAGATTTTAGATCTGCTTCTTAGGAAGCTGGTTACAGCATGGAAAAGATTTTACTTTCAACCGACTTATAGTATCTTTAGTCGTGAATTAGATTAATAATAATAGTAATTAATAATAATAATAATAATAATAATAATAATAATAATAAAAGGGGTCATGAACAAGAGAGGGGGCGAAATAATTAAGGACAAAGCGATTGGTGCTTTTGGAGAAGATTACGTAAATGAAAATCGAAGATGATGTAATGAGTTAAGAATCATCTATGACATGACGATTATGAATGGTTTCAATTGCCTTAAAATATTCAGAAAAGAAAATTCAACCTGCGAAGAATTAAAAATCAATAATTGACTGCGTAAATGTGCCACAGACATTACTTTACACATGGGTGTAAGAGTTTGCGCGAAATGAACATATCAATGAAGTCAATTTTGAAAAAAAAAAATACAAATTGTGTAATTTAAAAAAAAACCTTAAAGTATACATCAAAATGACGTTAATATCATATTATTCAGTGCATTTTGCTCTACCCGTACAAAAAGTTTAAAGAAATATTTGAAGCACTTTTGAGAAAATCTGGTTTCTAATATTGAGTCAAACCACGTTAAATCGCAGTCATAAAACATCAATATTTTTAAGGAACTTGAAACTTTTGTATGAGTTCTAGGATTGAATATAGATGTCATGTATTTTTTTAATTTTTTTTCTAATCCCACTCCTTTCAGAAATATTAACAATTTTTTTGGAAGATATTGAATTGAGGCATTGTTCTGTCGTACATATTTATTAGTGCAAAAAGCTTTTTCGGCCGCATTGCGGCCATCTTCAGTGCTACAATGAAATAATAAAATAATAATAATAATAATAATAATAATAATAACATTAATATACCAAATTACATTTAAGAGTCAAATATAAGATATATTGAATATAATTAGAATTTAAGAGACATAGCATTGTAGAAAATGAATATATAAACATAATTTTGATGAAGAGTACTAGTAACAGAAGAAATATTTTGAAGTGGAGGAAATGAATGAAATAAAATAAAATAAAAATATTGTGGGGAATTGGTAAGTAAAACAATAAGTAAATAAATTTACATAAATTAAGGAGAGCAAACTGACATACCAATTCTGAGGTGGCTGGGGTCTGAGCGGCCGAAAAAGCTTTTTGCACTAATAAATATGTACGACAGAACAATGCCTCAATTCAACATCGATACAAATGTCGTAAACGCTGCACCACTTCCTACAATTTTTTGGAAGAATCTTACACGCGCTAATTTTTAAGCATTTTTCCCGTATCTACCTTTTCCTATAGAAAAAATACAACTACACTTAAATTAAACCAAAAAAGATGTATTTTCATATGATGTGAATATAATTGTGTAAACATATTATTTACATATTTAGAATATATTTCAATTTTTAAAATATAAATTTTCGCATTACGCTGACATTAAAATTCATTTTTAAAAACTCTGTATGTATTTCTACAGTAATGTTGTCTCTATCTGTCCAATTTAAAAATGAGACACAAATAAATGACTTTTTTTTAAATAGTTGAGCTGATCACGTAGTCCGAACGCCTGTCCGACCGACTGACCGTTCGCCCCACGATCCGTTATCAATATCATGACGATGTCCAAACGTTAAGCCAGCGTGAGACATGTCATTTTATGAAGCATAGAAACAAATGTGCCGACCTGGATGGCCGAGGTGGCTAAGAGCGAGTACCGACCCAGCGCTTCGGTCCGAAGGGTCGCGGGTTCGAGTCCCGCCTTGGGCATGGCTGTTTGTCACGTGACTTTGTGTGTGTTGTCGCGGAGGGCCTCGCATTCTGCTGACCCCAGATCAGAGGAACCCGCAAGAGTGTTTGTCTAGTGTATGGTCGAATATACGTCCCTTCGGGACGTAAAGGGCAACCGGCTGTCGGCTGGCCCTAAGAGAGAGAGCGAGAGAGAGCGCGAGAGAGCGATGTACAGCCGCCAATGGAAGGGTTCTGGCGAAAACTCGTTTATTGGATTCAGTTTTAAACAACTGATATTGCTGTCTCCCTGAAACAAGGCGCGGCGTTCTTTGTCATACATAGGGATTAAGTTGTGTACACAAAAGTTTTCGAGAAACAACAAGAGTTACTGTGTGAAGTTAGTGACCATGGATAGCCTTACAAAAATATCAATATATTTGTTAGTTCCACCATCTAAGTTTAAAAACCTGTTACCGAAGAAGTGTCCATTTACGTTGTTAAAATCAGCATTCTTGAGAAGTTGTATTTCGTATGTATTTCGTATGTATTCAAAAAAAGTTTTCAAAATCTCTTCTCGGAACAAGTCAACTGAAGATTTTACAAGAAAGTGAGAATAGTCAAAACTTGTGAATGCCACAAATATATCGGACAGTGTTAACAATGAATAAACCTGCATAGCTGGTCCTGGTAGGGCATGCTTATTGCTCACTCTACAATATCAATTAATGATAAAAGGATCGAGTGAGTTTTTCTCTATATCTCCGGGAAATACTGATTACAAAAAGAAAACTAAAACAGAAACAGTGCCACCGGCTACAGAAAATTAAAATGGCACTGCAAGATCGTATTTCGTTTAGAAGACCCGGCTATGACATAAATTCAGAGCGCAATCACGTTATTGGAAAATTGAAACAAAATTACTACACTACTCCTTAAAAGAATTGAAAATGCAAATGAATGGAAGGATCTAGCACGGAAGAAATCTTGCTCCCCTACAAAGATGGTTACAGATTCGTGAGAATGAGGTTACAGGATGGAAAGATGTAATGTTATTTAAAGTTTAAAGTTAAAATCAGCTTGTTATTTAAAGTACAGACCAGCATTACCTAGAACATCCCGCTGTCAGGTAGTCACAAAGATTATTTAAATCAGAAATGACAGAACAGACCACTTACAAATATTGGTAACTATTGACAGAACAAACTTAGAAATAGTGCAATCACTAGTGAATTAATTTGTAGAAAAAAATCATCGAATTCGCTTACTATACTGCCAAACTTGCAATACATAATACTGCATACTACTGCAACATAAAAAGCTCTGTATCTCAACGAGACCAAATAAAATTTGACGCCAGGAGTTTCTATTGTCGAGAGTGATTTTCTTAGAAAACTATTCCTTCGTACTTCAAGTCAGAGAATTCACTGAATAAACTACCAAGCATTATTTTGTGCTATACGTAAAAAAAAAAAACAAATTTAAACATCAAATAATAATTGCTTTTTCGGAATTTATGAAGCACGACAAGAATTCATCTTTTTCAGCGTAAACTCAGAGCACTTCTCACACAAGATTATGACAGTGTGAAGAGATATACATTTCTCGCATGTGGTCAGCACATAGTATTACAAAAAATGTGAGTTTATGTCTCCACCAAGATTACAGCAATGCGAGTGTTGAATGGTATTTCTTCGCTTTGCAACGTCTTATGGAACGGGGCCTTACGCCGGAGTGTGGGTAAAAACTAAAATACTTGAATGAAAGAAAAAGATGAAAGCTAGTCTTCAACCTTTTCAGGAACCTATTAATTCACCGAGGAAGTTATTTGAATGGGCTGATAATAATGACGGTCATGATCTGAAAGTTAGCAGGCAATATGTGAAGGGTGAAATCGCGGCTAAGTGTCAGTAAATCATTGCCCGCGGCTGTGCCCTATTGCAAATAGGCGCTTGCGGCTCCTGTGAGAGTGAAGCAGAAGAAACAAGTAGTTAGGTACTAAGAATTGCCAGGACCTCTCGAGAACCAATCAATCGATACATGGGCGTGTGGTGGAGATCACGAGCAGGCGGGCGAACGGCGCGGGTGCCGCCCGAAATAAACGGCTGAACCGTCGCGCCTGCCCGCGCCCGCCGCCCAGCCCGTGGCTCATGGCCCAGCGCCGCCGCCGCCGCCGCCGCCGCCGCCGTTCTACTCGTCGCGCCGCGCGCACCGCCCAGTCGCATCTCGGAAGCGGAGCAGGCAGAGCCCGAGGGACAGCGCGCGGATCTCAGGACTAGTAGGCGGAGCAGGCAGGCAGACAGACAGGAGGGCAGCATGGGCGCGCAGGACGGGCCTTCGATTGTTTCGGTCGAGTTCGAAGTGTTTGGGCACGTGCAAGGTAGGTCTCTCCTGCGAGCGACTACGCCCACCCTGCGTGCGGGACAGAGCGCCCTTCTGAGACGAGAGGCGTGTCCTGAGGCGTCAAACGCTCGCACCGCAGCGCCGCCCCCCCCGCCCAGCCACGCCCCGACACGATCCCCGCCCCCTTCCGCTAAACGGCGCCGGTAATGTTCTTGCTCCTGCCCATACAGGAGTATACTTCACCAAATACTGCAGAGACATGTGCCAGCAGCTCGGCATCGGTGGCTGGGTGAAGAATAGCAAGACCGGAACGATTGTGGGGAAAATGCAAGGCGACCGAGGGCAAGTGGACAAGATGTAAGTCTTGGCAGACACATTATCCACGTTTATTCATTGCTGAAAAAACACATTTCATTTTATATTTCAAAGAACAGTGCGGAGAAGAGGCAAAGAATGTTACAGAATACCATTATTTTCCGAAGACTTCGTGGAATCTTCAATGAAAGAATTGGAATGTATACAAGACAGTATAATTAAAGTAGCACTGTTCTTGTATAAAGAAAACAACAAAACAATGTACACACCATCCGCCGTTATCACATATCTGCGCAAAACAAACAACAATACCATACGCCCGTACAACTAGTTAATAAATCTCGGTATGTAACAATTAAATAAAATGATCTAACATCATTGCAATGCCTCTTTGCTGAATGTAATAATTTACTTCCCCTTAAAAATTTCTCGCCTCTGAGCAATACAAAGCATCTTTCATTTCACACAATTGTTCTTGATGTAGGACGTAAAAACCCACTACGTCGACGAGACAGTAAACGGGCTTGCTACCCCAGAGACTTCACGGCCAGACCTTGAAGAAATTCGTGTCCAAAAATAAAAACATCACAAGGCGCCAAACAACAACTGTAACGAATGTACGGCGACGCCAACACGATTGCGCGTGGATCTATTCTAGCAATCGAGTTTCTACATCCCAAGAGCATCTTAAATCACAGTAAAAATGGTACACACTACAAAGTAATAATAAAAGGAATTTGACTCCCTTATAGTTCATAGAATTCTATATAGGCATACTTGGTATCTACTTCGGCACCGACTCGCGGCGGATTGAGTTCACGTTTACACAAGGATTGGAAGTAGAAGTAGACACCAGATGACAGGTAGATTTAACGTCTCGGAAAGGTCTCGAGTCTGCAGAACAATAGCTAGCTTTCGCTGCTTCGCCAGGCCAACTGCGAGAGGGACAAGAAGTAGAATCACACTGACGTGAGGACGGAATTTGTCCAAGGCTAAAGGAATATATTGCTATTGAGGCTCGGTTGAGTGGCAACAAATAAAGATTTTTTTGTATTTTCTGTCTCTTGAACCAATAAATACCAAAGACTTGGTGAACTTGTTAATTGTGAGGGAAAGTTTCTGTGAGGATGACGTGTCTCTAATTTGGCTCCTGTCCATTCGATCCCCCGACTGCCAGCCTTTACATACAAATGGATACGGATACTTCCTTTCTTAAGTAATTCAGCAGCATTGTGTAAGACGGAAATTGGATTTTGACTAATCAGCCAACTTCCAACATGTGTTGCTGGTAAACTATTGTTTTCGCTATCAGGCATCGCGGGTTCGATTTCTGTGCGAAAGAGTTTACCTATGAACAGGCTGGTGGAATAGTGGCAGAATAGGCTGGTGGAATAGCAAACATAGTTCTGCAAAAGACATGACCTCTTCAGAAGAATGTTGGAATTGTATATGGAGTTGATATTAAGCCACTAGCATACGTATTCGCTTAATGATGTCGTGCTAGACCCTTTTGGTGAGCCAACAAACAAAATTAAATTGCAAAACTAGCACTTTTTCAGTGTGTATAGTATGAATGCATTATAGTTTAAATTGTCTATATCTTCTATATATATAAAAGAAAGTCGTGTTAGTTACACTATTTATAACTCAAGAACGGCTGTACCGATTTGGCTGAAAATTGGTGAGCAGGAAGCTTAGAGACAGGAGACGGACATAGGATACTGTTTATCCCGTTCGACAGCGTTCCTGTGTGATAACGCACGTTTTTGCACGTTTTCGTGCGTTTCCGCAGGTTTCCACGCGTTTTCGTATGTTTTTGCGCCTTTTCGCCAAAGTTTTCTGTGCAGAAGCGTTCTGCAGCGGAGAACAAGTAAGCAATCAAGCAAAGATACAAATGAAGCTAATAAAAGCGTGTTAAAAAGTGAAGTGAAGTATTAGATAGATTTTTTAATTATCTATTTAATATCAGAGCGTTTTTTTAAAATTCTTCTTTGTTTGAGAGACAAACACAAATTTGCAATTGCTTTATTATCACGAGTGCAACAAGGATAGTACAGTTTCTCACAGTGAGTGCGACGCGAGAAAAAGATGGGACCGGCTGTTAAGGCGGAACAGAGTTCGCCGGGTCAGCTAGTATTGTTATAAATTAGACTGCAAGCATGTTTCAATATAGAATATTGTGATCGGAAATTTCATAACCGTTATAGGCTTTACAGTTGTAGTTTCATATTATTCATTTATTTAATATCAAAAACCAGTTAAAAACAGAGCGCGACGTAGTATGGAGAAACTTGTATTCTGTGCACGTTTCCTTTAATTCTGGAATTCCTGCTCTACCCCATATACAAGTTGAGTTCTGAATACAGATGGAAACGAGCGTTTTTGGCAAGATTTTTTTTTCATATCGCATTGTCCATGTTGTACATACCTAAATTTCATAATTACTAGAAAGAATATCTCGAATTAATATTTCTATCTCATTTGTAATTTACGATTTGTAATTAAGCTAATATTGCTTTCTTATATAAAGAAGTAAATAAACAAAATATGAGTAGTTTACTGTGTAAAAATCCAATTATTTGAGACATGAAATATTATATGCAGACATAACATTTTAGAATTTTTCTGACATTTAACAGAGCAGAAGACTACAAAGATTGTTCAGAAGTAGCTAACTGCATGGAATACTCTTGGTTCCTCCAAAATTTGATATACCACAACGAAATACAAAACGGCAATCTTAATCATTTTCTAACAAAAGCGCATGTGCTGGAAAGAATGCCTGAGTGGATTTATTATTACTTGATATATTCATTTTTACGGTTCAGTTTCATGTAATAATGATTACCGCGTAATAATGATTTGCGTTACACGTCTAATCATCCATTCCATCTTCAAGACATAGATGGATATACAGTAAACGCATGTTAGCACAAACTCCCTTAACACAAATTCGGCGCAACACTAACAAAACTTCGGTCCCGGCAAGGGATTACGGTAATACATTTATCCATTAACACTAATTTTTATAACACGAACTCCGATTATTTTGGTCCCTTAGAATTCGCGTTAATGAGGGTTCCTGTAGTAAAAAAGACGCACAAATTCCTTCCATTACAACAAAAGCGAACACTGACACAATAAATAATACACGTATGTGTAGATTGTTTAATAAAAGTAAAATAGAATCATTCAAAGATTTCTTGCTGCAAGAATCATGCTTACAATACTGTTGATTCAAACGATAAATAACATTCTTTTATTTTTCGGCGCTTTCCTTTCACTTTAATGCGTGGTTTTCTAAAAAAAATGAAATATTTCACGGAAATCAATCCTTGGATAACACGAGGAATTAAAACATCCTCTAAAACCAAACGCATTCTTTATTTCATTTCTAAGCATCATAAAGTATCTCATGATTGTTGAAAATATCAAATAGGCTAAATAAGGCTGGCTAATATCATGAAACACGATCAGGATATTTTAAGCTCAAAAAACAAAACAAAAAATGTGTAATGTAGTAAAAAAGACGACCACATAAACTACAAACCTTGTCGGGAATATTGTTTTCAAAGATAATGATAGAGAAGTATACAATCCGGCAACAGTAGGCTGTCTCTTCAACAAATGTTCTTCAAAAATTGCGGTTGATCTCACGAAATATCTAAATCCACAAAATTTAACCACAGACATTTTCTCAAAATTTTTCGATGAGATGTTTGTTTCCGTAACTTTTCCCTCTCCTAACTGAAAAAATAAATATTCCTTGGGTTTAGATGAGTTTCCGGATTGTTTGTTAATGACTTGGGCTCATGCCATTAGACAACCGTTAACTCACATGTATACTGCATCCTTAAGAACCGGAACATTTTCAGATATTTTCAAAACAGCTAAGATTAAACCAGTCTTCAAAAAATGTAACAAAAATGAAATCCAAAATTATCGGCTAATGACTCCTTTGTCAGATTTTTAAAAATATTAGACACTTTTTACGTACGAATAAAAATCATTCTCAGGAAGAGCATGCGTTTTAAGATTGTCATCGTGGATTTAGAAAATCAAAATCTACGGAAACAGTCATTCTCTTTTCTTAAATATGACGCTTCATCCACGATTGCTCTAGATTGGCTACAACCTTACCTTAAACAACAATCTTAGAAAGTAGAAATACCGTACTGGAATGATGGTATATTATTTATTCACCTTTTAGATTCATAACTGCACATGGTGTCTGGGAGGGTTAGATTTTAGGTCGTATTATCTTCTTACTATACGTAACAAATGTGCTTTGCAATTAAGAAACAATAGATAATACCATGTCAGATGTTTCAAATTGTTTTCTAATAACAAATTAATAGTAAATGAAGAAGAAACTGTTTCAATGCATTTTCTATTTCAAATAAACAATTGTATATTTCATTTAAAATGAATAGTGTGCAATTGTGTGCAACGGTGACAAAATGTTTGGGTTTCTCAATTAAGTCAACCCTTAAATGGAACGTCCGTTTAAATGAATTGAACACAAAATTACGTTCAGAAGTCTTTCAAATGAAGTCAGCTTTCACACTGCTCGTTGTGCATATTTGGCGAATGTTCATTCCCCCCTGAGATAAGGGATAATATTCTAAAGAAACATATCCTATAGCTCCCAGACTTTTAGGTTACAGGAAAGAATTGTATGAATAATAAGCAAATCCCTCCAGCGGGATTCTGCTAAACCTCTTGTTTTAAGCTATTCCTCTTGATTTACGAATTAGTGTTTATTGTCAAAAATTACTTACGTGTGTGAACATATTTTCAGCGAATACAGATGGGATGAATATGATAACTTCGTCGAGTGTTCCAGTTGTAAAAATACAAAAAATGTACTAAAAATTCATATACTTTGTTTTATAGCACATTGCCAGATGACGTTAAACTTTAAAATCCACACACAAGTTTAAATTCCAAGTCAAATATTTTCTGCTGCATAACCGTTTCTATAGAGCATCAAAAAGGAAAACACATTTGATTTTAACAATGATATTGAATGAATTATTTACAAAATGGGAAATCGAATATAATACAATCCAAATGGACTGTATAATTCTGAAATACTAAATATGCCTCTAATTTGTATTGTACCTCAGCTTCTGTGTCAATGACCCCCATCTCTATAAGATTTTTCGTCCAGTTTCCCTAATCCACTTAGCAAATGTGCTTAGCTGGATGCACAATGCAAATGTGCAAATGCTGGCCCCTTGTTTTGCTTTTGGGCATAAATGAAATTTATCTGTGTACCTTGTGTAGAATTCAGTGGGGAAGATGGTCCAATCGTTTTCCATGCTCTGGCAGCTGTCCGTCGATTCCTTCTCGAAGGGCACGCCGAGACCTCCGTGAAGTTGACCGGAAAAAATCTGGAATTTTAACCAAACTTGGTATATCGTTTGCCCATCGTTTGCCCAGGTTTGCCCACCAAAAAGTTTCGTTTGCCCACCCCCAGATAAAAAGTTAGACACAAAAAAATTTTCGGGCCAACTTCACGCTGGCCGGAAAAAATCTGGGATTTCGATCAAACTTGGCATATCGATTGCCCATCGTTTGCCCAGGTTTGCCCACCAAAAATTTAGTTTGCTCACCTACACAAAAAAAGGTACACACAAAAACGTTTCGGGGAAAATCGATATTGATATCAAAATAAGTTATTTTAAATAATATAGTAAATCGTTTGCCCAGGTTTGCCCACAAAAAATTACGTTTGCCCACCACTAAAAAATTAGACCCCCCAAAAAAATTTTCAAACCAACTTAAGGTTGGCTGGAAAGAAATCTGAAAATTGAACCAAACTTCGCATATCGCTACATACATATACATAGCTAGGTCGAATTCAGCCGCTGTCTGGGAGAGAATTCTAGCGGCCGGTTGCTCTGATCGGTAGTTTTTCGTGGTTTCTCCGATCAACACCAGGCGAATGCTGGAGCAATATCCTAGCAAACGGGCCACGGGCCGCGTGTGATATTTCCTTCCTTTTCCTTGACCTTTATCCCCCTTACTTATACGCACACTTACATGCACTACACTACCACACATGTCGAAAGCTTAGAGCTTATCCCAGATGGGGCGCTGTCACGCTGCACAGTGGTGCATTTTGGCGATTTCCTGGCCAAAACCTCTGAGAGCTATATTATGTTTTCTACGAAGACCAAAATTATTTTGGATTATCTTAACAATGTAAGGGAGCTGCGAACATAATACCAGAATAATGCACTGCTTAATACGATGAAATATATTTATTTTTCTAAAGAAAGTTGGTTAAATTTTATCAATTCACAAAATGACTTTATAAAACCGTAGGGATCACTTACATATTAATTGATAACATTTGGCATAAAGAAGCATGGTATTAATGCCATCTCATGCCCTCTGTCAGAGAAAATTCATGTACAGTGCCCGAAGAACCGGAAAGGAAGAGCACATTTTCACAAGGACACATTTTTCCTTTCGGTTATATCGGGTTCAGGCAAATGAGACAAAGCATATTTGTTCAACAATTTTAAATTTCTTTTGGGAAAATCCCTCAGGCTGGAAATGAAAAAAATAGAAGATATCAACAGACGATTAAACATGTCCTGGATTGTGTGCAGTCTTCAACATGTTCGCGAGAATCCTTCTCCATTCCGTCTTATATCTTTGTGAATAGATTCTAGGAATGTTCAATTCCATGAATACTTGGAAACATATTTCTTGGCATTTTCCAGTGCGTACTACTAAAAAAAAGAATACTGATGGCGTATCCACTGGACATTGCCAATAAAATTTTTCTAAATCTCTTAATTATATCTTCACCAATCCCTGTTATTTCTGAGGAATCTTTATTTCATTAAAAACAATGCAATACTAATTTTATAACAATAACAATGTAATAGAAATAGTTGTTGGTTTGTAACTTAAAGAGTTAAGTAAACAATATTACTTTCTGATCAATTGTATTTTTGATTTAATTTTTAAACATTTAAAAAGTTTTACAACGAGTTTCTTTGATATCACGTACGTATACACATGTTTCATCGAGCGCGCACTCTTCCTGAGGACGAGTTTTGATGAGACATATTATGTAATTATTATTTTGATGTAAATTTTTTAATGAAATAAAATATGCGTAATCCAGTCCAGTATGTAATACGTACGTAAATATCATGCTTATGTAATATTAGTAAATAGTCATAATGTATTACAAAAATTAAAATATTCATTTTTTGTTTATAATATTGAGTAAATTAGTTATTTCATTAAAAAATCAATTCCTAGGAATCCTAGGAACTGCGTTGTAAAAGCAGTTCCCGTTCTCAGAACGGATATCGACGAGTCATTTTCGGCGATCATGCGTACTCGACGAAAAGGTAATTCTTTGTAGTTGCTAATGGGGCAAGTTGGGGCATGATTTTACAACTGGATTCGAAAGAGGATAGATTAAGCTAGTAAATGAAATTAGAAACTCCGCGGAATTCCGCGAAATTGGTAACTTTCTGTCTACGTGAACTTACGAGTAATTTAAATTATTGTATTAATTTGATGCATTTTAATATTTCATCCTACTGTGACGTACTAGAGTGAAAAACACAGACGACTGTTCTGATTGAATAAATACAATATATTTACAGATTTTTTACAATTAATGTACAATGATATGATACAAAAATCTAGCCCCTTGGCAACCTTTCAATTCTCTTAGCCGCGAAACCCCGCGACCGTCCCCTAGGCCTCGCCCAGAACCACTGCTTCGGAAGCAGCAAAAAGCAACGCGAAGTGCGAAGCTGTCGGACATAGAGTCCCGTAACTACACCAATTACATGGCTTGTCGCCAAACCGATCTTCGACCTGAAGATCACGTGCAAGGATTGCACTGGAGATACCTCTCGTCTTTCGACACCCAGCGTATCCCCCGAGGCGCCTGTCGGCGCGGCCTTAAATATCCGCCGGCTCGCCCCCACCCTACAAGCAGCGGGCGACACACGGCTCGCTGGCCAGCCTTTCCAGAGCTACAACCGACACCTCTTAGACTCGCATCCGCGCGCGTCCCTTTGAAGGAAATTCCGGCCGGGATTCCTGAGGGCTTTCCAACCGGCGCGGCGTGGCGCCGCCACCCTCCACCCACATCCGGCTTTACGCGGGTTTCCCCGAAGCGGCCCGACGCACCGGCGCCGGACCAGGCGACGCTACAGACCCTCCCATGCCGGGGGGTGAGAATTTTTTTTCGCAGCAAAATATGCCCAGGAAAAAAATTCTGCTAAGTTACCTGGTCGTGAGACCTCTACATCCTAATTTTTATATGAACATGAACATAATTATACCAAAATATCAAACCCTATTTAATCGAAATGTGTGAAATAAATCTCTGGGCTGTCCCCCCTCCCTTTTCACCTAAGCTATGTTGCCAGTACATTTAAACCTTACTCCTATATACATAAATATACATAAGTATTCTTGACGCATCTTGAATTACATATTATCCTGAAATACAAACATTTACTTTACATTGAAATATTACATAATAATTCTTGACGCATCTTGAATTACTTAAGATCCTGAAATACAAACATTTACTTTACATTGAAATATTACATAATTGTGGAGTTCGTTACATACATCATGTGCCGTTCTTAACTGAATTTATTGACACATGTATGTATCTACATATAAAAATATTAAAAAAAAAACAAAACAATTTTACCCTTGAATTTACAAATTTATTTACATAGAATTTCACCGACATTTATACATGTCATGAACGTGCGTGTTCCCTATTCTCGCCGGTGGATCAATTCACATCATCAAACATGCGACTAAGTGCATCTGCATTAACATTTTCTGAGCCCTTTTTGTGCCTGATGCGTAAATCGAGGTGCTGGATTAAAAGAGACCAGCGTAATAATCTGGGGTTTTTGCCGGCCGTATTACGCAACCAGACCAACGGATTGTGGTCGGTTTCGACCTGAATTGTGGCCTGCCCGTCGAGATAAATTTTAAGTTTATCCAACCCCCAAATCAGCGCTAAACACTCTAGTTCTGCGGTGCCATAATTCATTTCGGCATCATTTAATTTACGGCTTAGAAAAACGACTGGTTGTTCTACTCCCTCGTCATTTACTTGGTAGAGAACCACGCCTAAGCCTCTCCGAGAAGCATCTGCCTGAACTCGAAATTCCTTGTTATAATCAGGTGCATATACCGCTGTTTTTTCACTGAGAGCTTGTCGCAGCTCATTGTAAGATCTTTCACATGCCTCTGTCCAGACGATCTTACCCTGGCGTTCGCGCCCACGCAGCACATCGGTCAGCGCCGCCGCCTTCTCCGCAAACCCTGGTATCAAACGTCGATAGTATCCTACCAAACCGAGCAAAGAACGCACTTGTTTCTTTGACTCTGGTCTGGGAAAGTTCTGGATTGCTTGTATCTTGGCTTCGGCCGGTCGCAATTTCCCGTTACCGACTACGTATCCAAGATATTTTACGTTAGCCCGCGCGAACAAACACTTGCGCGGTTGCACTGTCAATTTGGCGGATTTTAATATTCGAAAGACCGTCTCTAGGTGTCGAATGTGTTCTTGCCAAGTGTTACTGAAAACCGCGATGTCATCAAGGTATGGTACCGCGAATTCTTGGCATTTATTCAACAAGGTGCCCATAATGCGACAACATTGATAGGGACCGTTCTTTATTCCGAAAGGTAATCTAAGCGGCCGGTACGTGCCGAAACTGGTCACGAACGCCGAATACCTTTGTGCCCTTTCCGTAAGACCGATCTGCCAAAAACATTTGCAAAGGTCCAGTACACTTATTATCTTAGCTGCAGCTACCTGTTCTATCCGTTCTTCGAGATTGGGTAACGGAAAGTATTCGGTCTTAATAATTTCGTTGAGGCGCCTATAATCGATACAGGGCCGTGGTTTCTTGCCCGGTGCTTCAACCAATATCATGGGAGACGTATAATCACTCTCCGCCTCCACAATGATATTGTCGCGAAGCATTCTATCTATTTCTTCCCGTAATATCTTAGCCTGCCTCGGCGATGTACGGTAGGGTACGCTTCGAACCACTTTGCTAGTATCAGTTAACTCGATATCCATAGTCGTGATATCTGTCAATCCGGGTTTCTCACTAAATATAGACCTGTACTTACAAATGACCGTTTTCAGAGCGTCGCGAAACTCCGGTTCGACCTCAGTCCCGCTCAGCATTTCTTCCGCGTCAAAGTCGCAACAATCCAATTTAAGCGCATAGCGATCTAGCGCGTCTTCGTCACCTGCGTCTGTCACAGTCGTAGAACTAAGCACATTCAAGTACTCTGTCCGCTGGTGGTATCTTTTAAGCATATTAATGTGATAGACGCGGGGTTCCTTCCGCCCCGGCATCTGGACCACATAGTTATGCTCCGAAATTTTCTCGCGAATCTCGCCCGGCCCTATCCACTGAACCGCGAGCTTCCGCGTCCTGTTAGGTGCGAGAACCAACACCTTCGCGCCTATCTCGAAAGTACGTGAGACCGCCTTCCGGTCATACCACACTTTACGTTTCTGCTGTTCTTCAGCCATTCTATTGTGAGCTAGGTCACGGGAGCGTTTCAAACGATTGATTAATTTGAATACATGCTCAACTACAGAATTTTCTTCACCTTCCGCAGTTCCCGCAAGCCTTTCATAAAGAAGTGTCATGGGGGTACGGAGATTCTTCCCGTACACCAATTCGGCAGGAGAGAAACCTAATGATTCGTGCACACTCGTGCGCAACGCGAACATAATAGCGGGAAGTTGGCATTCCCAATCCGTCCCTGCCTCCAAACACAGAACCTTCATAAGCCGGTTCATAGTTCGATGCATTCTTGCGACTGCGTTTGATTGAGGATGATACGGCGAACTTCTCACCAGTTTAATGCCAAACCGCTCGGCGAATTCCGCTGTCAAAGCACTCGTGAAGCAAGTGCCCTGGTCGGTTTGCAATTCGCGTGGAAATCCTATTCTACTGAATAATTCTAGTAATGCCTCAATTACAGTGACCGAAGTTAGGTCCCGTATCGGAATAGCCTCGGGATACTTCGTGGCTAAACACATCGCCGTTAAAATAAACTTGTTTCCGGTGACCGTTTCTGGAAATGGGCCACACGCGTCGACATTCACTTTCTCGAATGCCTCGCCCGTTATAGGAACAATTTTCAAAGGCGCGCGAAGTTTTTCGCCGCCGTTTCCTACTCGTTGGCAACTGTCGCAACTACGCACATAGTTTTCAATATCCTTATAGCAATTCGGCCAGAAGAAATATTTGGCCATGGCATCTTTGCTTTTTGTGACCCCCAAATGGCCGTGAGCAACTTCATGACAGAGTTTTAAGATCGTGCCACGATACACCCGCGGTATTACTAACATAGTGAACTGCTCTCCGCGCTTACTATGCCGGACACGAAACAATAGGCCGTTTTCATAACATAATCGCGCCGATCCGTCTCGGGTCCTTCCGCACGCTCAATCAACGGCGCGAGCTCCTTGTCTTGTCTCTGAGCTGTAGCAAATTCGGTGGGGTCCAAACGAGCCAAAGCAGTGCTACCGAAATCTAATTCAGATTCCTGATCGTTTGATTCCGAGTTTCCCGGGGCGTCGACCTCGCCCTGACCAACTCTATTGTCATCCTCGGTTTCCTCCGAAGCGGTTACCTGGAACGCGACCTGCTCTCGGTCGTTTCCCGTACTCTCGGCAGGCTCTACCGCCTCTATTGTCTGGGGCCCTTCCGCCCTTACGCGCTCAGCAACTGCTTGCGCCCTAGTCCGCACCGCGCAGATAGGCTGTGGTTCTAAGAAACCTTGCTTTATTTCTTTCAAAATCGTAGCAGAACGATTACTAAAAATGTAATAAGGCAAGTCGCAATTCTTCGCGACTGCGGCCTCTGTAACAAGAGTACCGAATGGCCCTACAATCTGTACCTTGGCTACCGGTAGGTTTTTCGGCGCTTCGTCCAGGGGCTGCTGAACCCATACGGACTCGCCGGTATATTGTGTCGGCGTGACGTGCTTTGCGTTGATGACGTCGATCGTCGCACCCGTATCACGGAGAAAGGTTACAGTTTCACCGCAAATTTGGCCAGAAAATGTGTGTGGAGACAATAACTCTGGCGCACTAGTGTCGGCCACGTGATACATCTTTTCGCTAGGTTTATTGTTATACTGAGGACAATACCTCTTTATGTGACTTGGTTTTTTACATAAGTAACACGTCCGTTCTTGCGGCTTCTCGAACTCCGCGTTACTAGCTACCTTTGGCACTGCCGTTTTGGAAGTGGTCGGCGCGCTTTCCGTCGCCTTCGGCCATTTCCGTTCGCCTGCCTGCTCTTTATTGCCGAACCGCGAGAAATCCTTCTTATATCCGCTAGCCCGGTTGTTTTCGTAGGTGTCCAGCCTTCGTGCCAAATCTTGGGGTGCAGAAACCTCACCCCACACATCAATGAAATGGTCACGCATAACCGCCGGCACCTTTCGCTTCATCTGGTCTGTTACAATGAGATCTAGCAATTGCTCAAATGTTTCGATCTTTAAACCTGAGACCCATTTTTTACAATAACTAGCTAATTCACGTGCATAGACGTTCCAAGTGGTCTTTGCACCTTTTACGTGACTACAAAACATCTGCCGGCACTTTTCTGCCGTGAACTTGTACATATCTAATAATTGTTCTTTAATTAATAATCTTGATCCGGTGAATCGGATCCTACTACGAGCCAGTTGTTCACCTCATTAGGGAGTAAACCCATTAAATGGCTTACCCATTCGACCGGCGCAATGCCAAGCTGGCGAGCATGCGCCTCGAAAACACTTAAAAACAACGTAATATCGTCGCCTTCGCCTTTGAATTTGTCCATGACTTGGCTGATACGAATATTAGTTCGATTTCCCGTGTCGCTACTACCTATGGAAACACGCGTGGGAGCCTGATTCGTTAGTTTTAACTTTTCAAGTTCAAATTGCCGTTCGCGTTCTTCGCGTTCTTCGCGTATTCTTTCCTGCTCTCTCTCATCGCGTAATCTTTCTTTTTCTTGGTCAGCGAGTTGTTTCACGAATGATTCCTCGTACTGCTCGCTTTCCGTAATGATCGCTTTAAGTTTAACCACGGTCTCGTTCCCTTCTAATGTTTCCCCCATCTCCATCGCGACCCTAACAAGCACCTCTTTCCTATAACCCGCTAAGAAGGCCATTTTGCCTGAATTGATCCCCGGCCAGAACAAAAAACACACTTACGTTCAGTTGACCTCGGTGTCGCGTGAGCGCCTTCTGGATCCGGTTTGTGGCCTCCTTCCTTCCTCTCGTTCAGGTCGGTCCGGGATGTCTTCCAGTTCCGGTACCAATCTCAGCAGCTCCAGTTCCAATTACCAGTACCAAGTTTTAGAAAAGAAAGGTTCCGAGTCGGATTGTACCGCCCCGAAACTACCGTACCGAAACACCGCACTTTTCGGTTTCTCGTGGCGTGCGCGACACTGCCGGCGCCACGTATTTACGACGCGTATTCACGTTTAACTGCCTACACTGTCTTTACGCGTGCTGTTCTGGTTAATCAGCGCGCACCGATGGCTCTGATGCCGCACTGATGTCCCCGCGGATGCTGCTGCAGACTTCCGCGTTCCCCGTTCGTTGCGAACGTAGTAACTGCTTCCCCAAAGCTGAGATGTGAGTCTTTAATCTGCTGTAACCAATTATTAACTGCAATTGGCACAACCACCCGGTGTGAGTTCTAAGCACCACTGCAACCAATTTTGAACTACAATTGCATCAATTGGCTCAGGCACTCCGGCGTGAATTTACAATAACCGCTGCTACCAATTTTAGACAAAAAAAATGGCAGAATTGGTGCGGGCACCCCGACGTGAGTTTACAATAGCCGCTGCCACCAGTTGTAGAAAAGAAAAGTGGCAGAATTTGCTGCGAGCGCCCCGACGTGAGTTTTCGATAACCGCTGCCACCAGTTTTAGAAAAGAAAAGTGGCAGAATTTGCTGCGAGCGCCCCGACGTGAGTTTTCGATAACCGCTGCCACCAGTTTTAGAAAAGAAAAGTGGCAGAATTGGTGCGGGCACCCCGACGTGAGTTTTCGATAACCGCTGCCACCAGTTTTAGAAAAGAAAGGTTCCGAGTCTGTGACGTACTAGAGTGAAAAACACAGACGACTGTTCTGATTGAATAAATACAATATATTTACAGATTTTTACAATTAATGTACAATGATATGATACAAAAATCTAGCCCCTTGGCAACCTTTCAATTCTCTTAGCCGCGAAACCCCGCGACCGTCCCCTAGGCCTCGCCCAGAACCACTGCTTCGGAAGCAGCAAAAAGCAACGCGAAGTGCGAAGCTGTCGGACATAGAGTCCCGTAACTACACCAATTACATGGCTTGTCGCCAAACCGATCTTCGACCTGAAGATCACGTGCAAGGATTGCACTGGAGATACCTCTCGTCTTTCGACACCCAGCGTATCCCCCGAGGCGCCTGTCGGCGCGGCCTTAAATATCCGCCGGCTCGCCCCCACCCTACAAGCAGCGGGCGACACACGGCTCGCTGGCCAGCCTTTCCAGAGCTACAACCGACACCTCTTAGACTCGCATCCGCGCGCGTCCCTTTGAAGGAAATTCCGGCCGGGATTCCTGAGGGCTTTCCAACCGGCGCGGCGTGGCGCCGCCACCCTCCACCCACATCCGGCTTTACGCGGGTTTCCCCGAAGCGGCCCGACGCACCGGCGCCGGACCAGGCCCACACACTACATCGGGATTACGCATTAATACTTTATAAAACATACGTGAAAATACTCTACAAACCTTCAGGAAGATAATATATACTGCCAGCTTTCTCTGCACAACTTTGAATGGTCACATGTATGTACAAACAAAGTCGGTCTCCCTGTGATACTCTGGCACTGCAGGTCTACCGAACGCCATGAAGGGTAAGTTCGGGTGACTACTGGTGCCAGGGGAATTGACTCAGAGGCACGAAGTGTGCAGAAACAGATGCCCCCAAGTATACAATATGTTGTAGTATTTGCAAAAGTTCAGTAAATGCGATTTCATTTTTGAGGTTTTGGCCAGGATTTCGGGAAAATGCACCACCGTGCGCTGGTGAGAGATACTGCGACCCACCCCTCCGCCGGCTAGCTCAGAATGGGTTTTCAAGGTGGGCGCAAAATAAAAAAATACAATTAGAATAGCGGGGATCAGGGTCATGTGGGCCGTTGTGGATTGAATGCACTTACACAGAAACTCAAGTCGAATCACTTTCCACTTACTTAAGTATATTCTAATTAAATTGCTGTTACAGTAAATGAACATAAAACACTTTACATATACAAGAATTTTGTCTTGCTGAAAAAAAAGAAAACAACTTACACTCTTAATAATTAACTACACTGTTTCCTTTCTCTCATTTAAATCAATTTCAAAGAATACTTAAAACTTTGCCTAATCATTCCAGTCGTAAATTTCCTAGTTGCAACTTTACAATTAGCTAAGTTTTTCTTGAAAGAAAAGATTGATTCTATTTTTCACAGAATATCGGTATAAAGAACCTGTACTAATACTTTCTTTCCGAAACAAATTATTCCTTCTAATATCTACAAATTGTTCAAGTTGGCACGACCTTACTGTGTCTTCTCACGGCGTAGAGAAATCTGCGGCGTCGACTCTTACAATCGCTCGATGTCCTTGTCCTTGCAGCTCGGTCGGGAGCAAAGCCGCCCCTCTGCAGAACCGTACGGTCGCCCCTTTCCAGTACCGTTGTTCAACTCACGATGTGGCCTCCGTCTCGTTTTCCGTTGATACTCTTTTCGTATTCTTTTATAGAATGTAACTAGCTTTTAATTCCATATTTAAAAGAATCTACAATACGACAACTGAGTCTATTGTATAAGAAGAATAAATATAAAAATAAAAAAAACTGCAAAGAAAAGAAATGAATGGCCTCGTTAGTTTCATGCTATTCACACTCCTCTCTCTTACAAAGATTTTAAATGCGTCACTTATACTTTCATCCTTTTCCTGATGAATTGTTTTAATGCATTGTAATATGATAATTACCTCCTCGAATGTCTTGAAGAGTTTTTATCGTAGATGCAGTCCTGAAGTCCGTAGCAGTACGAGGTGCCGCCTTCTCGTGATCGGTAGGTCCTCACTCTCCAGCTGTTACTTCAGAAAAGAAAGCTTTCTTTCTCCCGACTACTCTACCGAGACGCTCTCTTACGGATATAGTTCGTAGTTTCCATTTTCGGATTGTATTCATGCGCGTTGGCGCGCGTTCAAACAGCTTATCTTATTCTTGAATATTGATGTGCTCCGTTTTCCGAGACCTCGGCAAAACGGATGGTCACATAACCCCTTCTTTCGGAAAAAAAAGATTTTGTGGGATTTGATTTCATATGCCAAAAAAATCTTTTAACCAAACTTGATGCTCTTCCTTTCTTCTGTCTTGATTCTGGAATGTCGAGCTATCTTGTTTCTTCCTTCTTCTTCTTCTTCTCCTTTCTTCTTCTTCTTCCTTCTCCTTCTTTCTTCTTCTTCTTCTTCTTCTTCTTTCTTCTTTACATGATTCTTGTCGGTTTGTTTGTCTATTGGTTTGTTTCATCATTTTGTTATTATTTAAGTGATCGTAAACTGTGGAAATTGTACTTTCCGATTGTAATCCCACTTTCATCTAGTGTGCTATCGCAGTAACGGAAGAAATATTGCAGTGTGCATGGCGAAATTAGGAATAAACCTTGAGTAATAGTTCACGCAACCTAATAAACTTTTGAGTTGTTTCGTGTTTTTAGGCGGTGCAATCTTATCTATTTCTTGCATTTTCTCCAAGTTCATCTTGACTCCGTTGACTGTCAAATCATACCCCAGGAATTTAACTTGTTTAGTGCAAAAATTACTTTTTTCCAAATTCAACTGTAAATTATTTTCAATGAGACGTTTCAGCAAAATATCTAGCTTGTTCATGTGTTCTTCAAATGTCTTCGAATACACGAGCACGTCATCAATATAGATAAAAGCATCGCTAGACATCTCTCTGTCAATGATATTGTCTAAACATTGCACAAGAGCAGATGCACTGTTCTTGAGTCCAAATGGCATTCTTTTGAAAACATACGAAATTCCCCGGTGAATAAATCCTGTATATTGTCTACATTCAGGTGCTATCGCTATTTGCCAGTAAGATGCAGTGAAGTCGGTTGAACTCAACCACTTGATGCCGGATAATTGATTAGTTAAATCCTCTACACGCAACGGTCTGTCTCTGTACGGTAGGGTAACTTGATTCAATCGTCTTGCATCTAAACACAACCTTATCTTCCCATTACTCTTTTCTACGAGCACTATCGGACTTAGATAAGAGGTTTTGGACTTCATGATAATATCATCTTTAACCATTGTAGCAATGAGCTTATCCACCTCCTCCTTATGTTTTTCTGGAATGACATATTGGTAACCCGTGAATGGCGTTTTATCTGTTAGTTCTATTTCGAATTGAAAATCTTTTACTGGATTCTTGTTTTTGCAAAACACCTTCTGATTCCTAAGTAATACTTCAATTAATTGTTTCTTCTGATTTTCATTAAGATTAGAATTTCCTTGCACATGCGAACGAATTTTCAGCTTCACATCTTCTTCCTCCAAACAATTCGCCTCCCAATAATTCCATGTGAACGAATCAAATTCGAGATCCTGTTGATTATTCGGTTTTAACGTCATGGTATTTTTTCTAAGTTGATAACAACCCCGTATTGTTTCATGAAATCGATTCCCAGTATGAGCGGATATAAAAGTTCCGGCGCTACTAGGCACACAACTTGATACTTATTCTTGCCTATCTCTATATCCAAATAAACTTGTCTTGTTATTGGCTTTGATTTTTTCCGATTCGCACCTATCAGAAAAGACTTTACGAGCGGCAATGTAGGTACCTCCACTCCCTGGTTTTTCAATTCATTCAACAAACTTTCCGCTATGACGGAGGTCGCACAACCTGTATCCACTAGTACTGACGTATCAACACCCTCACATTTAACCTTAAGCTTCGGACACTGTCGCCTGGATCCGATCTGCTTTTGTTCTTCTTCGTTCCACGGTTCGTCATCAAATGAGATTAATTCGATCGATAATATCGCCACCTCTTCTTCCCTAGATTCTTCTATTAGGTTTGCGGCGGGATGGCGTGTCGAAACAAACCTTTCTAATTTTCCGACTCATGTCCGCGAGATGTACTGGGTTCAGTATTTCTGTTTTGGAAAACTCCTCTATCAATAGAATTTTTTCTATTCCTATCTTTAGACGGCGTCCTATCTTGTCTAGCATAGGTCTGTTCTTCTACGTGCTGTTTCGATTTGTAAGTTCCTCTTTTCTCTGATTTGCTTACATAATGTTGCTGCTGCCTGCTGTCTTGGCTTTCTACCGGCCCACTAACATTTGCCCTTGCTCTCTGTAACCTCTCATTGTACACGAAAGTCGCATCATACAATCCCAGCTGCGTTATTAACTTTTCCGTGGACATTGGCAAGAGATTCTTAAGCAAATTTTGTGTAGCTGACGGAAAATGACGTGTTAACAAACAGACAATTTCGTCATCCGGGATCGTCGGAGTACATAATTTGAAACAAGCTAACTTCTCCTCTGCATATTCTTGCATGGACATCGTACCTTTCTTCCACGTACCATACATTACATTAACTTTGAAATTAATTTGAGTTTCATTGTTCCAGTATCTTGAGTAAAATTTTTCTTTAAATTCTGTCATAGTTTTTGGTAATTCTCCTAAACTATCTGCCCATATTCGTGCATTACCCTGCATCATCTGATAGACTATGTGAGTTTTCTTATTGTCCGGAACATAATTTAAAGAAAAGAAATTATCCACCTGCCTCATAAATACGCATGGATTTTCATCTCCCGCTGCACTAAATTTAGGAGTACACGGTAATGAAAAATACGTGTGCGGAACGCTTCCTCCACTCGATGGTAAATTTTCAATTTGATTTTTCAATTCTACAACGTCATTCGTACATGCTGTAATTTGGTGTTGTAGAACCACATCTTGTTCCGAAAGAGCTTTTATTCCACTATCTAATTTACTAGCTTGAACCTTAACTTGTTCAGTAACTAATTTTTGAAACTTCTCTACACCTTGTTCTATCTCAGTCTGCCTGTCGGACACGGTGGTTATAAGATCTGATTGCATTTCGATCCTATTTTCAAATCCTTTCGTAACTTGATCAATCTTCTCTTCTAATTCATGACCCAGTTCCGTGAATTTTTCTTCTAACTTCTCGTGTTCCTGCCCTAATTCTTGTTGAATCTCATTCTTAAATTCGACCTTCCACTGTTCTGCTAATTCAGTGAATTGTATTTTTAAATTCTCTTCTAACTTCCTATTATTTTCTTCTAATTTTGTTTCTAAGGCATTCTTGTTCTCCTCTAATTTAGTTTCTAAAGCATTTATTGCCGAGTTATTCTCCTCTAATTTAGTTTCTAATGCATTCTTGTTCTCCTCTAATTTAGTTTCTAATGCATTTATTGCCGAGTTATTTTCTTCTAATTTTGTTTCTAAGTTAGTCCCTAATTTCTTTATATTTTCCTCTGTCTTTTCATTCTGCATTCCTAACCTCGTATCTAATTGCTGCATGAATTGTCCTATTAATCGTTGCATCATTAAATTTGCCCTGTCGAGGTTTCGTTGTTCCTCATCCGGATCTCGTGTTGGCGTTTGCTGTGATTCCGTCGGCGAGGTCATGCTAGTTTCTCCTGACGTTCCTTGTTCTACTTCTACCGTTTCTTTCGCGATCATGGTACTTGGAGCTTGTCCTCCCACTTCCCTATCGCTATCTGAATCCTCAGACGATCCTTCAACGGTAGTTAAATTCCTAGCCGCGTTATATTTATCTGCCATTTTGACTGTATTAACTGCCTAGAATCAATCAATCCTCTTTCCCAGACACAATACACTTTTTACAAATTATTACACACACAAATACCAAACACTATCTCGAACAGATAACACTTTCATATAATACCCTTTTTGAAAAACACTCCAGAAAAAACACACTTTTACACAACACCTTTTTTGTTCTCTGTAACCTGTTCAGCAATCTTAGTGAATTGTGATTCAATTGTACTAGAAATTTTGGTTCCACCAAATTTTGGTCTCAGTTTTTCTCAAATCGAGTTTTGGTAAATGCATCCAATAATCGAGCCCCGCTTATGGGCGCCAGTTGCGACCCACCCCTCCGCCGGCTAGCTCAGAATGGGTTTTCAAGGTGGGCGCAAAATAAAAAAATACAATTAGAATAGCGGGGATCAGGGTCATGTGGGCCGTTGTGGATTGAATGCACTTACACAGAAACTCAAGTCGAATCACTTTCCACTTACTTAAGTATATTCTAATTAAATTGCTGTTACAGTAAATGAACATAAAACACTTTACATATACAAGAATTTTGTCTTGCTGAAAAAAAGAAAACAACTTACACTCTTAATAATTAACTACACTGTTTCCTTTCTCTCATTTAAATCAATTTCAAAGAATACTTAAAACTTTGCCTAATCATTCCAGTCGTAAATTTCCTAGTTGCAACTTTACAATTAGCTAAGTTTTTCTTGAAAGAAAAGATTGATTCTATTTTTCACAGAATATCGGTATAAAGAACCTGTACTAATACTTTCTTTCCGAAACAAATTATTCCTTCTAATATCTACAAATTGTTCAAGTTGGCACGACCTTACTGTGTCTTCTCACGGCGTAGAGAAATCTGCGGCGTCGACTCTTCCAATCGCTCGATGTCCTTGTCCTTGCAGCTCGGTCGGGAGCAAAGCCGCCCCTCTGCAGAACCGTACGGTCGCCCCTTTCCAGTACCGTTGTTCAACTCACGATGTGGCCTCCGTCTCGTTTTCCGTTGATACTCTTTTCGTATTCTTTTATAGAATGTAACTAGCTTTTAATTCCATATTTAAAAGAATCTACAATACGACAACTGAGTCTATTGTATAAGAAGAATAAATATAAAAATAAAAAAAACTGCAAAGAAAAGAAATGAATGGCCTCGTTAGTTTCATGCTATTCACACTCCTCTCTCTTACAAAGATTTTAAATGCGTCACTTATACTTTCATCCTTTTCCTGATGAATTGTTTTAATGCATTGTAATATGATAATTACCTCCTCGAATGTCTTGAAGAGTTTTTATCGTAGATGCAGTCCTGAAGTCCGTAGCAGTACGAGGTGCCGCCTTCTCGTGATCGGTAGGTCCTCACTCTCCAGCTGTTACTTCAGAAAAGAAAGCTTTCTTTCTCCCGACTCTCGGTGTCGCATACTCTACCGAGACGCTCCCTTACGGATATAGTTCGTAGTTTCCATTTTCGGATTGTATTCATGCGCGTTGGCGCGCGTTCAAACAGCTTATCTTATTCTTGAATATTGATGTGCTCCGTTTTCCGAGACCTCGGCAAAACGGATGGTCTATACCTGCATGGGGAAATTCCTGTGAACCAACGTAGGTCGGCGTCGGATCTCGTCAGCAAGCGGGGAAACATGATCGTCACCTCCGCGATATAAACATGCACTACACTTATGGGATGAGTGACCTTAGCTGTTGACGCGCTCGGAATTACTAGTCAATTTACTGACCTAGCACAGTCGAAAACGTTCTAGTCAAATTCATGGGGGTTTACCAGGTAGCTCTTTCTTGCTTCTGGAAATTGTCAGTCACCGTGATAGTTTGAATATTTCTCTCCTTAATGAAGACTGGTTAGTGTTTGCCACATGCTTTCCCTTGCAGTTTACGCAATAGGGGGGGGGGATGAGCAGTCTATTTCTTCGTGCGACAGCTCGCCTAGGCGCACACAGCGTAGACAGACCTGAAGAAATCAGGAAATGGAGTTTCATCGATTTTTCTAAGTCATCAGCATGAAACTGTTAATTTCAACATTTCTTTCTACTCCTTCTTCAAAAGTCTCCTCTTCATTAGGAAAAACCCCAGGGTGTATGCTTCCAATTTATTAGAAAATATTTCAATTCATCCTAGTTGACCCCACCAAACACGAGTCCAACAAAGGCCCCATCGTTGGTGGACCAGGGTAGTGGCATGACTTCTTGCCCACCTCACACTAGCCGGATACACCATGACACCCCCATACACTCTGGAGTTCAGTCGACGACCGTGTGAACGGACGGACTGTAGCACCAGGAAAGTAAATGGGAAATAAACAAACCTCTCAACCGCCAGGACACCCATTCCCTCTGACAGTGATCGCCATGCACGGGAAACACACAGGTCCGCAGACAGATGAGGCCAGTAAAGATGTCACGTCAAAAAAAAGTGAAGGAGTCATACGAAATGGAGATCAAGAAATTATAAGATTGGGAAAAGAACACTTGGGAGCCTTCCTTGCATCCTCCTGTTGGACATGAACAGACCCACTTTGACTGCCGATGCTTGGAGACGATTGATGTATAGACCCTTCCAGTTGAACACGTGTTCGATCAGAGGCAGGTCTGAAGATCGTGCAGGGCGCTGTAACTGACGAACATCCAATGTTGCCAATGCAGGGAGAGGGCGGGCATTATCATGCTGCAGAAGATGTTCATTGTGGTTCTGTATGAAGAACTGCAAGAGAAGTCGTATAGCAGCCGTTTACATGAACGTTGCTGCTATGAAGATCCCATTTGACGTGTTTGGTTATCGTTCGCGAGAACAATTATGCTTGGAATGAGCCCAGTGTGTTTCAGACGGAAACATGGTACCAGATGCCGCTCCAGATCAATGGCGAACACGCCTACTTCAATCACTCATTCCGAGACAGAAGTCACTTTCGTCATTAAACATCACAGAGCAAATACTGTGTATGGTGTTCGTGACGCTGGTGTAGGTGTGCTCTTCCGTAGAAGTCCAGAGAAACGCGTTATTAAAGATCTACCTTCAGAAGACAATTTGTAATAGTTCGGGCCGAGACAATGCAATGCAATAGGCAATGCCACAGATGCAATAGTGGCTGAAATGCGTGTTGCTGTCGCCGTACGGTCGGTCAGGTCATGCGTCGATCTTCTCAAGCAGAAGTTTAATGGGGCGTTTCCATGGCCAGTCATCCAGCTCCACCAGTCTTGAGTTGCGAGTGGCTAGGCTTTTTTCTCATTTTCCTCAAAATCCATTGCCTGTCCGCACATCGTGCCCCAGCGTTTCGGCAATTTGTCTGCGCGATAAGCCACTTTCTCGCGAGCCACGCGCGCCCTTCTCAAAAAGTCAGCTGCACATGTGCGTGCCGAGGCGGTCGTTGCGGCTTGGAGCGTGCCTGCTTCTGCCCTCTTCTGCAACTGACAATACTCACAGTGTTTCATTATAACCTAATGCTCCCTCGTCATTTTGCAGTTTCATCGTCAAACTTACCTTTAGCTATAACTAATCGTTCACTTTCACGACCAAGCGGTGTCATAGAGCCAAGTGCGGAGTTCCCAGGTTGCTTGGGTGTAGCTTTTTGCACTGCCTCTATAGATGGAATTGCTTACAGCTTGGTCACGCCACATCACTGCATAATATTGATTTAAGACAAGTCACCTGAAATTATATTTGATATTATAAGCTTTGTTAAGTAGCAACAGAAGCACTACACATTTTATCGCACATTCCAATGTTTATATACAAGTTATTAAAGAAATTAAGTGCCCCGATTTTGACAGCTGTCTAGAAACAGCTTAACTATCTATATAATTGGTCACATTTTATTAGCTAAAATATTATTTTATTTTCTGACGCCATCAAAGTTAAGATATGAATACAAGATATTATAAATGCAATTCTAGGGGAAGGTGTCATCTTCAGGCAGTTGATTAGAAATGCTTCGTTTTCTAGGAAAAAAATAAAACCACTTTTCTTCTATTGAAAGTATTTTACTTCACTTATTCTTTTCTAACTACCCGATTTTGTTTTCCTTATTTAATGATACTGCAGTAATTTAAAGCATTCTCTTATGTGCAAAGATATGATTTTAAAACAAGTTTAAGGCTAACCTACAAATGCCCGATTTATTTTTGTGAAGTATGGCCAACTGAACCTAGTCAAAGTGTTGTATTTTGGAGCGGTTTAAGGTAGAACACCTCTGATGAAATAATTTCGTCAAACAATTTTTCATTATATTCAGTTATTAAATATTTTTATCTTTATGAAAAACATGTTTGCATGTGTGTGTCCTCAAAATCTACTCGACCGAATTACCTGAAAATTACAGTTTGTCTTTAATATGGGTTTCAGAAGTGTTTAAGACAGGTTTCAATGAAAACCTAAAGAAGAGGTGAGTTTTTAGTGTTAATTGACAATTGGATTTTTGCTCATTTCACTTTCTGTAAAGACTGCGTTGGCTCAGTGGCAGAATTCTGCAACATCACTGACCGGGAGGTCCTGGGTCTCGTGCTCCGACAGTATACAGCTAAATCGACCACTGGGGGAAAATCTAGTGGCCGGCTGCTGCAATCGGTAGTTTCTCCCATTGATAGCAGATTTCGGATCAGTAGCTTAACATCCGAGTCACGCATCGCGCACGATATTTCCTTGCACCCTTGTCTTCTCTTCCCCCCTCCCAAACTCACACATACACACTTCCATGCACTACACTATCACACGTCGTGAGTTTTTAGAGCTTGCTCCGCCTAGGGCAGTGCTCCATTGGGAAATATACCTGGAGGAAGAAACCTGAAGACGATGAGTAGATCGGAGCTAAATCTCACGTTCCAGCGAGCGAGTAATACCGCCACCTCCTGGGATATAACATGTATCACACTTACAGAACTAATGGTCACAGCTGTTGACGCGTCTGAAAGCATTAAATCACAAGTCAGTCGACTGCTGTTGAAATTGTATTTTGAGGTTCAATATCGATTTTCATTTGGAGTTTACCGCAATATATATCTTGAGATCCAACGTAAAACAATTTAATTTCGATTTATTCTTTTTTCGAATTTCATCTCGTTAAATATTTTGTGATTTAAGGCACAAATATTGTGATAATATTATATAAAGTTTGACTCGACATCATTCTTAATATTTAGAATTCATACACACGCCAGTAAAATATTAAAATGTCAAAATAGGTCCCAACATCTTCCACTATATTAAGTAAATTGTATTGTGCACAACCTTGGGTGTGTAAAACCTTTAAATTAATTTATTTTTGACGTGTGGGAATGGGCATGGGCTTAGATGCGAGTTGGGTGTGGGGGTGAGTAGGTGTAGGTTTGTATTGGATGTGAGCGTGGATGTTGGTATGAGTTGGAAGTGGGAGAGGACTTGGTTGTGGGAGTGGGTTGGATGCGGGCTTGGGTGTGGACGTGGGAGTGGGCGTTGGTAAAAGTAGGAGAACGCGTGCGAGTGGGTGTGGGCGTGGACGCGGGTGTGGGTTGCATGTGATTTTTGGTATGAAAGTGGGATGATTGCGGGAATGGGTGTGGGCTTAGGTGTGTCCATGGAAGTCAGCGACGGTTGGATGTGGACGTGGGTATGGGAGAGAAATTGAGTGGGGGCTTGGGTGTGAGTGGATTGAGTGTGGTTGGGGGAATGGATGTGAATGTGGGTATGGATGTCGATGTAGGAGAGGGCGTGTGTGTGTGTGCAAGCAATAGGGCAGGCGGATGCACGCATGCATATGTATTATTTCCTTCATTTTAGAGCCAAAGGAATGAGGCACACATACGAGAACTAATGTCCAAATCCGTGTTGTTGAGATAAATTCATTTTAATTAAGTAGTTGAGACTATTAAATAGTACAAATTAGGTATGTTGTAAATATGCTGCTGTAAGTAAATATAAACATTATATGGAAGAATTTTTGTTAACCACAAAAAGTATTGTAGTTTCTTAAATAAATTGTAAGCTTTCAATCTTTGGTTTGGTTAAAACTTTTGTTTTGTGCAGTGGCGCACCCAAGAGGGGGGACGGTCTCAAGAGGATTCAGCCCCCAGTAAGGCCTCATTCACAATGCAAACTTAAACGTAAATATAACGTAGCCGCAAACCCTATAAATGAGTTATTAAGCGAGACCATTCACTACGCGTAACCGTATACGTAAATCCGTAAACTTAAGAGTTCACAAGCACCAACCTTTTACGTAAAGTTCACGTCGGAATTCTACCGAAGACCAATCAAAGAGCAGTATGATAGAAAACAACATGGTGAATTTCAGATTGTGTTCAGGTAGTTTGTCATTGTCATTTCATTGCTGTTATACTGAACTAGTTTGCGATCTGTTTAGATGCGAGTCATGAATTCAAAGTAAGAATTTGGACCATTTTTCTTGTGACTTTAACTTTACATGAGGAATAAAATAATTAAATTCGACAAATTACTCGTGAATTTCGTACAAGAGAATCCTTGTTTATAAAATAAAGGAAATGGAGAACTAATACAATAGCTACTCGCATTTATACATAAAGACAAATCAATAGGAAAATCGAAGAAAAAGCTAGAAACCTTGGTGAAAAGATCTTTCCATCATACTGGAAACGAATCGATCAAGCTTCAATACTTAGAAATCTACGAAATTTACGAAAAAGGATCAAGCCGACGGTTCACTACATAAAAAGTCCCGTCCTGTTCTGGTTGCGCCACTGATTATATTTATTTGAAAGCCTAATATACATTTACTTACACGGATTCCACGGAAGTAATTAAACATGTGTGATTAATAGCTTGGATTGTAAATTTTTACAAAAAATAACAATTTATTGTATAATTCTTGATATTTTTTAAATTAACCTTGTGGGTGAAATTCTTATTTAAATTTGAACATACGTATCCATTATTCACTTAATTTCCTTTTAAAAAAATTATGTTATATCTTCATTTAAAGAATTAAGTAATTTTTAAGGATAAATATGCACGAAGGAATAACTAAATATCTAATAGTTGATTTATATTATATTGTTATTAACTTATTTCATAAATTAAGTTTATATCACATGAGTAGATAATTTGTAATGCCAAAATTATAATAGAGGAATCAATAAAAACTGAGGATGTACAATTCGTCATAAAAATATAATTACTTATTGTCAATTATTTGTTTTTTCAGGGTCCAGTGGCTATCAAAAACTGGAAGTCCAGGCTCGAAAATTGATCATTGTGACTTACACAATTGGGAATTTCTAGCCAGACAAGACTTCAGGGGATTCAGCATTAGATTTTAAATGTTTTTTAAGTGAACTTTGTAAATAATCTTTTGTGACTAAAACGAAATTGAGCATGAATCATTAAATATTTAATTTTTAATATGTGAAGTGCTTCACCTTAACATCAAAGAAAGACCGCAATAAAAAAGAAAAGACTGAGAAATCAATTCAGAGAAAACCTAATGGTCTTTGAAATTATAATACGAGATTATTAATAGTGAACATTCAGCTAGATAGTTTTTATGTGGGCAAAATATATAATTTGGAAAAATTAAGAAAAGTTTTCATTTTTTGTTGTCCAATTTAATTAATTTTTAATTTATAAAACATAATAGGAACATTGCTCTAAATATTCCTAATTGTAAGATTCTGTACATTATCATTTAATTGTACTTATGCCTACAGTGTTATGTAGAACAATCAAATATACATTTTCTATCGTAATATAACTTACAGGTTTTATTAGTAAACTTTTATCAGGTAGATAGTGTTTATGTGGGCAAAATATATAATTTGGAAAACTTAAGAAAAGTTTTCATTTTTTGTTGTCCAATTTAATTAATTTTTTAATTTATAAAAAATAATAGGAACATTGCTCTTAATATTCCTAATTGTAAGATTCTGTACATTATCATTTAATTGTACTTATGCCTACAGTGTTATGTAGAACAATCAAATATACATTTTCTATCGTAATATAACTTACAGGTTTTATTAGTGAACTTTTAACCTTTCAATTAAAGATTTAACTTTCATAGTGTTTGAGAGACAGAGAAGCAAGACAAGAAATGCCATCTCGTGGCGCAGAGCGATGTCGCTCTACTTTCACCAAGGAGGTCCAGGTTCGATTCCCGTCGAATCTCGTATGAAATTTGTTCCAACAAAATGAGTTTGGCTGCTTCACGAGGGCTAGTCCAAACCCTGTGAAGTGTCCTAAAACTCTACCCCTATCCATATTCCTTCCCAATTCTGGCCGCTGGGTAGTCACGCAGGAGCGCGTAGAAGGAAGCGCGTACGCGAGATGTTACCTGGCGGTCCTCCGACAACTGACTTCCACGAGACGTGACGGACATAATATTAACGGAGGATTACTCCAAAATTAAAAGCATTGTAATTAATGGAGGATTACTCCAAAAGCGCAAAGAGCTCAACGGCCCCAAGGGCTTTGGAGACGCGTTGCATCAATTGTAGACGCAACATATTATATAAATACACACACACACACACACACCTTTGAGAACCTAAGTGACATTAAGTGAATAAACGCGGAAACACGAAAAACCGGCGTCGACAATTGAAAGGAGTTGGTCCTACTACCACTTCTCAGATGCAGCTGCTTACAGCGCTTCCCTTCACCAACAGACAGGCGGACGAAGAGACGTTTTGCCCTCATCTGATTTTTCGATATCAAGGACCTGAAAAAAAAATAGATTTTGACTACACAACGTGTTAGAGGACGATATATATATATATATATATATATATATATATATATATATATATATATATATATATATATATATATTAAAACAATTTTAAGCATATTTTGTCTAATAAGCTACTTGGGTATTCTGAATGCCTGAACAGCAATAAGCACTCAAAAGTTGATTTGGAAAAATGATTTCTAGGCAAAAATTTGCATTGCAGAAGCATAGCAACAGTCCAGAAACATGTAAATTGTTTATTACTTACAAAAGAAATGAACATATTTGTTCAGATAGAAAAATTAACTCAGAAATTAAGAAGCACTTAAGTTTACACAATTCAGATGCTTTTTTTATTTCTCTGTTACATATAACAACAAAATGTATTATTTTTTTGTTACCAGGACACACAATAGAGTTTCTGTGAAAACATCGGTGGTTACATGCTCACTATTACAATACTTTATCTTCTTACGAAATAAGAAGTGCCATTACAATTAACACATACTAAAAATACAATAATGTTAATTATAAATGAGCATATTACATTGCATTTAATGACATTTAAGCGATATTTTTGTACTGAAGAAAAGGTTCTCAATATTTTATGACATGCGCCCTTCCCTTTTCACTAGTTTGAGGACACTTCTCTCCATAAAATTGTACAGACATCCATGTTAAAATTATTAGACTTAAACGTGCTATACGAATCGCTAACTGCAGAAAGGCAAGAAGTCCACATTTCCCAATTTTACAGGTAACACAAAAAGCCACATAAAACTAGTTTTATGCAATTTTTCTACTTACAATTATTTTCTTATCTAATTACAAATATACTTATTTAATCCTATGAATAAAAGTCTTTTATGACCGAAGGTTAGCGAGAGGGGATTTATTTTGGGATTCGGACATGTTACCTTTTTACAGTAAACGGATTTCCAAATCATTTCTGGGGTTAAATTACTTTTCATAAAAAATATAATTTTACAATAAAATTGTGTTATTTTAATCAATATTCTTTATTAAACATTTCAGGAAAACATTTTACATTTTGGGTTGTCTAAATGCTCAGTAATCATCTTCACCTTCATGAGATGTCATTGTTACGGGGCCATAATGTGAATGAATGCCAAACCTGCATCTTGTCCTCAGGGATGTATAGGCTCTCTTTGAAGGCATATCTAAAGGTTTTACTGAATTTGTCAGTCTGAAAGTGTCCAGCTTCAAGCCACGAATGTGCAAGTTGCGCATTGTTTCAGCGCGTTTCTATGCGGCGTTTCAGCTGAGAAGATCATTTCACGGTATTTTGAAAGAGTAGATCGTTTTAGGTGCCTGGGAACATCTTTACTATAGGAATCATTGCTCAGACACGTTTTCTTGTAGAATTTAGAGCTCCATGAACTGTAATCGATGAAATCATTCGCCTTCAACTGAACAATGAAAAACTGTTTTTAGGAATGTTTCATTTTACAAAAAAATCGTTATCCACTGTATAACATCTTTCCTCCTTTCGCAGCTTCCTCCTAATTATCCCAAAATCTCTATCGTACGGCAAGAACGAGTGACCTCTAACTGAAAAACAAACAACATCATTGAATATTACTGCACAAACGGATCTTGTCACGGACTAATTCCCTATCTGCAGTAAACAGAAAATTGAAGGCGTTCCTAAGCCTGTGCTACTGTGCGGCCAGATTTCCTTACTGCACTAAATTATGCATTGACTCGCTTACAACCCTCCATGCCAATCAAAAAAATTCTGAAAAGTTTGATTATTTGCCTTTTTGCAGTTAGCGGTTCATACTTTTACTTTTTTTCTTTTTTGTAATACAACACCAGTGAGAGCTCGTTACGGGGGAAAAAATGCTGATTGAAAACAATTTTGCTCGTACATGTAGTAGTTGCATCGCTAGTTTCTTACAAGTTTTTCTATATTTTGCGTTAATTGTGATAATGCATACCTCAAATCACTTTCGACGTCCAATCTTGCTCGATACTTTTATTTGATAAAAGCAAATATAGAAAACCCAGTTTCACATAGAATTGTTGAAAAATGTACTAGCAGCCTTACAACTACCGTAGCAATAGCTAGATAATCAGGCAAATAGTTTCTCCAAAAGTCTTCAAGATTCATGTTTGCGATTCACGTTTGTTTCATTTAGCTTGTAAGCCATATTTTAGAATCTCTAATTCTAAGTATTTTAACCGTGATATAACGATCGCAGATAAAAGTATTTTCTTACAAAAGGGAAAACAGGGCCCCGGTGCTCCCCTTTCTCTTCATGTTCACTCTTTCAGACGCCCCCTCATTGTCCCCCGCCAGAAGGGGACCCCCTTCTCCCGAGGTTGAGCCACTGTAGTAAAGGAACATTATTGCATAGTTGCACCAAATAAATATTTCCATCAAGATTGAAAACTTTCAACAATTTGAGCATGGTTGATAATTTACATAATGTTTTAAAAAATTACATCTAAATTACGTATGAAGTTTGCAAGATATTCACATTGCATGTCTGAAACTAGTGGTGCTACAACAGCACATACTTTCTGGCATTATTTGTAACTGCTCCGTAATCTTATGTAACTACTACATGTGTAAGCAAAGGTGCTTTCAATCAGCATTTTTTCCCGTAACGAGACCCGATCTCAGGTCCCTCCGAGTTAACACGCCGTGCGCCTTACCTCTACACCAAGCTAGGCTCTCTGACGTACAAACTCGGCCCGACATTAAAAAATCTAATTGTCTCAACCCACTAATTCCAACGCGCAATTTTCGAAAATTTAGAGAGATGAGACCTCCACTTTTCCTTTAAGCCTCCCTTGTATCAGTGAAAAAAATTAAGAAAAAAATTGACCGTTTTTTGAGAAAACGTTCTTATTATAATTTGCTTTAATTTCAACTAGACATTACGCGAAAACCGCGCGTTTTGTTTTTCAAAAATTGTACATTCTCTTTTTTTAAAGAGCTGATTTTTTTGAACAGATTTTGTTTAAGACAAAATCCTAAGTCTTTAATTTTCTAGTTTCGAAATGATAACTTTTTGTAATTTTCAAAACTACAGAGTTAACAGAAAATGAGAACTACCACCATATTTTTTACCGTCCTTTAATACAAACAAGGAGAAAATTAAAAAAAACAACAATTTGAAGCGATTTTGTGAAAAAATTGCTAAAAATTATTTTAAAATTTATTTAATATATTAATATTTGACGAAAAATTACACGAAAACTACTCATATTTTTGAAAAATTTAACAGTAGCTTATTTCACAATCTAGGTTCAAAGTACAGATTTTATTAAGGAAATAGACTCTTTCTTCAATATTGTAGTTGTAGCAAGATGCCCAAAAAATAGAACTTTCACAATATTCGAAAAATTAACGATTTTAACTCGAAAATGTGACCTGCACCGTTCTCTTAAGTGTTCTTTACAATATCCAAGAAAAAAGTTTAATCAGAAAATTTTAAGCTATTTTTGAGGAAATTTTGAAAATGATGAGGCTGCCTCTCAAGTAGCCTCAATACTCAAAATATTCGTTTGAAACACGCAAAGCGTCGAGTTCGTTCAATCGAGGAATATCGATTTTGGAGAAAATCAACTGAACGGTTTCCGCGCTACCGTTGACCACAGACGGACAGACAAACCATTTGCCGTCAATCGAATTTTCGGAATCAAGGTCCGACAAAACAAGAATTCTGACTACTCAACGTGTTTGAGGAAGTAAATAATAAATATAATGGAGTAAATTATAAAATCATTAAGGAATGAAATAAGTATACTACTGCGGCACTCACGGCAATATTTAATTCAATCTTACGTCTAAATCACTTCCCAAATGCATGGAAAACCGCCATCATCCTACCTTTTCGCAAAACCAGGTAAAGATCCTAGATTGAAAGAAAATTACAGACCCATCAGTTTGCTACCCTCCATATCAAAAGTTTTTGAAAGATTGTTGCTCAGCAGAATTAATAAATACCTTTCAGAAACGAACGCAATCCACGATGAACAATTCGGCTTTAGACCTAACCATTCATGCACGCACCAATTACTGAGACTAACGGAAAATATTGCCGAGAGTTTTCATCAAAAGAAGCATACAGTAGCAATTTTCTTAGACATTGCGCAGGCATATGACAGGATCTGGCACGCAGGACTAATGTATAAATTATGTAGTCTGGAAGTCCCTGATTACATCCAAAATATAATCAATAGCTTTCTTTCAAACAGAAATTTCATAGTCAACATTATCAACCCCTCGGAACATATCAGCAGGCTTACCTCAGGGCTCAGTACTCTCTCCAACTTTATTTAACATTTACACCTCAGATATCCCACGTATGCCAGACACCAAATTAGCTCTCTTCGCTGATGACACAGTTTTATTCATTGCTCACGAAGACATTCTCATAGCCCCAGATCGGATACAAAATAATCTTGAAGAACTAATATCGTGGACAGATCAGTGGAGAATAAAAATCAATGCAGAAAAATGCTAAGCCAAAATATTCACACTCCGTAGGCCAAAAACTCCCCCAACTTAACAATCAACTGCAGCCAAATTCAATGGAATAATGGTCCAATTAAATATCTTGGTGTGCTTTTCGATAAAAGATTAACATGGAAACCCCACATCCATGCATTGGCCCAAGGGAAAATATCAAAATTATACCCACTAATTAACAGAAAATTCTCATTAAAAATTGAATGTCAGCTTACGATATTTAAATCAATCATTTTACCCACCTTAACATATGCTTGTCCTGTTTGGGGAAGCGCAGCACCCTCATCAATAGAGAAACTTCAGACGGTTCAAAACAAATGTCTTAGGAAAATTATACAAGCACCGTGGTTTATACCCAATTCTCAGATCCATAGGGAATGGATCCATCCATAGGGTATGGATTTAATCAAAAATCACATCGCTTCAGTTTCAAAAAATTTCTATACTACACTTAACATTTCTCACTTAACAAATAAATTCAACCATGGACGAAATGCTATCCAACCTTGTCGAATCTAATCCAAATTCCCAAAAGACAAGTTTCGCCTCCCATACATATATAATAAAAAGTCAAATAGCCTAATATTAAACCATGTAAATTTTAAATAAACTCCTAACCAAGTCAATCCAAGATCAAACACCTAACAAACGGAGTAGCGATGTAAACCTCAAAAAAGTCAAGGAGTCTACATTCCTAATCATGATAATATTCATGTATTCAAGCCCTTGAAAGGCCTCACGGCCGAACAAGAAGTAAATAAATGAAAAAAAAAGAAAGTAATTTATTGTACTCTATATTATGGAACATGATTTATCCACTTTTTCGTTACCAGGGCCCGACAATAAGAGTGTTTCTGTCGAAAATTCGCCGTTTCTAGCGCACGACTACAATACTTTCTCTTTTTACAAAGCAAGTGCGAGAAAGTACGAAGTGTACTATAATCTACATTTAAGTGAAAATGATAGACACCAATATCAAAGATACGATGTACGTTTTCATAGAGAATCAAAAATACAAACGCTTAGAAAGTGTACATAAAGTTTCTAATTTCAGATGATCCATTGTTATATATAAGCTAACGCAAAATTATGTCTATCACTTGTGTAATATGAAGCAGATCCCACTTTTGATTGCGAGTGTAGATCTGCAATTAGGCTGTCTGCGTTCGTCCAGAGTAGTTTGAAACACTCGAGGGGTGGAGGAGCTTCACGGGTTTTCGCAATGGCAGCACCTCAGCTACTGCGTTTTTATTCAAACCCAAACTTGACAAGATATCACCGGGAGAAGACAAGCAATGTAGCCATTGCCACATATTGTTTGTGTAGTAACAGGTCACGGATTTCGCACAGTTCTGCCATAGTGACTGCTGTTATGTACTGGATTTCTCTTATTTAATGAAACATCTTTGCAATGAGATTGCAGATGTCTGCTAAATGGACACCTACCACCAGTGGCGAAAGATCTGGATGGTGCAATTGCCTAGGTCCCCCATGTGCAAGGGACCCCAAGTCCAATATTTTTGTAACACTCAAAGACCCCTCAAAAAGGTAATTTTTGCGATTTGTTAGTATTACTTCGATATTTTTTTTAAGAATTTATTTTTTATTTTTTTAATGCCCTCTCCAATTTACGTCTTTTGATGCAATTTCAAAATATAGAGGAAATAATGTTCCAACGAACTATTATTTTAACTGTCACCAACTTACAGCACCTCATTTTTTAAAGGTAAGTTTAACTCTATTAATTTAAGAGACTACCGTTCCCATTAAATGTTTCATTTGGAATCTCAATAAATAAATCACAAGGGCTAGTAGAAACTTTAAAGCTAGTAGAAGAACTTTAAAGAACTTTAAAGAACTTAAAAGAACTTTAAAGCTAGTAGAAATTAATATAGACAGGTAGTGCTTCGAACAAGAACAACTATGTACAGGCTGCTCGAGAGTCTCCACTAGTAATAATTGATTATTTTACAGAATGAAAAGCTGTTAATATACTTCTTTGTAAAACCGTATCAAGAAACGTGGATTAATTTTAGTTTTATTCCTTTATATTTATTTGTGTTAATATTAGTGATTAGTGAAACCACTAAAAATAAAAAGTATTGCGAATGTTAATATTAATTTAAAGTTAATACAAAATTCAGTCCTCAAATAAATAGTAGGAAGTTGGATTTCTAATTTTCTTATTAACACATGCGCTGGTGTTTGTCTCTAACTTTTGAATCCATTGCCGTTTTGTAAATGAAAGCAAGAATGTTTAAATGAAGGACTTGATACCAGATAATTCTATGCCAGATTTTGGCCAAAAATTGCAGCGAAACATCTATGCGGCCTGCAGCCTTAAAATTTATGACTGTAAATTTCGTTACATTTTCAGACAGCTGAATAATACAGTAATTTCTGATATAGACTCTTTATAGTTTATGTTATAATCACATTTTTGCTTCATAACTCTTAGCATATGAATATTTGTTCCCGAGCCCTTCAAATGTATCTCCCCCTGCATTCACGCTCAAATGCAGCAAAACACATGCGTACCCATTCTAAAGTACAGTTAGTACAATGAATAAGAATTAATTCTGCAAGTCTGAACTGGCGGCAAGTGTGGTTGTTGAATACGTTCAAGTTCAAATCCAAGTTCTGAACAGCATTTTTGCAGGTTGAAAACACTCGCAGAGGCATAGGTTAGGTCATTGAGAGTAACCCCAAGTGAAGTAATCAATCGCTGGCCAATACATCTAGTTGAGTTCGTATGTGCCAAATTTTCGCACAGGTTCAGATAGAAAACAATAAACATCTTGTTTGATAAAACGTAACCAGAATAACATTTGTATCAATTTATTGATGCTCTAAATATTTCATTTTATAAAATTTGTTAAAATGTATTAATTAACGACTGGTGATTGAATAAAATAATGATAATAATTTAAGAAAAAAAATATAGATGAAAAAAATAATAAAGAGGAAAATTGAAGCCGGCGGCGCAAGCTGAATTCGTTTATTACGCTCCGTGAAGTCCCGAGAGTTAAGCGAATTCGAAACTCGCGGGTTTCTGGTTCTGTGACCGGCTAGGAACCCCGGTATCTAACGGCGTCGAGCCCCTGGCCGGAGGGATAAAAGTCACTGACTGCGATGTGACGAGACTCGACAAATACAGTAATTACCCAATAACAGTAATGATAGTAATAGTAACGGAGGATTACTCCAACAAAAGCGCTCACCCCCCCCCCAACAAGGGTTAAGAGACGCGTTGCGTCCACAACGACGCAACAAATTTTAAAAAAAAAGAAACAATAAATATAATTTTTAAGTGCCATGTGTGAGTTTTGAATAGCACGGAGGTATGTTCACGGATAATATCTTACTAATGGATTATAAAATTATACAAATAATATAGAAGCAGAAAAGTGGTCGATTGTGAGAATTAAAAAAAACTAAAAATGTTAATATAAAATCGACTTTCTTTCAATACAAATTTATTATGTACCCTCTCCCTCAGAAAAAATGTCGTTCAAAATTCTATCTTCCACACCGCGCCGACAAACTTGGACACCCCTCGGCCTGGGGGAGGGCAGGGGGAGGGACGCGTTGACCAATCACTAGCAGGTAGAACCACAGTTGTCTGTGATTGGTGCAACATCCCAAGGGGACGAAAGAACGCTGTCTCAGGGGGAGGGGGCTAGTTCGTTTACGTACGAGACGGAAATATCGTCATATTTCCCTGCCGAAAGAGATAGTTTGCCTGCGCGTACGCCACGACGAAAAAAATATTTCTAAGCGGGGTTTTCCGTTCAGAATGATTGTCTATAGACCAGTAAATAATTACCATTTTAGCAACAATTATTCTAACTTTTAGTAATCGATTTGTAACTCCTGACAAACTGCTATTTTGAGATGTTCATTTCAGGCACAATTTGCGGAGCCTTCCCGGCCGTTCTAACTCATATTTGGAATTTGTTTATAAAATTATAAATTGTTGCAAAATTGTTAATTCGCTGTTTTTGGTTCTGGGACATCGAGAGACTCTCCCCCCTTTAGATTTGCAAAATTTGGAAATTGTTTATAAATTTGCAATTGTTGCAATTTTTATTGTCTAATCTGAATGGCGTTCAAATGTGATGCAAAATTCCGGAATCCGTTCGGTGGTATTATATCTCGTTCTCGAGATATATGTAATTGTTTATAAGAAATTAAAATCTTAGTTGACCCCGTTTGTTTGCGCTTAATTCATTCGCGCTAGCAGAATAGCGTGGGATGGGCATACTGAAAAAACAGTTCTCCAATGCCGCGCTTTTGCCTGCCACATACGCTTAAAATGCACTTGCTTGTAAACAAATTCTGTGGCCAATTTAATTATGCTAAATTCGTATTTTTACGGCGAGTATGAGCATAACTTTTATTTGGTTTTTATATTCTCTTTTAAGTCCTACAATTTGCAAGTCGATATATTTATCAAATAGGAAAGAAATTGATTATAAAAAAAATATTTTTCAAGGTGCATTACGCCCAAACAATTGTTTCTGTTTTTCTATCAAAAGGATGTTGAGCAACCGAATAACTGTTTTATTAATTTTTTTAAAGTCCCCTGTTAACACCGAGAGTCAGAAACTATTTGTTCCTCTTGTTTAACCATTACCATTGAAAAATAGGGAAACATATTGGTTAGCTGTTTGCTATAAACTGCACTGGATTGGATGAATGTAGTGTTAAGGTTTTCAAATACAGAAATATTCAATTTTGTGTTTTGAAAGATCACATGAGTAGAATCACACATCACAATATTTACACAAGTATAGAAATTTCTAAATAAACGTATATAAACTTTAAGTTAATATTTTCAATTCAATTTATCATTCCTTTCTAAAACTGTTAATTTGATGATTTCATTGTATAATATTCAAATCAGAGCTTTATTGCTAAATCTACGCATTGTTAATACATATTTTTAAACAACATTAATATATTTAATATACATTTGAAACGTTTTTAGATTGGCGAACTTTTCAATGAAATTTCATGAATTCTTAAATGCTTGAAAATAAATACTTGTAAAATTAAATAATTGTAGCGTGTAAAAATATAACAAACTCACGTATTTGGTAAAACGAGTTGATATTACTAAAAGAAAAAAAACAGATGTTATAACAATTCAACGAGATTTAGCGTTTGTTTACAGTTTAGTAAATATCAATGCTCTAGCATTTCCCAGTGAAAATACATAGAATGAACTTGGTGGTCAAGTTATATGACCTTCCCAAAACAGACTACATTTCAGTATCGTCAGAGTTCGAAGGTGGTTTGTTGGCCGCCATTCTACGAATCTATCAAAACCTTGAATTTTGCACGACCATCTGTACAGGGAGAACGTATCGGTTTATTAAACGGAAACGGGCCATTCGAGGTATCTAATGTGCACTCTTTGAAAATGTTTAACCATTATAAACTATCCCTAAGAAAAATATCAAATAAACAATGTTAAAGGGCACCAGCCTTTACTATTTGAATGTTTTCAACATCCCCAAAACCAACAGAAAACCCATGCTTTTACAGGTTATTATAAAACCAATTTAATAAATATAAGCATTGATTCACGTTATTATTTTTAAAACACTCAAATATCTACGATGTTATTTGATTCATGTCTTCATCGAAGATCTGAGATTAAAAAACTGATAAGCAGAGGAAATTAAAGTAATTTTGAGTAATTGATGAAGTTGAATGATCAAATGAAAAACAATGTTTCTTGATTCATATAATGCTATCGTGTTTAACAGACATGTAATTACATGTGATACCTATACTTAAACATCCAAACTAATGAAAATTTTCAAAATTAAAATCATCAATAAAACGATGATTCATCAGCAAGGATTATATTATTAAATACTTTTTTGAGATTCATGTGCTCCTGTGTGAATAACGTAGTAAACGTGATTCGTATGATCCAGTTTCTCAGGATAATACAAAACCTGCTAGACACATACACTAAACATAATAGTTGTCAAATAGTTATTTACGACATGAGTATCATAAGATATCTTATTACAATACGAAATTGGAGAATTATCAAACAAGACTCTAGCCGAAATTGTTAACCGATTGAATATTGTAATATAATGTTACCATTTGAATATCATAAAAAGTAAGACGCAATTTGTCAAAATTCTTGTGAACTATAATTTTTCTTTAAATTTTACTCCTTATCCTGCGAAAGATGTGTGACAGTACTTATGTTAACAGTTCTACTGCCATGGGTTTAATTAATTAGTTTTCAGTACGCAAATTATTGTTTTTGGTTTTAAAGAAGCATGGATATACAGAGAATCGGGGAAGGAAACGTCGAAAGTTTCAAAAAAGCTGTTTAAACAATTTTAATCATACTTTGTCTAATGAACTACATAGATATTTTGAATGGCTGAGCTGCAATAAACACGCAAATGTTGGTTTGAAAATATGATTTCTACGCAAAACTTTGCATTCTAGAATCATGTAAACAGACCAGAAACATGTAACATGTTTATTATTAACAATATAAATTAATACATTAGTTCAAAAAAAATTAACCGAGAAATAAAAAAGCAGTCGAACTGTGAAAATTGGGTGCTTTTTTATTTCTAGGTTAAATTTTCTTTCTGATCAAATGTATTCATTTATTTTGTTAATCATAAACAATTTAGATATTAATGAAGTGTTTATATGCTTCTACAACACAAATAGTTGCCTAGAAAACATATATCCAAACCAACTTTTGAATGTTTATTGCGGCTTAGCCATTAGGAATATCCGTGTAGTTTATTAGACAAAATAAGCTTAAAATTGTTTAACAGCTATTTTTCGAAGATTCGACATTTCTTCCCCAAATATCCTGTAAAAAAACGCTTGATTTCTGTTGGTACGCGACGGAACGGCGTTCCGGTTCTTTAGAAATAATTATGAAATTATATTATATATAAATAGCTATTGCTATTATATTAATAATTAATTTGAGGCGCGTTTCGGGGGCTAAGATTTTAAAAATAAAGAATATATGTATCATAATAACTCTTATGACGACACTGTTCTCAGTTACGTCAAGTTTTAATTTAGAGAATCAAAGTCTAAGTTTACTCACCTAAATAAAGTTTATCTTACTATACATACTATTTAGAAAGTGTTTTATGTTCAAAACAAGTGTTGCCTTAACAGCATATATTTTCACGTATTATTCGTAATTGCTATGCAATATTCAATACGGACTATGTAAACCTGCAAAAAAAAAAAAAAAAAAAAAAAAAACCTACTGCAGCAGAAAATATTTTCTACTCGTCGGGTTTCGAACTCGGGTCTTTAAAGTTAACTCACCTCACACGGTTCCCCCTCACCACCAGGTACACGATAAGACTACCTCCTTTCCGATGCGAAAAGAAAGTGAAGCATTTGCAGTTTTAAAAAAACCGGGTGTTCAATTTATCTTAATACAAGATCTATTTTTAAAAAGAGATTTCATTAAACAAAAATCTCTAGCGTTCATATTGTTTTTCGACAATGTTATAAAGATCAGTCGGGGCTAATATTATACAGTAGAAAATTGGGGTTAATGTATTACACTTTAAGAGTTGTTATTTATTTATGTCCAAAATTAACAAGAAAATGACAAATGATAATAAATATATTCTATTATAATGAGCATATAGCAAACACTCAGAATGTAACAATATTTGGGAGGAAAAAAATCAAAACTAAAATGCCTAATTTTTCCAGTCAAAAACTTTACCACCGTGATATAAATCTTTTGATGTTACTTCGTTATTTTTTATGACACGATATTTTTGAAAATAGGTTAACATTAAGAAAGAATTAATATTCTTTTCTGCGTTAAAATAATGCAATAATATTAATCGTGTCATGATATATACAGCCTCAAATTTGTGGGGCTAATATAATACAACTTAAGAGGCTAATGTAATACGGGTGTCAGGGCTATTTCGATACACTAAAAATTAACACGCAGACAACTGGAAGGGATTTTTTTATGTTTAATATTACATCAAAGGCACTAAAATTCCGATTTGATGTTGATAAACTATCCAAGTGTTATTCTGAGAAAGAAAGAGCAGGCGACAATTCCTATAGATTTCCTCGTTCTCCTCCCTACCCAGTACATAGTGATTCACTTATGATTATCAATTGGCGGAAGCTTCTGCTGTTTCAGTGCAGTTACTGATTTTTCACTGGAATCACAAGGAACCAGGCCTACAATAGGAGCTAACACCATCCCTTCAACTCCAGATATCAACTGTTCTCATCCAGTATTTTTGAGATAATACTGTTGGAAAAAAATTTAAAAAAACAGTAGCCCTCCAAAGAATAAGGAAGCGGTTAGACCCAATAGCAGCAATCATTACTAGTGAAGAGTGGATCATTACTAGGAAAGAGTGGAGTGTTTAATTTACATTAATTTAATATCTATTTTTAAAAAGAGATTTCATGAAACAAAAATCTCTAGCGTTAATATTGGTTTTCGACAATGTTAATAGGTATTTGTTTGCAATTTTCGAAAATTCAGATCGTTCGCCCAAAATTGAACGTACGCCACCTTTAAACATCTTGTGCTTCGAGGAATAGATTTACAGAAAAATTGGAGCTCTTTTTGAGAAAATTATGTAAATATGATGGGGTTTGGTGTAAAGTACCTTCAAAATTAAAAGATTCGTTTCAAATTCGGAGATTCGTAATATTAGCCAGATCGTTCAAGGAATATCCATTTTGGTGAAAATCGTGTTTACTTTAGGCTCTAGAATTACTCACACGAAAACGGATTCACAAAGAGGTTTTTTGGAAAATCACTTTTTCGGGTTCAAAAAGCAAGCGTTTTGACAGCCTTGTGTATAGAAAATAAAAGAACAATACAAACAATCCACTTTTTTCGAACTAGCTACTTACAAAACGTGTTTTCTGTGAAAATTTCGACACTTCCTCCTACAGCATTACGTAACTCTCTTTACACGTGGAGGTAAAAATATTCCAGCGTTACTGGGATTTGAACACGGATCCCTGTAGTCTGTAGGTCTGGCTCGACCGCACTGTGCTGTCACAGATATTTCTCAATATGCTGTCCAAGCACACTTATTACGAAAAGAATAGTTACGTGATATTGCACTTACATTTTTTATTAGAGGAATGTTCTACATGTGACAAAGGTATCAAATTCGCAATAAAAATTCAAACGATTACAACCCACGCAACTACATAGCTCAGTTTACTAAGAAATATTTTCAACCAGAAGCCGTGGTGTTTAGAACCGTCTGTGGAAGTCGTTTCCGGTCTTATCTTTCGGCGACTATGGCCAAGGTTGAATTACGTCACAGATGAAAATTGCGATAACTCTAGAGCTCAACACGGGCGCACATACAGACGTTCTGAAGCCAGAATCGCAATAGGGGTATATTTATACGTGATTTTTTAAAACATTAACACACTAAAATAAGTAGTGGCGCCTCAAAAACACATGCTTTATGTGATATTTATAATGGATACGAATGATTATAACTATACAAATAACCGCAAAATTGTTTCTACCCGCAAAAATTATTTGCCGGGGATGAGATTCGATCTTACGTGCCTAAGCTTCTCCAACAGTGCGCTTACCTGCTATACCACAGAAGCTCTTATAACTTTTGTTACTCACAAAGATGATTTTAAACTGTCATGTATCACAGATTTAACTAAAAAAGAACGTGCGGCGTTTAGATGCTTGTGTTAACTACAGACGGACAGATAGACGCCAACATGTGATCTACACCATTCTCTTAAACGTTCTTGAGATTATGGAAAAAAAATAATCAAAACCGATGAACTCGCTTTTGAGAAAATTTTGAAAATATCTCTGGGGCTTTATGTAAAGTACCTCCCAAAATTAAAATATCGGTTTCGAATTAATGGGACCGTGATATCAACAAGATCGATTGGGTATTATCAATTTTGGAAAAATCGGTTGAACTATTTAACCCCTAGCGTTGTTCGCAGACGGAAGACTGATAGACAAACGTTTTGCCGTCATTCAATTTTTCGGTAACAACGATCCACAAAACATGAATTCTGGCTACACAACGCGTTAAAGGATTTCCCCCTAAATTTATCAAATAAATTTATTCACTTTTTTCATTACCAGAATGAGTCGGTTTTTCTGCCGAAAATTCGCCGTATTCTGGTGCACGATTAGAACACCTTTTCTTCTTACGACAGTAAGTGCGAGAAAGTAAAAATCAATAAAAACATTAAATCCTTTTTTCTACCCCCATTTCCGTCTTCCTAAAGGCCTAATTAAATAGCCTGTCCAACATAAAATGTATTAACCCCTATGTTATTTTTCCTAGTTTTCCAATCCCCGTCTCAGTACGGGGGAGTGGGGGCAAAACTAGGAGAAGAAAAATCCCACACTACTAACACCTGGCTGTAGAGTCCCAACTGGGACAGGCAGCTGAAGAGAGCATCAACCTCAGAAGCGTCGGCAATGAGCGCAACAATGGATGCTGTAGGCAGCAACAATGGACGCTGCCAACAATGGACACATATTTGCTTATCAATTCCTGTTAAAATTGTTTTGTTTTTCAGTTAGCATTGCTGTGATTAAATGTTCTTATAAGTCTGGTTTATGGACCACTAATTCGTGTTTCGAATACATAAAATTATTTTTGCCCGATCTCAAGATATTCTAAAATCATTCTTAAATATTATATTTTCTTTTAAATGATGACCTACAAGTACAACCAAACAAATCATAATTAGTCTCTTCGTAAATAATTAAGAAATTAAACAGTTATAGATGCCCCGGAAAGCAGTAAGCCCGCTAAAACATTTCATTTTCGCTGCGAACTCTATTTCAAAATCTATTTTAATTTGCTACTTTAGTTATTGAAAAAGGTAAAATAATTTGGAAAGTAAATGAATGAATATTATTATAAATACGTATTACCTAATGCATATCTGCGTATATATATATATATATATATATATATATATATATATATACACACACCCACACTTCTCGACTTTAAAATTGATTACAACATTTTCTTGGACGTACAGATATTCTAACATTAACGTTAAGTAAATAAAGGCCGGTATTACACTGTAAAAGATCTTTGTCAAAGATATTTTATAAAAGAAATATGACAGTGTAATAGCCAATATTTTATAAAAGATTTCTTTTATACAATTTCTTGGATAAAATGTAGTCTCCGGCTTCCAAGTTTTATCATATTTGGTAACATGGCGTCCGATATAGGGGTCTTGTTCAACCAAAGTCATAATTGCTGAGTGCGAGTAATTTGAATGTTTATATAATACTGTCCATCCGAACTACAAAAGTAAAACCAAACGAATTAACGTTTGTAGGACACATTTTCCCGGGAATTGGAAAATGTGGTGTTTGGAAAATGCCCAGTTCAGGAAGATTATTTTTTAAACTTCCCTATCAGAGGACTGAATTTCGAAAGAAGGAAGAACGACAAAGAAAATTGAATGTTTCCTCATCCATCCTCAAATAATTCTTCATTTCGAAGGTCTTCAATCAATGCTTCACAATGTGCGACCCATAACCTCACCATGGCGTTGTTCTCACCCTCAAACGTTTTCTTATTTACCTTTTGTTACATTAGCATTAAACATAGATTAGTTATAATAAAACAAAGTAGCAAAACACAACTATTTGTGCGCAATTGATTGTAAATCGCGAGCAAACCTACATTATATTTGGACGAAATGTAATACGCTCATCAAATTTGTCAAAGTTTTCTCATCAAAGTTCAAAGACTGCCACAAAGTTCTTTATCAAAGATACGTCATTTACTTTTATAGTGTAATACCGGCCAAAGCCGCCGTATGTTATATCTTTCCCATTCATGTCGCTAACAATGAACTTCTCGGAAACACATCTCAAATATCCATAGTTGAATATTATAACAACAAAATATCAAATTTTTGTAATAAATGTTCCTTCAAAATTCCGGTATTTTCTGTTTTTCTTTCAAGTTATATTTAAATACTATTATTATGAGAAAAAACCTCATTGAGATAATTTCAATTAAATCAATGCAAATCGAAGAGCAAACGCTCGTGCGATTTGAAGAATAAACGCTAGTTTCTTTCTGTACTCAGAATTCGTCTTGTATATGAGTTTAGGGCACGGGGATACCAAAATTTAAGAAAACGTTCACAGAATACATTTCTCCCTTCAGTACATTACACATTATTTTAACTGTTTTTGACATTAAATGAAAAATACAGCGTCGTAATAGCGCCTTGTCCGTTCCGACAATCATCAGAATTCAAAAGAAATTCAGAATGACAGCTCGTCAAACGAAGCGGGGGAAATTCAAATTTGCTATTTCAAAAATTGTAAAATTATCTAAAGTACTTATATTTTAAAAAATTGTACGTGATCTTTTTTAAAGGACTGATTATTTGAAAGGAATATTTGAAGATCTGTTTTTGATGAACACATTTTATTAAGGAAACAAACTATCTTCAATACTTAAGTTGTAGGAAAACGCCGAAAAAATTGTTTTGTTGCATTTTTGGAAAAATTCAGTATATGAACGAAAATCATCTCCGCCATCGTCTTTTTAAAGGACTGATTATTTGAAAGGAATATTTGAAGATCTGTTTTTGATGAACACATTTCATTAAGGAAACAAACTATCTTCAATACTTACGTTGTAGGAAAACGCCGAAAAAAATTGTTTTGTTGCATTTTTGGAAAAATTCAGTATATGAACGAAAATCATCTCCGCCATCGTCTTATAGCGTCCATTACGCTATCCGGCAATAAAATTTAACCAGAAAAGTTCATGCCATTTTTTTAATTTTTGAAAATGTTTCAGGGGCTTCTTGTAGAGTACCATCCAAAAATAAAATATTGATTTGAAATTCAGGAGGGCTCGACATCAGCCAGATCGCTTGCGGAATATCAACTTTGGAGAAAATTGCCTGAACAGTTTAGCCGCTAGCATTGTTCACAGAAGAAAATACGTTTTACCCTTAATCGTTTTTTTTTTTTTTTTGTATTTACTACCCACCAAACCTGGCTTCTGGCTACACCACATGCTAAAGGGATTTTATTCTATATTTATCAACTGAATTTATCCACTTTTTTTGACACCAGGGCCCGGAAATTACAGTTTTTTGTGTCGAAAATTAGCCGATTTCCTCCGTAGAATTACGTAACTTTATATTTTCTCGTATACGAACATACATACGGAGTAATATACGTAGTATAGAGAAAGTTATGTAATGCTCCGCGAAAAAAACGGCGAATTTTCGGCAGAAAAAATGTATTGCCGGGCCCTGAAAACAAAGGAGTGGATAAATCCAGTTACTAAATTAAGAGAAAAAATCTCTAACACGTGATGTAACCATAATTCCTGTTTTGTGGGTCTTTGATGCCAAAACACCAATTGAAAGCAAAACGTCGGTCTGTCTGCGTCTGTCCGTCTCTCCGTCCATCTGTGAACACTACTAGCGCCTAAACAGATCGTACGATCTTTTCCAAATTGAAGAATCCCTTGTCGATGTGATTCTAGTTGAAATTTTGAGATTTTAAAAATCATTCTTTAAAATTTGAGAGTACATTACACGAAGCCGTCGGTCATTTTCAAAAGTTTCTCAAAAACGACCCCAAATTTTTTCTTTAAATTTCTTCTAAGAATAGAGTTAAATACACTTATAAAGGCGACATACGTCCTATGTCCACCGTAAATTCTGAATTTTCGAAAATTGGAAAAGTTTGACATTTTTCGGTGTTTTCCTAACTCCTCTAAAATTGAACAGAGATTTTTCTTTCAAATAAAATTTGTTGTCCATAAATAATTCTTTCAACAAGGTCATATAATTTTTTTTGAAAATTACAGACAGACAGACGAACAGACACAAGAACAGACACATCAACAGACACGAACAAAAGGCTTTTCGTCGTCGTTCGATTTTTCTCTATCAACGACCCACAAAACATTAGTTTCTGGCAACACGAGTTAAAGGATTTTTTCTACATTTCACAACATTAGTTAACCCTTTTTACGTTACCAGGACCCGGCATTAACAGTTTCCCCATAGATTCTAACAATAATATTCGAATGTTGTTGAAATAATGCCTTTATTATGATTTTTCTATAGATTTGTTAAGAATACCAAGTAAAGAACAGAAGATTCCTTTCTTATTGTATTTCATTTCATATTGTTAATAAATCTCTTTTAATATTTACTGATTATTTCACCTTTGGAATTGATTAAAAATTTTCGTTGAATAGAAACAATGAAAAACAATTTTTTCTTCCTTTCTGATAATTATGTAGTAAGAAGAAAAAGTATTGTAATCATGCGCCGGGAGACGGCGATTTTTCAACAAAAACCTCTAAATTCCGATCACTGGTCACGACAAAAGTAGATAAATTTTATTCTTGTATATAGTGAATTACTTCAATACGTTTGTAGACAGAATCCATGTTTTGTGGGTCCTTGTTACTAAAAAAATCTATTAACGACAAAACGTCTGTTTGTCCGTCTGTAGTCAACACATGCATCTAAACGCCGCACGTTCTTTTTTAGTCAAATCTGTGATACATGACAGTTTAAAATCATCTTTGTAAGTAACAAAAGTTATAAGAGCTTCTGTGGTATAGCAGGTAAGCGCACTGTTGGAGAAGCTTAGGCACGTAAGATCGAATCTCATCCCCGGCAAATAATTTTTGCGGGTAGAAACAATTTTGCGGTTATTTGTATAGTTATAATCATTCGTATCCATTATAAATATAACATAAAGCATGTGTTTTTGAGGCGCCACTACTTATTTTAGTGTGTTAATGTTTTAAAAAATCACGTATAAATATACCCCTATTGCGATTCTGGCTTCAGAACGTCTGTATGTGCGCCCGTGTTGAGCTCTAGAGTTATCGCAATTTTCATCTGTGACGTAATTCAACCTTGGCCATAGTCGCCGAAAGATAAGACCGGGAACGACTTCCACAGACGGTTCTAAACACCACGGCTTCTGGTTGAAAATATTTCTTAGTAAACTGAGCTATGTAGTTGCGTGGGTTGTAATCGTTTGAATTTTTATTGCGAATTTGATACCTTTGTCACATGTAGAACATTCCTCTAATAAAAAATGTAAGTGCAATATCACGTAACTATTCTTTTCGTAATAAGTGTGCTTGGACAGCATATTGAGAAATATCTGTGACAGCACAGTGCGGTCGAGCCAGACCTACAGACTACAGGGATCCGTGTTCAAATCCCAGTAACGCTGGAATATTTTTACCTCCACGTGTAAAGAGAGTTACGTAATGCTGTAGGAGGAAGTGTCGAAATTTTCACAGAAAACACGTTTTGTAAGTAGCTAGTTCGAAAAAAGTGGATTGTTGGTATTGTTCTTTTATTTTCTATACACAAGGCTGTCAAAACGCTTGCTTTTTGAACCCGAAAAAGTGATTTTCCAAAAAACCTCTTTGTGAATCCGTTTTCGTGTGAGTAATTCTAGAGCCTAAATTAAACACGATTTTCACCAAAATGGAATCTTTTAATTTTGAAGGTACTTTACACCAAACCCCATCGTATTTACATAATTTTCTCAAAAAGAGCTCCAATTTTTCTGTAAATCTATTCCTCGAAGCACAAGATGTTTAAAGGTGGCGTACGTTCAATTTTGGGCGAACGATCTGAATTTTCGAAAATTGCAAACAAATACCTATTAACATTGTCGAAAACCAATATTAACGCTAGAGATTTTTGTTTCATGAAATCTCTTTTTAAAAATAGATATTAAATTAATGTAAATTAAACACTCCACTCTTTCCTAGTAATGATCCACTCTTCACTAGTAATGATTGCTGCTATTGGGTCTAAACGCTTCCTTATTCTTTGGAGGGCTACTGTTTTTTAAATTTTTTTTCCAACAGTATTATCTCAAAAATACTGGATAAGAACAGTTGATATCTGGAGTTGAAGGGATGATGTTAGCTCCTATTGTAGGCCTGGTTCCTTGTGATTTCAGTGAAAAATCAGTAACTGCACTGAAACAGCAGAAGCTTCCGCCAATTGATAATCATAAGTGAATCACTATGTACTGGGTAGGGAGGAGAACGAGGAAATCTATATGAATTGTCGCCTGCTCTTTCTTTCTCAGATAAACACTTGGATAGTTTATCAACATCAAATCGGAATTTTAGTGCCTTTGATGTAATATTAAACATAAAAAAATCCCTTCCAGTTGTCTGCGTGTTAATTTTTAGTGTATCGAAATAGCCCTGACACCCGTATTACATTAGCCTCTTAAGTGGTATTATATTAGCCCCACAAATTTGAGGCTGTATATATCATGACACGATTAATATTATTGCATTATTTTAACGCAGAAAAGAATATTAATTCTTTCTTAATGATAACCTATTTTCAAAAATATCGTGTCATAAAAAATAACGAAGTAACATCAAAAGATTTATATCACGGTGGTAAAGTTTTTGACTGGAAAAATTAGGCATTTTAGTTTTGATTTTTTTCCTCCCAAATATTGTTACATTCTGAGTGTTTGCTATATGCTCATTATAATAGAATATATTTATTATCATTTGTCATTTTCTTGTTAATTTTGGACATAAATAAATAACAACTCTTAAAGTGTAATACATTAACACCAATTTTCTTTTGTATAATATTAGCCCCGACTGATCTTTATAACATTGTCGAAAAACAATATGAACGCTAGAGATTTTTGTTTAATGAAATCTCTTTTTAAAAATAGATCTTGTATTAAGATAAATTGAACACCCTGTTTTTTTTTAAACTGCAAATGCTTCACTTTCTTTTCGCATCGGAAAGGAGGTAGTCTTATCGTGTACCTGGTGGTGAGGGGGAACCGTGTGAGGTGAGTTAACTTTAAAGACCCGAGTTCGAAACCCGACGAGTAGAAAATATTTTCTGCTGCAGTAGGTCTTTTTTTTTTTTTCTTTTTTGCAGGTTCACATAGTCCGTATTGAATATTGCATAGCAATTACGAATAATACGTGAAAATATATGCTGTTAAGGCAACACTTGTTTTGAACATAAAACACTTTCTAAATAGTATGTATAGTAAGATAAACTTTATTTAGGTGAGTAAACTTAGACTTTGATTCTCTGAATTAAAACTTGATGTAACTGAGAACAGTGTCGTCACAAGAGTTATTATGATACATATATTCTTTATTTTTAAAATCTTAGGCCCCGAAACGCGCCTCAAATTAATTATTAATATAATAGCAATAGCTATTTATATATAATATAATTTCATAATTATTTCCAAAGAACCGGAACGCCGTTCCGTCGCGTACCAACAGAAATCAAGCGTTTTTTTACAGGATATTCGGGGAAGAAATGTCCAATCTTCGAAAAATAGCTGTTAAGACAATTTTAAGCTTATTTTGTCTAATAAACTACACGGATATTCCTAATGGCTAAGCCGCAATAAACATTAAAAAGTTGGTTTGGATATATGTTTTCTAGGCAACTATTTGCGTTGTAGAAGCATATAAACACTTCATTAATATCTAAATTGTTTATGATTCACAAAATAAATGAATACATTTGATCAGAAAGAAAAATTAACCTAGAAATAAAAAAGCACCCAATTTTCACAGTTCGACTGCTTTTTTATTTCTCGGTTAATTTTTTTTTGAACTAATATATTAATTTATATTGTTAATAATAAACATGTTACATGTTTTTGCTCTGTTTACATGATTCTAGAATGCAAAGTTTTGCGTAGAAATCATATTTTCAAACCAACATTTGCGTGTTTATTGCAGCTCAGTTATTCAAAATATCTACGTAGTTTATTAGACAAAGTATGATTAAATTTGTTTAAACAGCTTTTTTCAAACTTTCGACGTTTCCTTCCCCGATACTCTGTATATCCATGCTTCTTTAAATCCAAAAACAATATTTTGCGTACTGCAAACAAATTAATTAAACTCATGGCAGTATAACTGTTAACATAAGTACTGTCACACATCTTTCGCAGGATAAGGAGTAAAATTTAAAGAAAAATTATAGTTCACATGAATTTTGACAAATTGGGTCTTACTTTCTATGATATTCAAATGGTAACATTATATTACAATATTCAATTGGTTAACAATTTTGGCTAAAGAGTCTTGTTTGATAATTCTCCAATTTCGTATTGTAATAAGATATCTCATGATACTCATGTCGTAAATAACTATTTGACAACTATTATGTTTAGGGTATGTGTCTAGCAGGTTTTGTATTATCCTGAGAAACTGGATCATACGAATCACGTTTATTACGGTATTCACACAGGAGCACATGAATCTCAAAAAAGTATTTAATAATATAATCCTTGCTGATGAATCAACGTTTTATTGATGGTTTTAATTTTGAAAATTTTCATTAGTTTGGATGTTTAAGTATAGGTATCACATGTAATTACATGTCTGTTAAACACGATAGCATTATATGAAGCAAGAAACATTGTTTTTCATTTGATCATTCAACATCATCAATCACTCAAAATTACTTTAATTTTCTCTGCTTATCAGTTTTTTAATCTCAGGTCTTCGATGAAGACATGAATCAAATCACATCGTAGATATTTGAGTGTTTTAAAAATAATAACGTGAATCAATGCTTATATTTATTAAATTGGTTTTATAATAACCTGTAAAAACATGGGTTTTCTGTTGGTTTTGGGGATGTTGAAATCATTCAAATAGTAAAGGCAATGTTAAGCTGGTGACGTTTAACATTGTTTATTTGATATTTTTCTTAGGGATAGTTTATAATGGTTAAACGTTTTCAAAGAGTGCACATTAGATACCTCGAATGGCCCGTTTCCGTTTAATAAACCGATACGTTCTCCTTGTACAGATGGTCGTGCAAAATTCAAGGTTTTGTTAGATTCGTAGAATGGCGGCCAACAAACCACCTTCGAACTCTGACGATACTGAAATGTAGTCTGTGTTGGGAAGGTCATATCACTTGACCACCAAGTTCGTTCTATGTATTTTCACTGGGAAATGCTAGAGCATTGATATTTACTAAACTGTAAACAAACGCTAAATCTCTTTGAATTGTTATAAGATCTGTTTTGCTTTCTTTTAGTAATATCAACGCGTTTTACCAAATACGTGAGTTTGTTATATTTTTACACGCTACAATAATTTAATTTTACAAGTATTTATTTTCAAGCATTTAGGAATTCATGAAATTTCATTGAAACGTTCGCCAATCTAAAACCCTTTTAAATGTATATTAAATATATTAATGTTGTTTAAAAATATGTATTAACAATGCGTAGATTTAGCGCATAAAGCTCTGATTTGAATATTATACAATGAAATCATCAAATTAACAGTATTAGAAAGGAATGATAAATTGAATTGAAAATATTAACTTAAAGTTTATATACGTTTATTTAGAAATTTCTATACTTGTGTAAATATTGTCATGTGTGATTCTACTCATGTGATCTTTCAAAACACAAAATTGAATTATTCTGTATTTGAAAATCTTAACACTACATTGATCCAATCCAGTGCAGTTTATAGCAAACAACTAAGCAATATGTTTCCCTATTTTTTAATCGTAATGGGTAAACAAGAGGAACAAATAGTTTCTGACTCTCGGTGTTAACAGGGGACTTAAAAAAATTAATAATACAGTTATTCGGTTGCTCAACATCCTTTTGATAGAAAAACAGAAACAATTGTTTGGGCGTAATGCACCTTGAAAAATATTTTTTTATAATCAATTTCTTTCCTATTTGATAAATATATCGACTTGCAAATTGTAGGACTTAAAAAAGAATATAAAAACCAAATAAAAGTTATGCTCATACTCGCCGTAAAAATACGAATTTAGCATAATGAAATTGGCTGCAGAATTTGTTTACAAGCAAGTGCATTTTAAGCGTATGTGGCAGGCAAAAGCGCGGCATTGGAGAACTGTTTTTTCAGTATGCCCATCCCACGCTATTCTGCTAGCGCGAATGAATTAAGCGCAAACAAATGGGGTCTACTAAGATGTTCATTTCTTATAAACAATTACATATATCTCGAGAACGAGATATAATAGCACCGAACGGATTTCGGAATTTTGCATCACATTTAAACGCCATTCAGATTAGACAATAAAAAATTTGCAACAATTGCAAATTTATAAACAATTTCCAAATTTTGCAAATCTAAAGGGGGGAGAGTCTCCCGATGTCCCAGAACCAAAAACAGCGATTTAACAATTTTGCAACAATTTATAATTTTATAAACAAATTCCAAATATGCGTTAGAACGGCCGGGAAGGCTCCGCAAATTGTGCTTGAAATGAATATCTCAAAATAGCAGTTTGTCAGGAGTTACAAATCGATTACTAAAAGTTAGAATAATTGTTGCTAAAATGATAAATATTAACTGGTCTATAGACAATCATTCTGGACGGAAAACCCCGCTTAGAAATATTTTTTTCGTCGTGGCGTACGCGCAGGCAAACTATCTCCTTCGGCAGGGAAATATGACCATATTTCTGTCTCGTACGTAAACGAACTAGCCCCTCTCCCCCTGAGACAGCGTTCTTTCTGCCCCTTGGGATGTTGCACCAATCACAGACAACTGTGGTTCTACCTGCTAGCGATTGGTCAACGCGTCCCTCCCCCTGCCCTCCCCCAGGCCGAGGGGTGTCCAAGTTTGTCGGCGCGGTGTGGAAGATAGAATTTTGAACGACATTTTTTCTGAGGGAGAGGGTACATATTTAAATTAAATTTAATGTACATGTGTAAATTAAATTTAACGCACACTAAAGTAAATTTAATGTACTTTGGTATATTAAATTTAATGTATATGTACAGCAAATTTAATGTACGTGGGTATATTAAATTTAATGTAAATGTACAGCAAATTTAATATACACGTGCAGTAAATTTAATGTACATGCGTACATTAAAATTAATTGTACACATACATTAAAATTAATAAACACGTGCATTAAATTTACTGTACGTGTACATTAATTTAAAGTGCGTACATGATAATTACTTTCATGTACCCTCTCCCTCAGAAAAAATGTCGTTCAAAATTCTATCTTCCACACCGCGCCGACAAACTTGGACACCCCTCGGCCTGGGGGAGGGCAGGGGGAGGGACGCGTTGACCAATCGCTAGCAGGTAGAACCACAGTTGTCTGTGATTGGTGCAACATCCCAAGGGGCAGAAAGAACGCTGTCTCAGGGGGAGGGGGCAAGTTCGTTTACGTACGAGACGGAAATATCGTCATATTTCCCTGCCGAAGGAGGTAGTTTGCCTGCGCGTACGCCACGACGAAAAAAATATTTCTAAGCGGGGTTTTCCGTCCAGAATGATTGTCTATAGACCAGTAAATATTTATCATTTTAGCAACAATTATTCTAACTTTTAGTAATCGAATTGTAACTCCTGACAAACTGCTATTTTGAGATATTCATTTCAGGCACAATTTGCGGAGCCTTCCCGGCCGTTCTAACGCATATTTCGAATTTGTTTATAAAATTATAAATTGTTGCAAAATTGTTAATTCGCTGTTTTTGGTTCTGGGACATCGGGAGACTCTCCCCACTTTAGATTTGCAAAATTTGGAAATTGTTTATAAATTTGCAATTGTTGCAAATATTTTATTGTCTAATCTGAATAGCGTTTAAATGTGATGCAAAATTCCGGAATCCGTTCGGTGCTATTATATCTCGTTCTCGAGATATATGTAATTGTTTATAAGAAATTAACATCTTAGTAGACCCCATTTGTTTGCGCTTAATTCATTCGCGCTAGCAGAATAGCGTGGGATGGGCCTACTGAAAAAACAGTTCTCCAATGCCGCGCTTTTGCCTGCCACATACGCTTAAAATGCACTTGCTTGTAAACAAATTCTGTGGCCAATTTAATTATGATAAATTCGTATTTTTACGGCGAGTATGAGCATAACTTTTATTTGGTTTTTATATTCTCTTTTAAGTCCTGCAATTTGCAAGTCGATATATTTATCAAATAGGAAAGAAATTGATTATAAAAAAAATATTTTTCAAGGTGCATTACGCCCAAACAATTGTTTCTGTTTTTCTATCAAAGGGGTGTTGAGCAACCGAATAACTGTATTATTAATTTTTTTAAGTCCCCTGTTAACACCGAGAGTCAGAAACTATTTGTTCCTCTTGTTTAACCATTACCATTAAAAAATAGGGAAACATATTGCTTAGCTGTTTGCTATAAACTGCACTGGATTGGATGAAGGTAGTGTTAAGGTTTTCAAATACAGAAATATTCAATTTTGTGTTTTGAAAGATCACATGAGTAGAATCACACATCACAATATTTACACAAGTATAGAAATTTCTAAATAAACGTATATAAACTTTAAGTTAATACTTTCAATTCAATTTATCATTCCTTTCTAAAACTGCACATTTTGCATGATGATTTCATTGTATAATATTCAAATCAGAGCTTTATGTGCTAAATCTACGCATTGTTAATACATATTTTTAAACAACATTAATATATTTAATATACATTTAAAAGGTTTTTAGATTGGCGAACGTTTCAATGAAATTTCATGAATTCCTAAATGCTTGAAAATAAATACTTGTAAAATTAAATACTTGTAGAGTGTGAAAATATAACAAACTCACGTATTTGGTAAAACGAGTTGATATTACTAAAAGAAAGCAAAACAGATGTTACAACAATTCAAAGAGATTTAGCGTTTGTTTACAGTTTAGTAAATATCAATGCACTAGCATTTCCCAGTGAAAATACATAGAACGAACTTGGTGGTCAAGTGATATGACCTTCCCAACACAGACTACATTTCAGTATCGTCAGAGTTCGAAGGTGGTTTGTTGGCCACCATTCTACGAATCTATCAAAACCTTGAATTTTGCACGACCATCTGTACAGCGAGAACGTAGCGGTTTATTAAACGGAAACGGGCCATTCGAGGTATCTAATGTGCACTCTTTGAAAACGTTTAACCATTATAAACTATCCCTAAGAAAATATCAAATAAACAATGTTAAAGATCACCAGCTTAACATTGCCTTTACTATTTGAATGTTTTCAACATCCCCAACACCAACACAAAACCCATGTTTTTACAGGTTATTATAAAACCAATTCAATAAATATAAGCATTTATTCACGTTATTATTTTTAAAACACTCAAATATCTACGATGTTATTTGATTCATGTCTTCATCGAAGATCTGAGATTAAAAAACTGATAAGCAGAGAAAATTAAAGTAATTTTGAGTGATTGATGAAGTTGAATGATCAAACGAAAAACAATGTTTCTTGCTTCATATAATGCTATCGTGTTTAACAGACATGTAATTACATGTGATACCTATATTTAAACATCCAAACTAATGAAAATTTTCAAAATTAAAATCATCAATAAAACGTTGATTCATCAGCAAGGATTATATTATTAAATACTTTTTTGAGATTCATGTGCTCCTGTGTGAATAACGTAGTAAACGTGATTCGTATGATCCAGTTGCTCAGAATAATGCAAAACCTGCTAGACACATACACTAAACATAATAGTTGTCAAATAGTTATTTACGACATGAGTATCATAAGATATCTTATTACAATACGAAATTGGAGAATTATCAAACAAGACTCTTTAGCCGAAATTGTTAACCAATTGAATATTGTAATATAATGTTACCATTTGAATATCATAGAAAGTAAGACGCAATTTGTCAAAATTCATGTGAACTATAATTTTTCTTTAAATTTTACTCCTTATCCTGCGAAAGATGTGTGACAGTACTTATGTTAACAATTATACTGCCATGGGTTTAATTAATTAGTTTTCAGTACGCAAATTATTGTTTTTGGTTTTAAAGAAGCATGGACATACAGAGTATCGGGGAACTAACGTCGAAAGTTTGAAAATAGCTGTTTAAACAATTTTAATCATACTTTGTCTAATAAACTACATAGATATTTTGAATGGCTGAGCTGCAATAAACACGCAAATTTTGGTTTGAAAATATGAATTCTACGCAAAACTTTGCATTCTAGAATCATGTAAACAGACCAGAAACATGTAACATGTTTATTATTAACAATATAAATTAATATATTAGTTCAGAAAAAAATTAACCGAGAAATAAAAAAGCAGTCGAACTGTGAAAATTGGGTGCTTTTTTATTTCTAGGTTAATTTTTCTTTCTGATCAAATGTATTCATTTATTTTGTTAATCATAAACAATTTAGATATTAATGAAGTGTTTATATGCTTCTACAAAGCAAATAGTTGCCTAGAAAACATATATCCAAACCAACTTTTGAATGTTTATTGCGGCTTAGCCATTTGGAATATCCGTGTAGTTTATTAGACAAAATAAGCTTAAAATTGTCTTAACAGCATTTTTCGAAGATTCGACATTTCTTCCCCGAATATCCTGTATATAAAAGGCTTGATTTCTGTTGGTACGCGACGGATCGGCGTTCCGGTTCTTTGGAAATAATTATGAAATTATATTATATATAAGTAGCTATTGCTATTATATTAATAATTAATTTGAGGCGCGTTTCGGGGCCTAAGAATTTAAAAATAAAGGATATATGTATCATAATAACTCTTATGACGACATTGTTCTCAGTTACATCAAGTTTTAATTTAGAGAATGAAAGGGAATGGTCTAATTTTACTCACCTAAATAAAGTTTATCTTACTATACATACTATTTAAAAAGTGTTTTATGTTCAAAACAAGTGTTGCCTCAACAGCATATATTTTCACGTATTATTCGTAATTGCTATGCAATATTCAATACGGACTATGTGAACCTGCAAAAAAGAAACAACAAAAAAAAGACCTACTGCAGCTGAAAATATTTTCTACTCGTCGGGATTCGAACTCGGGTCTTTAAAGTTAACTCACCTGACACGGTTCCCCCTCACCACCAGGTACACGACAAGACTACCTCCTTTCCGATGGGAAAAGAAAGTGAAGCATTTGCAGTTCTTTTTAAAAAAAAACAGGGTTTTCAATTTATCTTAATACAAGATCTATTTTTAAAAAGAGATTTCATTAAACAAAAATCTCTAGCGTTCAGATTGTTTTTCGACAATGTTATAAAGATCAGTCCGGGCTAATATTATACAGTAGAAAATTGGGGTTAATGTTTTACACTTTAAGAGTTGTTATTTTTTTTATGTCCAAAATTAACAAGAAAATGACAAATGATAGGAAATATATTCTATTATAATGACCATAGCAAACACTTAGAATGTAGCAATATTTGGGAGGGAAAAAATCAAAACTTTAATGCCTAATTTTTCCAGTCAAAAACTTTACCACCGTGATATAAATCTTTTGATGTTACTTCGTTATTTTTTATTACACGATATTTTTGAAAATAGGTTATCATTAAGAAAGAATTAATATTCTTTTCTGCGTTAAAATAATGCAATAATATTAATCGTGTCATGATATATACAGCCGCAAATTTGTGGGGCTAATATGATACAACTTAAGAGGCTAATGTAATACAATACGGGTGTCGGGGCTATTTTGATACACTAAAAATTAACACGCAGAAAACTGGAAGGGATTTTTGTATGTTTAATATTACATCAAAGGCGCTAAAATTCCGATTTGATGTTGATAAACTCTCCAAGTGTTTATCTGAGAAAGAAAGACCAGGCGACAATTCATATAGATTTCCTCGTTCTCCTCCCTACCCAGTACATGGTGATTCACTTATGATTATCAATTGGCGGAAGCTTCTGCTGTTTCAGTGCAGTTACTGATTTTTCACTGGAATCACAAGGAACCAGGCCTACAATAGGAGCTAACACCATCCCTTCAACTCCAGATATCAACTGTTCTCATCCAGTACTTTTGAGATAATGCTGTTGGAAAAAAATTTAAAAAACAGTAGCCCTCCAAAGAATAAGGAAGCGGTTAGACCCAATAGCAGCAATCATTACTAGTGATGAGTGGATCATTACTAGGAAAGAGTGGAGTGTTTAATTTACATTAATTTAATATCTCTTTTTAAAAAGAGATTTCATGAAACAAAAATCTCTAGCGTTAATATTTGTTTTCGACAATGTTAATAGGTATTTGTTCGCAATTTTCGAAAATTCAGATCGTTCGCCCAAAATTGAACGTACGCCACTTTTAAACATCTTGTGCTTCGAGGAATAGATTTACAGGAAAATTGGAGCTCTTTTTGAGGAAATTATGTAAATATGATGGGGTTTGGTGTAAAGTACCTTCAAAATTAAAAGATTCGTTTCAACTTCGAAGATTCGTAATATTAGCCAGATCGTTCAAGGAATATCCATTTTGGTGAAAATCGTGTTTACTTTAGGCTCTAGAATTACTCACACGAAGACGGATTCACAAAGAGGATTTTTGGAAAATCACTTTTTCGGGTTCAAAAAACAAGCGTTTTGACAGCCTTGTGTATAGAAAATAAAAGAACAATACCAACAATCCACTTTTTTCGAACTAGCTACTTACAAAACGTGTTTTCTGTAAAAATTTCGACACTTCCTCCTACAGCATTACGTAACTCTCTTTACACGTGGAGGTAAAAATATCCCAGCGTTACTGGGATTTGAACTCGGATCCCTGTAGTCCGTAGGTCTGGCTCGACCGCACTGTGCTATCACAGATATTTCTCAACAAGCTGTCCAAGCACACTTATTACGAAAAGAATAGTTACGTGATATTCATTGCACTTAGATTTTTTATTAGAGGAATGTTCTACATGTGTCAAAGGTATCAAATTCGCAATAAGAACCCAAACGATTACAACCCACGCAACTACATAGCTCATTTTACTTAGAAATATTTTCAACCAGAAGCCGTGGTCTTTAGAACCCTCTGTGGAAGTCGTTGCCGGTCTTATCTTTCGGCGACTATGTCCAAGGTTGAATTACGTCACAGATGAAAGTTGCGATAACGCTAGAGCTCAACACGGGCGCTTGCAGACGTTCTGAAGCCAGAATCGCAATAGGGGCATATTTATACGTGATTCTTAAAGACATTAACACACTAAAATAAGTAGTGGCGCCTCAAAACACATGCTTTATGTGATATTTATAATGGATACGAATGATTATAACTATACAATTAACCGCAAAATTGTTTCTACCCGCAAAAATTATTCGCCGTGGATGAGGTTCGATCTTACGTGCCTAAGCTTCTCCAACAGTGCGCTTACCTGCTAAACCACAGAAACTCTTATAACTTTTGTCTCTAACAAAGATGATTTTAAACTGTCATGTATCACAGATTTGACTAAAAATGAACGTGAGGCGTTTAGATGCTTGTGTTAACTACAGACGGACAGACAGACGCCAACATGAGATCTACACTATTCTCTTAAACGTTCTTGAGATTATGGAAAAAAAAATAATCAAAACCGATGACGCCGCTTTTGAGAAAATTTTGAAAATATCTCTGGGGCTTTATGTAAAGTACCCCCCAAAATTAAAATATCGGTTTCGAATTAATGGGACCGTGATATCAACAAGATCGATTGGGTATTATCAATTTTGGACAAAATCGGTTGAACAATTTAACCCCTAGCGTTGTTCGCAGACGAAAGACTGATAGACAAACGTTTTGCCGTCATTCAATTTTTCGGTAACAACGATCCACAAAACATGAATTCTGGCTACACAACGCGTTAAAGGATTTCCCCCTTAATTTAGCAAATAAATTTATTCACTTTTTCGTTACCAGGATGGGACGGTTTTTAAGCCGAAAATTCGCCGTATTCTGGTGCACGATTACAATACCTTTTCTTCTTACGACAGTAAGTGCGAGAAAGTAAAAATCAATAAAAACATTTAATCCTTTTTTCCACCCCATTTCCGTCTTCCTAAAGGCCTAATAAAATAGCCTGTCCAACATAAAATGTATTAACCCCTATGTTATTTTTCCTAGTTTACCAATCCCTGTCTCAGTACAGGGGAGTGGAGGCAAAACTAGGAGAAGAAAAATCCCACACCACTAACACCTGGGTGTAGAGTCCCAACTGGGACTGGGAGTCGCCAACAATGAACTTCTCGGAAACACATCTCAAATATCCATAGTTGAATATTATAACAAGAAAATATCAAATTTTTGTAATAAATGTTCCTTCAAAATTCCTGTATTTTCTGTTTTTCTTTCATGTTATATTTAAATACTATTATTAAGAGAGAAAACCTCATTGAGATAATTTCAATTAAATCAATGCAACTCGAAGAGCAAACGCTCGTGCGATTTGAAGAATAACCGCGTTTTTTGTGTACTCAGAATTTGTCTTGTATATGAGTTAGGGCAAGGGGATACCAAAATTTAAGAAAACGTTCACAGAATACATTTCTCCCTACAGTACATTACACACAATTTTTAACTGTTTTTGACATTAAATGAAAAATACAGCGTCGTAATAGCGCCTTGTCCGTCCCGACAATCATCAGAATTCAAAAGGAATTCAGAATGACAGCTCGTCAAACGAAGCGGGGGAAATTCAAATTTGCTATTTCAAAAATTGTAAAATTATCTAAAGTACTTATAGTTTTAAACAATTGTATGTGATCTTTATTAAAGGACTGATTATTTGAAAGGAATATTTGAAGATCTGTTTTTGATGAACACATTTCATTAAGGAAAAACTATCTTCAATACTTAAGTTGTAGGAAAACGGCGAAAAAAATGTTTTCTTGCATTTTTGGAAAAATTCATTATATGAACGAAAATCATCTCCGCCATCGTCTTATAGCGTCCATTACGCTATCCGGCAATAAAATTTAACCAGAAAAGTTCATGCCATTTTTAAATTTTTGAAAATGTTTCAGGGGCTTTTAGTAGAGTACCATCCAAAAATAAAATATTGATTTGAAATTCAGGAGGGCTCGACATCAGCCATATCGCTTGCGGAATATCAACTTTGGAGAAAATTTCCTGAACAGTTAGACGCTAGCATTGTTCACAGAAGAAAATACGTTTTACAATTAATCGTTTGTTTTTTGTATTTACTACCCACCAAACCTGGCTTCTGGCTACACCACATGCTAGAGAGATTTTATTCTATATTTATCAACTGAATTTATCCACTTTTTTTGACACCAGAGCCCGGAAATTACAGTTTTTTTGTGTCGAAAATTAGCCGATTTCCTCCGTATAATTACACAACTTTTTACTTTCTCGTATACGCACATACATACGGAGTAATATACGTAGTATAGAGAAAGTTATGTAATGCTCCGCGAAAAAAAACGGCGAATTTTCGGCAGAAAAAATGTATTGCCGGGCCCTGAAAACAAAGGAGTGGATAAATCCAGTTACTAAATTAAGAGAAAAAATCTCTAACACGTGATGTAACCATAATTCCTGTTTTGTGGGGCTTTGATGCCAAAACACCAATTGAAAGCAAAACGTCAGTCTGTCTGCGTCTGTCCGTCTCTCCGTCCATCTGTGAACACTACTAGCGCCTAAACAGATCGTACCATCTTTTCCAAATTGAAGAATCCCTTGTCGATGTGATTCTAGTTGAAACTTTGAGATTTTAAAAATCATTCTTTAAAATTTGAGGGTACATTACATGAAGCCGTCGGTCATTTTCAAAAGTTTCTCAAAAACGACCCCAAATTTTTTTCTTTAAATTTCTTCTAAAAATAGAGTAAACTAACTCTGAATTTTTGAAAATTGGAAAAGTTTGAATTTTTCCGGCGTTTTCCTACAACTCTAAAATTGAACACAGATTTTTCTTTCAAATGAAATTTGTTGTCCATAAATAATTCTTTAATTTCATAAATAAGGTCATATAATTTTTTTTGAAAATTACAGACAGACAGACGAACAGACACAAGAACAGACACATTAACAGACACACGAACGTACAGGCTTTTCGTCGTCGTTCGATTTTTCTGTATCAACGACCCACAAAACATTGGTTTCGGGCAACACGAGTTAAAGGATTTTTTTCTACATTTCACAACATTAGTTAACCCTTTTTATGTTACCAGGACCCGGCATTAACAGTTTCCCCATTGATTCTAACAATAATATTCGAATGTTGTTGAAATAATGCCTTTATTATGATTTTCCTATAGATTTGTTAAGAATACCAAGTAAAGAACAGAAGATTCCTTTCTTATTGTATTTCATTTCATATTGTTAATAAATCTCTTTTTAATATTTACTGATTATTTCACCTTTGGAATTGATTGAAAATTTTCGTTGAATAGAAACAATGAAAAACAATTTCTTCTTACTTTCTGCTAATTATGTGGTAAGAAGAAAAAGTATTGTAATCATGCGCCGGGGGACGGGGATTTTTCCAAAAAAACCTCTAAATTCCGATCACTGGCCACGACAAAAGTAGACAAATTTTATTCTTGTATATAGTGCATTACGTCAGTACGTTTGTAGACAGAATCCATGTTTTGTGGGTCCTTGTTACTAAAAAATCTATTTACGACAAAACGTCTGTCCGCCTGTAGTTAACACAAGCATCTAAACGCCTCACGTTCTTTTTTAGTCAAATCTGTGATACATGACAGTTTAAAATCATCTTTGTGAGAGACAAAAGTTATAAGAGTTTCTGTGGTATAGCAGGTAAGCGCACTGTTGGAGAAGCTTAGGCACGTAAGATCGAACCTCATCCACGGCGAATAATTTTTGCGGGTAGAAACAATTTTGCGGTTAATTGTACCTATTAACATTGTCGAAAACAAATATTAACGCTAGAGATTTTTGTTTCATGAAATCTCTTTTTAAAAAGAGATATTAAATTAATGTAAATTAAACACTCCACTCTTTCCTAGTAATGATCCACTCTTCACTAGTAATGATTGCTGCTATTGGGTCTAACCGCTTCCTTATTCTTTGGAGGGCTACTGTTTTTTTAAATTTTTTTCCAACAGCATTATCTCAAAAGTACTGGATGAGAACAGTTGATATCTGGAGTTGAAGGGATGGTGTTAGCTCCTATTGTAGGCCTGGTTCCTTGTGATTCCAGTGAAAAATCAGTAACTGCACTGAAACAGCAGAAGCTTCCGCCAATTGATAATCATAAGTGAATCACCATGTACTGGGTAGGGAGGAGAACGAGGAAATTTATATGAATTGTCGCCTGGTCTTTCTTTCTCAGATAAACACTTGGATAGTTTATCAACATCAAATCGGAATTTTAGCGCCTTTGATGTAATATTAAACATAAAAAAATCCCTTCCAGTTGTCTGCGTGTTAATTTTTAGTGTATCAAAATAGCCCCGACACCCGTATTGTATTACATTAGCCTCTTAAGTTGTATCATATTAGCCCCACAAATTTGCGGCTGTATATATCATGACACGATTAATATTATTGCATTATTTTAACGCAGAAAAGAATATTAATTCTTTATTAATGATAACCTATTTTCAAAAATATCGTGTCAAAAAATAACGAAGTAACATCAAAAGATTTATATCACGGTGGTAAAGTTTTTGACTGGAAAAATTAGGCATTTTAGTTTTGATTTTCTCCCTCCCAAATATTGTTACATTCTGAGTGTTTGCTATATGGTAATTATAATAGAATATATTTCCTATCATTTGTCATTTTCTTGTTAATTTTGGACGTAAATAAATAACAAATCTTAAAGTGTAATACATTACCCCCAATTTTCTACTGTATAATATTAGCCCCGACTGATCTTTATAACATTGTCGAAAAACAATCTGAACGCTAGAGATTTTTGTTTAATGAAATCTCTTTTTAAAAATAGATCTTGTATTAAGATAAATTGAACACCCTGTTTTTTTTAAAAAACTGCAAATGCTTCACTTTCTTTTCCCATCGGAAAGGAGGTAGTCTTGTCGTGTACCTGGTGGTGAGGGGGAACCGTGTCAGGTGAGTTAACTTTAAAGACCCGAGTTCGAATCCCGACGAGTAGAAAATATTTTCTGCTGCAGTAGGTCTTTTTTTGTTGTTTCTTTTTTGCAGGTTCACATAGTCCGTATTGAATATTGCATAGCAATTACGAATAATACGTGAAAATATATGCTGTTGAGGCAACACTTGTTTTGAACATAAAACACTTTCTAAATAGTATGTATAGTAAGATAAACTTTATTTAGGTGAGTAAACTTAGACCATTCACTTTGATTCTCTAAATTAAAACTTGACGTAACTGAGAACAGTGTCGTCATAAGAGTTATTATGATACATATATCCTTTATTTTTAAATTCTTAGGCCCCGAAACGCGCCTCAAATTAATTATTAATTAATAGCAATAGCTACTTATATATAATATAATTTCATAATTATTTCCAAAGAACCGGAACGCCGTTCCGTCGCGTACCAACAGAAATCAAGCCTTTTATATACAGGATATTCGGGGAAGAAATGTCGAATCTTCGAAAAATAGCTGTTAAGACAATTTTAAGCTTATTTTGTCTAATAAACTACACGGATATTCCAAATGGCTAAGCCGCAATAAACATTCAAAAGTTGGTTTGGATATATGTTTTCTAGGCAACTATTTGCGTTGTAGAAGCATATAAACACTTCATTAATATCTAAATTGTTTATGATTAACAAAATAAATGAATACATTTGATCAGAAAGAAAAATTAACCTAGAAATAAAAAGCACCCAATTTTCACAGTTCGACTGCTTTTTTATTTCTCGGTTAATTTTTTTCTGAACTAATATATTAATTTATATTGTTAATAATAAACATGTTACATGTTTCTGGTCTGTTTACATGATTCTAGAATGCAAAGTTTTGCGTAGAATTCATATTTTCAAACCAAAATTTGCGTGTTTATTGCAGCTCAGCCATTCAAAATATCTATGTAGTTTATTAGACAAAGTATGATTAAAATTGTTTAAACAGCTTTTTTCAAACTTTCGACGTTTCGTTCCCCGATACTCTGTATATCCATGCTTCTTTAAAACCAAAAACAATAATTTGCGTACTGAAAACTAATTAATTAAACCCATGGCAGTATAATTGTTAACATAAGTACTGTCACACATCTTTCGCAGGATAAGGAGTAAAATTTAAAGAAAAAATTATAGTTCACATGAATTTTGACAAATTGCGTCTTACTTTCTATGATATTCAAATGGTAACATTATATTACAATATTCAATTGGTTAACAATTTCGGCTAAAGAGTCTTGTTTGATAATTCTCCAATTTCGTATTGTAATAAGATATCTTATGATACTCATGTCGTAAATAACTATTTGACAACTATTATGTTTAGTGTATGTGTCTAGCAGGTTTTGCATTATTCTGAGCAACTGGATCATACGAATCACGTTTACTACGTTATTCACACAGGAGCACATGAATCTCAAAAAGTATTTAATAATATAATCCTTGCTGATGAATCAACGTTTTATTGATGATTTTAATTTTGAAAATTTTCATTAGTTTGGATGTTTAAATATAGGTATCACATGTAATTACATGTCTGTTAAACACGATAGCATTATATGAAGCAAGAAACATTGTTTTTCGTTTGATCATTCAACTTCATCAATCACTCAAAATTACTTTAATTTTCTCTGCTTATCAGTTTTTTAATCTCAGATCTTCGATGAAGACATGAATCAAATAACATCGTAGATATTTGAGTGTTTTAAAAATAATAACGTGAATAAATGCTTATATTTATTGAATTGGTTTTATAATAACCTGTAAAAACATGGGTTTTCTGTTGGTGTTGGGGATGTTGAAAACATTCAAATAGTAAAGGCAATGTTAAGCTGGTGATCTTTAACATTGTTTATTTGATACTTTTCTTAGGGATAGTTTATAATGGTTAAACGTTTTCAAAGAGTGCACATTAGATACCTCGAATGGCCCGTTTCCGTTTAATAAACCGCTACGTTCTCGCTGTACAGATGGTCGTGCAAAATTCAAGGTTTTGATAGATTCGTAGAATGGCGGCCAACAAACCACCTTCGAACTCTGACGATACTGAAATGTAGTCTGTGTTGGGAAGGTCATATCACTTGACCACCAAGTTCGTTCTATGTATTTTCACTGGGAAATGCTAGTGCATTGATATTTACTAAACTGTAAACAAACGCTAAATCTCTTTGGAGTGTTATAACATCTGTTTTGCTTTCTTTTAGTAATATCAACTCGTTTTACCAAATACGTGAGTTTGTTATATTTTTACACGCTACAATTATTTAATTTTACAAGTATTTATTTTCAAGCATTTAGGAATTCATGAAATTTCATTGAAACGTTCGCCAATCTAAAAACCCTTTAAATGTATATTAAATATATTAATGTTGTTTAAAAATATGTATTAACAATGCGTAAATTTAGCACATAAAGCTCTGATTTGAATATTATACAATGAAATCATCATGCAAAATGTGCAGTTTTAGAAAAGAATGATAAATTGAATTGAAAGTATTAACTTAAAGTTTATATACGTTTATTTAGAAATTTCTATACTTGTGTAAATATTGTGATGTGTGATTCTACTCATGTGATCTTTCAAAACACAAATTTGAATATTTCTGTATTTGAAAACCTTAACACTACCTTCATCCAATCCAGTGCAGTTTATAGCAAACAGCTAAGCAATATGTTTCCCTATTTTTTAATGGTAATGGTTAAACAAGAGGAACAAATAGTTTCTGACTCTCGGTGTTAACAGGGGACTTAAAAAATTAATAATACAGTTATTCGGTTGCTCAACACCCCTTTGATAGAAAAACAGAAACAATTGTTTGGGCGTAATGCAACTTGAAAAATATTTTTTTATAATCAATTTCTTTCCTATTTGATAAATATATCGACTTGCAAATTGCAGGACTTAAAAGAGAATATAAAAACCAAATAAAAGTTATGCTCATACTCGCCGTAAAAATACGAATTTAGCATAATTAAATTGGCCACAGAATTTGTTTACAAGCAAGTGCATTTTAAGCGTATGTGGCAGGCAAAAGCGCGGCATTGGAGAACTGTTTTTCAGTAGGCCCATCCCACGCTATTCTGCTAGCGCGAATGAATGAAGCGCAAACAAATGGGGTCTACTAAGATGTTAATTTCTTATAAACAATTACATATATCTCGAGAACGAGATATAATAGCACCGAACGGATTCCGGAATTTTGCATCACATTTAAACGCCATTCAGATTAGACAATAAAAAAAATTGCAACAATTGCAAATTTATAAACAATTTCCAAATTTTGCAAATCTAAAGTGGGGAGAGTCTCCCGATGTCCCAGAACCAAAAACACCGAATTAACAATTTTGCAACAATTTATAATTTTATAAACAAATTCGAAATATGCGTTAGAACGGCCGGGAAGGCTCCGCACATTGTGCCTGAAATGAATATCTCAAAATAGCATTTTGTCAGGAGTTACAAATCGATTACTAAAAGTTAGAATAATTGTTGCTAAAATGATAAATATTTACTGGTCTATAGACAATCATTCTGGACGGAAAGCCCCGCTTAGAAATATTTTTTTCGTCGTGGCGTACGCGCAGGCAAACTACCTCCTTCGGCAGGGAAATATGACGATATTTCCGTCTCGTACGTAAACGAACTAGCCCCCTCCCCCTGAGACAGCGTTCTTTCTGCCCCTTGGGATGTTGCACCAATCACAGACAACTGTGGTTCTACCTGCTAGCGATTGGTCAACGCGTCCCTCCCCCTGCCCTCCCCCAGGCCGAGGGGTGTCCAAGTTTGTCGGCGCGGTGTGGAAGATAGAATTTTGAACGACATTTTTTCTGAGGGAGAGGGTACATACGAGTTTCTATTCATTGTCTGTTTTACAATATAATCAAAACAAAAGAACTAAACAAAATTATAAGAAAATGAATAACATAATAAATGTTAAAATAATAAAAGAAAGAGAGTAAAAGAGAAAGAGCGAGCGAGAGCGCGAGAGAGAGCGAGAGAGTACGGGAGCGAGTGAGAGAGCGAGAGAGAGATCGACAGAGAGATATCGAGAGCGAGAGAGAGAGAGAGAGCAAAAGAGAGAGAGAGAGCAAAAGAGAGAGAGAGCAAAAGAGAGAGAGAGAGAAAGCTATAAAGAGAGAGAGAGAGAAAGCTATAAAGAGAGAGAGAGAGAGAGAGAGAGCAGGGGGTACTTTACTTAAAACCCCTGGGACATTTTCAAAATTTTCAAAAAAGTGGCCCCATCGTTTTTTATTAAATATTGTTGTTGGATAGTCTGAAGGAAGTTTAAGAGAATTGTGCAGGTTGCATGTTCGTTGAAAACCCTGATTTTTCGAAACTTACAAAATTTTAATTCTATAACTAAAATATTAAAGAAACAGATTTTTCCCTTAATGAAATCTGTTCCTTGAAGATAGATTTTGAAATAAGGTCAAGCACAATTTTTCAAAAATTTAAATATTTTCCATGTAATTTTGTGTGAAAATACGGACAGAAAGTACGTGCTGTTTTAGCACTAGTTTTTTAGCACATCATAACGATTCTTGTGGTACGTACACGAGAAAATACAAAGAATGAAATTTCGCGACCTCTGTGGATAAACATTGTAACATCGAGAATAAGTATGGATGCGGAGATTTGAGAGACTTAGAAGCTTATTGTATAGATTCGAGTGAAAATGCTAAATCCTGTGTAGTTTTCTTTTTCCATTTATTTTTTATTTTTGACGTTTTAATTCGTTAGATAAACTGTTATTTGTATTCTTCTTTAATGTGTCTTTTTAAGATTAAACGAGTTTCATATGAAAATATTTTTTGTAAAATGAACAAAATGATCTTATATTGGTAATAAATATTAATTTTTTGCCGACGGGGACCCTCGATACAATTGTTAAGCAATGCGACATGTTATACTTGTATTTGGAAGTGTATTTGCATTCAAACAACTGTATGTGACAATGTTGGTTAGCTCTCCAGAAGTCTCCACACAACAATTTTAGCTCTGCAGAAGTCTCCACATACTGCCCAAACTTCGGTACCATGGATTACTTGTAGTGAGTTTTTATAGTAGCCAGACTAAAATTTGAGAACCTTGAGGTAACAGATCATTATCGGTTCTGCGACCAAACTTAATTGTCCCCCCGCCAGGCAGTGCCTTGACCCTTCCCACTATAATGAACGCCTGAGATTACATGCTCACGCCACATTCCTTTTTTCTCTCCCAGGGGTTGCCAAAGAAAATGTGCATGCACGTGTCCTCTACGTAACCTCCTATTGCAAACTGTACAACACAAAACGAGGTGACATTGGCAACAGTTCGGAGCATATTAAACTAATGCCGAATCTTTTATTTAAAAAATAATACTCCCATCGTATGCAACACTCAAATTGCATTTTCAGTAGTACGGGTGGGGAGTAGTACATCACAACTAATTTTATTGCAGAATTCTATCAAAAAACCTTTAGCCACATTTGAAACAGTTTACAACATAATTTTACAATTAAAGACGATAATGAAAAATAATAAACACTTGGTGTGTCTAGTCAATGTTCATGAATAATATTATTTTCATGCCAAAAGAGCGCAAATGTAGAACTGAAGCACATAAATGTACATACATATGCATTAAATAACAGCAATACGTACTGTGTGTCGACATAGATTTGCAAAATATTTTAAGAATATGTTTTTGAAGAACACCATGAACAATCAAATATTAGGGAAATCACAAAAATACTGTAGATTTATTTTAATGGGAAATTCTGTATAAACTCTCATATAAATCTACTGGCAGGATAACAAAGAACTAAAACTGCTTACAAAACAGGTGATATATAAATGTAATAAAGTCACTTAAGAGAATATGAAGGGTAGATCTCTTGTAAGAAGCTGCTAATTTAGAAAGAAAAAATGGATAACAAGTGGCTTAAGAATGGATTGTTAGCACATTGAAAGTGATTTTTCTCACAACTGTTCGTAGGCAGTAAGTGAAGTATATTTGGTAATAATAACATTCAATACCTACACTCAACGGTTAAAAATAAGCCCATGAACATGAAAATGAAAAATGTAAATGTGTTCATTATTATATTATCACGCGTATTACTTTTGTCAATGAGACTACGCCAAGGGCGCAAAAATAAAATGCCACTTTTACTTCCATCATGTGAACAAATACTGTTTCTGTTGAAGTGTTAGTGAAAGTGAAGAGCGATGCCAAAATTATAATGAACATAAAATAAACATAAGAGAAAGGGAAGATAAGGATTTTCGTAATCAACGTCTCGAGTGCCACTCACGTTCATAAATCACATCTACGCACTGCATCTGAAAAGAACAATTTTGTAAAGGGCAATGTTCTCCTTGTAGTGGTTGGTACTTCTGATTAAATCTGTAAGGAGTCTCAACTCCGGTGGTGGGGGCGTTTTGAAAAACGTCGGCAGCTAATCAGACACGCTTAGCGCCAGGGACATCAGGCGGGCAATGGGAGAACCTTTTAAGACACGTTCGGCAAATGGCTACGAAGCTCACGTGTTAAGTCAACGAATCTACACAAAAGTCTAGATGACTTGCTCACGTATGTATATGTGCGTAGTTATTGGCCAAAAAGCCGAGACAAGTTTCTTCACACACCGCATTTTGTCACTGAAGCGAAGTGTGTCCAATAAGCTTTTCGTACATATCACCAGTGTGCCTCCAACAACGGATTTGAGACCACCCCCTATAGTTGAATCTCTCAGATGCTATAGATCAATAGTCAAGATCGTTTCTTATCAACCTGAACCCAAGATAATATAATAATGTATGTATTGCTGTATATTTAGTCAACGAATGACATCGATTACAAAAACGCAAATTCCACTGCCCTTCGACGTACCACGTTTCGAAAGAATTTTCGGAGTCCACGGACCGTGTGCGCTATTTCCTTCCCCTTCCTTGTGGTATCCTGTCCCTTTAAAACACACACACACACACACGTGCCGCTGCTCGCTATCCAGCGGGGAAACATCACCGCCCCTTCCCGCCTTAAAACATGCACTACACTTACGGGGCATTGAGCTTAGCAGTTCACGGGCCCACATATACCAATCAATTAATCGGTACCCACGGGCAGAATTGATTTCTCTTTGCAATTCGTGCTTCTTTTGATAAGCGGTAAAGAAGTGAAAAACTTCGCAGTTTTATGTTCACATTGAACTTATTTAATTTGATTTATTTAGTCAAAGAATTGTAAAAACTATATGGGACGAATGGTGGACAAGTTCCATCTGCGCACGTTTCCTTGAGTTCCACAATCCCTTCCCAATATTGTAACTATAAATAGTGATGAAATAGTTTTACAGAAAAACGAGGTAAGCAACATATGGAAACTACACATTTTTTTCTCTCGAGTTTTAGAAAACTTAACGAAACTTCAGAAAACTTAAACGAATTGCATATTTGATTTTTTTATTACTAACGAAATAGTAACACATTCCCTCTACTACTATTAGCAAAAGTACAGCTTATTTGCTTGCTTTAGAAGTAAATACATTTTTATTTGATTTAAATTTAAAAAGTCGGAGCTGCTGAAGTCGGACAGGGGCAAGGGAGCAAGTTGTCCTCGCTGCCTCCCTTCTGGACACTCCTGCCTGATTATGTGGAATATGAAGGAAAATATATTTCAGAAATATCGTGCAATTTAAAGAATCCAACATAATTCATATACTTACTACTAAACACATTTAGGGCAAATCTTTAAAAATCCTACATTTGTGAATACCAAATCTCTGGATTGTAATAGATTTTCTTTTGAATAATTGTCAAATCGGTCTTTTCAATCATGCTTTAAAACTTCTATTTCGTGCCTTTGTAATAAATGTGCATATTTATTTTGCATCGACCCTGCGTATTATACTAGTTATCTTACAATTAGTTTCATCAGGTTCTACGAATCATCTCGTGTGAGTTTGGTTCCTTCTCGCGAGACCTCGTACTTGGAGACATTACTCAATGTAGCAAGAAGCGCGTCATGTTTGAGGTTGGTGGAGAAGTTCCGGCGATGTTTGCATGGAAGTGCGAGAGATGGCTGTGAAGACTTCCTTCGTTTGTTTGCTTTCTTACTTCTGAGGAATGACCAACGAATATTATGCAACACGTGACTAAATGACGTCAGTTCAACCCCGAGAGATCTGTGGACAAGGATACAGTATAGGAAAAGTACTAGACATGTACTACTACAAAATTGAACATTAATTTCCCGGTTAAAGGTGTCAAATTCTTACGACACGATTGATGCTGTTACGAATACGAATTTACACGAATGATGCGATTGATGCCGCTTCGCAAGACAATCAATTTTGTGGTCCATCGTTTGTCATTCACAAAACTCCATTTGCAAAGATATGCGTTTCCTACTTAATTTCAATCAATAACTATTCAGCTACGTAGATGAGTACAAATACCCCACACGAACTAGAGGTGCCACATTTCATACAGCATATACTGCCACGCAATATTCCTAACTTATTCAATTTTCGAAAATCCAGAGTTCAAATAAAATCGGACCTGCGCCATTTTTATTAGCGCACTTTATCCGAGAAAAAGAAATTGAAACCATTTTTGAGAAAATTATTTTGAGAATAATCTTTATTACACGCAAAAATACGCGAAAATTACTCATTCTGACAAAATTGAACATCATATTTTAAAGATCTATTTTCGAAAAACATATTTTATAACGAAAAGAAGTCTATCTTTAATACTGTCGTTGTAGGAAGGCGCCGAAAAAAAATCATGATTGTGCTACCTCCGCTTGCATAATGAGACAGTAGTGAATGTCAGGTAGAGTTTTTTAAAAGATAATGATTTATGGTGGCGGTTTGGAGGCAAATAAAAGTGTAGTATCAAACGTTTTCTTGAACTCCACAATCTATTCTTCTTCTTCTTCTCCTTAACAAAAATTATTTCTGAATAAATGTTAGTAGTGAGCGTTGTTAACTATATTTGATAATAAGAAATTTCAGTTTCTGTGTTTCGCAACATTGCTACATTATAGAAAAGAAAATAATGCTTGGCTTGAATGAGTTTAAAAATTGCATGCATCATTAATATTACTTATATCAAGGCTATAATGGGTTCAAAAGATAGAAAATAAAAATAATTAAAAAAGTAAAATCAGGAATCTCCTAATGCACCAACAAAGGAGACAATTACTACCAAAAAATGATCTACTGAAAGCTGAAGACTAGATTTTGCAACCTTCCAAAAACCCTTCATTTTTCTCTCTGGTTCCAAGGAGCTCAAGGTAACCCGTTCCAGGGTCAAACATTGACAAGGTTGGTATGTTTTTCGAAGAGCTCTTCTTTGCCAATGGACAACTTTACGTTGCTATTCCTCGGTACAAAAATATTTATAAAAAAATTAAAGTTTTAATGCTCAAGTAAATTTGTCGATGCCGACCTGGATGGCCGAGGTGGCTAAGAGCGAGTACCGACTCAGCGCTTCGGTCCGAAGGGTCGCGGGTTCGAGTCCCGCCTTGGGCATGGCTGTTTGTCCCTTGACTTTGTGTGTGTGTTGTCGCGGAGGGCCTCGCGTTCTGCTGACCCCAGATCAGAGGAGCCCGCAAGTGTTTGTCTAGTGTATGGTCGAATATGCGTCCCTTCGGGACGTAAAGGGCAACCGGCTGTCGGCTGGATAAAAGCCCTAAGAAAAAAAAAATTGTCGATATATGGCGAAAATTTAAAAATGAAGAAAATTTTGAAATAAAAAACACTTAAATTTAATATTAAATAAATTGAGTTGTATTTTCTTTTTCTTTAAATTATTTGTTAATATGGCAGTTTGATTTCGTCCTGTCAATTTTAAAGTGTTACCCACAGTTGAGTATAAAATACATTTCTGACAAGTTTTACTACTGCTTTCTGAAGGATTTTATGCAAGTCCACTTTCATGTCCAAATGCTTGCGGCTTCACATATGACTTTAAGGTCTTCCAGTGCTTCAAAGAATTATGGAAATAAATTCGACCTTTTCAATGTTCCATTAATTCTTGATCGGTTCAAGTGTACATCCTGATTATTTTTCGGAGAATTTTGTCGATTGCTGATAGTATTTGGAATGGAAATATTTATAGTTGTGCGACATCTCTGGCTCTTGTTCATCGTAGGCATATTTGGTCTGTTATACTTATCTGTCCATTCTGTCACAATACTATTTTAACTCTTCGTTCTGCAGACTTACTACATGTTAGAACTTAAAGTACAGTGTGTCTTCTTCAGTAAAATCTTGAGATATTGTCCGAAAAGTGTCATGTTAAATTTTGGCCACTACGACAATACATTGTTTATTATTATTATTATTATTATTATTATTATTATTATTATTATTATTATTATTATTATTATTATTATTGAATGGGAGTTATTGTAAGAAAAATATAGAAAATAAGTAAAATAAAAATTCATCGTAGGTTTAAAAATTCTCCTTAAAAGCATTTTCAAATATCCGAAAACAAAACCTCGCCGATCGCTTTAAAATGGATTTGAAACGGCTTCTACCTCTAGAGAAGTACGTGCCCACTAGTCTTCATCACCAATTTTATTCGATGTACGAAATCAGGACGTAGTATTTATATAATGTTTGAGGAGAGCCGGCGCAAATGAAAAGTCCCGTGTAGCCAATGATAAAAGAGGGTGAGACGGGGGCAGGACGTGGAGAAATGTAACAAGTACCATACCTATAATTCAAATACGCGATAAGATAATGATCTGTAAAAAATATTTGTCAGATTTTGAAAGAAAAACGCATCGGCTCTATGAAATTTGAGTAAACATGCGGTTGAGATTACTTCTGCTTCGCAAATATACGATCAACTTTTGAGTCCGAGAAGGTAGTTTCCGAGAAGCATGAGGGGAGGTACGTTTAACAATTCACAGCGATGGTGCGAAGGTCTGGAGGTAATAGAAGGGCAGTAGTTTTTACACCATTTTGTAAAAAAGATGATTCCAGTACCATAATTGGCAAAACTGTATCTGAAATGTTCCGTATTGACGTATTAACATATTAAAATGCAAGGAAATACGTAAGAAATGTGTAGTAGTACGTAAAATGTGTTAAAATATGTAATTATATCAAAATATGTTAAAAACTTTTAAAATAAAAATGGTTCTAATTCATTCAGAATCTTGTGAATTATAAAAAAATTGAATGTAGGTAACTTGTTCCTGTAAAAATGTCTTTACATGCAAATCCGTTTTCTAATGAATTAATTTATACTTATAATAATAATAATAATAATAATAATAATAATAATAATAATAATAATAATAACTATTATTAGTGGAAACCCGAAACAATTTGACTGCTACTGAGAAAAATTACGGAATGATTGTTTTGTAAACCACATACGTTTAAACATTTTCACCGGCATGCAGCCTCTATTGCTTTTGCTCCAAACATAATTAACTGGCATTTCCAATTCATAAAAATGTTTTTGGTTTCAATGTATCTGTTTAACTTGAATCAAGCATTATTGTCTGTGCCTTTAACTGTTATTGAAGCAATGCCTCTGAAGCTTTATCTTCAGTAAAATAAAAATTGTAACAAATGAAACGGTGTGGGAACACACAGCGCGATTGTTCATGCATATTGTAGACGAAAATTCAGTAGCGAAGCGTCACATGGACTCGCATAGCTGGTATTTAAGAAAGTAGAGACGTCATCGGGAATAAAATATCTATCTTCTGTTGTAATGTGCACAGTCATGGTTTTCGCAAACATAACTACTAAAAACTCACACCCACAAACTTGCCAGAGGCTTGTGGCGTAACTAGGATGCTTGTAAGTCGCAGAACAAAATAATGAGGCCACGAGGAGGATAAGAGTTCATTCTATTAATTTTAAGACTATTAAAATTATATTATAAATTTAATATTACACTATTTATACTATAAAACTGGTGAAAAATATTAAGCTTCAACAAATCTGGAGTCCACTACCTTTCATTTCATCTCCAAATCCGGAAGGCGAATACACGCGCACACTGAAGCTGCACGAGGCAGGGAATAGTGGCCGATTGCCAGATGTTCTGCCAAACATCCTAGATTTGTATTATGTTCATATTTTTTGCTATTTATTACTACTTCATGTTTATTTCCTTTTTAAATTCTGCCTTGCATAAACATTTTTGGCAAGAGGAAGGAATGTTTTAATTAAAAATTCTGTCTCTATTTTCGTTTTGTCATAGATTTTATTAAATAATTCAGGTACTGTATAAAAAATACTGTGAAATACATTAACAAGTTTCCAAAAATTAACAATTCTAGCTTGTGGGTGGGCAGCTCTTTTAACAGGTAAGTATTAACAGATAAGAATAGTTTTCGGTTAAATCTCCTAACTTGAACGTAAGAAGTTAATGCAATTATAGTACTCTTAAGCAAACCATACGAAATCTTTATACAATAGAGTCAAAATGTTTAATTTTAATTTTCATTAGACTACCTATTATTTCATGGATCATTTATTTGCTTTTAGAGAGGAAATTTTTTTTGAGGGTGTGGGGGTCATAAATTGGCCATCACGAGACCACGCGAACGTGCAGCATACCGGAGCCAGTTATACTTATCGAGGGTTGGTGCACATGAATTTTGTGCGAGAGGGGGATCTGCATTTTCATACTAAGTCCGTTTTTACACCCAGGGTTGTTAGCCCTGGAGGATGAGGTAAAATGATAATGATGAAAGGGGCAATCGCAAACATACAGAGACACACACAAACACAACCAAGCCCGAGGTGGGACTCGAACCCGTGATCCTTCCGTCCAAGAACGCCACGGCACTACTGCCTTACCGATCTCGGCTACCCGGATCGGCAAAGATTATTATCATCGACAAAGGTTATAATCACAAACACTATTATCATTATCATCAACATAAATTCATTGCAATGCAATTCATTACAGCATAACATCATTAACAACATTTTCCCCCCTGCAGCAGGCGGAGGCCGCGCGGGCCGCGGGGTCAGGAGCCCGTGGAGGTGTGCAGTGACGTGGGAGGGGGCAAAAAGCGCCTGGTGAAGGCACTGCCGGGGGGGGCGAGAGCGGCGGGGCCGCCCGCTTTTTGTGCGCTGACGCGTACTGCGGCGAGGAGCTGGAGCCGGAGTCGGAGCCGACGACCGGGTGGCGCCACAGGTTCACCCCCACCCCTATGCCTCAGTCGCTTCACCACTATTGATACGCATAAATTGTCTGTTGGGCCACCTCCACAACCTCCACCGGCGGTGGTACATCGCGTCATGCGCTGAATGAATTTGGCACAAGTTTCTTTCAAGACGTTACGTTAATGGAAGTTATTTGTACCGAAGTTATATTGTATCAAATCGAGACCATTGTACCAAATCGCAAATTAGCAAGTTGGCGTATCCTATTGGTTTGCATCACTAATTCCGTCGCTTATGGGAAATTTTGGCCAGACTGTAAAACTTAAGACAATGGAAGATGTATCATTTAATGCGTTATTAATCTAACAATAATAGAAGTGACAATTTTTTTTTAGATATTTTCTAAAGCAATTGTATTTTTCTTTGTGACGCCAAACATCGGAAAAACAAACGACACCACTATTTCATTCAAAGTGATTCAGTTCATACTTTCAGTCACTAGGCGAATGGGAATTTGGGTAGGGCATTTTGGAGTTGTAGCGAAATATTTGTTTTCATCGTGTAAGCGTGTTGTAAAAAGTTGTGAAAGGTGTTATGTTACAGTGATCCCTCAACATTTGCGAAAGTTGGGTTCCCAAAACACTTGCGAATGTTAAATGCGCGAATGCTGAGTCTATGAAGAAAAGTGGGTGCGGTTCCTGCATATCGAAAAACTGTTTAAAAAATAATCTGAGAAAGCATTGTAGAAAAAATGAGTAAATACACACTACTCACAATTAACTGTCACTAGAAGAAATAAAACATTATTTGAAACTTATTTCAAAGCTGAAAGGGATAGGATATAGAATTTGGTAATTTTTACTTTCTCTATACTGCGTATGCAATACTGTTTACGAAGTGTAGAGGGAGTGTTGTACTGCTGCGGAAAGAAAACGTAAACTCCCAACAGAAAAACTTATTGCTGAGCCCTGGTAACGAAAATGTGGATAAATCGTGTTCCCATATATAGTAAATTACTTCCTCTGAAGAGTTACGTACCCACACTCCATGTTTTATAGGTACTTGATACCGAAAAATCGATTGATTTGTCGTCCAAAACACCTAACCGTTTGTCTGTGAATAACACTGGCTGCTAAACCGTAAGCAGGATATTTACCGAAATTTATATTTGTCACTCGATGTGGCTGATGTGACGGCCCTTCGAATCTGAGTCCGATATTTTAATTTTGGAGGCACTTTACATAAGTTGGAACATTTTCAAAATTTAAAAAAGGCCCCAATTTTTTTATTAAGTTTTGAGTAGCGAATAGCGAACGAACGCTTCGGAGAATGATGCAGATATTTTTTTTTGTTGAAATACCTGATTTCAACCAAATTTCAATGAAATTGCAAAATTTCGAAATTTTTTAGTGTTCTTCAGAAAAAATCTGTAAATAAAGTCATGTTCAATTTTCCAAAAATTAGTATTTTTTGCGTAATTTTGAGACAATCATAGGCCATTTTAAAATTTTACATATTTGTTTTCACAGAAACTATTCCAAATTTTTTCACGTATGTACCAAACAACTTTATAGAACTTGGTGCTGGTCCAGTTTTCAGCTCATTCTGTGTATTTACTAAAACTGAAAAAACAATCAAAATAGTCAATAGGAATTTCCCGCGCTTCGTTTGACTCGCTATCAGTTCGCAAAATGACAACTCGGCAGTTCCAAATTATGTTCGAATACTTCTCATAGTTGGAGGTCGTGATGATCGTGTTATATAGGTAAAGTTCTTACGAAAGGATATAGATTTACGGAAGGTAAATATTTAACGTAGAACTAACAAATACACTTCTTTTATTTAAGAAGTTTTGATCGCTGTTTATGGGATTTAGACGACATCGAATCAAGGCAAACTTGTGTGAAATATTGTTTCTTCTCTGCATAAAATGAGGCAAATAATGTAACAGTTATTTGTTCAGTTTAATGTAACAGTTTATTCATGCCTGTTTCATTAGTAAAAATGACAACTGTTCCTGGCTTTCGAGATAAATGCAGATATGGTTCATAAGCATTTAGTTTGAATTGGTTGAATTGGAATTTTCCAAGTAGTATCAGAGTTTTAGTACGCCAGAAACTGTAATTTCAAAACAATTATAAATTTCAATATTACATAACCGTTTGCAATAATGCGAGAAAATATGTACTATTGTAGCACCTCTAGTGAGTTTTTTTGTCAACTCCCTCATTCTCTTAATCTCCAAATGTGGTGCTGGCTTAGGTGGTTCAGGGCATCATTTGATGCCATTGCAGTGCCTCTGATCAGGAGGTACTAGGGTTCCAGTCCCGACGGTAGCAGGATTTTCGACATTAGGTAGATGGCTCAGTCGAATTCATTCGCTGTTTGGAGGAGAATTCTAGTGGCCGGCGCTCTGATGGTAGTTTTCCGTGGTTTCTACCATCAACACCAGGCAAATTCTGGAGCGGTTCCCTAACAAATTGCCCACGGACCGCGCGCGATATTTCCTTCCCCGTCGTTGTTCAATCCCCCAACTTACACACGTGCATTACACTACCACACATGTCGGCAGACCAATCGGGAGCTTCGAGCGTGTACCGGCCAAGGCGATGCTCAGCTGATAGGAGATACCTTGTTCAGGAAAAACTCGCGAGCAGACGTGAGGTCGGCACCGGATTTCGCTATCCAGCGGGGGAAGAACATCGACACCTCCCACGAAAAATATGCACTTCACTTACAGGACTAATGATCTTAGTCGTTGATACGCCAGGAATCGTCGTTCCATCCATCAATCAATCCAAATTTGGAAGAGTTGCTGCTTCTATTCATCTCTCATTAAATTTTTATGTTATTTCATGTTCGGATCGCATATGAATGCTCTTTCCGCCAGAGCTTGTTGAATGTTTAGAACGCCGTTACCATATTTGACACTGAAGTTACTCCAGCAGTTTCTCTTCCGTTCGAGGAGGATTTCTTCGCTCATGATTTCCCGAAGCTCCTCGTCAATGAGATCTTTATCAGCGGAGTTGCCAAGATTCTGAATGTATTTTCTGTTTATGTAGTCAAAGCCCTAGTGTCCAATTTGACGCAAGTGGATTGAATTACTTCTCAATTGTGTTATTCTGTTATTCACAAGTGAAATCGAACTTGACATTTTTGCAGAACGTAATGCTTTCAGTCACATTCCTAAATGACGCGTTTGAGGAAAAACTGAAATCTACTCACTTTCAAGAAAAAATGTAGTACGAACAACATTCATTAGTGCGTGATTCCAAGTGGCAAATGTTAAAACCGGTAGCATTTCTCCAATCGCGATTGTACCCAACTCGCGGATGTTGAGGGATGACTGTTTTCTATCTCAAGTGACGAGTTCTGTTTCTTCCAGAGGATGCTCAAGGAGGTATTGGGTAGTTCACCGCCACAGAAGTCAGAACGCGAAGAGAAAGCGCTGAAATTTGTTATATATGCAACAGATGTATAGTCTGGAGCTAACTTGTTTGCGTGCGGGGAGCGGGGTGTCTTTGAATTAATTGTTTTACTTATTCTCCTTTGCCCTTTTAATTTTTGCCTATGGGCACTTGGAGCAATATACTTGGGGCAGCTAATAGTTGCGGACAGGTGGGGGTGTCCAATCTTCAAAGAACACCGAGCACATTCCTCAGACTCGCAATCAAGTCAGCTCCCAACTATACAGCGTCGATATAAATGTGGACAACTCAATGATCTAGCAATACAAGGTGAGTTAGTTGCGCGAATATTTACTAACAAATTGTGAAGCCATAAAAGTTAAATGATAAATGTGCATTTTTGTTCTATTTACACACTGAATCTATTTTCCACAAGTTAATGAAACTTCAAAAAACATTATGTTTAATGAAAATGATTTCTTGTCACAACAGTATGGCTAAAACAGAGTACAATGTGCCATTTGCATCTTCTTCAGACTACCGACGTCATAATCCATTAGCAGATGTGCGCTGTTTCAAGATTCAAGGATGTATTCATAGATGGTCAACACCAGGAAACCACATGTCTTAATTATACGTTAATTATATTAATGAAAAAGCAATATTTGAAATAACGGCGTGGACATTTATTTATTACTTGAGCAGCCTTCGGTGGATTTGCCATCATCAGATCAGCAGTCTGGGAATCAGAAATTCCACTACCAATACCATACAAACTACACGACTTCAAAAAACATTATTAATACATTTTTCTATACAGGAGGGAAAATGAGAAAGAAAATGTTCCCTGAAAAAGCTGGGAATCGTATTCTGATCTTCAAATTAGTAAAGCGCGGTGGCAGCCACCAGGCAACGGCGACCGAAGCAAAACCAGACCACGGTGCACAAAGAGAAAGCGTGACATACCGAAACTTTTCCTCCTCGTACACCAGGCCTGTCAAGGTCACGGGCACGGTAACAAACTTAAGTAATACTTAAGTTCGTAGGCACCTCGCCAGAGAAACTGGCGGGAGGTTTAAAAGTAAGGTGTGTACAAATTTCTTGGGGGGTGGCGTATTCCTGGCCCATGATATTCTTTTGGAGAAGTCTGTTGACAGTTATTCCCTCAAATTTATATATATTAATTTTAATTTCTAATTCCATAACTGAAATACATCACAAAATGTGAACTTATCAATTACGATTAAATTAAATGTTTTGTATGGAAAGGATCGTCACTTCGTAATCGCGTTCACTTAAGAGTGCAATACTGGCATTACATTCTTACGGTCAGGTTAAGAACAGAGATTCTTCTCTCCGCCTGTCTGCCCATAAGAGTGATATAATAAATCTAAGAGGAAGTTTTATTAGAGGAGATAGGCTACATAGATAATTTTTCATTTATTTCACATTATTCATACATAAAAGAAAACAGAATCATTTAATAAAACAACACAAAACGAAGCAGGCACATAATTTGTCATTCAAAGATACTCCTACCCCTTGGCAAAATGATTAGACACGGCAGAAATTTAAAAGAAAATGACCATGAAATATAGTATTAAGTAATAAAGTATATAAACATAATTCACTTCTCGGCCGGTCTGAATAGCGGAGGTCGCGGGTTCGAATCCCGCCCGAAGCATGAATGTTTGTGTGTTCGTATATGAGTATGTGAGTGCCGTTACCGTTCCTGTTTCCCCCAAAGTTACAAACCAATGTTACCAACAGTGGTCGCTGTATGACCATAGTAGTTAAAAATCTACCTTAAATAAGTTTAAAAAAATTAAATTCTCAGTTGATTGAAAACACCCGCCAAGCATGCTTCGGTTTGAATCTACCATTCGTTGACGCACTTGGAGAGCGCTTAATGCGTATCATCGACTTACGCGTGCACACCCCTTTCTGGATTTGGAGGGAAATTTAGGAAAAACCCATGCCTGCAGAAGCGCCAGGCTCCTCAGGCTGGCAAGTAGGTCGTGCGGGCACACTTTGACATGTCTGTCTTGCACGCAGCACTCACCGATAGTCGGATTGACAAGAAATTTTATCGGATTGTTCAGCCTCGTGCAAACTGCATGCGAGTAAATTTTAAGTACTACGAAGCGCCGTAAGTGGTTGTTTTGCGATGCGTTCCGTGTCCTTGCCGGGATGGGCTGGGCGCAATCACCGCGCGCCGTCGCCGGCCCGAGGTCATGCCGAAGAGCCGGCGCTATCGACGCGTGTTGTCAGGGTCCCCGCTGCTTCGGTGACATGCTGGATGACAAGAACTACTTTTTCGGATAAGGTTCGGAAATTTGGGAAGGTCGAACATATGCTTCAATAATTCAAATGGGTAATTCCACGTGAAATCCGCCGAAAAAAGCATGACCCTTTCCTATTGGTCTAAACATTTCTTGACTTGTTGAAAGTAGGGTAAGAAAAGCTAGAAGCATCATATTTAGTGCAAATGTTTGACCTTTGGTCTTGTTTTTATTTATATGCAAAAATAAAGTTTCTGAGCATTTTGGACGAACTTCAGAAAAAAATGGAAATCTCACATGAAATTCCATTCTAATATAAAATAAATGTTTCTCCTAATAGTAAACAGTTAAAAGAAAACGTTTTTTGTACTGAGCCTCACATCATTTGCATTTTACACCAACGCTTTTACTCCCCAATTCAAAATGCAGTTTTTTAAACCCAAATTCCCAAAATAAGTAATCTTCGATTTTCGAGCTCGTTGCCCCAAAATATTATACAAACTCTAAACGAGAAAAGAATTTGCATGCGAAACTGGAACCTGTAACATCAAAAGTAACGGGTGTTTAAAGTCTAATTTGTCCTTGACATGCCTGCTTTAAGCCGTCCAGCCTTCTGTGAATTTTGTTTACGTCTTTCATGCATTCAAACCCGTATGATGCTTCCAGATTTTACTATATCACATTGAACAAGTCAAACAATTTTTAGACCAATCGGAAGGGGGTCATCCTTTTTTCCGATGATTTCATGTATTCACCCAAATACAATTATTGTAGTGATACACGTTCCTTGAAAAGGAGCACCACAAAGCCTACAATTTCTTTATATAAGAATAGGATTTTCACTGTATAATTTATATGATCAGAATAAAAAAATAAATAGAAATGAAACAATTAAATGCATTTAAAATGTATCAGTTTCACATTTGCAATGGAAACAATTTTTATGCAACATTAGGATCAACCAAAAAATATGTCACTAAATCTTAGTATGAACGCGCCACGCGCGCCGTATTCATGTTCCTTTTTCAGCTTTCATCAAAATATTGATTTAGGAAATCCTTAACACAGTCTTCGGAAGGATTATTAAATTCGTGTGTCACTGTGTGCTTCTAACGAGAAAGGTACGAGAGGATATGATTTTGTCCATCTACTAGAAAAAAGTGTTACGAATTCTTGACACAGTTTGATGTACGTGACGTTCCGAGGGCTGTCAAGTCGACTCGTCCGTGTAAGACTCCGAGATTCCAGTAGGGTCTCACGCAAAATGTCTCGAAAATCGTATTTTTAATATTATACACCACTTCAAAATTTGGAAAATTTGGGGATTTGCGTTGTGTTGTGCCATCTCAATAAATTTCCTGTGAATTTGAATATCCAATACGGGTGTGTGGGGTTTTAATGTTATTATTCAACAACTGCTAAGACTTTTAAAAAATGCATAACATTATTTAACGAAATGCAATTGGATTTTTGCAGAAAATATCCAAAAGACCACAGTAAACGTACTTGAAAAAGGCTTGGAAAATTGGATTATACGAGCAGTAATGATGCACAATGAAAATTACACGTGTGTGAGGTATGGCTATAGAAAAGTTAGAAAATTCTACATTTTCTCTAAATGGAAAATGAAAAAAAATTTCTCATGTCTTTCTGTGTCATGTAATTAGCCTCGAAGACTAATGCAATCAGAGAGGTTTACACATTCTGGAACAATACAACCACAATTCACTTTAAACGTTTCGTTCACTTTAAGGATTTATTTTTATCAAGATCTGCACATGTATACAGTAAATACGACAAGGAAATCCTGATGTCCACGTTGCCTAACTAGTGTATAAGAATACATACTTCGCGTATTATTTGAATCAGCTCCGCAATATTATACTATTGTACATAAAGTTTCCAAAGTGTTTTCAACCACAAAAAAAATTCGTCTGCGCAGAGATTCGAATTCAGGTCCATCGAGTCAACCCGCCATGTGCTTCACCGCTAAACCAAGCAGTCGCTCTGCGGTATTTACTTGGGCTGACGCTTAAAAATCAAATTGCGACTCCATTATTTCCAACACGCAATTTTCAAAACTTCATAGAGAAATGAAAATGAGACGCGTTATTATTTAAACCTTCGTTTGTTTCATCAGTGAAAAAAAAAAAAAGAAAAAATTTGGAGCTGAGAAAATGAATTCTCTTTAAATTGCATTAAATCAAACACACATTACGCCAAAACTACTCGGTTCTCCATAAACCTGTACATGGCCTTTCTCAAATATCTGTTTTTAAAACAGATTTTGTCTAAGGTAAAATTTTTGCAATCTTCGAAAATACCGAGTTCCCAAAAAATGATACTAGCACCAATCTTTTACCGTCCTGTGATACATATGAGGAGAAAAATTAAAGAAAAAAATTGGAACTGTTTTGGATGAAAAAATGGTATAAAATATTTTTCAATTGCATATTTATCGCAAAATTACACGAAAACTGCTCATATTTTTGAAAAGTTGCGCACGACATTATTTAAAGAGGTTTTTGAAGAACATGTGTCATTTAGGAAACTAGTGGTGCTGAAAACAGCACGTACGTTCTCGCCCGTATTTTCCCGTATGTAGAACGAGAATTCAGTATATTCACATTCTACATAAATGTACCCACGATCAACGATGCGTATTTTAGCTGCAAATAAAATTATTAGTTTATATAAACGCGAACGAAAGGCAGCCGTCATTATCGCCTTCTGATAACAGGCGTTAGAACAGTGGGTTACAACAAGTAACAATGACCACTAATTCGTATGGGATACACATTTGGACAAGTAGCATTGTCAATACCGCTAGCAAGAAAATGAAAATGGATAGAAAAATATAATAATTAAATATAATATTTTTATATTCATCTAAATTACTCTGTTTTTACATGCATCACTCTTCATTCCTAAATTTTATTAAGCAAAGCGAAATCAATTCGTTGTCACATTTAACTCAATTAATAAAGAACTATTTACAATAGGTGCCAAATAATTTCTAAAAGATTGGTTTTAAAAAGTAGAACAAAAGCTCGAACCTAAGAAACGAAGATAGAAATATGAAATAATATACAAATTCTAACTTAGATAGCATTCAACTTCCTAGCAATACCATTCGTTCAAGAAGCGCAGTAAATTCGGAGCGAGCGACTATGTTTGTCGCGAAATTACACAAACAACACTCATATTTTAAAAAATTCAATATAGTCTTATGGGAAGAGCTGTTTTTGATGAACACATTTCATTAACAAAAAATGTATCTTCATAATTGCAGTTGTATGAAGACACCGAAAAAATTGAATTTATTCAATTTTCGAAAAACCAGGTCATCAAACTTGAGATCTACACCATTCTCTTAAATGCCTTTCAGGCACTCCAACGCCAAAATTTCATCAAATTCTATAGAACCGTTTTCGAGAAAAAACTGTTTAAACAAAATTAAAAACTGCCTATATTTCTCGCAAAATTACTCGAAAAGTACTACAAGTTTCGAGCAATTGTACATGAACTTATTTTAAAATCGATCTTTCAAAACAGATATTATTAAGGGCAAAAATCTCAATGTTTATACTACAAATATTTTAGTTGTAGGAAGTCGCCGATTATTTTTTGAATTTTCGAAATTTTCAAAATAATAACAGTTATCAAGGAAAACAAGACCTCCACTATTCTCTTAAATGCCCTTTACACTATTCAGCAACACAATTTAATTCAAAAGATGGAGCCATTTTAAAAAAAATGAAAATGTCCCAGGGGCTTCATATAAAGTACCCCCAAAAATTAAAATATCGGTTTTAAATTCAAGAGGCCGCGACATGAGCTAAATCGATTGAGGAATATCCGTTTTGGAGAACATCGGCTAAAAGTTATAGCCGCTAGCGTTGTTCACAGACGGGCAGACGTTTCGCCGTCAATCAATTTTTCGGTATCAAGGACCCACAAAACATGGATTCTGGATACATCACGGGTTAGAGGATCATTATTTTCTAAGTTTAGCATCTGCATTAATCCACTTTTCCGTTGCCAGGGCCCTGTAATAGTTTTTCTGGCGAAAATTCGCCGATTTTTCGCGCAGCATTACATAACTAACTCTACTGCAATAGCGGTGACGAGAAAGTAAAAATCTATCTTCAATATAGATGTAGGTGGTAGTCGCTGAGAAAAAGTTTGAACTTTGTCAACTTTGGAAAAATATAGGGAATAATTGGGATAATTTGACATTGGTTTTGAGGCTTCACTTGAAGTACCCCAAAATCAAAATATCCGTGCCAAACGCAGTGGGGTAGACGGGCGAACAGACACGCGGGCGAACAGCCAAGACAGCCAAGACAGCCAAGACAGCCAAGACAGCCAAGACAGCCAAGACAGCCAAGACAGCCAAGACAACCAAGACAGCCAAGACAACCAAGACAGCCAAGACAACCAAGACAACCAAGACAACCAAGACAACCAAGACAGCCAAGAAAACCAAGACAGCCAAGAAAACCAAGACAGCCAAGAAAACCAAGACAGCCAAGAAAACCAAGACAGCCAAGAAAACCAAGACAGCCAAGAAAACCAAGACAGCCAAGAAAACCAAGACAGCCAAGAAAACCAAGACAGCCAAGAAAACCAAGACAGCCAAGAAAACCAAGACAGCCAAGAAAACCAAGACAGCCAAGAAAACCAAGACAGCCAAGAAAACCAAGACAGCCAAGAAAACCAAGACAGCCAAGAAAACCAAGACAGCCAAGACAAGAAAGAAACGAGCCAAAAAGTCAGACGAGACAGACGCGCCGCACGAGACGGACGGACTTAGTCATGTAGACATTATTTTTGAACCGATTCAATACATATGAAAGGCATGATCTTTGTTTTAAATTCCTCCAATAATTCCACGTGTCTTGGACGCTTGTCAATTCTTCTGTGACTCTTCTGTTTTTTTTTTTAGTTTATCAACTTTACTCATTGTCGCCATTTTAATTCTTGAGTTTTTAACTGAAAGAAATTAGGTATCTTTATTCAAAAACATTTCTCAAATGATTGAGCTGACACATGTCTTCTTGAACTTCGCTGGACATGATGAACATTCTGGACCTTCGGTGGTAACTGTGGAAGACATAGTCGGCCATGGGTTGGCCTCCCCCGCATTAGACTGTTTTGAAATTCTTATAAAAACAGTATGTGAAACCAAGGAGGACGCATAAAAAGAAAGTTAATGTGTGATCTCCAAATGATTAAGCGAACCAACTTGTCTTGAAAAGGAAATTTGCTGCTACGAAAGGTCAAAACTCAGGTTCTGAATTCAAGGCCTTCGTCGGGTGGGCGTGCCCGTTCCCATACGCTTAAGGCATTGTGCGCTGTTGAACAATAGGCAATCGGGAAACGAACCTGCTACTGGATACAAGAGATCGAAACCACTGATTTACGCAGGAATTGTTAACTGATTACTCGTCAGAAAATTTAAGGATGTGGTAAATTGTAAGCACTCCAATAAGAACATATCAAATAATGTGGTCTGTATTTTTATTAAAGTTAATTACACTAATGAAATCGATGTAAGCAGATATTTATATTTATGGTAAGAAGATGTAAGCGCCGACCTGGATGGCCGAGGTGGCTAAGAGCGAGTACCGACTCAGCGCTTCGGTCCGAAGGGTCGCGGGTTCGAGTCCCGCCTTGGGCATGGCTGTTTGTCCTGGCCTTGAGTTTGTATGTATGTGTTGTCGCGGAGGGCCTCGCGTTCTGCTGACCCCAGATCAGAGGAGCCCGCAAGTGTGTTGGTGTCTAGTGTATGGTCGAATATGCGTCCCATCGGGGCGTAAAGGGTAACCGGCTGTTGGCTGGATAAAAGCCCTAGATAAAAAAAGATGTAAGCAAATATATTGACAAGTTATTTAGAAACCTATGGTTAATTGATTTACATTTTATTATTGGACTTATCCATGCAAGATACATAAATTGTCGTCCTTTTAACGTTTCACTTTTTCAAATAGTCTCATCTATTATTTTTCGAGATCAAATATTAATAAAGCACTTGGTTTAGTATTATGAAAGGGGTTTGGAATTAGCTGAACCCGTAACGAAAATTTTGCAGTCTTGTTTTGACGGCCAGAGCCTTATCAGGGTATCAATTCATTGCCCTACAAATGTTTTCACGAATCGTCCCATGACGTAAAGAATTTGCTCGCGCGGGCTTATGAAAGAGAGAACGTAGGTTTCTGCGTTCAGGTCGCCAAACTTTCAGCCGTCGCGTGGTTCAACGGTTTATATGCGCAAATGTATTTCTAAACCACACATGTTAATTTCTGAAAAACAACAGTTTTCAAGAAAGCATCGTGACCATCGTGAAACGTATTGTAGAATGTTGTACAAGAGCTTCAGGTAAAGTACTCACAAAAATGGAAAGATACGTATCAAATTTGAGGAGCCACGATAACAGTCCGATCAACTGGAGAATAATCATTTTCCTGAAAAACCTGTGTTCGGTTTAGATGCTATTGTTGTTCAGTTATTAACAATTTCAGATCAGCCTTACCCGACAGTCGAGATAATGTGCTTCTCCATTACGTTGAGAAACCACGAGACTATCATATGGTCGATTCAGCGGGGAGTAAGAGAGACACTCTCCACTTAAACAAAGTTTTGTAATTTAACTCAATTTATTTAAAATAATTACCGTTTATAGACATCACTTTCAAAAACGTATTCCCGTTAAGAATAAACTCGCACATTTTTAAAATTTCAAGTTAACAATTTAAAACATATTTTAAAGACGTTAATGTGGTGTCATAATTGAAATTGCTCCTACCTCTAAATTACTTACCCCGTCGGCTAGGCGGCCGACCCACGAGCCCTTTCCAGCCCGGAAGCCATCCCGCGCCTCGTCGCTTTGCCACCCCGACCTCAGTCTCAAAGCACTTCCCCTCCCCCCTCCCACCACGTGTGCGTAGGTCAAGTTGAAGGGCAAAGCTTTCGCTGCTCAGAAAGGGACGGGCGTTGGCAGCTGTTTCTAATTTGTGCTTTTTCGGAATAAACTATTAATATTTAGAGTATTAATATTTTCTTTGAAGTAGTTTCTGTTTACTTTTGAATCATACTCTTTATAATTAATGTAATTATTAATTATATTATATTAACTTAATTATAATTGTATTAATAATTTCTAATTCGTGCCAATCCGTCCAGCGGATTGTTTTGGGGAAAACAGAAAAATATGCAGAATGTGTACAGAAAGACCGTGTTTCCTATTAACATGTACAGAAAGTCTATAAAGAACTAAAATATTCTAATGTGCTGTAGCCGAGTCGGTTAATCAAAGAGGTCGATAAAAGAGCAGGATCCTCCACATGGTAGCGTATCACACCAGGATTGGAGGACGTGAGCTGGGTTGCCCAGGATATGCCGCTGGCCAATGTACATGTGACAATTGTGTGGGGAAGCCTTGAACTCACACAGGAGGCTCTGGACTTCTTTATGTAACGATAATTATACATAGAAACGGGCGGGAGACCAGTATATTAGCTTTATTACAAAGCTTATTGGGAATAAAATAGTTAATAAAAAGTTCATAAGGTGTTCTTAGTTGTGAGAACACAACATAACATGGCACAAGACTTAAACGCATTTACGACCTATTTTATGTTAGTGCGTATATTTATGTAAGTGCGTAAATCTGACTTCACCACATGGGGTGTGGATCGCTCACTTTTTCCGACTGCGTTAATTAGAAAACTGGGATTAAAACTCCCTTGGGGTGGCAGGCAACGGTACAGTAGAACATCAAAATAAACTATAACTTTTACAATTAACAAAAATCTTATGAAAATTTATTTACTTTCTTGTATACGTATGTATTACACGGAGTAATATAATTAGTGTAGAGAAAGTTGTGTAACGCGGAAAATCGATTTGGAGACTTCAAAGAAAATACACCTTTTGAGGTCACCTGAACATACAAGTATAATGTTTCAAACACTCTGACCGCTACGTTCCGTGGTTCGAGCCCCCATTTTCCACACTAGCTAGATTGTTACATTGCATGGAGCTACTGTCAGGAGGAGACTTCTACCGGACCCATGCTCTCATCGGTACTTTTCCGAGGTTTCTCCAATCAACATCAGGCGAAACCCGGAGCAAGGAACTAGCAAACCGGCCAGGGACCGTGCGCAAACTAACCTTCCTCTTCATTGTTCAATCCTCACCCTCTACATACTTACACTCACATGCATCACATTACCGCACTTTTCGTGAGACCAGACGGGAGCTTTGACGCGGCTGGGCGGTGCCCCGTTGGTGGGAGATACTCCGCAAGCCCACGTGCAGGTCGGCACCGGATCTCGCTAACCAGTGGAAATACCGTGATATGATCATGCACTACATTTACGGGACTAATATCCTTAGTAATGTACGTGTCCAGAAACATGAATCTATTTTATATATTATTCCAGCCTCGCCTATTTGCAAATCCATTCGCGATGTCGAGATAATGAACAGGTCCCCGAGAAATCATTTTTCTGCATAATTTTCTAGTTCCCTAGTCATTTAACAAGTTACGTGATTTCCAACAACTAACTTGCACGAGTCAAAGTTGTAATTAACTTACAACATGATAAAAACATGACTACATAATTCTATAATAAATTACAACCAGAGACGTCAACGAACCTCTACGTAATTGGTTTCAAGCAAAATCCGGAAGCGTTAATCGTGTGCGATGGGAAATGATTGTAAAAAACTGCTTGCGTAAGAGTTTCTGATTCATTAGAAGTAAACAAAGTATGATACGTGCAATTTACATAAATAAGTAATAATACAAATTTTCGCACATTCGTGGAAATTGAGCGAAAGTGTTTTGAAAGTTGCATGCAATGAATATATAATGCAAATAAAAGTAATTAAATTTAAATAAAAGTAATAGCTACAACATACTTCATGACATTGACAAAAGAATATGAACGTTTATTTGAGGGAAGGGGTTTTCGGAGAAGGGTTTCCAGACAATGCGGAATAATTTGTCCAAGTTTTCCGTTCCATGTATTTTCTTCCTGTTATTATACAACACACATCGTATTGAAATTTCCATCTGGAAGAGGTAAAAAGTCCCAAGTCACTTAGCTTGATTTCCTTGAGCTGTAAATGCAATCTCGGAAAAAACATCCTGAAGTGGAAGTAGCCTCGAATAAAGGAATTTTCCTTTACGTGTGCGGCCCTCATTACGCAGACGAATTACTATAGTTAGTGCAATGCGAACAGAAAGTGGTAATGTTCTATCCAGAGCTGTCCCCGATTTCATTTGCTCCTCCTTGAGTCTTTTGCAAGAGATCGTTATGTGTACCCCTTCTGTTTTTGGGGCTAAGATGCTCTCTTTTAATATCACCTAAACCGTTGCAGATATTGAAATGACGTTTTCACGAAAACAAATGTATTGGAGAGGCACCACGGAAGCTGTATACCATTATCCTATGGCCGTTTCTATTGCCGAGATAAAGCCGTACCTTTTATTTCTGTAATGGAATTATATAGATTTCTTTAGCGGATGATCACGAGCGTGAGGCGACGAGTTCATAAATAAAAATATTGACCTTAACAATATTTCGAGAAATGTAGAGAGGCTGCGAGGCCGTTCGCTCTCGTTGCGTTGGCCCCGTGGTGTGGAAAAGATGGCGATGCGTCGAGGACGGGAGCTTTAGTTTTTACTTCACATGCGTGTTATTTGAGAGTCTCATATCCCACCACTATAACCTTCCTACCTCCCTTAGAGGAAAATACTCACTTATAATCTCGTAGTATTTCACAATAAACACAACAGCATTTTTCAGCCTAGGCATAGACTGAGGTGGCTCAGGATGTCAACTCAACTGATGTCACCGCAGTGCCTGCGATCGGGCTGTTCTGGGATTCCACACCCGAAGGAGCTACATCCGAAGGCTGGATTTTCGACACTAGCTAGGGAGCTGGGTGAATTCATCCGCTCTGTCTGGACAAGAATTCCAGCGGCTGCTCTGATTAATTGTTTACCGTGGTTTCTCCTCTCATCACCAAACGAATGCCGGACCAGTACAATAGCATACGGGCCATGGACTGCGCGCGATCTTTCCTTCCTCTTCTAAGTCCTTTTCTTTCCCTTCACTTAAACACACGTACACTTACATGCTCTACAGTACCACATACGACAAGAGAACAGTCACGTGCTTAGCGCTTGTCCCGACCGTGACTGTGCGTCCCTGGGGGGATACCTGGATGGGGAAACCTCACGACTCGAGCGAGGGGAATTCACCGCCACTTCCAGTGATAAACATGCACTACACTTACGGAACCCATGATCCTAGCAGTTGACGCAGCAGTAAACTCAAAATAAGCAATGAATGAGCCTAGGGATACGTTGAGAACATGACTATCAGTAGGAACATTGCAGGATTGAAAAGGACGCGCTCGCCCCGCCCCCCATGCAGGGCCAACGCAACGACGCCGCGTCTCTTCAGTTACCTCGCGGTGGCGGCGAAATAGGCGGCGTGTGCGGTAAGAATTCTACATTACTCAAATATACTTTTAAGTAGGGCAACATACTGTGATATACCAAAATGACGAACCATTCTTGTGTATATAATGTCAGTTATATGAAGTAGAATATAGGGATGTTAATAGAGGATCGCGGAGGCGTTGCTATGCGACAAGTAAACAACCGGCGTTATAGGTCATTTTCGCTAGGTGAAGAGGATGTGCAATAGTATTGTTTTTTTTTAACAAAAGAGGATGATATGGAGTTCTGATTGGGTTTTAGGAAGAACAGTTACACTCTCTCTAGCAAAACTGTAATGAGCGGGTTGGCTCCTGACAGTTTACCAAGTAGAGGAAAGACTGTTGATGGACAACCAAATCCATTAACTTGTGATATAATTAAGTCTATCGTTTCTTATATTAGGATAAAACGTTCTTGTGGGAAAAGACGAAGTAATTCTACAAAGTAATAGTCAGTACGTGTATAGGCGTCCACCTGTGGTGCGTGTAAGGGAAGTAATGGGTAATAATAGTATCGCTGGGAGAATTTGAACTTGATCGCGAACATTAGGTGGAGGACTTTATGAAGAAGGAAGATTCTGCTGCGACAACGGAGAAGATTCTACGGGGCGCCATCGAATGGAGAAGTGAAGAGTGCGAGAAGATCCGTGAATATAACAAGGTTGATTTATAATTATTACAAGATAAAGAAAACTGGTCATGACCAAAGATAATTTCATTTTGGATTAACGATATAACAATTCATGTTTAACTTTTAATAAAAATCATATTTACATTATAATATTTTTCAATTTGTTGCTTTAAAAGAAAACTGATTATCATTATTTGTTACGTGCAATCCAGTAGTAGATATTTTGATTGGATTTTCAGGTTCCTCACCACTCCGTATGGATGGCAGATTGAGTAATGGTTTGCAAAGTAAGTAGCAACAATGATGAACTTAGAACCCAATTAATTGAGCTAGCACGACATAATTTTAAATGAGAAATATTAAAATTAAGTAGGAAACATCCGGGTTACAGTCGTAATTATTTCCTGGCGCTCAAATCAATAACTAAATTATTCGGAAAATAATTACGAGCGTCATTTAAACGAAATGAGTCATGAATCTAACGTAATTAATAATTCGTAAAATTACGAATTTTGCTGGTAGAGAAAAAGGGGTTGTTTCAATACAAAAGGAATCAATAAAAATGGAGTTGTATCGATATCTCTGCAATAAAAAGGTGTTAGAGAAATATTTCCCATGTACTCATGCATACACTCGCATACATTCGTTTTAGTGATAACCGTATCTCAATGTCTGCAATGGTTCAGGAGACATTCAAGAGGAATATCTTAGGTAAACTATGCGGTATTTAAGGAGTTTCCGAAGTATTAAATATGTACGACCTTCAGAAACCAGTAGAGAGAAGTTCCAGAATGCCGAGAAAAATTGAGTGATGGTGCTCCTGACAAGCTTTAGGTTTGGAAAAAGGAGAAAAATAATTCTAGTAAACTTCAATAATTTAATTAATTTAATAAATTAATTTTTAATTTAATTAAATAAAAGTAGTTAAGTATATGAAACTGACAAATATTTTGTAGCAGGGCTCCTTTTAATTCCGTAGGGTTTTCTTGTCTAACTCTTCATTCGGATACCATCTCGCGGCGCCTAGAAATCTCCAGAACACTTAACGACTATGAATCATTTTTTCTTTTCAATTTGTTGTACTATAGTTCAAGAAATACTGAATTAAAACTCCTGACAATGATATTAAAATGTTTAATTCACAAGTGAATAAAAGCATTGTTTATGTTGATAGGCACGAGATAAATAACGGTTTAGAGCGCTGTATTGGAGAAAACAGCCTTACTACAACCCGAAACCCATTTAGAAATATCCATATTTCATAAATGAGCGTACGTCTTCTTTGAAAAGTGATGCAATACAAAAGTCGTCGAAAGTAATAAGTGCGAAAGCGGTGCCGTGCGAATCGGCAGTAATAAGTGAGTGGTTAAAAGGTACCACAAAGGTATTGAATAAGGGACCTTTAAGAGCGCACACCCAATTAGCACATGCGCTTGGAGACGTGCGCAGAGGACACTTGGCGAGGACTTCTCGCGTGGAAGTCTCGCTCTGTCCCCGCGTGCCGTGTCGTGGACCCTGGGGGGTCCCGCCCGCGACCCGACTTTCCCCAGCCTCACACGCTGGTTTCTTAGGGCAAGGACGGTATATTTTTGCAAAGGAATTATATTTTTGATTTTTTAAACAAAAGAATGTAGCAATATGGCGTTTATGGCATCTTATAGAGTACATTTATCACTATCCCTACCAAAAGTTTAAAGAAAAAAATTGGAGCAGTTTTCAAGAAAATCTTATTTTTGTCATTACTTTAAAATTGCACGTATTGGATGCAATATTATGTGAAAACTACTATATTAAAAAAAATGTGCATAACCTTAATGAAACAACAAATTATGGACAACAAATTTTATATGAACGAAAAATCTCTATCTTCAATTTTGCAGTTGTAAAGGAAGAAGCCGAAAAAATTTTAACTGCATTTTGCGAAAATTTAGTTAACAGTGAAAATCAAGACCTGTACCAATATTATAAGTGTATTTTACTATATTCTTATAAAACATTTAATGAAAAAATTTGGAGCCATTTTTGAGAAAAGTTTGAAAATTTCCCCAGGAGCTTCATGTAAAGTTCCCCCAAAAATGAATGAATGTTTTTCAAAATCGCAGAACTTCGAATGAGGTCAGATCTACAGGGTTTATTCAGTTCGAAAAAAATCCTCAACGTAGTTTAGGTGCTAATGATGTCCACAGACGACGGACGGACGGGCAGACAGTCTAAGATTTTGAAAAAAAAAAACAAAACAGCAACACTTTTTCGGTATCAAGGACTCACAATTTCTGAAATCTGATTACATAACTAGTTAGAGGGAGTAATTTGCTGCATTTAAGAACAGGATTTATCCACTTTTTTACCGTTTGCCTCTGCATTACATAACTTTCTCTATACTGCGTATATTACTCCGTATATATACGTTCATATACGAGAAAGAAAAAAATATATACAATGTATGAAACATAGTAAGTTCTGGGTGTGTAGGTGGTTATCTAAGAGTTACTGAATCACTCGAAAATGAGTGATTAAAGTAATAGACTAAAAACCAAAAATTAAATGGTTTGTGTTAAAATGTTGAGTTAAACTAAACAGCAAGCACAAATCTGGAAACTTATCCATGTAATTGAAATAACTGGATCACTTGTGTTCTAGTTATTTCAATTGTTTGATATCGAAAATCATTAAGGACGAGCGGCACAACACAAGCAAGGAATTTTTTATTAAATAAGATAAATCTTATCTCGTCCTTTACACAACATACCCACTGCACGGCCAGCACTTAATAACGCTTTCATACCTTGTTTGTAAACTTTAATTTTGATCACCTGATAAAGACCTCGAATTACAGGGTCGAAACGAATGTTGTTGACTGCATTGATGTAGTTCTATACTAAAAATCAATAAAAATTGCTAACATGATCTTAATCATCAGCTGATTACAAACCGCCTTCTACCAAAATCGCCAATTCTAATTTAAAAAATCCATTTAGTTCAATAAAAAAGTCCTACTTTTAGGAGATACCAACGCTTAGAGAACAAATTGGGGAAGGAAAAATAAAACTAGTTACGTAAATAAATTAATATATAACATCCACATCTATAGTCTTACATTATTTGACCCAGTTACGTACTTCCCATCACAAGAAAAATACACCTTCACAGAATTTCTACTATTTTTGTTTATACTCGTAGTCTTGTCTCTAGAAGTTTAGTTCCTAATATCGGCCTTAGGACTGCCCTTACAGTTCGCACACACGTGGATCCCTTTTATACTGCACAAAATATTGGTTTTACCGGCACAAAATGTTGAATTGAGTAATTTTAGCTGATTTTTGTCTTGCTGTAGTTCAAATAGCGTTGTCATTGAATGGGCTCGTTGTGTATCGTTATGATCATTCGATGGTTGCATATTTGGTTAAATACGTATATACGTATAATATTTGGTTAAAAATGTATTAAGAAGTTTACTAATGATTTTCCGTCATTGAATTAGGCGGCAACCACTTTCTTTAATTGGGCGGCAGATTTCCTTCTTTTTGCTGACTGATGCTATTTAACTCGAGCTGAGGGATGGCGCAGTAGGGAAAATTGTATGAATGGTCTGTCATTATTTCCTGTTTCGTTATCGATTGGTGTAGGCTTTTTAATATAACGGAAAAATTTTGTCGACCGGGTCCCCGTAAGAATGAAATTTCTTGTGCATATTTCATTATTTTCCGAATGATTGTAGCGTCTTTTACACCTGTTATAATAGGGGCAACATTGTTTAATATTTAAAACGTTTATACGACAAATTGTGGCCTGATTCTTCACGTGCATTGAATCTGTTCTTGGGACTCTGTAACCGAGTTCTTTCTCATGGGATAGGTATGCACTAAGATGATTAGTAATTTTTTGGGATCTTGAGAATTTGTATTGCCTCTGACTAACTTCTTTTTACTTTCTCGTATACATACGTATATACGGTGTAATATAAGTAGTATAGAGAAAGTTATGTAATGCTGCGGAAAATAGATTTCGAGATTTCAACGGAAATACACGTTTTGAGGTTCCCTGATACCGAAAAAGCGTTTTTTTTTTTTTTAATTTTCAAAACGTCCGTCCGTCCGTGAACACTGCTAGTGCCTAACCCATGTGTACAATCTTTTCCAAATTGAAGAAAGCCCTGTCGATCTGGCTTAGTTCAAGCTTTGAGGTTTTGAAAAACATTCTTTAATATTTGGGGGTACTTTACATGAAGGCCCCCGGACATTTCCAAAATTTTCTCAAAAACGACTCCACGTTTTTTCTTTACATTTCTTGGAAGAATAAAGTAAAATACGCTTATAAAGGTGGCACTGGTCCGATTTTCACGGTTAACTCTGAAGTTTCGAAAATTGCAGAAGTGTGAACTTATTCCGCCGTCTTCCTAGAACTATAAAATTGAAGACAGAGATTTTCCCTTCCAACGAAATTTGTTGTCCATAAATAGTAGTATAATAAAGATCATGTACATTTTTTCGAAAATCTTAGTGGTTTTCGTGCAATAGAGCATGAAATATTTGCAATCTTAAAAAATACAAAAACAAGATTTTCTCAAAAACCCGCTCCCAGTTCACCCTATTCGATGACATAAACACCATACAGCTCTATTAATTTATTTTTACAAAAATGAAATTTTTTAACCAATCTCTCACGTCGATAATATTTACATTAGAGGCGATTTCTATACGTTATTGTATTTATGAATATATTCGCTTTAAATATTGTCAAATAAAGTTTCTCGAAAACTCAACAGTATTCTGTAAAAATGAGCTCTAAATTCTGCATTATCAGAACCACATAAACTCCATTTTCTCAAAATGGCTCCAATTTTGGTTTTCAAATTTTTCTAATGGATAATGCTAATTGTACTGTTTTATATGACGTAAAGTTCATTTTGGGGTATTATTTTTCAAAAATTACACAAATGTAATTTTTTTTAAATAGCTCTCGCGCCGTTAATATTGGCATTTCCATCAAATTGCATGCATTATTACATTTGTGTAGTGCTTCAAGTGCTTCAAATGACTTCAAATTACGTTTTTCGAAAGCTCAATAGATTTCCGAGAAAAAGAGCTTCAAAATTTGCATTGACAGTAAAGCTTAATCGTCATTTTTTCAAAAATGGCTACAAATTTATCAATGAAAACTTTTATTTAGGACGAGCTTTTACCCTTCTTTATTCTTGAAGTAATAATTCGGTTGTACTACTAGGAAAGCAAAAAGTTGAGAAATTGTCAAAAAAGGTACTTTGGGCGACGATACATGGCAGCTGGCCAGAGAATTTTGCAAGACCTTAAAGCTAGGCCCCACCAAAGAAATTAGAAAAATTTGGCACGAGAAAGTCTGTGCTATTCTGTAGCACCTCTAGTTTGATTTGTGTCAGTGTGGGTTCTGGGGTTGCTGCGCGTTGAGGGCTTGTCCTTGTATTGCTTGAAGGCCGGACTGCCCTCGTTTGGTTGCTGGTTCAAAGCCAGACTTGAGTTCTATTTCTTCAAGTGGCATGTTTAGCGGCACAGAATTCACAATATGGTTGATATTAATTTTGAAATCAGAATTGATAAGGGAATGAGGCGACTAACTCATTGCCCGGCATGTTGATGGACTGATGTCGAAAGTCATTAAAAGCTCTAAAACAGCGTCCGCACGAGCTACTTGCCCGCCTGGGAAGCCGGGCGCTCCTACAAGCACGAGCGTCTTCCACTGACCTAATTCAATTCCCCTCCAAATCCACGAAGGGGTGCATACGCGCACGCTGAAGCGACGCGAGGTGCGAAATAGTGGTTTCACACCAAAATATGTGCGACACGTATGTTTTAACAAACAACCGAGATTTGAATTATGCGTATATTCTTTACTATTTATTGCTATTTCATATTTATTTTCTTTTTAAGTTCTGTCTTGTATGAACATTTTTGCCAAGGGGCAGGAATAACTTTGAATGGACAAATTCTTTCTTGTTTCCGTTTTGTGTTATTAAATAAGTTATTTAATGCATTTAGCAATAATATGAAATAAATTGACAAGTCTCTATAAGTTAACAATTCTCGCTTACAGACGGACAGCGCTTTTAACAGCCAAGAATCTTTGTTTAATGTCTTAACCTGAATATAGAACGTTAATGCTATTATATCACTCGTAAGGAAACAAAATTACAAAATCAAGATACATTCGATTCAAAATATTTAATATTACTCTCATTTGTGGATTTGAAATGTGACTGTTGGCACATGGGCGGCCAAAATTAATTCAAATGTGGCGCCGTGCTTTGAAATCTATCATTTATAAAAAATTTCTTGGCGCTAATTAACAGCAAAGAGCATGCTTTTTAAACGTTCTGCGTTGGACTTATAATATTTTTTCTCCAAAAACAGCGCGTTAGCTTCCAGGAAGAAAGACAAAGAATATTTCGTTTGAAACTCATTAGAAGAACAAATAGTTGAAGAGTTGAATTGCTTTCATACACGCTCGCGAAATCGCGCCAGAAGCTGTAGAGTTGTCAACATTGCGAGAATTAATCGTCTTTCCAAATGAAGGCGCGATAGAATGGCATTCTTTAAAAAGAAGGTGGCCCAAACAGTTTCGCGGAGACTAGCCTCGCTCGAGTAGAAAAAGCCGCTAAGATGCACGTGTACATGCTCCCGACTATCAATTTAATTACGTAGGGTAGGTATTGCGACCTCAGCTGAGCGTTATTGGCGCGCAAGCTCGCTCCCATTGCCGGGACTTCCATGAAAATTCGAGTCTATTCATATGACGCCACGAGAGGCAATTGTTGGAGAATGTTACAGCCGAGCGTTTGAACCAAGATCGCCTCGTCAGAAAAAGGCGTAGTAATTCACATCGTGGCTGCATTGAAATTAGATATTTGACTGATGGTAGCAGGTGGTTTTGGGCGCGTAAAGGTGAAAGTGAGCTGAAATTATATTACGCACAAAATACAACAGAAAATAATCTTCTGTTCGCCTAAGAAAATATAGACAACTTCTTCAATTATCAACAATTTTAACGCTGAGATAAATCAATAGTCTTCAAATAATAGCTTTTCAGAATTTTCCTCTTGTGGCAAGCTAGAAAGTTGTGGCCACGCTTTGTGGGCAACTCAAGCCAGCATTCTGTGGCTCTCCCAAACAATTTGCTGAAGCTTTTTTGCAGCTTCAACAGTGACCTATGTATTATTTCATTTTAAGAGAGAAGGGTAATTAATATAGCAATATTTGGGACAATAACTGTCGAGTAACTTCTCCCAAAGACCGTCATGGGCCAGATATTCAATGGTGTATCGCCTCTCTGCCAGCTTTTGTGCAACCCTTACTTTTAAATCTCGCGCCAATTTCTATGGACGCAAAGGCCGCGAACTCTAGTAAGCTTGCTATCTCTCCCACGACTTTGACATACATGCTTTGCATTGTACTCATAAGGAAACGTTTGCTCACGACCGCTGCTAATGGAGAACTGTTCAGCTATAAAAATGTCTGCAAAATACTGCTTTCAAATCATACAAGCACAAAAATTTCTCATCCAGACACATTTTCGCATTTGTAATCAATGCAATACGGAGATGAGAGACGCCTTCCGGACCTTTGAGGGGCCATCCAAATAAGGCTGATCTCAGCAGTAATTGGTAATGTGCGAAATTCTATAAAATGTTTCAGTTGATTATCTCTTATGAGTTTCTCTGCGGCCGTAACTGCTGCACTACAGAGCTCTTCTAACAGAAGTGTGAATTGTGAAGAAATTAAATAAATCAATTTTGCTGAAATATTGATCAGTTTGTATCAGCAAAACTAAAAAAAAAATTATATTTTAAGCGCAATTTATCTCATTCTCTTTCTCATTGTGCATTATTGCTTAATACACTATTATCAATTTAGTTTATTTACTTTCATTAACTTACTTTTATTAATTTTATAATTCTAGTTAAAAACTAAGTATGACGTGCTACGGGGAGAAGTGAATACAGTGCAATAAATTTTGGGCTCTTATCCAGCATGTCCTTCGTAAAGGAATATAGTTCCTGTCGCAACAACATGTAAACGATAATTTGAATAACTATATTTCCCACTGAATTCTAGAAGACGTGCCTAGATAATGAAGTTACATTTATGTCCAGAAGAAAAACAAGGGGCCATCTCAGCATTTGCTCAATGATCAGGGAAACTGGACGAAAAACCTGATCGAGATGGGGGTCATTGACCCGGAGGCTGCAGTACAATACTTGTTACAGGTTGTTTATACACATTTATACAGTCCAAATGGTAAATAATGCATTAAGTAGCATTGTTAAAATTAATGTTATTTCCATGTGATGCTCAGTATAGTCTCTAATTGTATAGAAACAGTTATGCTGTAGAAACGATTTCACTTTGGATTTAAACTTTTCTATCCAATTTAATCGTTTAATGTCATCTGGAAAAGTGTTGTAAAATAATATACATGTACATGTGATTTTTTTTGTAATTAGCTGTTGATACTGTCACCTGATGAATATGATTTCTACGTCGAGTGTTATAGTAATAGTCATCGGCGTTTTCTGAAAATATATTCCCACCCTTAAGCAAATCATTTAAAAAACACACTGAATCGTAAATCAAGAGACAAGGCAGTGGTAAAATTCCTAGTTTAATAAAGAGAGGATAACAAGAATCATGTGGGTGGGATTTGGTTATTATTCGTACAATTCATTTTTGTAATCTAAGTCTAGAAGCTATAAGTTGTATTTTTCCAGAATATTATGCCATATCTCAGGCGGGAATGAACATTCGCGAAAGATACGCAACGAGCAGTATGAAGACTGACTGAATTTAAAAGAATTCTGAACGCGTAGCATAATGAACGTAATTTTGTGTTCAATTCATTTAAATTGACGTTCCATTTGAGGTTTGACTGAATTGAGAGACCTAAAAATTTTGTAAACTTAACATCAGTAAATGGTACACCGTTCAGTTTCAATGGAGCACAGAATTGTTTATTTGAAATGGAAAACTGCATTAAAACCGTTTTCTTTGCGTTTACTATTAATTTATTTCAGAACCAATTTCAAGCATCTGATATTGTACTATTTACGGTTTCTTTATTGCGAAGAATGTTCGTATGATCCGCGAAGTGAACTGTTCTTCCGTTTCGAATCGTCGAGGGCATATCGTTAGTATAGTAAGAACGGGCGTATAGTAAGAACAGAATAGGGCCTAAAATCGATCATTGAGGAACTCCACGTGCAATTGGTAAAGACTCGGAAAGGTGTGTACATAATGTTCCATCATTCCAGTGAGGTATTTCCACTCTCTGAGATCGTGTTTAAGGTACGAACATAACCAACCTAGAGCAATACCACGGATTCCATATGAAGGTAATTTTGAAAGTAAAATGTCATTATCAATGACGTCGAAAGCTTTTGAGAGATCTAAAATAATCCAATAGGTGCTTCGTTTTGATCCGATGATGAGGCGACATCTTTAAGAAAAGAAAATATGGCTGTTTCCGTTGATTTTGATTTTCTAAATCCATGTTGGCAATCTGAAAGCGCGTCATGTTTACTGAAAAAGTTTTCCATTCGTACGTAAAAAAGTCTCTAATATTTTTGAAAAAACTGATAGAAGAGAAATGGGCCGATAATTTTGAATTTCATTTGTGTTGCCTTTTTTGAAGAGCGGCTTAATTTTAGCTGTTTTGAAAATATCTGGAAACGTTCCGGTGCATAAAGATGCATTAAATATGAGTTAACGGGTGTATAATGGCAGGCGCACAGGTCTTTAACAAAGAATCCGGGAATTCATCTAAACCGGCTGAATATTTATTTTTTAGTTTACCGAATATTTTCAGAATTTCATAGGAAGAAGTTTCGGAAACGAACATCGTGTCTAAAATTTTTGGGGAAATGTCTCATATTGAATTTTGTGGCTGAAGTCGCTTAATGAGATCGGCAGTTCTCGGAAAGTATTGCTTAAAGGAGACTAGCTACTGTTGCCGGATCGTTCACATTTATATCGTTATATTTTAAAACAACATTCTCTACAAGGTTTCTAGTTGATTTGGTCGTATTTTGTATTATGTTCCACATTGCTTTTGTTTTGTTATTTAAGTTCCAAATATCTTGATCGTGTTTCATGATTTTAGCCTGGCTTATGACTTTTGTTACAATGATTTGTAATTTTTAAACTAGAGGAGGAATTCTTGAGATACGTTATGACGTTTAGAAATGAAAGAAAGAATTCGCTTGTTATTACATGATGTTTTAATCCCTTGTGTTATCCAGGAATTGCTTTTCCGTGAAATATTTAATTTTCTTTTTTGAAGAGAAAAGCAAGTGTTAAAATGAAATGAAAGAGTTGAAAAAAATGAATTATATTTATCGTTTGTATCAACAGCATTCTAAACCGCGACCCATGACTCCTGCATCAAGTAATCAATGAATAATTTTATTTTACTTTTAGTAAACAATCTAGTGATATGTGTAATATTTATTGTGTCAGTGTTCGCATTTCTTATAATGGTAATAATTTGTGCGTCGTGGTCACTGTATCCTAAATCTTTTGTTATAACTTCATAGCGAGTAGTAGTTTTGTTAATTATAATTTGATCGATTGCCTTCATCGAATTTAGTGTGATCCGTGTAGATACATTAATTGAAGGAATTAATTAAATCGAGAAACTTTATTTTTAGCAATATTCAACCAGAAAATCAATTTTAAAATCTCCGCATACAACAATGGATTCAAAAGGGCGATTGCTGACTTTGTTGTGTTATCTCCAGTTTTTTTAAGAACAAAATGTAATCTACAGGTCTCTTTGTTGGAGGTCTGTAGATTAAAAGTAATATCACTTTTAGCGAAGTAAGATGTACAACAGAAATTTCGAAAACATTTTCAACGGAATACACATTTAATTCCGTCAAGGAGATAGAATCAATGTCATTTCTAATGTTAATACATGAACCCCCATACGTAGGACCTTTATTCGATTCTCTTTCTCTCTGCAATAAAAGCCTGCGAGGTAAAAGTTTGGAATTTGGAAAATGCGAAGTTCATTAGGAGATAACCAATGTTCTGTAAAGCAAAGAACATCCATTTGATTTAAATCGCTCTGTAGAGCTGCTTACTCTTCGGCAGGCTGAAAATAAAGGTTCATGAGGTTGCATTTACCACCCTCTTTCTTTCCGTTTTGCCATAGCTCTCTTCCAAAACAATTACTTTTCGACCTTCCCCGCAAATAATCTTTGTAAAAACAGTGATTTAACACAATATATTAATGAAGTGTAATGTTCATTTAGTATTATCTTTTCCGTTAATTAGCTTCTTCAATATATCCAATTATGTCCGAGAAAAGACTTTCACTATTAAAAAAGGCCTTTTCCATCAACTCTCCGCAAAAGTCTGATTACTCTTATACTCAGAACTTCATTAAATTTTAAACAGCGGCCAGAATTGGGAAGGAATACGCAAAGGGGTAGGGTTTAGGACACCTTCACAGGGGTTGGTCTAGCCCTTGTAAAGCAGTCGAACTCATTTTGTCTGAACAAATTTCACATGAGATTAGTTTCTATTTGTCGAAAAAGAAATATAAACATTTAAAAATATTTAAGGTCGATTTAAATATTAGCACCTCGTACTTCTGAACTTTTTTGAGTTTTTAATAATACTAGTGGGAATCCGTCAAAATTTGACGTTGACATCTGGGATAAATGAAAAATACTGTGTCTAGACTAATGTTCACAAAGAAAATTCTTAAATAAAAAAAAGAGAAAACTTCTCTTATTTAATGCTAATTTTTTCGTCTCTGCAGATATTCACTTTTATGGTCAGGATGATTTGATATTATGCAGCACAAAATTGTTTTATATTAACACTTACACAATTGAACACATGTGGCCCATGACCAGTTGCCAATGTAATATCAGCACCGAATGACACAGAGGGCAGACTATAATTATATTGACGGATATAATTTCTGACGTTTTTTGATGCCCTATCACCTCCTATAAACAACTGTTTCATTTCTTCTGACATGTTGCCAGAAGGCAAATTTATTTTTCCATTTAAGCAACAAAGTAATCTGGTTTGTATAATTTCTCTCACACAGGAAGTATACAGCGGAGAATACAGACATTCCAGAGATTAAGGGCCGTATTCTCGAACCGCTGCCGAGCAATCTCCTGGCAGCCTGCTACCTGGGGACTCCTTGCTGCCAGGCCGGGGGGCTGCCAGCGGCAATATGGCCGATGGTATTCTGAAATCACTTCCAGCTTTGTCCCAGAATGAGAGCTTGCTCTGATTGGTGGAACGACTTAAGCGAGACTCGCACGCCAGATGAAGTAGTGTACCAACACAATAAATCTAAGTGAAATTATTTTTCTTTCTACTTTCAACTGTATTTTATCATGAAAGTGAATATACAAACGTTGACACACAATGTATACTACCTAGTTAATTTGTGTACATTCCCAGTGAATTGTAGCCTGAAACCAATAACACATCCACAATTGTATTTTGTGTAATCGTTGGTATGACATCTGCGATTGCAGATTGTTTCTGTATTCCAACTGATCCACGTGCATTCGAGTTCTGGTGTTGGTGGTGTGTGTTTGGTTACTGATAGTGTTCGTAGTGGTTTTCTTTGTATTTCTTTCTTATACCGACACGGCTATTCTCCCTTGGTACTTTCTCTATTTTCGAATACTGTTCTATTTTGATTAGAATTTCCCCCCATTATAACGACCCGGCTTTTCTCTGAAACTTTCTTTAATTTCAATTATATTTTTGTATTTTTCTCAATTGTGACGACCCGGCTTCTATCCTTTGTATCTTTCTGTAATTTCGATTCGTGTTTTGGTTTTATTAGTATTTTTCTACGTTAAACGACCCGGCTTCTCTCTTCTGGAATTTTCTTTGGATATCGATTAATATTTATAATTTATCACCTTTATAACGACCCGGCAATTTTTTGCGGAAAATGGCAAAACCTAAGGCACCTTCCTTTTCCGAATTCGAAAAAGTTCTTTTGTGCCAACTGGTACGAAATAATAAGGAAATTGTGGAAAGTAAAGCATCAGATGGCTCCACAAAACTAAAGAAAAGCAATGCATGGGAGCACAAAACTGCCTCGTATAATAGCCATGAAGGCGTTTCTAGACGTGATACGATGCAGCTAAAAAGGTATGTTTGCATTTAAATCAGTGCTAATATGTTTATTTTCAATTAATTTTCTTGATGTGCATGTGTACTTGATGTGCAATATTTAATTGCAGGTGCTGGGAGAAGATGAAATGCACCACTAAGAAAATTTTAGACTCGGAGAGAGTTCAGAGAAGGGGAACTGGAGGTGGCCCCTGCCTCCCAACCAATGCAGTTTATGCGGAGATATTGGAAATCTCACCACACATGAGTGTGGAAATCGACAACTTCGATTCAGTTAATGTCAGAATGGAGACAATGCAGGATGCTGTTGCTAGCGATCCTGCTGCTGCTGCTGATCCTATTATTATTTCTGCTGATGATGAATTTGCCGATTCTAATCTAGTTACTGTTACTGCTTGTGCTACTACTTCGGCAACTACTCCTACAACTACAACTATTGCCTCTGCTGCTGGTCCTTCTACTACTTTTGCTGCTGTTACTCCGACGACGCCTAGAGCACACACCGAATAAGAGACTTTGCAGAGGGATTTACCCTTGCCTGGTAGGAAAAAATTGTTGTAATAACTAATGAATACAATTGGAAGTAATTGTTTAACATTCCGTCACTCGCGCGGCCATTCGTAACACCAGTACTCGCGCGTTGGACTCCGTCCAACACAACTATTAAAGAGTTTATTTTTTTCATTAACATCATTTATACATTTTTCTTATATATCTGTGCTTATATTATAATTGAATATACCATGAAAAGATACGTAAATAATAAGTTGCAAACCATTTTGAAGATTTTATTATATTTCCGTCACTCACGCGGCCATTTGTAGCACGAGCACTCGCGCGTTGGACTACGTCCAATGCCCGCATTATTTAGTTATAACATTTATGTTTTTGCACACTAACGAAGAAAAATGCATAAACACATTTAAAATATTAAACATTCTCATATTACAGAAAAATATCATTTTTATCAATTATACAAAAACACCGTTATATACGCCAGTACCCTCATGTTGGATTCTATCGAACAGGCAAGATTTTACTTCAGGGTATGGCGACACTACGCATAATAGAGATAGTTTATCGACATCCTTGCCAAATCCCATTCGTGGAATTTGGAAAGCATTGTTTTTGTACGTGGAAGATTCCTTTCTTAACAGGAAAAGAAACTTCTGTTTGACTATCCAACAGCGTGAGTGACGGAGTGTTAATACAGCTAGAATTATTTGTTTACATGAGATTACATATTTGTATAACAATAGTGTTAGAAAAAGAAATATCGATAATGAAGTATTAAGAATTCACATGTGGATTTGAATATAGTCATTGGAAGATGTCTGTAATAGATAAAAATGTGTACCCGGCGTGGTAAGTATCTAGTTTTTATGAAACTGATTTCTTATGGTGCCGAGTACATGTTTATATCCAGTGTTTGCAGATATTCAAAACTGAATAATTCCATTCCATTATCAAATTTTCTTATACACCAATGTACCCTTTAAGTTCTACAAATTCTTTCTCTCATGTAAACTAATAATTGTGACTATACTGAGCAATGTACTACATATACTACATATTTTTTGTAGTAATATTACATTAGCATGAACTGAAGTTAAAACAATACTAATGGCATTATTCCAGTAGTCATAATATTTCTTGACGGTTTTAATTTTTTCTAACCAGTGAAAAAAAAGACAGAAATACTTCATTTTCCGAAAAAATCTGCTGTAAAAGGCAGCTTCAGAAATTACAATTTTTCAAACCTTGCTCAGAAGTTGCAGATCGAAGCAATCATCTGGCAAATTACTTGAGTTATCTGGAAAATTACAATTAGGGGGACCTATTTTGTTGACCTAAAAATTCGCCAAAAATGATCAATAAAATATTATAAATATACCCTTAAAGCAAAGAAAAAATTTAAATTCAAACACGCAATGTGACAAAATTGTTAAATATTTATGTGCTGCAAAATTGGAAAAATATATATATCTTTTCTTGTAAAAATAAAAAATTAACATGCCTGTTATAAATGTGTGTCTGTGAATGTTTTGACTTGTAAAAAGAAAACGTCATCAAATCTGTTATATAATGTCTATATTGACATATAATGTATAATTGCAAAACACGTTTTAATCACTTATGTCCATGTAGTTGCAGAGCGATTTAAAACAAAGAAATTTTTAAAAAAGAAGAAAAAAAGACATTAACAATTTGATCAAAACCAGTTTCGTGAACAATGTTACTGATGTAACAGAGGCTGCTTACTTTCGTTCAAGTGAACAGTTTGCAGTAGTATGTTATGAAACGATTTCTACGAATAATAGGAACTTTTATAATTTAAACTTTTATATTGAATAGTTTCGTGGCAGTTGCCAACCAGGATTCAATCAAGGCCACCTCGTGGAGAGTTCCTACCCTGCCCTGCGCAGATGGCTTTGGATCACCAGTGCGTTAGTCACATAGGATGAAAGTGAAATTATGATACAATTAATTTTACGTGATATTGCAAACAAAAACAAAGTAAAAGAAAAAATACTAATAATAAAAGAACTGAAAACTGGTAAGCATAATTTATAATATTAAATGCCGTTGTAATGAACAAAATCAAACGAAAAATTTACTAGAACTATTCTCAATGATTAATTGGCAATAATTGGTTTGTAAAGGTCTGGAATTCGTAAGAACCTGTATCGAAATGAGTATCATTATGCAATGGGATGCAGCAATCAAAAGACAGAATTATACAATGAGTGTAGAAACACACGAATTTCAGTTATTTAAGAGGATTGTGCTTTGAAGTTTGCTTGTAAATATTACTATTAGAACTAGAATTACTTAGATTGATGTCAGAAGTAACTAGTACATAAAAACATGTTGCCTGTTTCTCTACTCTGTCACTGAGTTATAAAAAAACTTTCCGAATTTCAAAGATCATTCCATGGTTATACTCAAATATTTATGTTCATTTACTTTCATTTAATTTGCATTATCTGTATTACAACATTAATATCTCTTCTACTCTCTAAAGATCCAACAGGTTGTTTTGAAAAAAATAATTTTTTTTGTTCTTTCTTTTTTGTTTAGGACGACGAAAAAGACAACAACTCGATGAAGAAGTACTTCTGAGAATGAAAAAGATTAAGGAATCCATGAAGCACCAAGAAATTTTTCATTCGACAAAAATGGAACACGAAAGGAAGTTAATGGAGGTGCAAATGGCTAATGAGAAGCAGGTAGCCGAGCATTTCAATTTAAAAAACAAACACCTGCAAGAGATCCAAAATTTAAAACTAACACATATTCAGGAACTTCATGAAAAAGACAAGATTATTAAAAACTGACAAATAGAGCTGTTATTGTTGCAGAAAAAACAATTAGAAAATAAATAATTACAAAAAATATAAATTGTTTTATTAATTATAATAATATACTCTTCTTCATGAGAAATGTCTTTCAATGAAATGTCTGCGAGCTACCAATCCAGGACCTTGATTTCCCATGAATGGTAGATCATTTTCAATTTCATGATTTTCAATTTCTTCTTCAGGAAGTGGGTCATTGCTGACCCTTGCGATGTTGTGCAACACACTTGCTGCATCACAGCATCACAGCTGCTGTATTTTTCAATTTCAGACCTAAACCTCGTGACAGGCACCTAAATCTTTGTTTCCATATGCCTATTGTCCTCTCTACAATATTTCTGGTGCCTATATGGGCCTCATTGTATCTTCTTTCAGCAGGTGTAGTGGGGTGGAGCACAGGTGTCAGAAGATATGTCTCACAAGGGTAGCCACTGTCCCCTAATATCACACCTCTAATACGTCCCTCTTCTAGAGGAATACCTAGGCCACTGAGTCGAAATATCCTAGCATCGTGATATGATCCAGGATACCTCGCAGTTATGTCCTGGATTTCCATGTCCGGTCCTACTAGTACCTGTGGGCAGAGAATCCAGTCATTAGACATGAATATTTCTTGGCCTTTAGAGATGTTGAGATCAGATGATATATTATGGCTCAATACTACGAATATATTTCTGGTTCAAGAAATGGTTTCCTTGGTTATCTTTGTATCTTACTAACACAAGAACCCACAGTAATTATACAGTCATAGGAAATTGTATTCGTATACCTTCATATTTAGTCATTCGTTATGTAAGTTGTAGTAATTTTTATAATGTGCAACGGGGCATGTTAAAAACTTAACCAATAAGAAGCCAGGAAGTTTTCCTTCAAAATATTCCCCTCAAAACAGAGAGGAATAAAAAGGGTAGCATTTAAAGACAGGGTAATGAAGAGAGCTTTAAGTGCATATAAATTATTCATACAAGTGTCTCTATTAGTATTTATCTCTATTTTATTGTGCTAAACTAGGCATCGAGTCTGTCGTGAGTAGAGTAGTGCCCTTTAATAATTTTTGAACTAGTTTTAAGGAAAATGGGGCGTAAAATGAGAGAAACAACAGATGGAGAGAAGGATTATAATATGGGTTCACAATTCTTGTTTATCGCTCTCAAATGTCACAAATGGTACGAAGACCAAGATCCACCTTTTCATGTATTATTAACAGGTATGGAAGAGGAAAATCTGTGAAAAATTTGAAGAGATGTGGACGTCCTGTTAAATTGACCAAGCATGTAAAATGACAAGTCCTCACAAACGTTAAGAGATACCCTAGGATAAGTGCAGCAAAATTTAGTGTTGCACTGCAAACTGATTTAAATCTTAATATTAGTGCATCTACTGGTCAAAAACGTGTATGTTATAGTGGATGTTATTGTAGAAATGCCAGGAGCAAACCATTTATTAATCTGGTAAGGAAAGGGATAGAGTATGCAAACTATTACAAGAATTGTTCAATAGAGTACTGGAAAAGGTTTTATTTACTGATGAAAGTAAATTCATTGTTCTTCTAGAACACGCCAAAAAAGAGTGGAGGGAAAATAATTCAGAACAGGAATTAAAAAAATGCTTCCTTCAGTCAAACATAGTGAGAGTAGTGTGATGGTTTGGGGCTGCATGAGTGCAGCTGGGGTAGGAACGTTAGAATTTATAGGTGGATCATGAAAGTTATATTAACCTACTTAAGAAGAATTTACCATCTAGTTTTTTTCTCCCTTTCAAAATTCGAAATTTATTGCTTATTCATCCTTGAAAATAGATTTTATTACATGGGAATTTTTTGTTTTTTTTTCTTCCTTTCAAAATTCAAAATTTAAGTAGTATATGACTTAGTGTAGGGATCACAGAATTTTGAAAATGTGCACACAATTCACTTTTCCCCATAGCACGTCATACGCAGTTTTTAACTGTTTTTTTGACATAAAATAAAAATAAATAAATAGTATTGAAAAATTGGGACTAACAAACAGTTGTTTTCATGCAAGATAATGACCCTATATGGCCGTAGATTCTAGGTTGTGGATATTGTATAATACACCAAAATACATGGTAACTCCTCCACAGTCTCTGAATATTAATCCAATTGAACATTCATGGAGTTGCCTCAAAAAGAAATATCACTTCAAAGCAATTTCTAATTGCTGCTATTTTGGAAGAATGGGGAAAGATTGGGCCGGAGGTCCCCACTAAACTTGTTCAGTCGATGCTTAGACGATTGTAGGCCATCATAAAGTTGAGGACTTCAACTAAATATTAAATAGTACTTAAAATGGTTAAAAGCGGAGTATACAAATACATTTTACACACTTCAGTTTTTATATCTTTGTTTTATACTAATTTATAATGTATTATAATAATTATTGTTACCATACTTGTTTTTTAATTGCTTATTTATTTTTATATAGAACATGCAAACATACCATTAATTTAATGTTATGTAAATCAATGTAATGAGCTAAAATACTCCAACATTATTTTTTGTTCACTTCTCCACTTTAAGAATACTTTTTCCTATGACTGTACGTAGTAGCTAGTACATTTGCTCTTGCTAGTAAATTTTGACACCTCTATCCACATTCTTGTGAAACTGCAATGAATTAAATAACTCCAATGCACAATTAATACTACTGTTTAACCATTTGAGCTCCAAAGAAACAATATTAAAATTTCAGAATGTTTAATTTATCAAGATAATTTCTAAAACCCCACATTATATTGTGATAAAAAAAACTGATCAAATTCTCTAAATTCAGTTTTGGATGATGGCATTCAAGTTCACCATTTAATATAAATTTTGTATAAATTTACTTATTTTTCTTTATCTTTTATATTACTGAAGTAATTCATAGGCAATTCAACTTTTTAAAATTTAAACAGAAGACTGTCAGGTAAAATCCAATAAAAGCAATAGTAAATTGCTAGTTTAATTGTAAGGAAAATGTACATAACAAATTACTACCCATTTCAAATGAAATTGACCAATTTATAAGCCATAATTTTACCAGAAACTAACATGTATTTCTTTCACAGTAGTATTGCCAAGATGCATCAAATGGAATTTAAAAAAAGGAACTATAAAATTATGCATTCAAACATATAAAAGCTTAGGTTTGAAGTACTACTCTTATTTCATTCATAAAGAGTGTGATAAAATATATAATATATTTCACTGATAAGTTTACCAAAGAATTCTAAAACTACATACTTGTTTCAAAGTTTCTCTAAAAAATTACCTGAACATTTAAGGAAAAAAATGTTTTTCTGTTACGGTACACTTCTGCCATAATACCTCCAGGGGAAGTAATCTTTATGTGTGTTCCATCTATGCACCCGATAACACCAGGAAATTGCCTCATGGCATAGAACTTTCTTTTAACATCTTGTAGCTGCTGTGCAGTTCTTGGCAGAAGCACGTAATTTCTCACTTGACTTGCGAGGATAGCTGTCACCTCTTGAACCACTTTGCAAACACTTGACTGGCTGAGACCATGAATGTCACCATTATCTCTCTGAAATATTTATTTTGAATCATATTACCTTTACAGTAGGAAACACTCAAACCATACTTATAAATTAATTAATTTCCACTCTAAGAGCAGACTTTATAAAAAAAATTATTACACAAACTCACCTGGTACAGGCCTGTGGCATAAAATCTTAATGCTGTCAATAACTTGAACATTGGGGATATTGGCAAACCCCGCAAGTCCCCATCAGATACATTCCGCATCAGAGGAAACAACACATCAATAACAGTGGATTTCAAAAATCGGTAGCGACATTGAAATTCGCGGTCCCGAAATCTCTCTATAGGATTCTGTACATCCCGGATATAACGGCGAGGCATTCGTCGACGCTGCTCTTCTTCCTCCTCCTCCATTTCTTCCATGAATTCATAGAATTCAAGCAATTCGTTATCCATTATATCAAACGGAACTGATTGGCAAAATGCACGAAAGGTTATGTTGCAGTGTATAAAAAAATAATAGTCCGAAAGATTAAGCAATAATTCGCCGTGTATTCGATAGAGTAGTCCAAAAAGTATGCTCGGTAGCCGTAAATCAAGAGGAGTGTACAAAAAGTCAAGCAAAGTCGGTGTAAAATAGAAATATACTTCAACAACAACGCACAGAGGGATAAAAACACAAGTTAACCAGGTTAGGAGCACGCTGGGGGGGCTGCTGGCAGCACTTGCGACCGCTGCCAGCTGAGAGCCGCTGCTGGGAGCATACGAGGGGCCTGCCAGCCGCTGGAAGCAGTTCGTGAATCGCAAATTCGAACTCTGGGGGCCTGCTACTCTTGGCAGGCCCCTGGCAGCGGTTCGAGAATACGGCCCTAAGACCCAACAGTAAACAAAATTACTTCACTACTTCAGTAAAATTGAATAAAACCCATTGTCCGAATTTCTCTACAAAATACACCACGAAAACAAATTGATGCAAACACAGTCACCACCAAAATGCAAATATTGCTCCTGAAACACAACCTAGACGAATTGTAAACGATACAAGTAAAGCGGCGAAAACTTACATCTATCGATATACTCATATCTATCGATATTGAAACACAGCCTTTGAAAGAAAACAATTGACTACTAATAAGCTACTATTAAATAATTATTTATTTAATTAATTTACATCGTAAATGCTGGTGAATAACCACAACAAATAATTAATAACACATCTAGGATCACATTCTTTCATTTAAAGGAAAAATAAATGCAATCGGTAAAATAAAGCTCCAAACGAAGCCATGACAGAATACCTCATTTTTAAAAAAAATACTAGGAGAACCCGTCAAAATTTGACGGAGATCTGAGATAAATGTAAAATACTGTGCCCAGACTAATGTTCACAATACGTTGCATTGTTTGGATCTTCAGGGTACAACGAAGATATTCTGTGATGTGGAGTTCCCAAAATTTTGAACACGTATGGCCCATGACCAGGTAGCAATGTAATATCGGCACCAAATGACACAAAAGAAAGAGCACTATTATACTGACGAATATTATTTCTAAAGTTTTTTGATGTGTCATCATCTATAAACAACTGTTTGATTTCTTCTGGCATATTGCTCGAAGGTAAACTTATTTTCCCATTTAAGCAACACAGAGTAAACTGGTTTGCAGAATTTCTCTCACATGGGAAGTACAAATCAGAACAAAACTGACATTTCATAGACAATGACCCAACAGAAAACGAAATGACCTCACTATCACGACACCTACGCTGAGTTTCTCTTTCCCTGTGTCCAGTTAATTTAGTACGTTTGCGTCTTTTGGTGTGCGTGGTAAAGGATTCGGAATTCGACATAACCTGTGAACTTCACTACTTCACTACAATCGAGCAAAACTCACTGTCCGAATGTTCTCTACAAAATACACCACAAAAGCAAATACATGCAAACTGTCAACAGCACAATGCAATTATTACACTGAAACAAAACCTTGGCGAATTGTAAACAAATCTCAACAATCAAAATAAAGCATCAAGCAGCGCCACCATGAAGCAGCCACTCTTTGGAGAAAAAAAAACAATTGACTATTGCTAAACGTACTATTAAAGAATGATTTAATTAATTAATTTACACCATAAATGTTCCTGAATCAACACAAACAATATATGATAACACATTTAGGGATCACATTCTTTCATTTAAAGGAAAAAATACTACAATTGGTTTAGGAGAAGCTCTAAACGAAGTCATGGCAGAAAACCTTATTTTTTTAAATATATAGATAGACTAGCTGACCCGGCGAACTCTGTTCCGCCTTAACAGAGAACTCCGTTCCGCCCAAACATACGAAAACCCGCGAAATCACGCGAAAACGTGCGAAATCACGCGAAAACATGCGAAATCACGCGAAAACATGCGAAAACGTACGTTCTCACACAGGAACGCTGTCGAACGGGATAAACAGTATCCTATGTCTGTCTCCTGGCTCTCAGCTTCCTGCTCACCAATTTTCAGCCAAATCGGTACAGCCGTTCTTGAGTTATAAATAGTGTAACTAACATGACTATATATAGATATAACGGCGAACGAAAGGCGGCTTTCATTATCGCCTTCTGTTATCAGTGCGTCGTTACAACAATGGGTTACAACAGGCAACAATGACCGCTAACACGCGAAATCACGCGAAAACGTGCATAAGCGTGCAAAAACGTGCGTTCTCACACAGGAACGCTGTCGAACGGGATAAACAGTATCCTATGTCCGTCTCCTGGCTCTAAGCTTCCTGCTCACCAATTTTCAGCCAAATCGGTACAGCCGTTCTTGAGTTATAAATAGTGTAACTAACACGACTTTCTTTTATATATATAGATTAGATATCACATTTACAGAATATAAATGATTTCCTTTTGTAAACGTCAATATGCAATTATTCAAAAGTCAATTGGCAGTTTCTTATCATTCAAAGTTAAGTAATAGAGATTCAACATTGAGAGCATACGATGCTAATTGTACCATACAGTTTTTGACTGTTTTTGACTAAATAAATAAAACCACTTTCATAAGCAGCCCTCTAGTAACCACAACAATGAAGTCCGGCTGAGTTAGCTCAAGGTAATTGCAGCGATTCTGAGAGGACGCCCTAGGGTTCGAGTCCCGAAGGAAGAAGATTTTCAACACTAGCTACGGGACGAATTCAACCGCTGTCTGGAGGAGAATTCTAGCGGCCGGCTGGTCCGATAGGTAGTTTTCCGTGGTTTCTCCGATCAACACCAGGCGAAGGCCGGAGCGGCGGCACGGACCGCGCGCGGTTGTCTGTTCCTCTTCCTTGTCATATCCTCACCCCCCCCACACGCACACAGACAGAGTCGAATTTAGGGTCATGAGCGTCACTGCAAATATTTGAACTTTGCGCCTCCAAGACTAGGAAGAAAAACAACATAATAACTTTTGAAGTCTTATTTATATTTAAATTGTGAATACATTACGCATAAAATTAATTCTTACTTACTATTAAGTAGGAAGGAAAACAATACAATTGGATTTCATTAATTTAGTAGGCATTATATTACCTCTTAAAACTACTTTTCTGAATTTTTCTGAGGCCTAATTTGTCAATAATATGGACTAAGTTAATACTTTTTGCAATGTCAAACTCAGTCGACAGTACAGCAAAATTACTCAAACGATCTTGACCAATATCGTATTCGTAAATAACTTTTTATTAATTTAATTTTGCTGAAAGATTTTTCACAGCTGGCAGAAGTCACAGGTATCGTCAATGTGCGAAGTGCAATTCCTTTATTGGGATAACAGATTACTAAGTCATCTTCTTCATGGCAATTAATCTGCATATTTTAAATCTGGCAATAATGATTTTATTTGGCATTTGTAGCTTTCAGTCTCTAAAACAACTCGTTGACATTTAAATCATCTTTGAATTTTAATGTGAGATCAGCTGCGGATTTCTTTAGTTCTTCAGTGAAGGTTTAGTGTAACGAAAGTCCTGTAAGGAAGCTGCTGGAGCTAAACTGAAATCTCCATCCCAATTGCTGAATAAGTATCTAGTGCACAGCAAAGTTGAATTTTAAACTTTTGAAGTGGAGTCATTATGGCCGCATCATCCTTGGCCCTTTTGCCGAGCATAGGGATTTTAACCTTTCGTTTATGCTTTCCAAAAATTCCGGTTCGATCTATAGCTCCTTAGCTAGATTTTTTTACTGAATCAATGTACAGGCTAATTTGATTTTTTTTTTCAGAAATCGAATTATTTCTTGTTCAAGATTCGACTTTGATTCAACTCTCGAGCGTTGTAATAGGAATCGACAAAATTTTATTTGTCAATAGATATAAAATCTATATGCTTATTTTTGAGTTATTGTTTCTTTTAAATCTGTAGAAAATATTTTTTAAAAAAGCTTTTAAAACCCCCTAGAAACCGTCTAGATGAAACTGACCAAGTTTGTGACCAAGCCCAAATCTGCGACGAAAATTTAAATGACTGCCACAAATTGTTTTTAATCCTTTATTTAGGGTTCGGCACAAATTCCGTGTGTTAGCGCGATGAGTTAGCATCATGTTTTAATTTTGTGTACCTGCGCCCCAGCGGCCCGCAGGCTGTAGGACTGCAAAGTGCACCTCCCTGGAGATGGCGCCCCTGGCAGCCACCGGGCGAGTCAAGCTGTCACAACCACCGTAGCACAATCACATCAAACCAAATGGAATATTTAGTACTCCTCTCTTACTAATTTATTACCCAAAAATTAAATTTATTACTACTCCCGTTTCTGAAATAAACATGGTTGTGCTGGCGTGACTGTCATGCTAGCACAACCGAATTCAAAAAATGAGCACATTCGATTCAAACTAATACGAATCTTTAGTACATATTTATTACTAATTTATAGCCCCTAGCTACGAGGCTGCACACACACTTTCATGGACGTCAATACCACACATTTCGGAAGACCAGTTGGGAACTTAGAAATAATCCTGACTGGAACGCACTCGACGACAGATATACCTGTAGTGGGAAACTTTAGCAAGGCGACTTGTGGGTCAGTACCGGATTTCACGTCCTAGAGGGAATACCTCTCGCAATGGCACACGGGACTAACAGCAAATAATGAGCCCGGAAACACAAAGAAATCAAACAATCAATACAACCATTAAGAGATGTGACAGACGATGTGTCAAGTAACGTGCTAGCAGAAAAATACGAGCCCTGAAAATAAGGGAAGTATTTTATGACTTGCGGGATGTCATCTCGCGTAAAACTAATGAAAATATTTTTACGCAGACGGATTGAAGATTGTACTTACCTCTCCCATGGATGCATACTTCGAAAAGCTGACATGAACTGTTGAAAGTGCCACTGGCAGTCTGTAGTGTTGCAGCAGCTTGCGGCATTTCGATAGAGGCACACTAATGAATGAAAACTCACTGAGAGCACCAGTCGGATCTCTGCCAACACCGCGTCGCGGTGTGAACCCACGTGATTTGAATTGGCACTACTCCTTGCAATAACATCTCCAGTCCTCTGCGCCCCCGGATTGGGGTGTTTCTTGGTGATCGAAACCAAACAGGCGGGAGAGAGCAGTTGCGATAACCACCGCTGCTGTATTCTAGCGCCACTGCGCGACGGAGGCAATAGTGGTGCACTCTCTTATAGAACGGCCAAACTATTTGAAGCTACACGAATCGAATTCGATGTGTGCGTTCATGCTCCCAAATAGTTCATGAACTTCTAGTCGATAAGAAAAGTAGAGGGAAAAAGAAGCATCATTATTGACAAAGGATGCAGTTTTTGATATATATAATTTGAAAATGAATCATTGTAATATTAATCACAGAAAATGCATTCACTCTAAGTTACAAATGTTCTTTTCCTAGCTGATTAATCCAGTAATAAGTAATTCTTGAGAAGCAGTTTTTGATGTTGTACATACTCTTCTCATCTACCATTGAAAAAGAACCATTCCCAAGAAACTGAAACCGGAGCTTTCTTCGTATTAATTCATTAATATGTAATACATATTGTAAGATAGTCAATGATGCTCAAATTCATTGGATTTCGTGCAGTTTTTGTTGCTCTATGGAGCAAATGCTGAGATTCTTTGTTTCTTCTTTATCCCTGTTTTTTTCTGTTTCAGATTTCTGCAAAGATTTTTTTCTTTTTTTCCTCTTTTGTACTACAATATTCTTTCAATAAACACGGCAATCTAAAAATAATTCTGCCGATTTGAGTGCAGTAATATGGAAAACTACTAAAGTACAGCTTAAGTCCTGGAGCATGTTGCGAGAATTAATGCTAATAAGTAAGAGTACTTGCTTGCGTATACAATGTGTATATTAGGCAGAACTCTAAGCAGAATCGATTCTTTAATTTTTGTGATGGCCGAAAATACGACTGTTTCCATAGAAAGGCGAATTCCTTGTGGCTCAAACAAACAACTAATATTGCTCAATTTCGCATTGCAATCCTCTGCGAATCAAAACTGAATTGACGGAAATCTATTACAACTAGATGATGTCAACAGTTAAAATCTAAACATTTTAGATTCCTTGTGCAATAACGTTAGTAATGTCAGTTTCTGTAGAAATCGAAAAAAAATACCAAACAAGAAATATATGCGAGCAGATGAAGCAATGGTCAAATATAATTTAAATTCGCGCCAAATGGTCACCGAAACACGTTCTAGAGTAACGGATGGGCTTATGAAGCTCCCTGATTATAACGGGTTGGTTTATGAAGGAAAAGGGCATCGTTTTTATTTTTCACCCAACAATATTTTAATATTTTGAATATTTGGAGTCATTATACAACTATTGGATAATCCAAATTGTTCCAATTGCAAATTCATCTCGGGGACCTTCCACAAATGAATGTAGGCAATGCGAATTTTGATTCTACGGAAGAAAACTTACCCTGGATTTGAGAATATTTTGATTCCAGAAGCCTACCATTTTATACATTTTTAGAGGTAACAAAGAAGATTATAATCTGAGGATTCGAACAATAGACGTGCTGCAACATTGGAAATAGACATGGGAACGCTTTCCTAGTATGTATCTAAATTATAGGAACAAAAAAGGGAAAGTAACAACAGTTTCTTATACATTTATTTGATATCACAGTTTAAGATATACAATATATTCTTCGCAACCATCTCTTTCAGTATAATATAGCTGTAATGTGCAACTTAGGTCCTCTTGTAAGGGAACTGTCTAATATAGATCTGTAAACAAACCAATAGTATTAGAATCTGAACGAAGCGATGTACAGAGGGATAAGGGAAAGGAACTGAAAGGAGATAGACAAAAAAAAAAAAAAGCTTTCGTTAGCCAATTATCAATTTCAAAATATAATTTTGTTTAACTTTCAAAATCAAACCAATTTTTAGACTGTACTGAAGGCGGCATTGCAAAGGTTTTTTGAAATCAAGAACAGACCCCGAAGAGTAGCCCTTCCCAACCCACCCACATTTTCCGAAGGCTTTAAAATATAATATATTATAGTCACAGCGCACATTCCACCCCTTAAACCCTTCTGGAGAATTTCATCTGACGAAATGTATGAGAAGGCTACGTTTTCAAAGCCACTAGTGTCCAAAACCCGATTTGGTATGTTCTTTAGACAGTTTCGAAGCTGCAGTTTTCCTGAAATCAAGACCAGACCCTTATTAGTATCCCTTTCCCTCCATACCATTTCTCGATCTGAAAAAAGAAATTAAGCCACTTACTCATTCCACTCTTTAAGTCAATTTAATTCTTCAGTTAAAATGCGAAACAGTAGGGTGAAGGTTTTCCAAAGTGATTGGGCTCAAAATCCTGACCCTGTACGTTCATTACAGTTTTGAATTCGGTGTAGCAACGTTTTCCTGAAATCAAAAGCAGCCCCTGATTAGTAACCCTTCCCGTCCCACACATCCCGGTGACCTGAAAATAATTTAAGCCACCCACTCACTCCAAAAAAAAAAAACACCCTGAATTCTTCAGTATGAATGCAAAAAATTCGCGTGCAGTTTTTCAAAAGTTAGCAGGCTTCAGAATCTGACTTACGGTATTCAGACAGTTTAATACATACAACTAACAGTTTTCCTGAAATCAAGAGTAGGTCTCTATTAGTAGCCCTTCCCACCCCATTCATTTTCGTGTGACCTGAAAAAATAAATTAAGCCACCCACTCACTTCACCCTTAAACCCCTTGAACTATGAAGTCCAAATGCGAAAAATAGCGTCGAGTTTTTCCAAAGTGATTAGGCGCAAACATCTGATTCGGTACGTTCTTTAGTCTATATTGAATGCGGCACTGCAGTTTTTCTGCAAATTAAGAGCAGACCCCGATTAGTATTCCTTTCCCTCTCACCTCCTCCTCTTCTGATCTGGAAATTAAAATTTAAGACTTCCATCCGTTACTTCCTTGGTGGCCCTCTCCGTGGTTTCATGTGGACTTTACTCCTGGTTGAGACGTGAAGGGAATCGAACTGTTGGGGATTTCTTCGCCTTCCTTGCTCACCAGTATTTCTTTTCGAGTTTGTGGCAGGGCAAACCTGCAAGCAGAGTTCATTTTAGAGCAAGTATTACGTTCAAATACTTCAATTGCGTCGCGTGATACAATACTCCCTTTACTTCGCGAAGGTTCTTTAAGACTTCTGGCTACATGAATTCGACGTACAGAGTAAAGAAACATTTTATGACTTTCCCTGCCCCCTGTGTCATGTCCACCTACAACTTATCACTTCCCTGGGCGTAATTCCCTCGATGCGAGAACATTGCCTCGAACTTACCTCCCCCACTCCGCTAGTAATAAACAACTCCATCACCTGGACCCCACCATCGCAACCCATAAAATACCTAGGACTTCATCTGGACACAAAACTAACCTGGAAAACCCACATAGATATCAAAATTAAACAAGCAAGAAATAAATTATTCCAACTCCGGCCACTAATCAACAAACATAAATCTCTGTCATACACAAACAGTACAACACTATACAAAACAATAATCAGACCACTACTCCTTTATGCATGCCCCATATGGACAAACGCAGCCCCCACAAATGTCAATAAAATTCAAGTTATGCAAAATAAATTTTTAAGATTAATCACAAATGCCCCCTGGTTCATAAGTAATAAACAACTTCATTCAGAATTAAACATCAATACAATAATAAACGAAATAGCACAAATATCACACAACTTCTACCAAAACCTAACAGACATACCAGCAGCATCCCATTACAAACTTCCGAAAAATCCAACCCACACACGAATAAAAAATAGATTCTCTTTTGAAGCATTCCTCAAAATTTTAGCCAACAACAATTCATAACACCGAGGTTCTCCCCTTGAGTATCCTCTCCAATGCATAGATTAAGTTAGCTTAGATATTTTAACTAGAATAAGTCTGAAAAAATACATCTGTAAAGTAGTTGTACTGAACGATGTAAATCCTCCAAAATGAATAAATGTGTTAATATATATAAAAAAATCGCCTCTAAGTATCTCCAAGGATTCCCTCGGTAGAAGGTCCTTCTAGAAGGTACATCGCACCTCTGAGGAAAACCTTCCAGAACACCTCCAGTACCCGTGAAGGGCATTTTCAACGAAGAGCTTTGAGCTAGTCGGACTGCAAGGGCGTTTCCTACGGAAAGGTCCCTATGTTGCCCTCACAGTCCAGCGGAGAATAACAAACGAAAAGATTTCGGCCTCCTACAAGTTCAGTTTGTGTGTTTTGTACCTATGAACCTGCAATAGAATCACGAACTACGCGAGGAAGAAAATTACTCTGAATATAAAGTTGCATTACACTAATATGACACGAGGAGCCCCGTTACACCTAACTGAGCAGGGCAATGGCTGAACATCCCGCCACAAAACACAGTCTGCAAGAGAAGAGCCGATACTCCAGTTTTCTTATTCGTATTCATGAATTTCCTTTTACAGATCATAATGAAAATTAATGAACTGCAACTAATGAGCTATGTTATATTGTTTAAAATAAAGTGAAATAACTAAAAAACTTCGTAAATTGAAACGTCAAAACTTAAATCAAAAGTCAAATTATATCTCAACAATACAAGTTAATATTTAAAATTTATTTGTAAACATACATAGTTAATCATTACATTTAATACCCCTGCACTGAATCGGAATATCAGCCCTTGCCTTGACATTTACGCGCTCCCTACGTACAGCCAAAGGGAGGAAAGGTGGAGCTCAGCGTACCCTAGGCTCAAGGCTTCGGCCGCGAGAAACCACAGAGGTGGCGACGGCCCTGCCCTGTGCACCCCTTTGCTACAGACCTTTTCGCCCTCCGCTGCACACTCCGCTAGCGCAAACGCCAGGCGACAAACAGCCACTCGAACACCAGCGCTCCCTCAACGAAACAGCACAGGGTAGCGCTATGCCATTCTACTAACTGCTACTAACTCCTTCCCCTCTCGCCCCCCCCCTTCTCGCCTGCCCATTGGTTACTCTCCGTCCAAGCTAAGAAAACAAAGGAATAATCCATAATTTGTACATACTATTTCAAAACAACGTCATTATTATACTTTTTATATCGCCAAACAGTATATTTATTATTTTCTTTTTAGTTTTTCAAGTGCAGTCATTTACAATCGCGCGATCGCGGTTTCCGAATAGAATATCTGTGGTCTCTGACAGTTTATTTAATCCACGTTGTCATGAAAAAAGTAGAATCTCAGAAGTTTTCCAATCCTGAATTTTGAACTGAAACTTATAATGCATGGGCCATTGCATGGATTACGTTTTACTCTGATATTTAAATTATTTTATTTACTATATTTTGAGAAGTTTAAATAAAGAAAAATAATGAATATATTTCAATTCATTATGAGTCCGTATTGTTCTGTGTACAAACTTGTTTCTCCTTACGTTGTTCTTGATTTGTTTTTTTTAATTTCTAGAACCACATGAGCAATAATTGAGTTAAAACAAGCCGATTATGTGCAGTGAAATATTTTATTAGCTGAAAATCGATTCATTGAAGGAAATGATTTTCACTTTTCTCAAATTCAATGAAATTGTTTAGTTCACTTACATTTTTTTACGTGAGTTGCAACCACAAAATGGAAACTGACCCACAAAATACTTTTTTGGGTAATTACTGGAAGTTGCCATTCAAAGGATAAATAATTTATTGTGTCGTCTGTTCCTAATATTAATAATAGGTACCTTAAGTAATAATAAGAAACAATTAAATGTATTATTATGGCGATTTCTAAGTCTTTGAAGGGGGCGAAAGTTCGGCTATAAGATGTTGTTCTTAAGAATTGTTCCGTAACATACTGAGGAATAGATTTCGTCTATTTAATTCGTCGATTACATTAATAGTAAAATATGAAATTATATCATTAATTCACAATAAAACACAAATATCTTTTTATTTTTAACAATCAATAAGGTTATTCGTAAAAAAGTATTTACTTTGCATACACGTTTCGCGTGCTGGTTATACGCCTCTTCTTAAGGTCCCAGGACCACCCGATCAGACACGATGCAGTGGCAATAGTTCTTTCCGTAAGTTATCTCAGTTGATATGTCATTAGAATAACTAGCGGAGCTGAAACAGCACGTTCTTTTTCGCCCGTACTTTCACCCAAAATTTCGGGAAAAGTACTCAAATTTTCGAAAAATTGTACATGACCTTCTTTCGAAACCTATCTTTAAGGAACATGTTTCATTAAGATAAAATCTCTATCTAATGTCTAACTATATTTTAGTTGTAGGAAGGCTCCGAAAAAATTTTGAACTTTTGAAATTTCGGAAAATCAGGGTTTTCAACGAATACGAGGTCTGCACCATTCTCTTAAATGCCCTCCACACTATCCAACAACAAAATTTAATAAAAAACAATGGAGTCATTTTTTGAAAATTTAGAAAATGTCTCAAAGCTTCGTGTTAAGTACCCCCTAAATTAAAATATTGGTTTCGAATTCAAGGGACCGCGACATCAGCGAGATCGATTGGGGAATATCAATTTTGGAGAAAATCGGCTGAACGGTTTAGCCGCTAGCATCTTTCACAGACGAATAGACAGACGAACGGGCAGAGAGTTTTGTCATCATTCGATTTTTCGCTATTAAGGACCCACAAAACATGAATTCTGGCTACACACCATGTTAGAGGATTTATTTTCTAAATTTAGCAACTGGATGTATACACTTTTGCTTTACCAGGGCCCTGTAATAAGAGATCTTCTGGCGAAAATTCGCTCTTATTTCGCGCAGCATAACATGACTTTCGTCAGTCGATACGCCAGTCATATCAAACTGCGCCCACACGAGCTCCTTGTTTGGGGAAGCGGCGCTCGTGACAGCACGACAACTTCCTCTGATTCGCTCCTGCACATCCACACAGATATTTTATTTACACGCGCAAGCTGTTGCCGGGACGATAAGCGCAAAGCAAAACTTTATACGCAAATATGTTTGGCAGATATTTTTGTTACAAACAAAGTAGATTTGAATTATGTTTCTATGTTATTGCTACGTGTTATTATGTTTATATGTTATATGCTATTGCTTGTTGCTTCTAGTAAGAGTCCGGAAGTTTGTCAAAATGACGTTTTGTTATTGTTACTATTTTATGATTTTTAACAATTGGAATTACATAACTCTCTTTCCGAGTTGTTTTAGTAGATTTCCATTTTCCTTTTTTGCCTATTTTAGCTTATGATGCCTATTTTTGCCATTTTGTCTTTACATCATTATTTTGCTTTTGTCTTCTCTTGGCACCGATCTCAATCAAGATACTTACCTACGTGGCTGGACAACACGAAGTTATTGTCGTGTTTTGAATTTCTGTGAAAACAGCGACTGTAATAAAACTCTAAATGAAAAAGGAATATGGTATTAGTGAAGATTTTTGACTTTTTCATTCAAGTCGACAGGCTTTGTTCGCCCACGAGGAATCTCATCGAGTATGGCCTCCGATCCCTTATCAGGTCATCTTCTTGTAAACGATATACTTTTCTCAGTGCTGGAAATTACACAAGTGCCAAGAATGAGAAATATAGTTCCATTTTCACTGATATCATTTCAAGATTCAAAAGGGAGTCCACAATAGCATGTCGAAGAGACAGCGTCGGGAGTAAAAGAAATTCGTAGCCATTATACTGGATGACCATGTGGAATCAACATTACAAAGAAAATATTGTTTGAATGCAATTTTGATTCTCCTCACAATGATTTTGCAACATCTTTTAGGAAAAAGTAACAGATTTTTAGTGAAGTGTTGTACTTGGAAAAAGAAAAATGTCAAAATGTGACTTGAAGGAAGCATATTACTTATTTAAAAAAATCAATGGCTAAAGATGAATTATTAATTATATTTTCTTATCTCCTTCATACTAGAAATTGGGGATTCATTATAACAGGCTATTTGAGGGTATGTGTGTTTATCAAACTCCTGGTAAAATACTCATGTGTAATGATGAGACTTGTCTGAGCGTCTACTTCAGTTAATCGTAATTAAATAATCGTATTTATTGAGTGCTATTTGAAAGACTTTTAAGAAGTATGGATTCATGAATTATGTAGAAATTATGACATTATATTATCAAACAAAGTTTTTTTGAATCTGCATAAAATTTATCATGTTCCTCTTTGAGAAGCCACTTTTGTTTGTTTGATTGTCTCTTTGTTAGTTTCGTTAACCCTTAATTATTGTAATTTGTAGAAGTAGAAAGTCAATGCCTTCAACCCATTAGTTCCCATCGTGTCCATAAATGGACACGGTTGAAGGAATTTTTCATTTGTGTTTGTCAACGTGTTAGTAAAATAAAATTGCACTTTTTGTATTCAATTACAAAGTGAAATATCACAGCACACTAAAAAATTACTTTGTTTTGTAAATTGCATTTTAGCTACTTTCCCTCAATAAAACGTAATAACTTAATTGCAAATAACATTTTTAACATATTTCTTTAGAGACAATGAGGATATAATTTATAATTTTTGCTGATAAGATAATCTGGCATTAAAAATACAACGCTTCTTGTATCTATATTTGTTCCTAATATTTATATTTACATTACATTTACGTTACAGTTACAGTGTGCAGCTTTTGTATCTCCGTCGACGGCTATCAATGCGGACGACAAGAGGATTATTGACACAAGAAGACAGAACACCGTCTGCTGTTTCGTGAGAAATCAGACAGCAACCCTTGTAAACATCTGACAATAAACGGTAAAGTATTGATTTTTTGTTATTTAAAGGATATCTCTGCTCGTAGTAAAGTGGATAAACAAAAACGGAGCAGACTTTTTCACTGGTATATATATATATATATATATATATATATATATATATATATATATATTAGAAGATGACTGTCAAACTTATTTCTGAGCTTAGGCTAGGAAAGAGGAAAATATCATTCTTTTCTGGGCGAAATAATACACTTAGAAATAATGTCTCACGCAAATTAATCAATTGTTTGGCTTTTTACTTTCTTGCCCTTACGAAAGTACTTCGTAAGAAAAGAAAATTGTGTAGATGTTTACCGGAAAACGGCGAATTTTCGGCAGAAAAACTCTTATTGCCGAGCTCTGGTAAAAAAAGGAGATAAATTCTGTTGCTAAATTTAGAAAAAAAATCTCTCATACGTGGTATAGCCAAGAATCCATTTATGTGGGTAATTGAAACCAAAATCGATTGACGGCAAAACGCCTGTCTGCTTGCCCGTGTGTGGTCAATGCTCGCGCCTAAACCGTTCAGCCGATTTTTCCAAAATTGATATTTGCACATCGATCTGAACGAACTTAAGGCATTGAGAGTTTCAACAGAATACTTTGTTTTTTGAGTGTACTTTACATGAAGCCTCACAAACATTTTCAAAATTTTCGCAAAAATAGCTACAAATATTTTAATCAGTCTTCGGATAGCGTAAGGAATGCATAAGAGAAAGGTGGTGGTCTCATGTTCGTTGAAATCGCAGAGTTTTTGAAAATTCCAAAAGAGCCAAAAGCCTTTTTGGGCGTTTTCCTAAAACTATGATATTGAAGATGGAGATATTTTTCATTAATGAATTCTGTTCCTTAAAGATATCTTTAAATACGTTCACGTTCGATTTTTCGAAAATATGAGTTGTTTTCATGTAATTTGGCGCAAAATATAGGCAAATTAAAAAAACTTTTTTCTCAAAAACTGCATCAAATTTTCCACGGATGTAAGAAGTGATGCTTAAAAGAAGGGCGAGGGTCTGATTTTCGCATAATACTCTAAATTTTCGAAAATTGCAAATTTAGAAATAACGCGAGAAAGGATGTGCTGTTGTAGTACCACTAGTTTGTATTGTGTTGACCACGTGACTTACAGAACTTAGGGAAATTGTTTGTTATATGATAGTTATAAAAAGAAATAATAATTCTTATGTGCATGTACAAAAGTTTAAAAAATTGTATTTACAAACCTCAAAATTCGCGATATTTCAATTTCTTCCACTTCGACTTTTTTAACCCCTTTCTGAGACCATGTCACTGAGAATATGATTTTTGAAAAAATCTAGAAATCCTATGACAGGTTCGATGTAACAATACCTTGCAAATTATTATGTGGGAGTGTCTTGACAATGCCCTGGCCAGACTATATTTCTTTCTCTATTATCAAGACAGTCCTACATAATATAGATCGAGATCAAGAAAACAAGAAATTCTTATAAGTTGTTGTTGTAACTTAGAGAGAGTATGATGCAAATTTATGCAATTTGAAAAGTTTCTTATCCATCACGGAGTTTACTCAGTCGTTATCGTTGAGATAGCACACAAAATGGATGTTATTCCTCTATTACAGTATACATATATTTATTCGTTTGTTGTCAAGTGAAAGAAAACCACTCAACTTCTTTCTCGGTTATTTTAAGGAAATGACTCATTTCATTCATGAAGTAGCCATTCTTATTTTGCAGTCGCATAGTTACACAGCTGCTGTCGATGAGTGAAAGAAATTGCACAATATTGTATTTCATGTTCTTTTATTAGCTTTAAGGGTTTTTAATAATAATAATAATAATAATAATAATAATAATAATAATAGTAATAATAATAACACGGATACCACGGAGTCGGCAGTAGCTCGAAGCCATCGTCAAAGATGGACATGGGATATATAAAATGAGGTGATGAGGTGCTTTTACTACGCAAAGGCGAAGAATGGGGGGAGGGGACATAAATATACGTTTTCAAGATTTGGAGAGCGAAACTCAGATATGAGACCAACCCTTCATTCAAAGAAGCTTGCCAGTCAACGACAATACTCAGCAGTGGAAAATTCACAGCAGAACAAATGCTGCCATTCAGGGAAATGCAGAATACGTTCTTCCATCGAATTATCTACATCAAACACTTAGAATCATTATTATCCCTGAAAACGATGGTCCTCTTGAATGTTCACCTCTTCCGAATGAAACATCAGTCGGTGGTGAAAATGCATCTATGTATTACACGATAAGGAGATGATGCTGAAACATCCTTCGACGCGAGATAGAACGGGTTCGTCTACTTTCATTCGAATCTCGTGCTCCGTCGAGGGGAATATACGAAAATACTAACGCTAGGCGAGATAGAGACAGTGAATTTTGTCTTAAATGAGGTGGTACAGACCCCAGCTAGAGAACCAGTTATTACTTCAATCAAACACATCTTGTATGCAAATGGATCTCTGGTATCTCAAATAATTTTGGGACCACCTAAGATCACCAACAACTGACAGCCAAATAGAGTAAATAACTCCGTACCCCCACGGGCGAAAGGAATTATGAAACGGATATCCGACACCCGGTGTGAAGTATCACTCTTAGTCGAGGTGTCTTCTAAATCAACGCTCACGTCTAAAGTTCAACGAAAAAGACTCCATGTTGAACAAAAATACCCAATTCAAAATGGCTAATGGTACCTGACAAGCTAAAATAGAAAATCCAAGCATGGGCTCAACGAATTAGGCATTACAAACTACATTTCCGTGTACAGAGTCAGTTGTTTGAAACAGACGCTGAAAGTAAATGAACTGGCTGTTTTGTTGGACCGAGGCCCCCACCCGCCTCAGAATAGCACTGAAGATTGTCGCAATGCGGTCGAAAACGCTTTATGCCAAAATAAATACATATGACGGAACAACACCTCAAATTCATTTACATGATGCAATTGTCGTTAACGCCGCACCATATCCTACCATATCAGACGCTAAAAGATTCTATCGCTATTCTGACTCAAGAACGGAATGGCAATGCTGCACTTTCTTCAAAAGAAGACGACGAATCATTTTGGGCAGAAATCTGAGAAGACAACAGATGTTAAAACACAGACGCATCTTTACTTTAATCTGAAGTTAATGTGGCCGATGAACTTGTGGAAACGGTGGAACATATTCATAAATTTTCGAAAGAGAATTTTGCCAAGCAATTAAGAATAAGGGAAACTGTAAATCTCCAGGGATTGATAAGATCCAGAATTAATTTGTATTGTATTAAGAAATTAACAGCATTACATTGTCAACTTGCAAAGGTTTTTATTAAAATTTTAGAAAACCTAAAGAAAGTATCCGAATGGCTCACAAGCGACACCACGTATCAGTTTCTCAAAGCGGAAGGCAGATTTTTGTCAGAAAAATACAGGCTAATCACTTGCTTGCCAGGAATGTATACAAAGTTATAACTGCAGCCACAGCTAACACAATATACAGGGACCTTGAGAAGAACCATCTGTTTCCAGCTGAACAGAAAGGATGTCGTATAGATTCCTATAGCTGTAAGGAAACCTTGCTACTAAATAAAATCATCTTGAATGAAGTAAGGAAACGAAAATGTAATTTAAACATGGCTTTCATTGACTGCCAGAAGCCCTTTGACAGTGTACCGAATGAATATACGATTGCATTTTGAAGACCCTGGAGATATATCGAAATCATCCTAGACGTATTGAGTTTTGCAAGGCTAGTATGAAGAGTAAGAGGTTACTAATACAGAGCGGAAAAGAAGTGGTAGAAACAAGAAATATTTAGATTAATAGTGGAATGTTTCAAGGAGATTCGTTATCTGCTCTATTGTTTTGCACTAAATTGATTCCACTCTCTAGACAGTTGTCGCATACTGACTTTGGTTACAAGCTCCATAGAGATGAAAGACCAGAGACATTTTTTTATACGGGTGATCTTAAAGTGTTTGTTAAGAATGACGCGATTCTTCCCCAACCAAACGCTGTCTGTGGCCAATGGTTTATAGCAATGACATCTGCATGAAATTTGGTCTTGACAAATGTGCAAAAGTCAATTTAAAGACAGGCTAAGTGAAGTCAGAGAGCATTGAAGTTCGTTCGCATCTATGATTCAAGATATTGAATCAGGTAAATCTTACAAATATCTGAGCATTGAAGAACATGTAGAATGGCACAATGAGAGAATTTGCAGGAAGTATTTTATAAGAGTGAGACTTGTCCTCCAATGTAAGCAATAGGTAGCTTGGTGGCGCCTGTAGCCGAGAACAGTTTCGGACTATTGGATGGGACTGAGCAATAAAATTGAATCATGTATCGACAAAACAGAAAACTAATTATGTCCCTCGAGCTGATGTACATTGGCTCAATCTGCCATGTAAGGAAAAGGAAGATGCCACAGCCTAATTGATGGCTCGTGGCACAATATAATAGTCAGGCAGGGAAAGCAAGTATTCCGTCAAGACGATCTACTAATGAGGCTGGTCAAATCTGACCGAAGAATGGAAAACAGAGGCATTGTGAAATAAACTAAGCAAGACCCGCCAAATAACCCAGACACTTATGCTACTTAACATGAAATGTGTGACACAAAAAATGTTAAGGATATTGTGGAGAGACAAACCACTTGATGGACAATATCTAAAACGAATGGAAAACCGCAAGCTCAATAGACTTCAATCATTGATGGGACTTTAAAGGGAACGAATGAAGTCAGAATCGGAAGCAGTGCCGGGAGAGATGGCTCAGGATATCAACCGATGTCACTTCAGTCCCTCTGATTGCGAGGTCCTAAGTTCGAGTGCCGACGGTGGCACGATTTTCGACACTAGCTTGTCAGCTTGAAGTCGCTGTCTGGAGGTGAATTCTACCGGTCGGCTGCTCTGATCGGTAGTTTTCCGTGGTCCGATCAACACCAGGCGAATGCCGGATCAGTACCCCAACAAATGGGCCACAGATCGCGCGCGATCTTTGCTACCACTTCTTTGTCCTATCCTTACCCCTTACACATACTTACTCTAACTTGCACTTCACTACCACACATGCCGGGAGACCACTACCACACATGCCGTGATTGGGGAAAGCCCCGCTAGCCGACGGTAGGTCGGCGCCGGGTCTCGCCATACAGCTGGAGAAGACCACCGCCACCCCCGAGCAAAAACACGCACTACACGTATGGGACTAATGACTATAGTAGTTGACGTGTCCGGAATGACTAACAGTCAATCAATCGGAAGCAGCTGTAATAGCTGCTCAAGATCAGGCGTTGAGAAAACGACATGATAAAGCGGTTCTCAATACCTTCCAAAATGATAAATGCCGCATTTACCACGAACAAGTAGAAACCACGGATCGTATCGTCTCAGCTTGTCCAATTCTAGCAAAGATGTGACAGGGGGTGTAGTTACCTCAACTGGCAGATTTATACCGTCCTCGAAGTTCTAAACACATGCTCCAAGTGGTACGAACACTCACTAAACCGGTGATGTGTGTTGGACTGTGTACAACGCTTCGACCAACAAATTCAAACAGATCCCACGATAGCGGCAAAAACCCGATTTTGTTATTCCGGGATTTGGAGAAAAAATCGTGTCTATTTTCAGATGTCGCTGCGCCGTGAGATCAAGGAGGCAGAGAAAGATCTAAAATTCAAGAGTTTGGAAATTTAGATCATTCAAATGTGGGGCGTAAAAGCACAGGTCGTTCCGATAGTAATCGGAGCTCTGGGGTTTGTTCCGCAAAATTTGGGTAAAACCTTGGCTAAACTCACAAGTCATTCAAAAGGCTGGGAAGTGCAAGACATTGCTTAATTGGGAACGGCCCACATTTTGCGCAAAGTATTGTAGAGGTACCGACAGTCCCTAGTCTACTTAGAAAGCTCGTTGAAACCCGGAGTAGACTTCACAATCAACCGACCCATACCATCTTTAGTCATGAGCTAGAGGAATAGTAATAATGATAATAATTATAAAAATAATAATAATAGTAATAATAAGTGTAATAATAATAATAATAATAATAATAATAATAATTGTAATAATAATAGTAATAATAATAATAAGAAGAAGAAGAAGGAGAAGAAGAAGAATGTTGATGATTGGCGAATACACGAACCCTTACAATTTAAGAAATGCCAATATTTTCAAGAAAAACGAGATATTCATCTGAACGTATGGGAATTCTGATGCGGTATTGTTGTAATTATGTGAAGAAAAAACGACTTCTTTTATTTGTTCATCTGAATGTTGCATGTTATCCCAAACCATTGCCTTATTAAATTATGAATTTGTTCACATTGTTCAGAGCTGTTGCTATGGACTTTGAATTCGTGTGGCCATCCGAGGGTTCAAAGGATTATATTTGCATCATAATAAACGTCTCAACATATCCATTATCTTTGAATATCGAAAGAAACCAAACAGAAACAATCTTTCATCCCCAAAAATGTTTTAATCCTCTCCTATTTAAATTGAGGTAAAAATTGAATCTTAATTTGGGCATTTTAATCAAATTTAAATAATCAATAATCAGCACCATATTTCAAAATAGTCTATTCAGACTATAGCCTAACCAATTTTGGGGCGTTAAATTCTCAATAGTACGGGTTAAAATGTGATTGTCAACTATAGAACACGTTCTCAAGAAAAAGAAAAAAAAACAATAGGTACGCGTTCCGTGACTCGTTTGTTAATGTACTACTCTGGCATTCACCTGGTGTTGACTGGAGAAACTACGGAAAACTATCGATCACATCCGCCGGCCGGTAGAATTCTTCTCCATACAGCAGGTGAATTCGAGATGGCTATGTAACTAGTGTCACAAATCTTTCCACCGTCCAGTCAGAGGCACTGCAGAGACATAAGCTTTGTGCCCTGAGCCATCTTAGCCGGCATGTGATGGATAATATGATTAGAATGATTGGTGAGAGGCAGGGGAAACGGAAACATTCCGAGAAAAGCTGCCACAAATCCGCTTTGTCCACTAAAACATTCCACATGTACCAACCGGGATTTGAGATTCGGAACCCCGAGGAGGAGTTTGAGCGATCTTAGTACCACACCACGGGTCGCCCACCATTTACACAATGCTATTAATAATTATTTTTTTCAGACAAGATATTTTGTATCTCAATTCTAATATTCTGTTAAAACTGAGTTTTAATTCATTTTTCAACGCCATACAAAAGAAACTGCAAGTGAAAGACGTCAATATCATTGAAGTCAGAACCATTATCTTCGGGCTTCGTTCTAAAATTGACTTCTTTATATCGACTCTGAATCGAAAATAATTTGGTTTGATAAAATTTCATATTATTGCCATGCACGGCCACTATTATCTTCAGAATTTTATGGTTTAGACAAGAAAACAAGTTAGACTACTAAGGAAAACAAGAAAGAGGCTGAATATTTTTGAACGACGTGATTTGAACTTTAATTCTTAAATCATCTCGTTAAAAAATATCCAGCCTTTTTCTTGTTCGTGTTGTAGTATTTGGCAATTTTATGCCAAATATTTAACTAGTGGTGCTAAAGAATGCCACCGAATTTCTCGTACTAGTTAGTTTTCTAATTTCTTTGGTCAAAGCTAGATTTTAGGCCTTTCCCATCCTTGAAATCATTGAATACTAATAGTATTGTTGACAGTGACAGCGCCTTCAATCATTTCAATTATGTAAATGTCAACTATAACTCACCAGTAAACCAATAAGCCAACTTCCCCTTCCTCTTGCCTGCTGCCAACTATCACCGCCCAAAGTCATTTTTGTGAAATTTTCTCAATTTTGTCGGTTTTCTTGGGGTAGAACCGAAATATTCCTTTAAGATTATTAAAGAAGAGTAAAATCTCGTACTTTAGAGTTAACAGTGAAAAACAGACCTATGCCATCTTTATAACTGTGTTTACTATATTCTTTCAAAAGAATTGAAGAAAAAATTTGAAGCCATTTTTGGAAAAGTTTGTAAAAAGTACAGGGCCTTCTTGTAAAGAACCCCAAAATTTAAACACTGTGTTTCAAAATCGCAGCGCTTCGAATCGAGTCAGATATATGGGGAAATATTCATTTTTGAAAAATCTTACGATTATTTTAGGTGCTGTTCACAAACGGACGGACGGACGGACTTAAAAAAACACTTTTTCGGTATCAGGGGACCCCAAAACGAGTATTGCCGTTGAAATCTCGAAATCGATTTTCCACAGTATTACATAACTGCGTATATTACTCCGTATATACGTACTACGTATACGAGGGTAATATTATAATATTACATCACCGTTACATATAATGCGAAGAAGTATGTGCTATAGCATCACTAGTTTCGTGCTGTAAACAAAGCCGCACCTCTTCGAGCTCTCCTTTTACTAGTAGATGTAGAGGGCGTGGATTGTTAAATTTTTAGGAATCGAATAAAATCAAATCTGCAGTTCGTTCACCAGTGAAAATAGGTTTTATTCAGATTTTACTCCTGGCAGATCTTGTAGTGTAATTGTAGGAAGCTTGGTTAGTAACATGAGGTAAGTATTGGAGACAACGTTCACGTGGTAACGGATGTATCGATAATATAGGCTGTTTAGAGTGTTATACTTTATTATATAAGAGAAAATACCGCTTCTACAGCGCTCATTTGCGATTTTCCAATATACCAATAAAGTGTGCATACATTGTAAATCAGCTGTAATGTTTTTTCCTAACTTCTTGTGATCTTTCAAGTATCTGTAGTAACCATTAATCAATGTTTTCTTATTCGAATTGCCTTCCTTTTACTTTCAAGCTGTGAAACAACCCGAAAGTTTATTTGTTTGTCTACCTTTACAATAAAAGATAATGTCAATGTTTGATGCCAATAACATCATTGTTTTCTAAAAATCAAGTTAATATTCGTCCTGTATATACACTATATCTTTGATATTTTGCAATATTTCACTATTTAATTTTAAAAATAAAAATATCAAGTTGTCGGGAATATAACGTTTCACGCGAATGGTTTCCTCAACAGGTTCAGTCTTGTCGACGGGTCGTAGCAAAAATGCCGCATCACTATCCTTTGATTCACGTCAATTTTCAACACGTAATTAAGAGATAAGAGCAACACCTTCAGGTTCAAGTTCATATGATGCAAACAAATGGTTACCCCAGTAGCCTTGATGCAATCGTAAACCAATTCCTGCGCGATGATTCCCCGCATTTTTTCCGCACCTGTAATCGACTCAAACAGAAGCGAGGTCAATGTCCCGTTACACGTTTCAGTAAATTCTAGAACGATTCCACGTGCGGTGGAATGCGTGGTTATGTGATAGGGTTAGGAATCATGTGGCGCAGAGTATCTTCTTGTCTTGTGAAATGTATTTCATAACTAATCTGTCAATGAATATATATATATATATATATATATATATATATATATATATATATATATATATATATATATATATAGTATATATATATATATATATATATATATATATATAGAGAGAGAGAGAGAGAGAGAGAGAGAGAGAGAGAGACAGAGAGAGATATCGTAAATGACATCCTCTAACGTGTTGCATAGTCAGAATCCATGTTTTGTGACTCCTTGATACCGAAAAACGATTGACCGGAAAGACGATTGACCGTCTGCCTGTGACCAACTCTCGGACCTAAAGCAATGTTTCCCAATGGGTTCGGTATCGAGACTGTGGGGGTCGAAGAAATTTTAAAGGGAATCCATGGTGATCAAGGGGTCAATTGGGACGTTGAAAGCCGAGTAGACACCGGCAACTTATCGATATAAACAAAATCATATCAATTACAAAAAATACATGACAATGGAGCTGTGAACGCCGCTCTCCAGTGACTCATCCGCCAGTGACATAAGCCCCAGCGGCAACGCGCGTAGCAGCCCACGGAGGCCTTTAAAAGGGCCGAAGGCGCCCGCAGTCCAACCGAGTTTCACGCTCTCAGAGGTGCTCCGAGTGGCAGATAAGCGCAGATAAGCTCTCCACCACGCCACCATGTGCGCCCGCCCCCACAGCGACCGCGGCTCCCACTACCATCGCGATCATCAACAGGAGCAGAGATGAAGCTATTCGCAGCGCTGTTCTTGGTGATGCTGGGTGAGTTGTCGAGCCAGCGCAACGGCTATTTGCAATATTAGTAATAATAATAATATATTAGTATAAAATTATATTTAAATCAATTGAGTTGTCAGAGATAAAAACGTATAACTTCATAGCAAAACGTAATTAGTTCTGAAGTGGTCACGTCACAGTTCTCAACATTTGATGCTGTGGAATTTACTTCTACATTATTTGATGAACTCAACATTCTTTGGTTCGGCACGTCTAGGTGTACGTTAGGAAAGTTTAAAGCACTCGTATATTAAAAATTAGCTTCAAAATAAATTGAAAGATTGTGGAGATAATACGTTTTTCACTGTGCATGACATGACTTTCATCATAACTAACGCATGACTTATATAACAATTGACACATGACTCTGTAATACTTTGCCCTCTTTGTGACCTCAGCATTGATTTTTAAGTAACTTTACACATCCTTCATCGCTTATACATTGACAATAGGTAATTTGATTCTTCTAAGGTTAAAATTCGTTGATTTGTAAAAAAAGTTAATAGGTCAGGAAGACAATCAAAGTCCACTGTGGAAAACGTCTCCTTTCTAAGTAGTCGAGTAACTAAAATTTTACTATAAATGACTCATTACGTAAGTCCTTGTTTATATATAGATGATTTCAATGATCTATCTCACTTACAAGTATTACATCTATTTATTATGTTCACTAGAATATTTACGATTACCAATGTTCACATTTATGACAAAGTTGCAATTTTCCAATAAATACTTCCGATACAGCATTTACTGTTCTTTGTTGAAAAGAAATCAAATCAAAAGAAAGATTAAGGAGGTTGCTTTCCTTTACCTCGCATCTTTGACATTTTAGTCAGAAATTAGCAATTTTGTTCAGCAAAATATAGCTATTGAACTACATTATTTTTTAAATATAGTAGCGACAATAACATCACTGAAATAATATCAAAGATACGAAATAAATTGTTAGTGATTGATTAATGATTTTTTAATAATTAGGAATTTGCTCAATGAATATTATTTTAAGATCGATATAAGAAAACATTGAAATAAATTATATGAAGATCCTGTGATTGTATTTAAAATACAATTTTATTTTAGTATACGAGGTCTAACACATATTGTGAAATGCATTAGAACACTTATCACTTATCTCACCTTGAGAAGACTAATCACGGAAAAGATACTACACCGACTGATTGCTTTATTCGTCCTTGTAGCTTAAAATCAGTAATGATAATAATTGTCATTATTATTTTTAATCTTCTTATCATTTTATTGTTTCATCATAAAAGTAAATTGAAGGGGTGGCCGGAATAAGGATGTAACCAACAAAAGTCAAGCGATGATCCTTCACCTGCACAGACGGCCATCTTGACTGACGTTACATCATCTTTCCATGGAATGCGATGTGCAACTATTAATAACTAGAGAACGTATCGAAAAATATAGTGCGCCAAGATGTAGAGCATCGCTGTTATCCTTTTATTACACATATATCCTTATTTCACCAATTTTGTTGCTTACATCCTTATTCTCGGCACTCTTTAATTGTCTAGTTTGTCAACAACATTTAGTAAACGATTTTTTAGAAGTTGGCTATTAGGAAATCATCGAAATATTGATAGAATTCAATAGATTTGCTTTCTTGTTGATTTTGCTAAAATTAGATTATATGAACGTCCAATAGCTCGTCAACTAGAGAAAAGGAAACCTCTGACTGGAAAGTACCTGAGATAAATTCAACAGGATGCGTGAACTCATAACCACGCTAGACAGACCATGATCGTAATAAATGCTCAATACAGACACAAAAAGAATATAAAATGATCGAAAATATTAGTTTGTAAATTATCAAACTGAATTTGGTTCGTATAATTAATAACAAATACAGAGTGGAAATTCTACGGTTCGCTCCACCTCATCCAAATTTTCATCACAAATAAGCTTCCGATTTAATGCACATTTAAAAATCGAATTTTGTATTTGAAAGATTTCTAGCCTCTCGAGATTTTACTGATCTGTTCACATCTTAAAATTTTTCAGTATATTTTTTATTTTTAAGTTGAAATTAGAAAGTTGCAAAAACATGAAATAGATTTTAATCTTGTGAAGGAGGTGAAGCAGATAATTAAAAATGTCATGTCACCGTTGGATTACCTGTGTAAATAAAATAGGCACAATAAATAACATGTTGTTCACTATGGGGATGAATACTAAAAATACACAGAGGAGATAATTTTAATGCTCTCTGATAGTGAAAAGTAAAACACATTATCCTCGCGTTTAAATATTACCCCAAAAGTATTTTGTATTTTGAAATAATCATGTATAACATTACAGAAAAAACATTTGATTACCGGCATGTTACTATGAACCCAGTAAATTAATAAATAGATGTTCAGTCATGAATGTTTAAATTGGGTGTCAATGGAGTGTTGGAATGCCAAAAAATGCGAAATAATCTGGAAACTTCAAAAAATAAAATTGGTGTATTGCGTGCGTAGTGTCAAACTTCGTTTCTTTTTATAAATTCTTCCTTTCTTGATCATTGACGACAGTAGCAATGACGCAGAAAGAACATATTTCATAATGTAATGACATTAAGAATTATTGTCATGCAAGTTTATAAAAGAAAATGAAATTGGTAAATCGAATTGGTTGTGATAATCATTTTTTTTTTTTGCTACGATGCACGCACGTAACATCCTGGTTAATGCTTAGTCACATTTCCGTTTACATATCCAAGTAAACGGAAATTTCTCATTCTCATTCTTAATGCGAGCATTTCCCGTAGTTCTCGTCCTGTTATCACGAATACAGAGCGTTTCAGTGACGTACTTCATCAGCACACTAAGAAAAATGGGGTCCACAGAACAATTCTCTCAACGGTCAATTAAAAATATATCACTTCGTGAGCTATTTTGGATTAGAGCGAGGGCATCAAATTTCTTTTTAAAATAAGAGATAGTAAGTGTTGACATTACAGATGCAAACAGATCTTGATCGACAGGGCTAGACGAAAATAGACGCCCAATACGAAAACTTTCCTTCACTTCTTTAACGTTTTGCGGGAGGAGGAATAAGAGTGAGAAGGGCAACTGCATCCAAACGGCACTCTAGATGGAGATTGTGGAACGTAGTTTGAGTTTGGGCCGCGCTCAACACTAAAATACGGACGCCCTTAAAAAACGGGGAAAGTTTCTGTTGTAACGATTGTCACGATGGGGGCGTAGGCAAATACGGTGAAGTGTACGGTGAATGTGCGATGGCAGAGATGGTGGAAATACTGCATCCTCCGAAGGTCTATTGATCTGGAATAGTCATCAGGATCTCGGACGGAATTTCGGTGTAGGGATATTTCCTAAATCACCCAATACTACATGCACGAAGAAAAATAGGCTTGCCAATATTTGTGATCAACGTTTAACATGATTCGTAACGAAAGTATTTTTCACTGATTCGGGGAACAGACTAGTTCGAAGACATAGACGCTTCCTCTTACATCGACTTCACTGGGAGGAAGATGATTTGTGTGGAACTGGTGGTGGAGGATGTGGGGAAGGGTGAAGGTATGAATAGTGGGAGGAAGATCTTGGCTGTTCGGGTGACGCCGCGTCAAAGGCTGTGTTGGCAACACAGCCTTCGACGCGGCGTCACCCGGAGAGCCAAGATCATCCACATGACTCCGGCCGCGGAAGCCTACGACTTCAGTGAATAGAGGGAGTTGTCAGAGGGATGGTGGTGGGGAGGTGGTGGAATGAACGCCCAGAAAGGGAAGCAGCTGGAGCAACTTGCCTCAAGCCTCGACTTAATTGGTACCCCGAAATTTGTTTAAATTCAAAACAAAAATATTTTACATTCAATTAAAAATAACCTATACAACGTATTTCTGGTACGTATACATTGTGGTGATATACGTATGAATTCTGTTTCTGTATTGGCGGGAGGAGCTTTTGTGTGAAATAAGGGGCCCCTGTGGATCTAATGTCCTAGTTTTCTCTGGACACCCCTGGCTGTTGGAGGTGGTAGAAATGGCAGTGGTGGTGCGGCGGTGGTGGTAGAAGTGACGGTAGTGGTGGAGCTGAAAGGGTGATGATGGTGGTGTTGATTCTGAAAGTGGTAGAATCTAGTGGGAGATAGTGCAAGTTTTATGCAACGTACTGTTGATCGAAAGTAAATTTGATCCCGGAGGAAATCCAGGTACAGTCACCTTTCCTCAATAACAATAGATGCATAGGAAAGATTGATATCCATGATCATCGTCAGAACAACATTCGTGTGTGTAACCGTTCGTGGAGTGTTCGTGGGTCAACTTCTCACCGGGAGAGGTGGCTCAGAGAATCAACTGTTATCACTGCAGTGACTTTGACCGGGAGGCCCCATTTTTCGAGTCCCGACAGGATAAGGATTTTCGACACTAGCGTGTCAGATAGTGGATCGCATTCAGTCGCTGTCTAAAGGAGAATTCTAGCGGCCGGCTACTCTGATCGGTAGTTTTGCGTGGTTTCTCCTATCAACACCAGGCGAACGCCGGAGCAGTGTCCTAACAAACGGGCCACGAACCGCACGCGATCTTTCCTTCCTCTTCCTTGTCTTATTCTCATCGCATATTTTCACACATTTAGACTCGCATGCACCACACTTCCACATATGCTGGCAGACCGGTCTGAAGCCTAGAGCTTGTCTCGGCTGGGACGGTGCCCCGCTGGTGGAAGATACGTGGTTGGGGAAAGACCCGCTAGCCGATGTTAGGTCCGCGCGGGATCTCGCCATCCAGCGGGGAAGATCTCGGTCACCTCACGATTGAAAATAACATGCACTACACTTACTGGTAGTAGGTGGTAGGCCTTAGCCGTTATCGCACCCGGAATCACTAACAAGCAACTAAACAAGCAATGCTCCGGGAGGAAGTCGCATGCGGGTGCGCGGTCGGGCCGGCCTAGTGGCTGCGGACGCGCGTCACGGGGTCTACGGTCGGCCAGGGCTTCCCTTCTAGGATGGCGGCCGGCGGACGTCCGGCCACAGAGGCAGCGTTCACGCCACCGCCACTGACGTGGCGACCACTCGCGCCGGCGCCAGGATCCGCGTGGGCGCCGGGAGTCCCCATACGCACACTCACACTCCTCTCTTTCTCTCACTTGAGCACCTTCCTTTCATCTCTTTCCTTCTTTCTCTCGATTTTTCCTTTTTCTTTCCTTTTTCTTTCATTCTTTCTCTCTCTCTTTCTTTCCTTTTTTCTTTCATTCTTTCTCCCTTTCGTCTCTTCGTTGTTTTTCTGTCGTTTAGTTTTCCTCCCCTTTTCTCTATCCATTAATATTTTCTCTCTTTCTTTATTCCCATTTTTCTCTCACCATTTCTTTGCTTCTGCCACTGACCGATTACAAAAACTGACACGAACAATAGAACTCACAGTGCATTGCAGACATTTTTATGAGGTGTAGTTGCGTATGCTGTTATATGTTGTATGCTGTTGTATGTTGTAGTAGGCTGTTGGAAGTTCGGGTGAAAAGAATGAATATTAGAATTGCTAACAATTGTTTTGGCATTGTATTCAAAAGAGTTCAGAATGGCGATATATTTTATTTCATCTGTATTTACAATGCCCCGTATGCAATTCACGCGTATTTGAACATTCATTATACTTCAAATGCCGCGGTGTCATACAAGTGGCGTGCACATTGTTCCGGATTATAATACGATCATATTCTTCTTCAGCTGTTTAATTCTTGCTCTACAATGTTATATTCAGTCTTAAAGGAAACATTTGATAGATCAGGTGATTTTACGGAAAGACGATGCACGTGAAATTACGAAGAAGTGCAATTACGCTCGAGAAATACCCGAGAAAGGAAAGCTAGAAGTGCAGCATATATGCAGAAGTGCATCATATCTGGTATGGAAATACGCCTGTATATACATGATGTTAAATTGCATCATTCTGTGATACTAGTCGATTTCCTTGCCGACCCTTCCACAAATATTTTTGAAATATTTGTTTAAATTGATAGCTAGCAATAAAAAAAATTGTCATCACACTTCTTTACTACATACAGACTATAATCAATATGAGAGTACTGCTTTGGATGTGTTGAGATCTATTTATGTATTATTATGGATCTTGCGGTAATTATTTTGAATGCATTGAGTACAATTGCAAAGAAGAGTTGCGCTTTGGGAGAGAGGCGCTGGGCGGCGCGAGGCGCGGAAGCCGGAGGTGCCGGGCTAGATGCACGGGATTACGCACGATAAGGCGCGCGCGTCACGTGCGGGAAATGCCCGCGAGGGGGGGAGGGGGGAAGGGGAGGGGGCGGGGCCCCTCGTCGCGTCTACTTAACCGCCTCGCGCGTCGCGCCGCAAAGATTGTGTTATTCTTCTCTGTCGCATGTGCATGCAATAGCTTCTCGTCATGCGGTGGCGGGCTGGTAGGGTGCTGTGGGAAGAGGGGCTGGGAGAACTTACGCATATCACGCTTTTTGGTGAGTACCCTCTACGAATTCACGAGTTCGAGTTGGATGGCGAAGCTGGTTGTATTCGCTGGTGAGGTGTTGGGATTGCTTGAATAACTCCAATTGGTGTTTTCTTTTTGCTATTTTTTGAGTTTTGAGATTTACATTTTGAATATTAATACATAACATACTCACTGATGTATTCAACATCAATTTAAGTTATATAATGAAGTGAAGCTTAGGGCCTCCAGCTAAATCATACGTTGGGCGATTGTGATTTTGATTAGAAAATCTCTACAAGGAGGTGAAAATCTTACTTAAGCCATCATTTCACGTACTATTCCGAAAATTGAGTGAGCAGGTGAGAACATAAGAATTGAACTGATAGTGAAGTTTTCCATCCTACTCACTCAAAAGCAGCAACATTAGAGAATCAGCCTACAACAGTGGGACATGATCAGGCACTGACGAACTTATCCGGTTCAATGAGAAACGAGGAACACTGTTCGAAATAGGCGCTAGCTATGTTGAAAGACTTCGGCATATATTGAACGTTTCACGATGTGTAAGTGCAGAAATTAAATTGTTTAAGAAGGTAGCCTATCTCGTTTCTTCACGAAATGCAGACATGTGTAACTGCACTTTCCTTTAGTGATACTTCAAAGTTTTTAGCGATTTTTTGTTCAAAGATCTGCCAAATGTCTAAATATCATTAAGAAAAGTCAATGCATCTCGCGATAATTGTGGGAATTCTGATTCGGTGTAGTTCACGTTCTTATATGAAGAAATGAAAGAGGTCATCCTCGTCAACGTAGAATACTATGCTGACGAAGATGACCTCTTTATCTCGCGATAATATTTGTGCACAAAATAATTTTGGTTAGTGGCAAACGTTAAAAAAGGTGAATGTAAGAATCAAGTTAGTTCAATATGGCACACCATAGTACGGATTAAATGGAGGAATTGGCTCCTCTCAACAAACATAATAACGATTGTCTCATTCTTGTGTTGCAGGGATGCTGGCTGTGGGGGTGGCATTAGAGGGGGAAGGGGCGGATCAAAATCAAAATAATGCGGGTGGTCCCGGCGATGAACTAATTCATGCGCCGGTTATCTGTCCGTTGTTGTTCAGCCCTGTGTGCGCCGAAGACCATTCTGGCGCAAAGAACACCTTCGACAATGACTGCCTCCTCACGGCCAGCGCCCGCCGACGCCAAGGCGGTAAGTGAACCAATTAACATTACACTTGTCTAGCTGTTTGACTGATAGATGTGTCCGGGGGCATCTGCTTGGGTCATTAGCCCCTAAGTGCGGTGTCCATCCTCCAATGGATGGTGAAATCCGGCACCGACCTACATGTCGGCTTGCGAAGGTTTTCCCCATCCAGGTATCTCCCCCATGAGCTTTAAGCTTTAATCGTGTGGTAGTTTAGTGCATGTAAAATGTGTGTATGTAAAGGGTGAGGATAGAACAAGGAAGAGTTTTTGAACAATCAATTGCAGGTGCACATGTGACAAGATCCTTGATTTAGTGAATCGCTCAGTGGACAACTGTAGAAATTAGTAGAACTGTAGAAATTAAAAAATTAAAATCACTCACCGATATTTTTAGAGCGCTCGTATTTGATATTAAAAGGGGTTAATCTCTGTGACCTTTTTATTGGACGCTAAAAATAATTTGTTCTTTCATTCCATTTCACTTCACAGTAAAAAATAATTTAATTGGAAGTATTTAAAATGTGAACGGTCAACAAAGTAGGGTGAGTAGCTATGTAGCACATTATTTAAACTACTTAATCGGTCTACTCTTAAAATAAGAAATATTTCACGAAATATTAATTGTTTTTGATTATGTATTTTTATGTAATAATAAAATGTTTGACAAAAGTTTCGTATGAAAAAGTGTGCATTCAAAAACTCTGCATTCGGGAATATTACATGCATTTCTCTTCAATATATTAAAACAGAAGTAACTTTCTTTGGAAAATACATCATGAGAACACAATCATTCATTTTAATCGCATATTTTTAACCATATCAATTAGAGGAAATTACTCTAAATGGTATTCATATAACAATGTGATTGAAAAAGGGTTTAATAACTTTTAGATTGACTTAATACTTTTATAAAGTGCATTTTAATGAATTTTACGAATTATTATGAAACTTTCATCTGATTCGCATTATTGTATTTAGCTTATTTCATCCGTTCTCTGAGCACAAACTGAGCGCTACACAGGAGAATAATAATAATAATAATAATAATAATAATAATAATAATAATAATAATAATAATAATAATAATAATAATAATTAAAGATTTCTATTTTTCTTTTGCAGGCTTGCGTAAACTCCACGACGGCGCGTGCTAAGCTGTGAGTGACAAATAGGTGGCGATTACAATGTGCCTTTTGGGAGATCTACAATTCCTCTGGATCACCTAAAACGCCATTCACCTAGAGGCCCTGGACATTTTTCATCAGGATCAAGGGAACAATGTAAAACGACGAAAAAAAGTGCAAATACTACGACATGTAAAATAAAAAATAGCATGTTAAACTTATGCGTGCTTCTATTACGTTGAAATAAATTTAGCATCTGAATATTATATATGTTATTCTTTATGATATTTCCAGTTCCTTTCCTCCCCGAGAACTTCCCTTCAAAATATCTCCCCGAAGTGTGTATATTACATAATTCCATTTTATTTTTTCCTTTTCATTTAATTTTACCTTCACTTCGAAAGCTTCCAAAACATTACTTTTTACAAAGTGAAATGTTTTAAGTTCTCCTACCATTGTTTTTTACAGCCTCTAAAACAAAGTTGGTAGAAACCATTACGTGTAAGGAAATTACCAAGCGTGCTAAAATATTTGCTCATTTTTTATTTATTTTTCCCAAGAAAATTTATTTTAAAGCAATTTCCATATTCTCTAGTTATCTGGAAATTATTTTATCCATCTAATCTAGGTTTTTTAAGAGTATTAATCAAATCTTAGTGAATAATTAACTCAAACCAGAGCAGTGATGAGGATTGATTTCGGGTGCGTCAATTTCGGAGGTCATTAGCTGCGTATGTGTAGTGCATGTTATATGCATATGCATATTATCCCATTAGGTGGTGGGTGCTTCTCCAACGCTAGAGAGATCCGGCGCCGACCTACATGTTTTGGGAAGGGTCATACAATCAACATACAATATATGTACATTATTTCACAACACATTGCCAGTTGACGATTAAACGATTAAAATCGATACGCAATTTTAAGTTTCAAGTAAAATCTTCTGCATAACTGTTTCTATACAGTCAGATACTATAGCGAATATCAAAAAGGAAAGAAATATTTACTTGAACAATGATATTTTATGAATTAGTTACAGTTTCGCGAGCATAATTCTAAAAGAACTGCTGCAAACTACCTGTGAGAAGTATTGTACCTCAGCTTCTGAGTCAATGATCTCGATTTCATCAGGTTTTTTGTCCAGTTCCCTGATGCTTTGAGCGAATGCTAAAGTGGCCCCTTCTTTTACTTCTGGACATAAATTTAACTTCACCACCTGTGCACGTTTTCTAGATTACAATGGTAATTATAGTTATTCAAACTATTGATCTCCATGTACTCGCCGCAGTAAGTCGATCTTCACATAGGGCACAATGAGGGGTTATAGCCCAAATCTGTTGCTAATTTGCCCTTGAAAATAGTTTTTATTACACGGAAGCGAATATTTTCTTTTCAACTCTTGCCAAAACTGCTCATTTCCGTCTGTATTCAGAATTCATCTCGTTTATGGGTGAGGGCATGGATCCCAAAATTTAAGAATACGTGTACAGAATACACTTCTCCCTTCTTTTTTTACTGTTTTCAACGTTAAATAAATAAATAAAATTTTCCCTTCTAGGAATCTCTGCCAGCAGAGTAAGCAGTCAGCCGAAACAAGCACTAAACTTCCGACTTTTCTCCCGACGTATAGTTCATACGCAAGTGTAAGACGAGAGGAGGAGACAAGAATGAAGACGGAAAGAGCGCGCACGATTCGAGTCCCGATTTTTGGATATTTAGATATTAGATATTTATTTAGTCAAAAACAGTAAAAAAACTGTATGTGACATATGGGGGAGAAAATCAGCACACGCTTTCTTGAGTTTCAGAATCCCTTCCTAATAGTTTAACTATTAATAGTTGAAGGACCAATTTTAATTGTTTGATTCCATCTGGCAATGCGTAGTAAAGTAATGTACATGTACGTCCGTATTGTATGTGGATTTCTTGTAGTGAGCTGTTGATACTGAGACTTGATGAACATGATTTTTACGTCGAGTGTTGTAACTATAAATATCAGTATTACATGAAAATATGTTCCCACCGTTAAGTAAGTCATTTTTGACAAATACTACAAATTCGTAAATAAATAGGCAAGGCAATGGTACGATTTCAAGCTCAGTGAAAAGAAGCTTGCAGAGATCACATGGATGGCATTTTTTCATTATTCGGATAATTTTCTTTTGCAATCTAAATGTCTGGGTACTAAAGGATGAGCTTCCCCAGAATATTATGCCATATCTCAGGCGGGAATGTACAGTTGCAAAATACACGCAACGAGCTGCATGAAAGCTGACAGAATTAGAAAGAATTCTGAATGCGTAACATAATGAGCTTAATTTAGTGTTTAATTCTGTTCTATGTACTCGTACATTCCATTTGAGATTTGACTGAATTGAGAGATCTGGTCCCGCATTCAACTGTTATTGACCGGAGAAATCACCAAAAAAACACAGATAAGGCCAAGGAGCCGCTAGAATTCTCTTCCAGACAGTGGTTGAATTCGATTTTGTTCGTTTTAAAACTTTGCCATTGGGAACCAAACCCTAAAACCTCCCGATCAGCAATGCTGCAAGGACGATGTTGACGCTGAACTATTGCAACCGGAACAAGTTTTATCACAAATTGTCTTTTGTTAGCTTTTTGATTAATAACTGTTTGTATTACCTTCATAGCAATATCGAAGCAGATAAGACAGTCTTACCTTGGTCGGTATCAAGGCACAAAGAACGAATAAAGGTATCAGGAAGAAAGAAAAGAGCATGCTTCACAAGAAATAGTTTATTTCTGATCTAGCCTTTCTGTTAGCACGCTTTCTGTGCAGTGTGGTGTCAACAAAAAAGGGACAAAAGCTGGCTCGCGTGCGACCTCATGAGCCCGTGGAGGGGATGGGAAATCCCAAGGGTTGGCTCGCCCTTTTAGGCCAAGTTTACACAATGACGCCTGCAGCGGAAGCAGTAAAATGCGCCCGTCTGCGCCCAAAATTTCTGAATTATTAGTTTCTGGTTTTCTGTAGAATGGTTCTACACACTTGTGAGCAGTCGTTTTTCGCAATGAAACTTAATCAAAACAGCCACGGAACGGTGTGATTCATTAAAAGCAGTTCAGTTTCTTGCAGTAGCCAACAGCTTGAAAACACGTTTCGAAGTGAATATCAAGTGTTATAATATAAACGTACACTAAATACGAATAAACGTAAATATTTATAAATTTCCTAGTAAAAAATAGAATATCTTCTAAGTAAATTGTGTATTACGTAAGTCCCTAGAAGAATTCATATTTTTAAAGTACACCAGTTTTTAATTAGCAGAATATATTTTGTTAATGGCAAATTTATTCCGGGAATATTCGTTCTCTCTTCTGTAGAAATACAGTACGCGCCTTCCTCCTTTGAAACCCGGATTTTCCGCACCAAGCCACGTATCCCTCGCGTTCGAGGAAGAGAGGACGGCGCGACGAACTGCGAGCCGGAACTGCGAACCGAATCGCAGAGCGCGAACCTTGGTCAGGCGTGGCCATCGGCATCACCAGTCATTCTAATAAACAATTTGGACGATTTCACTCCATATTCAGTCATTAAATAGTTTTTATAATTTTATGTAGGAGGTTCATTTTTTGGTCGAGAATGAGTTTTATAGAGTCAACACAATATATTTATTTATAATAGTACTCGTATAAGAATCCTGCCTTCAAAAAAATTACAGTTTTGCTATTTGGGTCAATCATTCGTTAGATTCTTTGGTTAGATTATGTAGCTAATCGTTGAACACATCTGTCATTATTTAAACGAAAAAATATAGAAAATTGGGGATTCAAGTTTCTCGAGGTAAAGTGGGCATGATTTGTAATTTTGAAACTTATGCTTGACTTTTAAAATTAAACAAAATGAATTTAATAAATACGTGTAAAACAGATGTAATAATGTATGTGTGCGGTTTGAACTGTGTTATTTTCACAGACTTCCTTTCCATTATCTAATGAAAATGAATCACTTAAGCTTTTCTGCCTCAAAATATCTTTTACGTATGTTCTTGTATCCAGTAGTACAGTTTCTGCGTCTCACTCAAGGTGTATTTCTTCTTCGAATCCAATAAAACGTAGGTTCGCATTGTGTTTACTTTATGACACTTATAGCCGTAAGCGAAATTAATGAGGTAGAATAAATAGACGTCCTCATAGTTTACATTTTTCGATAATCTCGATGTGAAAATTATTAACGTAATAAAAAATAACAGTTTTTATATTTACATTATAGAAATATATAGTTGCGGTCGTAGTATTCGTTAATATTCAAGTTTACCCGAAAATTTATTTTGAAATCGCTCTGCTAGTAGTTTTACTTCAAAAAACGTTATTCTGCACTGAAGTGCTCTGTTGGTAGGAAAATATTACAGGCGGTTGGTGCTACAGAATTGGGCAGTTGTTCATGTTTGATGACCCATGAAATTCTCGTTATGAAAGAGAACCCCTTACCAAGAAATGGGTATTAAACCACGCTATAAATATAAGCAAAAAAATCAAATGATAATTTGACAATCACGACGACGGTAGCAACAACAATAAGAATAACAGTTTTTCTATATACAAACTATTACATCTACACTGGCTGCATAAAAAATTATAGGCCCACTAACAAACTTTTGCGGCACACTACAAGCATAGAGTAAAGAATTATACCTCTTTAGTCTATTCTACAACTCATCTCAAGACTCACGAAACTTGGGAGGTGCGCGCGTACGAAAAGTCAATGGGAATTTGATCACAACGCATTTTGTCGGCTCAACAAACCTTTCGGCAGGATCGAGCGGGCCGACAGCATTAGACGAATCGTTGTTTAAATAATAAACGTATTACTGAAGCAACTCGGGAACGAAAATGTCTAGTTTTTCAAATGTTGCTAATCTCGCACTTTTTTAAATTTTATTATTAACGTCCTGATGCAGAAAGATACGGACCTGTACAGTAGTGCCCGGCACATATGTTTACTAGAATGCACGTATTTTCATTGAATTATCGATGTTTTTCACTTTTATTTCAGAAAAATACAGTTATACATTTACGTGTACTTTACTGTTGCAATATTCTACAATTTTATTTACGTTAAGACGCATTGTGACAGCGCTGCAGTGTGTTTTGCAAACATGACGTTGACATTTATCACAATATGTTTTGGACTTCCTGTCAATTTTAAAAGGGCATATGCAACGTCCGAAAGGAAAAGGAAAAGTGCGTTAAATATTTGGGAATTAATCTTTTCACAATATCGTACACACATTTTCTACTCTCCGCTTCCTTTTTCCTGTTTCTGATTCCTCTGCGTAAGCAGCTTCTCTCTCAAATTTAAATACTTGTAAAGCACTCAGAGCAGTTCCATGCACTCATGGATTGTTCAGTCTTTTTTGCATGTTTGCTGCAGCAAGTTGCACACATATATCATTCGAAAATAAACGTCTTCTGAACATCTTTCCCTGAAAATATTTGTTGATACTTATAAATAGCATGTATGCACTTGGCCCTGGAACATCAATCATGTAAAACAATCTCACAGGCCATTGCCGAGTTTGCCTTCTATAAGTAACTGTCTACCATCTGATCCATTTTATCAACGCCAATTTTGGTCTTATTGTAATTAGAATTTATTTCTGTTTTTTTTTCTGTGCATACCGTTTGATTTTGGTGCAATGAACTCAACAAATAGATTATTTTGTTCCTTTTAGCTTTGTATGAAACCAAGGTCATGCTTCCATTGTGAACAAGGAATTAACTGTAAACTCGCGATTTATTGAATCTCCCAATCGATTCTAGGATTTAGGAAGAATCCTCTAACAGGAACGAACCCACGCTTTGTTTACTCTAGTACATAAAATGACAGCAAGAAAGAACTCTTTCAAAGTTGCGTATACCCATATTTTATTCATGAAGCTTCATGGTTTGTGCATCGCACTATTTCCTCTTTCATTTCTTTAGAAATCAGCAAATTGAAATATTCTTGTGCTGTGGCTATCACAATGTTTTTTACGGAACCAGGAGGAACGCACATCTACTAGCTGGTGGCGCGCATTTGTGCCATTGAAATACACTTCTGGATATCATGAAATGTAAACTTGAAGATGAAGTATGCGGTTTCTCGTTGAAATCAGATTCAGATCCGTTGGAATCAGATTAAGATGAACATGCATCACAGTACTCATTTTGTCTATGGGATCTTGAAGATGGGGAAGGCTCCCAATTCGAATCATTATCGTCATTTCAACTAAATTCACTAACATCACTCGTTTCTGATTCCTATAGACATTTTCGATTTCTTCTTGTGATCTCATCGCTTCAAAACACAAACGCCACGAGCCAAGTGAGGTAAATGCGCACTCCGTGTTGCAAACTACTCTCAGAGAGAACTAAAACAATATATTATCTGATTTTACATAATATTTGTTATCGACATATCCGCGTCTCAAATTTCCAACAATCGGCTGGGGTTGGACTCAGATGAATGGCACATGCAGGGGTTTACATCACATCGCGTCTGCCGGGTTTCCGAGGCCCCACTTCTCTGATGAAAGCATATTTAAGACAAGTGAGCATTAAATAGGATTCGAATAACTTGAATTCACCGAAAACACACACAAATCCTTCTTTACGTTACAGTAGAAGAATACCAAAAGGGATGACGATAGATGGTACCGCATCATCAAGCTATTTCAAATTAAAAATACCACCGGGCCTCGAAGGCCCCACTTCTCTATCAGAGGGTTGTTATTATTATTATTATTATTATTATTATTATTATTATTATTATTATTATTATTATTATTATTATTATTATTATTGCTGTTGTTGTTGCTTTTATTGTTGCTGATGTTGTTTTAACTTTCATTCAACTACTTATCGTTAAAATGATGGGATGGGATTCTGGAACTCATGAAAACGTGCGCAGATAATCTTCTCCCCCATACGTCATATACAGCTTCTACTGATTTTTGACCAAATAAATCAAATAGAATCAAATGATAATTCAAAACTGCTCACTTCACTCGTTTGAGAATAAATAAAAGTGAATGAAAGAAATAAAAGAAATGGTTGCTCAACCTTGAATCCGGCCACATATTGCCACTGGAAAATATTACACGAAATACATAAAAAAAATACGTACGTATGACGATGTCATTGTCTCTTCACCACTCATGTTAGTGGAAATCTGAATGAAATTCATTGGACCCAATACAAATAAAAGATAAATAATAAGAATAAAACTTCGTTTTAATGAAATATAACAAAAACGTAACATTGAAATGCACAGACATAATATGCTTTACACTTATGATACGTAGGTGAAAACCATGGTCTTAGATAATATATAAATTGCGATAAATAACATGTTTTGTAGGAAACGTCTCTCTTGTAGGAAACCTGTGGTTTTCCTGTTCTGAAGTCTTAAGAGTGTAGTAGCTCACATATTATTTCATAAACTATTCAGGGAAGAAAAAAGCTACATTAAATTGTAGCGTCAAGAAATTTTTGATACGCTTTATAATGGGCTAGGCAATATTTCAGAAAATTTTACATTGTATACATTGTTATAATATTGCAAACAATATCTGCGAATGTACTCTACTTCATGCAAATCTATTTTGACTCAGAAACTGAAGTATCGTACACATAAATTCCGTGATGGTAGCCAAGATCTTGTGGTAATCCATTAGAGATATGGGGATAATCAACCACAACAATGAAAGTTTTCGAACATCTTACACTAAGGTGTAATGAAATTATGAGATGACTTCCAAGAAATAGAATGAATAAATATGTGATGTAATGTATCACCAATGTCATATTCGTACTATAAGTCAAACTTAATAGTTTTGAATATTCTATATGCCACATGTAATGAATATTTTACGCATCAGTCAATCATACAAGTGAAAATATTCATGTTCATGTGATAAAACACAAGTAATAAAAATTATTACACTTTTTCAAACACAAAATGCAATTTGTGAAATCAAAATTACATCTCAAAAGTCATTTTAATGTAAAATCTTAACAAAGTACTCCTAAAACACTAATTAATTCCAGAAGAATTATGGTATGTTTCATTATATTTCTCTAAATAGTCTGTAAATATAATGTAGGAAACTTAAAAGAGTGTCTTTATAGAGTGTAATCTTAGTAATGCATCTTTACACAATACTGCTAAAACACTCGAATTAACTCCGAGAAGAATTATAATATGTTTCATTATATTTCTCTAACCAGTCTGTAAATATTAACATGACATACTTTGTTATAATGACCCCATGATGAAAATGAACGCTATATTATATGGGGTCTGGTAAGCCCTACATCACCATACGTTAAATTGGGGTTTTTAATGTACCATTTTTTAAATTTTACAATTAATTCTTTTAGAAAAAATTGAAATCATTTTATGTACCCTTAAGATAATTTAAACGGTAAATTTGAAATATCTACAACGGTTGTTATTAGAAACAGAATTTGTTGAATAAAATTTACAACTTTTGGCAACTAAGTAAGAAATAATAGAAGCCTGACTCAACTTGATGCTAACAATCTTGCTAACAATTTCGTGACTTTTTGTTAATAATTTTTTGAGAAAAGGTGCACTAAAATCTGCCAATTAAACATACAGTGAGGCAGGCGTTACCTGCCCCCTTAATAAATAAATAAATAAATAAACTAGGAAGTACGTCAATGGCTCGGAGGTGGGTTCGATGTGAGCTGGCGGCAGGGGTGCGCTGGCTACCGGCGCCGCGCCGCCCCCTCGTAGCGCCGCGCCGCAGCCGTCAGGTCGCGCCACAGCGCCGCCGCCGCCCCGTCCAGCGCCGCCGCCGCCCCTGCAACGCGCGCCTCCCTCCGTCACACATACTGCCCTGCGCTACTGCTCACCTTACGAATAACTTTGACTATATAGAATCCTCGATTATGATATAATAAAATTTCTCATTGTCACTCATTGTCAACAGTCAAACTTCCCGAAGTTTGTTTGTTTTTTTTTGTTTTTTTTTGTTTTTTGTTTTTTTGTTATTTAAGGTCGCATCAACAGCTAGGTCATTAGCGACCACTATTAGATTGAACTGTGGGGGAAACTGTGGGAAGAACACGTATGGATAACACAGACACACACAAACATCCATGCCCGAGGCGGGATTCGAACCCGCGACCCTTCGGTCCGAGATCACTACGACACTACTGCCTTAGCAATCTCGGCCACCGGGCCGGCTTCCCGAAGTTTGCTGTGATATTTTTTTCAAAATATCTTACCAAATATCTGACAATAGTTAACTTTGCCACTATCACGTACTTAATATGTTGCAATTTGAACACTTAAAACACGCATAATATAGTCTCATGTATTTGTACACTCACCGCCAATCGTGAGTGTCGTGCACAAAAGTGCACTTCTAATTTAGCGTGTCAAGAAACCGCTCGGGAAATCGGCAATCTGCGCCCTTGGCCCTTTCTTACTCGTAGGAGGGGGAGTGAGTCATGAACGAACGCACGCTGTGGGAGTGCCAGCGCTTTCTTCGGCGTTGCCGCCTAAAGAGGACTGATGTGCCGACTAGCGAGCGATTTAATACACATCTCAACAGAACAGATTATGAGGAATTTTGAAAAATATCACTGAAAAATAATGTGGCCTATAATTATTTTTAATATAATATATCTTGTCTGATTTTTGTTCTCGTAATTTTCTCGAGCCACCGCCGGAAGCCTCGGAATCGTCAACAAAACATGGATGTTTCTAAACTCTATTTTCAAAATTAAAATATCGAGGTTAATAGTAGATGATACATCAAGCGAGAGAAATGCATTATTTTTACCAAGGTGTAATGGTAGCCAGAAAGCTGCAGTATAACCGAACTCTATCCATTAACCACAATAGAAACTAATCGCGTTGTATCAAAAAATTGTTATCAAGTATTTCTATTCAAAAGAAAATTATTTCTTATTTATATGAATTATTCTTACAAGAAGTGATATTACGCAAAATATTCAACTACACACGGCTGACAGCACAAACAACGAACTCGACTATAAATCTCTCGGTTGTCGAGTCGGTTTACACACTTCAACCGCGTCCGTTATTTGGTATAGACCAGCACCAAGACGTTCATATTTTTTCATAATAATGTTCTGTTGTATCAACTTAACGCAATCAAACAACACTCTTGAAGGCCGGCATTTGTTAAGGATTTTAACAGACCGCCGTGTGCTAAGAACAAATGATTTTTAGCTCAATAGCGTACTCATATTCGAAGATGCGATATTTCTGGTGAATATGATTTATCCTTGTAAGAAGGTGGCAATACAAAAAGTATTGAATTGGCCGATATAAAAAATAGGGAACTTTGTTGATTATTTCATCTATATTGGCCTAATGACGTGATTAACTATTCCCCAAGCATGACCAAACTGCGAAGCTCCTTACTAATATTGCAACATTGAACGAGTTTTGCCAAATAAACAATAAGTTTTGCAATTTAAAAAATATATTAATTTTATATAGCTTTTTAAGAAATTATATCAAGTTAGTTAAAATATTAATGGGGAATTCATATACCGAGGGGACCATAACCGCCTGCTTGACTTGCATATCTATTAATCCACATGGGAGACTAAACCGAGGACAACACATTCAGTTAATTAACAGCAAAATAATCAAAGAATCAGACTTACAACCTGAATTAAATGATTTCACCCTTAATAATCATGCATTAAAGAATTCAAATTTGCCCACCATAATTAAAAAAAAGCTGTACTTTCCATACAATGAACCGGTTACCACTTGTGTGGAAGCAACATGGTGTTATAGTGTTCCACAATATGTACACTAAGAATAAATTAACAATATTGGATTCGAAGAGTGATTGATAAACCCAGAAATCAAGTTCAAGATCTGTAAATAACTAATCAACAGGTAGATAAAATTTAAATTATTATCAATCGTCATGATTAAAAATACTAATCCCGATTTTCACAATGAAAAAGAATTAATTCAGAGAAATTAAATTGCTTGAGGATAACCCAAAAATTAACTAAAACTGCGAATTAAGAAACAAAAATCGAAAAAGCGCATTTATAAACAATAAGCCAAAGGAAAGAGCTTGAGAAAACTTCATAGCTCTCAAAACATCTTCCTAGCATCACAAAATGTTTCTTTTTATCCAATCAGGAAATGTTCCTATTTTTATACCTATATAATAATATACTACCTATTTTTGTAGTTACCAAAAACCCTTTAAAATACATTGTGTATTAGATTGAGGTAGAATGCATCAGTAGAGCGAGCTCACGGCTTGAGTGAGTGCTCTAGTTAGAGAGCAAGTACGTGATCGAGTGAGCGGGTGAACGCGCCTTGGCAGATGACTAGGCAGTTGATTGAGCAGGAATTCAAGTCGGTGAGATAGTGGGTGTGAGAGCGGGTGAGTGAGTAAGCGAGTGAGTGAGTGACGGAGGGAGGGAGCTGGTGAGTGAGAGGGCGAGTGGGCGAACAAATGAAGGGATAAGTAGGTGAGTAAGCGAGTGATTGAGGGGTGAAAACGAGTGGGTGAGAGGGCGAGTGAGAGGATGAGTGACATGCGAGAGAGAAGGTGAGTGAGAAGTTGAGTAAGAGGCTAATGAGAGGGCCATGGGCGAGCGAATGAGTGAGCAGGTGAGAGAGTGAATACGTTAGAGGGCAAGTGAGCGGGTGAGCGTGAGAAGGCGAACAGGTGCGCGGATGATTAAGCAGGGGAGTGAGCTGACAAAGAAACGGTATTAGTAAGTGAATTGTTCAGATGAGCAGGTAGGCGTATGAGTGATCGAGTAGGGGAGTGAACGGGGAATCGGAGGGGAGGGGGATCGAGCGAGCGAGTGATCACCTGCGTCCGTGAGGCTGCGCAGCGCCCTCCGTTCTTCGTCGTCACCGCTGCCTGCCGCCGACGCTTTGGCTGCTTTCAACTTAGGCAGGAACAGTAGAAGGCATATCACCGCGATGAACTTGACGATCATTTTGAAGATCAGCACCTGCGCAAAGCACTTTCAGATACCCACTGCGCTTGCAAGCAAAAAATGGCTTTGGGGAGAGGCCGTGACCTATATATATATATATTGTAATGATTTACACGATCCCCGATAGTATGCGTTTGGATAATAAACAATTTGAAAACATTTACAGCAAAGGCGCCATAATAAAAAAAACCGATTGGGGAAGAAAATAAAGTGAACCCGATACTTGTGCAAGTTTTGACCATAGACATTAGATCCGGATTTAATTTAGGAACATTTTAAAAGTTATCCCAGTAAAATCGCGTCAGGCAATAAGAAGTAATTGAAAATTTTGTATTTCGTATATTTGTGTTAAGGATAATATTAATGGAGTCCATTGTTGGAGCGATGAAACGCTTATAAAGAAGAGGGTTTTTCGAATAATGCAAGAGAACGCGATAAGATATCAAATTCAGACTTTCGGGGGAAAAAAGAAGAAAATTAACGGCATCATGCAAAATTTATCCCATTTAAATATCTTGACGGGAAGTATCAAAATTTTAATAAAACAAATAAATTAATTCAAGCAAAAGTTGAGCAAGAAGAAGCGATTAGCGAACAATTGCACTGCGTTCCGTTTCACATCCAAAAACGGAAAATAGGGAAAATAAAAGGAATTTGACCAAAGGAAAACAAGAGGAAAACATGGAATTTTAGGAAATTGCCGGGAGAATTTTATTAAAACAAAAACGGAAATAAAGTGTTTCGGGAAACGTTAAAAATTAAATATTTTGTGAGAACCAAAGTGACGCGATCGTCAGTTATCAAGCGATCGGGAAAAGTGTTGAAGCAAAAATAACAATGCTAAGTTGGAAAAATTTTAGCAGAACGTGCCTAGACTTGGTGGAGGCAAGACGTGTATTCGCGTAGGCGATGTTTGGAAATTTTTTTAAAGTGCGGAAGTAATGGACAGAATTTGCAATAGTAACTGGGAATACTTCATGTAAATTATTTAATATTTCGTGAAAAAGAATTTCATAAAAAAAAGTTTTCGGAATTACTGTGAAATTCGGCAACGCCCGTTGGACTCGCGAGAGCAAACGATAATGAGCGTGGCCGTATGAGAAATTTTGCAACGGTGGGGAGCGCGACGTTGCATTTACGATTAGTGGCGCGGAATTCAATTCGGGACTCAGAGATTTTCAAATAACTTGGAATATTTATGAAAAAAGGTGGCAGCGTGAATTCCGACATGTTGCGTGAACAGTGATGAGTACGCGAGTGTGTTCCGGAACTGGTGGCGACAACGGGAGGCGCTGTTGTGCGTGGATAATCCCACAAAACACCCGGATTCTTCGCGGAAGCAACATCATACGTGAGCAAAAGTATTTTGACATTTGTTTTTTTTTTACGAAGTGAAGAACGCTCTGTCGAAGATCAAGTTATGTGATTAATAGATTTTTAATACGTAAATTTCGACAGAATGCATTCTGGGGTTTTAATCATATGTGTGAATGGCATTTGTTTTTGTTTGTTGTAAATAATCTGTGTGAATGAGAAAGTATATGTCCATGTTTCGTGTATTGTGGGAAGAGAATTATCTATTTGTTGTTGTTTCTTTTGTTGCTGGGTTATGTCAATGTGTGCCGTCAGAGGCACCAGTGCTATTACAGCACTAGATATTGTGAATTGAAGGAAAATACGAGAAAAGAGGGAATTTGAATAAATTTCATGGCCACCTTTGGGGTCATGATTTGTAAAATCAATATGTGTTCGTAGTCATTCACGTAGCACTAGAACTGATCCACGCACGTGAGCGCAGTACCTTGCTCGCGTCTGTACAGACGCACCGCAGACCACGCCCAGGTGAGTCAAAAGGCCAGGTAAGCTAGCAGACGGGCAATTGTGAGTAGGAGAACGGGAAGATTATTATATGTGGCAACCCAACGCGAGGCTAGTGTTTGTTTGTTTGTTTATAAGAAGGGCTAGAGCAGGGCAACTATTACAAGTAGCAGTTTAACGTGCCGGGCTTGTAGAAAGTATTACAAGTGGCCGCACAACGGTGGGCTCGGGCTAGGCCAGTGAACGGACACGCCGCCGCCGGCACCCGTTACAATATATATATATATATATATATATATATATATATATATATATATATATATATATATATATATATATATAAACAATGTGAAAACGCCATCAGTAATTAATGTATTTAAAAATATTATTTAAATGTCTTATTTTTAAATTATGTATAAATTAAAATACACAAATTGAAAAAAACATAACAGTTCAATAGTTATTACTAATCAATAGTTTAATTGTTACAACCTTACAATCTTTTATAAGGGAAATAGGAAATAGTTGGCAAAAATTGAATTGAAAATTGATGTTCAGAGATACCGGGTGATTTGGTTCACACGCAGAACTTCATGAACTTGTTAGACAGCAAAACAAGTATCTCTTACCATTTTTTTCTTGCAAATACACCGCTTTGTCAATTTAATGTTTTTGTAATTGAAAAGCTTTTTTTAAAAGTGCCGTGTCTCCATTTCTGTTTTTAATTAATTAAAGTATCAATATATTCTTAATATATTTCTCCATGACACTGTCAAATATTGCGTTCAAAACTGGCCTTTCTCCTATGTTAAACGATGAACGAAAACTGTTTGATTCCTATATGAATGCGATTGTGAATACTTATACTAACAGACAAACTGTGTTTTATGGAAATAAAGTCATTTCGGAAATAAACTTTTTAATTGTGAATCACGCTACGCTGAACGAACACGTAACACTGATGTGGGCATCCCGCCGAGCACTCCTGTATCTCGCGTCTCTTCTAAGATGATTTAGAAAACTCATTAGTTGGAAGTTTATGGAGTGCAACCAAAAATGTAAGGAGAAGTTAGTGCTAAAATGCTGCGTGCGCCAATATTCAACCAAAAACACCTGATCAGTCTGTTTTTTTAACATGATGAATAATATACTTATTATTAATAACTTATTATATTATATATTATAGCATACTTATTATATTTCCATCCATCTCTTTTCCCTGAATGAACTGAGCAAGAAACACTGTTAAGATTGCTGCTTTACTACCATTTCTTGATTTTCCCTTGCGACATATCATTGAACATCTCTAATTTTAGGTTACTGAATGATGTCATGCACTTTAAAAGATATATATATATATATATATATATATATATATATATATATATATATATATATATATATATATATGCTGAATAATAATTTTAAGAGGAGAAAACGTTGCCTTGTGCCACGCGTGTACCACTAGTTTTTTAACTACTAGTTCCCACTAGTTTTTCTGCGCTGGCTGACAAGGACAGTGAATGTACAGACCGTCCTTTTAATAGAAAATAATACCATGTTGTTTTTTGTCGACTATGTTAAAAAATTGTTTTCATGAAGCACATAGTTCAGAGTGAATTGCATCACCATAGGGTATAATGCATGGCGACGTCGATCGCTTTTCTAAATTATTGGATATATCTGAAAAACTGTACTTCATTACTGAAGCAGTAGTAGGCAAAATTCTTTAGATATTTTTTGAGTGATGCAATATTCAGAGAAGACTGGTAAAGAGTTTTTGTGGGTGAACCAATCCATTTTGAATATTATAGAAACTGACGGTCTCAATTAAGGCTAACGTAGAGTGCTAGACTTCGTCAACATGAAGAACTTCGTTGCCTTTATTTAGTCTTTCTGTGTTCATTCAATATGTAAAATGTACTAGAGGCTGCAATGCAGACAATCCTGCTAGTGTGCGGTTACCGTACACGGTAGTATGAGTCATTAACCATAGCATTAGCCAGTATCACTTTCTTTAGCATATAGCTTTATATTACGCATTGTAAAAAGTAGTTATGGCAGAAAATATTGAATAATTCTTCTGGAAGCACTCCTTTATTTTCATTACACACTAGTTTGAAATTCACGTTTCAACTTTTTTCCGTAAGTTCCCGTCAAGACGATTATATTTTCCGCATTGATTTATTCGATAACATTTTAGTTTATACCCTTCGATTACTATGTATAGATCGTATTTAGAATTATACGTTTAAAAGAGAGATGTTTCGTGTCAAGCGTAAGAACCAGTGACAGCTTACAGGCTGTAATGTGAAAATATCGAAGAGGCCATGTTCACAGAATGAATAAATTACACGACAGATGTTATCACGGTCAATATAGACTTTACACATTTCACAATTTCACATACATTTACGAATGACGGCATTTCAAAGAGCATTTGTGGAGAGGGAGCCGTTCACCTTGAGGATGATCTTGAGCACGGTGGCGATCTCGAGCACGGGCAGCGGTCCGTGGTCGCGGTGGTGTCCGAAGGGCGGTCCGTAGGCGGGGGCGGGCGCGGGGGCCGGGGCGGGCGCGCCGTAGCCAGGGGCGGGGTAGGGGCCTTCGGGGAAGGGGCCGGGCGCGCCGTAGGCGTGGCTGGGGGCGCCGTAGGAGGTCGGTGGCCCGCCGTACAGCGCGTCGGGGTAGTGGGCGTCGCCGCCGGGGAAGGCGTCGCCGCGCCCGCCGCCGTCGCCCGCGCCCGCCCCCGCGCCCGCGCCCTCGTCGCCGCCGAGGTGCGCGCCGTGCGACGCCGCGTACGCCGCCAGGTAGGAGTCGCGGCCGTCGCGACGCGCCGCCCCCTGCGACGCCGGCGACGCCCACGTGACTGCGGCTTCCTCCGCTGCAACAGACCCAAACGGAGCTATTAACACTCCACAGTTGCTCTTGACACTCCACAGCGGGTTGTGTCTACGTCACGGCGGTGTAGTGCCGTCAACGTCATCGACAGAAAACTCAACGTAATAGCGTGCATTGGTCTAGATAGCAATGAAAAATAATGTATAGTTTCTTTAAAACTCTAAATAAATAATTAATAGTTATAGAAATTATTGAGTAACAAGAAGGTTCACGGTACGCAGTGGTCGTTAGAAAGAAAGAGCGAAAACAGAGAAGCACGCAGTGTTATATCAAACGTACATCTTTCAATATTTTATCTACGATGGCTCGAGATTTTTTTTAAATTTCATTTTATAATGTTTTAATTGACACTTAGATATACAACGTGTTTTTTCGACACAGGTTTGTAGCAATAGGAGTAAACTAATAATGGCATCATATATATCATATTCAAACCAGGAAATTTTACTTCGAAATCTTTCATCATATTTAAAATATGGATGTATTAAACGTTCATGTTTTTTCGATGTTTTCATCGTCGTCGAAAACCTTTTGTAGATGTATCGATATATCAATGTTTTGCTAAAATCTGCCATCACTAGACACACCTGCTTGGTGCAGGGGGTCCTCAGGGGAAGGCGAGAAGGCAGACTGCTCCTCCGCGCGCGCCCGCGGCGCCAACAGCGCCAGTAGCACCAGCGACGCCAACGGCACCAGCAGCACCACCCGCGCGCCGCCTGCGGAAAAAAATGAAACTGCTGAACGAGGCCTGATCTGCGACGCGCGTGTTGAAGATTAAATAAGACCTGTTAACAAGCATTCCTTGTTTCATCTCATAACAATTCGCGTGAACTTCTGGTTAATATCTCACGGCCACCTTACGAACAAAATATGATGTAATGAAAGATACGTATACACACTATATACAAGTAGTACAGATATGTTTTTTTTAAATTTTCATTTAATGCAACTGGATTTTTCATAATAATTCATCGAATATTTCAAACAATTGTTGTAAATCGACTACATTTTACTTAAAAAAACATTGTAACACTCATATTTTTTCTTCTGTTTCGAACTGATCTGGATATCTTAGTGCATTTGATAAATCATTTTCATCATTTTTTATCAATTAGGTTGAAAACATATTTGTGCAAAACTGCAACATTCAATTCGAATGGCTTTAATTAATTAAAATTGGAATGAAATGTAGATCATTGTTCCTTCAACAAGTGAATATAATTGCACAGAGATAGCATGCATGAAGGCGCCTCAGGACTGTCCCATATGACCGGAAAGGTAGGCATTGCGCCAGTTTTGTCAGTAAAGAACATGGTGGAGTGCAATAGAACGAAATAGAGCAGCGTTGCACCTCATCGAAGACAAACATCAACTTGAGTTTGAGCTCATTAACAGCACGTGAATGAGTTCGAGCGAGACAAAATGGTTCGTCTCCGTGAAAAAGATTTGCTATAACACACATTTCGGCTTATTCAAGACCTGCTGCTACGACAGAGATGCCGTGTGAAACGAGTCGACAGAAGAGGGAAAACCGGACCAAGCAAAGTAATTACAGAGTGGCAGGGGTGGCGGACCTTTCATTGGGGGGGGGGGGCAAAGGGTCCTCCCGCATAAGATAATATAATGTTCCCCTCGAACAAAAAAAGAGTATTTATACTATAACTCTAACATTAAAATAAGATTTTCGAAAATGTTCTTGGCCCCTGTCCCATCACCAAACCCCTCCACAGACAGAAACGTGTTTTTAATTTTAACTTTTTTCAACTTAACACTATTTTATTTGATTAAAGAAAATATGAAAAATAAGAACATAATTTTTAAGAACAGTAAAATATGTTTGCTTCCTCGCTACCTCATATGCCGTATAGAGAAAGTTATGTAATACTGCGCGAAAAAACCGGCAATTTTCGGCGGAAAAACTCTTATCGCCAGGCCCTCATAACCAAAAAGTGGGTAAATCCAGTTGTTAAATTTAGAAAAAAATCCTCGAACACGTGATGTAGCCAGATTCCATGTTTTGTGGGTCCTTAATATCGAAAAATCGATTGACGGCAAAATGTTCGCCTGTGTGTCTGCCCTTCCATCTAATGCATGTGAACAACCCTACAGCCTAAACCATGCGTAGAATTTTTTCCAAATCGAAGAAACTCCAGCCGATCTGGCCTGAGTCGATGCTCTGAGCTTTTTAAAAAACATTCATTAATTTTTTATGGTACTTTACATGAAGCTCCAGGGACATTTTCAACATTTTCTCAAAATTGGCTCCCAAAATTTTCTTTCAATTTCTCCAATAGAGTTAAAGACAATTATAAAGGTAGTATCGGTCCAATTTTCATTGTTAACTCTAAATTTTTGATAACTGCAAAAGTTTGAATTTTTTCCATGACTTCCTACAACTACAACATTGGAGATAGAGATTTTTCCTGCAAATGAAATTTCATGTCCTTAATTAGTTCTTTCATTAACGATATGCGATTTTTTTTTAATTTTTAGAAGTTTTGGTGCAATATTGCGTGAAATATGTGCAATTTTCAAAATATCAAAAAGAAGAATTTCGACTCCAAATGTTTTCTTAAAACTTAATTTGGTGGGTATAGTGCAACATGTACGCTTTGAGATGACAAATGCCATATTGCTCTATTCTTTTGTTTCTTAAAAATTGCAAAAATTTAATTTTTTGATTTGTTGCTCACGTCAGTATTTGCATTAGTGGCGATTGGTTCACATTATTGTATTTATGAGTAAATGTGCATTAAATTATGTCATATAACGTTTCTCAAAAACTCAAAACTTTTCTGTGAAATCGAGCTCAAAACTCCGCATTTTCAGAAACACTCTAATGCCATTTTCTCAACATCGGATCCAATTTTTTTCTTCAAACTCTTCGTAATGATAGTGCTCATTGTACTGTAGTGCTCATTGTAAAAGTCATTTCGTCATATTCTTTTGCTTTTTCAAAAATTACACAGATGTATTTTTTTAAATATTACTCGCGTCTTTAGTATGCATATTTCCAGCGATTTGTTTGCACTATTGCATTTATAAGTGGAAGAGCTACAAATGACTTCCAATGAAGTTTTTCGAAAACTCAAAAGATTACTGTGGAAACGAGTTTCATATTACGCATTTACAGTAACGATTAAATGTCATTTTCTTAAAAACGGCTCCAAAGTTTTCAACAAAAATTTCTTATATGACGATTCTTATTTTACTCTTCTTTAATATTTTCAAACTAATATATCGGTTGTACCATTGGGAATCCGAAAAACAGAGAATATTTTTAAAAAAATATACTTTAGGCGGCGATAGATTGCAGCCGGCAAGGAGTTGGGGCAAGTTTGTAAAGATACCCCACACCAAAGAAACTAGAAAACTAACTAGTTTGAGAAATTCTGTGCCATTTGTAGCACCACTAGTTTCGACTGATGAGCTGTAATTAAAAAATAAACACAATTTTACCATTTCCTCGTGTTTAAATTACATTGACTTTAAATACACTTTGAAAATGGCTGCATCAGTTCTGTGCATTTATTTTAGTGCTTATTATAAATTTGTAATGAGCATTATTCTCTTGTCCATAAAACAAAGAAACTTTCTTGTTTTAATAATGGAACAGACATTATGATTAAAAGAACAGATTCGCGTTTATACGAGAAAAGTGAAATTATCGTAACATTGAATACAACAGAAAATATTCAGTTAAGATAACTGGTTCGCTTTTTCTCATTGTACACTTGGCATCAAATATTACGCGTTATTTACATTATATCTTACATTATAATGGAAAAGCATACTTACAATATATAATATAATAAACTGTTTTATTCAACTTCATTTGTATATTTTCACTTTCTCACTTTTTCAAAAATTGTAAACGTGCAGTTTTTGGTCTCTAACACACTGCTAAGTACGTTCACGCTAGAACTGCCGGATCACAAAAAGTTAGTCAGACTGTGCCTTTTTTGAATCCGTACGTTTCGCAGCGTTGACAAAATTCTTCTTGTTTTGAAAATCTGTTAAAGAAAATCGTTTTACTACATGGACAACGACATAAAGTTTTCAGTTTGTCGACTACGCTTCCATAAATTACAAGGAATGCTGAAAAAAAACATGATTCACCGCACCGCGAACCCATGAAACGTTTTGCGAGAAGTATTTATTTTTCGGCATTTTAAATATTTAAGAATGCTAGGAAATTTGTAATAGAAATAATTTATTTAATCATAATATATGTTAATTCGAGTGTTACGACTCGTGATTTTAGACAGTAAACTGCTCAATTTCTAAATCAATAACGTTTAAAAGCAATATAATTGAAAGATGATTTATTAATACGGGATAATCACAGTAACGCTGAACATTATCCCATACGTTTTATAATACGGGACTTAAGTGCGTCATTTTTTAATGTATCTTATTAGTTCAGCTTAATAAAATTATTGTCCGCTTAATTAGTATTAAATTTCTTCTCATAATACAGAATGATAATCACAGCAATTTCTTCCGGGCCGTGGCCCTGGTCGGACTTGCAATGGACTTGTGTGCTTCAGCAACTCCATATTGGAGTTGGGCTGTAGATGAACATGATGTTTGACCAGTTTGTGTATTAGTAAGCCCTGATGAAGGATTTAAATATTCCGAAACGTTGGCAAACTAATGTGTTTCATTAATTGACCGAACCCGTGATCCATATCCTACTACTTATTAACGGTCGTGATTTCTACAATGGTCATAATACAGAAAGAAGTAAATCGTTTATGGCATAAATTTGAAGATCCACGAAATGAAATTTTTAAAAAATTGTCTCAACATTTGGGCCCAGTTGTGATCTGGGCTGTCCGGGTGACGCCGCGTCGAAGGCTGGGGTGCCGACGTTTCGACCCAGTTGCCCCCTCTTGCCCCCTCCTGAATCCCGCCTCTGCAGCGTAGAATGGTCGCCATTTTGTCCGTGCGATCATAATGGATCGTAAACCTTCCTCCGTAGTGTTGGCTTGTTATTGAAGAAGCGCATCTTGCGTTCATCTGTCTGGGTCGACTGATTGACGCCATCTACTGCGGGTTGATCTCTTTATTGGCAACACATTCGGCATCCACGTGCTACAAACTGAAAACATTGAACAGTTATGAGCACATGCACACTGTCGCTGAAATGCTGAGTGCAAAATTATAATATGGCCTCATGCGTTTTGGTAGTGACCGCACTGACAACCTGTGTCATTGAGGGGAACAGTAGCAGCTAGAGTAATAGCGTTTCACCGCTGGGTCGGGTGCACTTCCTGCCCCTCATTGTTGAATTTGTGATGGACAAAGCAGATTCACGGCGGGTTTTTCTCGGGTTAGTCTCGTTTCCCCTCATTTTATTTCATTATTGTCTCATGGTATTTCATAGAACATCATTACCTTAATCCATCGAATCATTCGTCTTAAGAATAGCCACAGGCTGTTACTGGAATAATAATCTGTTGGATAACTTGAGGGAACACATGGGTCTGCTCGTTAAGAAAAATTAGTCTAATATGATCAAGTATTTACGTTTCCATGCTATTGTTTTCAATTCTGAGTCTGACTTCAATGTGATATCGGCAGATAGCGTTGGACTAAATCTAACTTCAATGTGGCAGATATCGTTGGATTGAATCAGTGCCCAGCCAGAGAGGAAAGGGAAAATAAATTGGTATATTCTGAGGCAACAGTTTACGTTACTCACTTGCAGGTTTAATTCTCCCAAACGGAATTCCACGCGCGCATCACCGTTAGGCCGACTATCAGTGACACAGTGCGGACTCTTCAAAAGGCACTTCAAAAGCTGGCAGACGAATTTCTCATCCATGTGCAAATCAGTACGCAGTTGATTCGTCACTACGTTGATTGCTGTTCATGTATTTTAATTACCCATTGTAGAATTCACGACCATTCATGAAACAAGGAATGTAGTTCACAGTGTAGGTAAATTATGAACATGTTGGAGTTACAACAATCCATATTGGAGTTGGTTTGGAGGAAGGATATGAAGGTTGACCTTCTAAAATATTAGTAAGTCCTGATGAAGGAATTAAAAATTGGCAAACTAATTGTTTCATTGATCATAATTGACCAATCCCGTGAACTACACCTCTCGTAGTTTAATTATACCACAATCTTTCAATGCGCATGTTTTGGGTAATTTAACAATGCACTTTCAGGGTTTTGGTGGTGTTAACATTAGGAGAACTGCATTTGGGGTAATCAGCTTAACAATGCCTACTTTAGCGCTGATTTCAACCAATTGCCTTTGTCACGTTACACCACGGATCATAGAAAAGATAAAGACCCGAAGGATCTCGAAGTTTCGTGGCTCGATATCCCAGCGCCCTGCACTTCGGGTTTCCCGCAGTCGCGGCGGACGGTACCTATCACGGTTGTCTCTCAAGGCCAGCGAAGTGCGCATCGCTCGGCATGACGGATTCCGAGTCTTTGTCGCAACATGTCGCCATTGCGTGGAGAGCACGCTGGGCCCCTTGCACAACAGGGTGTGTCCGCCGCGCGGGGTTCGAGTGCGGGGCGATGAGGCGCTGATGAGGCGCGTGCGGGGCGTGGGCGAGGGGCGTGGTCGCTTGGGCCGATTGAGGAGGAGGACGCGCCCTCGAGTGGCATTCAGCTGGCGCCGCCGTGGGCTTCCCTCCCTTCCCTCCTTTGAGCTACGGCCTCTGGTTTGCGCGTCTCGTGTTAGCAGTCGCATACCATTGGGGGAGGGGGGTCAATTATGCGTCGGTTTGTCCTTCTATCTTAGTTTAGGTAAGGAGTTAGTGTTTCATCATTTAGAACCCTTTATACTAGAACCTGTGCTGACTTGAATGGCCGAGGTGGCTAAGAGCGGGTGCCGACTCAGCGCTTCGGTCCGAACGTTCGCGGGTTCGATTCTCGCCCAGAGCATTGTTGTTCGTCTCTCGTATCTCATGTAGTATGTGTTGTCGCGGAGGTCCTCACATTCTGCTGACCCAGATCAGAGAAGCCCGCAAAGTGTTGGTGTCTGGTGTATGATCGAATACGCATCCCGTTGGGACGTAAAGGGTAACCGGCTGGAAAAGCCCTAGAAAAAAGAATAGAACCTGTCTTAAGCCTATGGGATAGTTTCAACTCATCGTACTGGCTGAAGTATCTCAGGGCATAATCTTATATATCTCCGCAGTGCCTCTGTCTGGAGAGGTTTTAGAGTTTGAGCCCCGAGAGTTGCAAGAGTTTTGACACTAGCGAGATAGCTAGGTCAAATTCAACCGCTGTCTGGAGGAGGATTCTTTTTTATTTATTTATTTATTTATTTATTTACGTCAAAAAACAGTTAAAAACTGCGTATGACGGGCTATGGGGAAAAGTGAATTGTGTGCACATTTTCAAAATTCTGTGATCCCTACACTAAATCATATACTACTTAAGTTTTGAATTTTGAAAGGGAGAAAAAAAAAACAAAAAAACTCCCATGTAATAAAATCGATTTTCAAGGATAAATAAGCAATAAATTTTGAATTTTGAAAGGGAGAAAAAAAAACAAAAAAACTCCCATGTAATAAAATCTATTTTCAAGGATAAATAAGCAATAAATTTTGGCTCTTATTACTTCCTGCCGCGACAACGTGGAAACGATAATTTGAATAATTGTATTTCCCACTGAATTCTAGAAGACGTGCACAGAAAATGAAGTTACATTTATGTCCAGAAGCAAAACAAGGGGCCATCTCAGCATTTGCTCAATGGATCAGGGAAACTGGACGAAAAACCTGATCGAGATGGGGGTCATTGACCCGGAAGCTGTGTTACAATAGTTGTTACAGGCTGTTTACTCATTTATACAGTCCAAATGGTAATAATGCATTATGTATCATTGTTAAAATTAATGTTACTTTTCTTGTGATGCTCAGTATAGTCTCTAATTGTATAGAAACAGTTATGCAGCAGAAACGATTTCACTTGTGATTTAAACTTTTCTATCGAATTTAATCGTTTAATGTCATCTGGCAAAGTGTTGTAAAATAATGTACATGTATTGTATGTGAATTTTTTGTAATGAGCTGTTGATACTGTCACCTGATGAATATGATTTCTACGTCGAGTGTTATAGTATAGACTTCGGCATTTTCTGAAAAAATATTCCCGCCCTTGAGCAAGTCATTTTTTACAAAAACCACTGATTCGTAAATAAAAAGACACGGTAATGGTAGAATTCCTAGATTAATGAAGAGAGGCTTACATGAATCACGTGGGTGGGATTTGGTTATTATTCGTACAATTCGTTTTTGTAATCTAAAAGTCTGGGAGCTATAAGATGTATTTCCCCAGAATATTATGCCATATCTCAGGCGGGAATGAACATTCGCGTAGTATACACAACGAGCAGTATGAAGGCTGACTGAATTTGCAAGAATTCTGAACGCGTAGCATAATGAACTTAATTGTGTGTTCAATTCATTTATATGGACGTTCCATTTAAGGTTTGACTGAATTGAGAGACTTAAAAATTTTGTTGCATTAACATGAGTCAATGGTACACTGTTCATTTTCAATGGAGCACAGAATTGTTTATTTGAAATGGAAAACTGCATTAAAACCGTTTTCTTTTCGTTTACTATTAATTTGTTATTTCGGAACCAATTTGAAACATCTGAGATTGTACTATTTACGGTTTCTTTATTGCAAAGGATGTTCGTATCATCCGCAAAGAGAACCGTTCTTCCGTTTCGAATCGTCGAGGGCATATCGTTTACGTAAAGTAGGAACAGAATAGGCCCTAAAATCGATCCTTGAGGAACTCCACATGCAACGGGCAAAGAGTCGGAAAGGTGCGCACGTAATGTTCCATCATTCCAGTAAGGTATTTCAACTTTCTGAGATCGTTGTTTAAGGTACGAACATAACCAATCTAGAGCAATACCACGGATTCCATATGAAGGTAATTTTGAAAGTAAAATGTCATGATCAATGATGTCAAAAGCTTTTGAGAGATCTAAAAAAAAAACAATAGGTGCCTCGTTTTGATCTAATGATGAGGCGACATCTTTAAGAAAAGAAAATATAGCTGTTTCCGTTGATTTTGATTTTCTAAATCCATGTTGGCAATCTGAAAGTGCGTCGTGTTTAGTGAGAAAGGTTTCCATTCGTACGTAAAAAAGTCTCTCTAATATTTTTGAAAAAACTGATAGAAGAGAGATGGGCCGATAATTTTGAATTTCATTTTTGTTGCCTTTTTTGAAGAGCGGCTTATTTTTAGCTGTTTTGAAAATATCTGGAAACGTTCCAGTGCATAAAGATGCATTAAATATGTGAGTTAACGGGTGTATAATGGCATACGCACAAATCTTTAACAAAGAATCTGGGAATTCATCTAAACCGGACGAATATTTATTTTTTAGTTTACCGATTATTTTGAGAATTTCATAGGAAGAAGTTTTGGAAACGAACATTGTGTCTAAAATTTTGGGTGCACTGTCTGTTTTTGAATTTTGTGCCTGAAGACCCTTAGTGAGATCGGCAGCAATTCTCGAAAAGTATTGGTTAAAGAGACTAGCCACTGTTGCCGGATCGTTGACATTTATATCGTTATATTTTAAAACAACATTCTCTACGGGTTTTCTAGTTGATTTGGTAGTATTTTTTATTATATTCCACATTGATTTTGTTTTATTATTTGAGTTCAAAATATCCTGATCGTTTTTCATGATTTTTGCCTGCCTTATGACTTTTCGTAACAATGTTTTGTATTTTTTAAAGTAGATAAGGAAATCTTGAGATACGTCATGACGTTTAGAAATGAAAGAAAGAATTCGCTTGTTTTTACAAGATGTCCTAATCCCTTGTGTTATCCAAGAATTGCTTTTCCGTGAAATATTTAATTTTCGTTTTTGAAGAGGAAAGCAAGTGTTAAAATGAATTGAAAGAGTTGAAAAAAAAGAATTATATTTCTCGTTTGTATCAACAGTATTATAAACCGCTTCCCATGACTCCTGCATCAAGTAGTCTATGAATAATTTAATTTTACTTTTAGTAAACAATCTAGTCATACGCGTATTATTTATTGTGTCAGTGATCGCATTTCTTATAATGGTAAGAATTTGTGCATCGTGGTCACTGTATCCTAAATCTTTTGTTTCAACTTCATATCGAGTAGTAGTTTTGTTAATTATAATTTGATCAATTGCCTTCATCGAATTTTGTGTGATTCGTGTAGGTACATTAATTGTAATGTCTAAATTGAAGGAATTAATTAAATTGAGAAACTTTTCTTTCTCGCAAGATTCGACCAGAAAATCAATGTTAAAATCTCCGCATACAACAATGGATTCAAAAGAGCGATTGCTGACTTTGTTAAGTGTTATCTCCAGGTTTTCTAAGAACAAAATATAATCTGCAGTTCTCTTTGTTGGAGGTCTGTAAATGCAAAGTATTATCACTTTTTAGTGAAGTAAGATGTACAACAAGTAAGATGTTTGTTAACTTATTTCTGTCCCATTGCTGCTTATGTGAGATCAACTAATATTTCCCTAGGTCCGATAAAATAAAATGAGTTACGGTCAAATAACTCGCATTATAATACTTGATATTCGACAGTCATTAACACTTTAGCTATAGGTAAGCAAAAACAGTTTCTCCTCATTATTTTTGACACTCGTCACTTCACTATGCACAAGTTGCATATTTGAAAGAAAATTTACAATCTGAACCTCACTTTTATGTTAGTAATATTCTATACACATTTATACACATTATATGTATTACTATTCATCCTTGGCAGTTTATCCAGTCTCGTTCATATCAGCTGCTTCTCTGTCCAAACATGTTTGGGAAAGTAGTGCAAGCAAGCGCCGTAAGGTAGCTGCGCAAGCTTTACGGTGCTACCAACGGTATTCGTTTTGCGTTTTAACTCTTAGCAGTCGCCACAACTGATTAACTCTTAGCAGTCGGTCATGTTAGGTTGCTGGTCATGGACCTATTATTTTTCAACTGTTATTAATAACAGCTATTACGAGTCACCTGTTTTTTGTGATAACAGTTATTGAAGAAAAGTTGTTAAGCCCATCTCTGTGTAAGACAGGCCATAGTTTTCATGTTCATTGTCTGGTTATGGGTGGGACAGCACATTTGATGTCTACAATGATGGATGACCCATTTCAGGCTACACGGAGTAGAAAATTAATGAGATTTAAGAGTATTCAACAACTATGAACCAAAAAGAACCAATTCATAATTGAAATAGAAAATAACTGTAATTTGAACTATTTTGAATATAAAAAATTATAAGTCCGAAAAGTTCCTGAATATGGTAATTTTTTAATGAACTATGCCATATATCTGTTGGCCATCAGAGAAACTAAGTACTCAAGGTCTTTGAGACTTATCTTCTCCTATATATATTTAAAAAAATAAGGCATTCTGCCATGGCTTCATTTCGAGCTTCTACTTCACCGAGTGTATTTATTTTTCCTTTAAATGAAAAAATGTGATCCCTAGATGTGTTATCAGTTATTGTTTGTGTTGATTCACCAGCATTTACGGTGTAAATTAATTAAATAAATAATTCTTTAATAGTACGCTTATCAGTAGTCAATTGTTTTCTTCCAAAGGCTGTTTCCATATCGATAGATATGAATATATCGATAGTTGTACGTCCTCGCCGCTTGGTGTGTGTATTGTTTACAATTCGTCTAGGTTGTGTTTCAGGAGTAATATTTGCATTTTGGTGGTGACTGTGTTTGCGTCAATTTGTTTTCGTGGTGTATTTTGTAGAGAAATTTGGACAGTGCGTTTTATTCGATTTTACTGACGTAGTCAAGTAATTTCGTTTACTGTTGGGTCTTAATCTATGAAATGACTGTATTGTTCTGCTATGTACTTCCTGTGCGAGAGAAATTCTGCAAACCAGATTACTTTGTGTTGCTTAAATGGAAAAATAAGTTTTTCTTCTAGCAACATGTCAGAAGAAATGAAACAGTTGTTTATAAATGACGGGACATGGAAAAACTTAAGAAATAATATCAGTCAATATAATTATAGTCTTTCTGTGTCATTCGGTGCTGATATTATGTTGCCACTTGGTCACAGACCTCACGTGTTCAATTGTGTGTTAATATAAAACAATTGATTTTGTTCTACATAATATCTAATCATCCTGACCATAAAAGTAAATATTTGCAGAGTTGAAAAAATAGCATTAAATAAGAGAAGTTTGCTCTTCTTCCTATTTAAGAATTTGTTTTGTGAACATTAGGCACAGTATTTTACCTTTATCTTAGATCTCACCGTCAAATTTTGACGGGTTCCCGCTAGTTTACGTTAATTCCAAATCCGCTGCGGAGAGTAACGAGCAGGGTTTCCAGTCGGTCACTGCGTGAGAATGGATCAACGCGCGGCCGTCAAGTTTTGTCTCAATGTGGGAAACCGCGTTGGAAACATTTGAGATGATGAAACAAGCTTACAGTGATGAATCTTTATCTCAGTCGACAGTGTTTGAGTGGTTCGCGATTCCGAGGGACGACAGTCACTAAATGATGACCCAAGAGTGGATCGTCCTCCCAGCACCACGGACGAAAAGTTCGACGTGTGCGGAATCTTCTGGCCCAAGATCGACGCCTGACATGCCGAATTTGTTGCGTCTAGCATGTTGACGCAACGCGTCTCCAAGCCCCTTGAGGCGTTGAGCGCTTTGCGCTGGGGAGTAATCCTCCATTACCTGTATAAGTCATTTTACGTCAGGTCGCAGTCACTTGTCAAGAGGTCCGCCAGGTCGCATCTCCGCGTACGCGCTCCTGCGTCACTACCCAGCGGCCAGAATTGGAAAGGAACCTTTGAGGGGATAGGGGTAGGGTTTAGGTCACTTCACAGGGGTAGGACTAGCCCTTGTGAAGCAGCCAAACTCGTTTTGTTGGAACAAATTTCACATGAGATTCGACGGGAATCGAACCCGGATCTCAGTGGTGAAAGGCTAGCGACTTCGCTATGTGCCACGAGCGAAGCTAATATGAGCGAATAATAGCAAACGAGTTGAATATAAACAAAAGTGTGGTTCACACAATCTGGCGTGATGTCCTTGGAAAACGAATTTCTCACTGACGAACAGAAGGAAATGCGGATGAACGCATATGCAGATTTCATTGAAATGGTCAACAGCAACCCGAATTTCCAAAATTCTATTGTCACAGGGGACGAATCGTGGTGCTTCGAATACGATGCGTCCACGAAACGCCAAACAAGTGAGTGAACGAGTCCCAAGAAACCAAAGCCAACGAAGGTGCGGGCCCGTCAAGTCGAAAGTCTAAACAATGATCGTTTTCCATTTCGTTTCCATCAGGAATTCGTGCCTGAAGGGCAGGCGGTATATTGTATATTTTACAAAGGTGAGCATGCACCTATTTCCTCAACAGACATGGCAAAGACGTAAGTGGACATTCAGAGAAAAAGAAAAAAGAATAATAAAATAAGGGGTGACAACAAACTAAGAACATGAGAATGTAAGATGGAGAAAGGAGCAAAGGAACACATAAAAAGCTTCTCTGCATCCCGTCAGCACAAGGGCCAACCCACTTTGATGGGCTTAAGTATGGTAGCCTTTAATGGGTGGGTGGGCAGGCAACAAAGTAAAAAAAATCTAATAAGTAAACTACTTTTATTGGAACTGCAAATGGTAATGTTCTTATAATCTATAAATGAACAAATTCGCAAGCCCTCTCAGGAAAAATAAATTACTTACACATTTATTAGCATTTCAGTTTTTACAAGTGAAATATTTAACAAAATCAATTACTACTGTGAAAGTCAGCAGTAAACTTTTGTTTTTAAGATGTAAAAGATGCGACAATCAGATATTCTTATCATTTACTTCTTGGAAAACTGTCTAAATTTCAAAAGTAATAACAAAATTTCAAATAATTATTAATATTTCTAAAAGTATATAACACTTCATGTTCCAATGCTCTGGCACTAGCAAATACAGTTTATTATGTTACGACTGCAACTGCTCCTTTGGTGGTTCCTTATTCTTAAAAAGGAGGCCAGTATCACCTGCATCTGCATTGAAGCCTCGAGCAAACTTCAAACCAGGAGTCTGCACAAAACATTATATTTAAAAAATTAAAGTTAAGATAACAAACACACATGTTTTAAGGACAATAATAACTGTTTGAACTCATGGGAAAATGGTCCTAATTTTTTTATTATTTTCAATATTCCTTCTTATTCAAGGTTGCAGATCTTTTGAATTCCAAAAATGTTTTTAATATATTTTTCAATTATTCCTAGCACTGAAATGTTCATTTCCCATTCAATTTTCTACATTATTTTTCAAATGTATGTTAACTGTTACTTGGAGTTCAAGATAAAAAAATACAAATAATCAATATACTAAAACCTTTTGTTTTCCTGTGAATCAGTTTTGACATACTCATTTCCTTCAAAACCTTGAAGTATCATGTTGTTCAGATCAGTGTAAATAAATTGATGAATGTACACAAGTTGAACAAACGATAATTTAAGGGTATGGAGAAACAACTGTAATCCACATCCAGGGCAAACTGAATGTGTCTGAATGATACTATTGAGTTAATGTTTGCTTTCAGTTGTTGAGGGTTACCATTCACAGAATGTACTGTTATTTGTGGTCATAAAGCTGAATGTTTTGAGCATACTGGAGGGTTTCCATTATATTTCGATAACGCAAATTTGAGGTTGAACATTATATTCCCCCTCACCCTTAATTATGAACAGGAGTTAAAGTATGTTTTTCTCACATACTTATTACCTTATGTTTGCCTGTGAATTGGTTTTGAAGTACAATCACTTCAAAACCATGAGCAAACCATTTTTCAAGAATTAAATTTACCGCAGTCTTCTATTGCTGATAATCTTTTTTCATTTCAATGGCTATATTCCAATATAACAAACATCGAAAATTTGGAAAAGTGATCCAGCTAATAATATATTGTAGTCAAGAATTAACATGTGTTCTTTTGACTAATTACAGCACTATTTTTTGGACAGACTACATACTTCATTAAATGTACTCAATATTTCATAAATAAATATATGAGCGTACTCTTTACTCCTTGAACATTCTATAGATGATACAAGCCTTTTGATTCAACAGAGAACACAGCTCCTCCTCCTTACACAAAATCTAGGAATTTTAAATAAGTCTATACGTTCAAGAGGTTATTGTGAATGCTTTTAACTTCAAATTAATGCTAGAAAAATTTTTTGGTAATTCATTTTACATTTTTAAAGCTTAATTTCAAATTGTGATTCTGATTCTTGGCTTCATTTAACCAATTAAATATAAAGTTCAAAATATTTTTAAAAAATATAATTATCCTGAATCAAATCTTTTGACTTTTAAAAATATACTTATTAGTATATATTTCCTGCTGCTTTAGTAAAATTTCCTAGACTTTTTCATAAAGTACCTATAGCTTTCACTGCCATTTCCGGATTTTCTTTATAGACAACAGTTCTGTTATTAATTACTTAATGCAGTAAAAATATTAAGTTCAAGGAATCAAGTTCTGTAAACATCTTGGAAACTGTTGATACATGAAATTAGCGCATTTACAATGGTATAAAAATTCAGAAGTAATTAATATTCAAGTTTATGGTGCTTTGAAGTGAAAAATTATAAACACTATCAACAATATATATATAAAAGCAAAAGATAAATTACAATACATTGTAATATCCCATTTGTTGTTTTAAAAATGAACATTTTTGCTGAAGTGAATATTTTGTAGCAAAGGTTTCCCAAAAATTTCTGTGTTCAACAGACACAGCAAGATGGAACTGAAAATACTCACCTTGCTATAAACCTGATCACGTTGAATTATATCATGTGCAGGAATAAGCAGTTCTGGGACATCCAGTCGTGGGACAAGGAAGTTATTGCTCAAGTAATATCGTCCTTTTGTATACCTATTTAAAATTTGTTACCAATTTAATATTTATCATTAAAATACAATGTCTCAGGGTGGCTTTATATCCATGAGAGAAAGAATAACAAAAAATGATAACCCTTACTTTCCTCTAAGTTCACACCATGCCCATTCATCAGGCAATCTCCAATCTCTCAGTTTTAAGTCGTATTTGTCATACTGATCAAAATCAATTCTTTCAATATCTTCAATCACAACTTCTACATCTCCAAAATCAGACCAGTCGTAAACCAAAAGTTCTGAATGTTGGCTATGAAAACATGAATATTATTAATTCATATGTGATAGCACTTCAAAAGTAAAAACATCAATTAAGCAATATGAGTAAAGCTAGGAAGCTTGTGGATGATTTTAGCCCCATGAAATGCACAAAAACATTAAAATGTGCCAGAAATGTATCAAATATTCAACATTTGGTTGCAAAAACATAAATTTTGCAATGATATCACATCTTTTTGCCACCTAAACAAAGAGGATATGTACAAATTAAAAATATGTTATCCACTTCTGAACATTTCATTTTGCATTAGGAACAGACAACAGATAAAAAAAATTGTTAACCGTTTGTATTCTCAAGGAATGTCTCCAATCAGACAATATAGTTTTTTATTTCGAAAAAGATTACATGATTAAATGAATTCACATTACAAAATTAGGTGAGCGCATTTTTCTTTTGCGATATGTTTGTTCTCAATGCACTCTCTGAAAGTGAGGTACACAGAGAATTATTTTCTCATTTGTGAATCACCTTCCCATTATCATTTACTCCTTTTATAGATCTCGATACCCCAACAAATTGTATGGAGATTCTAGCGATCTTCTGGAGCGAAGCGTGATGTTTATTTGTTTTACGACATCCCCCTCTACTTAGCGTTCCCAACTTTACAAGTGAGAGGGTGACAAGGATCACCGAAAAGGAAATGTATTAGTAAACGATGATATTCACAATGCAAATTTATTAGAGAAGCAGCACACAGTTCAATAAAGTTTGTGTGAACCCCAGTTACAGGATCCATGAAAAGACAGGTGTGGTTTACTGTCACATGAATAATGTTATTTTGATGAAAACAGCACTGAAATATTACGCATAACAATGCAGGGAAAAATAGCTTTTTAGCGTGGCAGCCGCAGCGGAACCTTCTCCCTCAACTTCCCGTATTGGTTTTCTGGCTCAAAAATGTTCTAAAGGAAAAATTTGCTGTTGGAAAAGTGAGCCTTGTACAGAATGAGCACAGCATTTCTGTCGGAACAAGGTTTTGACCCAACCGAAGTATTCAAAATTTGTGATCAATCTAACAACTGCTCTGTCGAGATAATTTTCAAAAGCTGCATTAAATTGAACCTTGGCATCTTCAAACCTGAAATATGCACAAGAAACTGAAAAGGAAAATCAGAAAAATTGTCGAATTGCACACTAACATGGCAAAACTGCAAGTGAAATACAGAGTGTTTGGCGAGTAATGGGGGTAATTTATGAAGAAGTGAATCCTGCACTCCGCTCATTACCAGTAAATCGCTAGAATACCCAATTATTAATCTTTTCGGGGAAAAATTAATGTTCTTTTCAGCAAAAAATTGAAATAATACAAATAAATTTATTTCTGTGCCCCAAATATGTGCACACATGCAAAACAAGCATTACATGCAAAAAGCTTTTAGATTCCACTTACAGAATTAAAATATTACTCCAATTCATCTGTTTGATTTTCTTAACATACTTCCACGTTTCTCTCATTAAAATGAAATAAGTACTAACATATGATTTTAATATTTCTTAACCACAATTAACACACATTAGAACATACCTAATTTCCTTGAGGTATTGCAATTTGTAGGCTTCCTCTATATCACTCAAGTACTTAGGTGTCAAAACTTTCGAATTAACTTCGTATGGTAAGTTTCGTTTCTTAATTCTTTCTTGTACTTTTGGAACAGGTATGTCCAGGTAAATAATCAAATGAGGCCTCAGTAACTCGGATATAGTATTCTTGGTAATGTCATAGTAAACACTTCGAGCTAAGAGAAATTCATAAAATTAACATTAGAAATGAAATCAACATAAGTGGAAAGAGCAAACAATTAATTAATAGGCTTTAGTTCAATAAATTATTTATCACATTCATTTACTTACATGTGAAAATGACATAAAAACACAACATTTATAAAACTATTACTAAATATACAACACAAAATCTATCAAAATCAAGTTATGAACTAACATTACACAAAGGATTGGTGAAGAGCAGGCCACAGTGCTCCTCAAAATACTTTAAATCTGATCAATATTTTGTTTCACTAGTACATACGTAGATAAGATGCACTACATATGTAGATAAGACAAATTAGGCAAAGTTATAAAAAAGGTTACCCTCAGATACAATGGTAAAAAAATTCCCCTAAACCAAATGACATGTGAGTGGTTACATTATAATTCTAACATAAAAATAATATTTTTGAAAGGTTTCTTGGCCCTCGTCCCACCACCCACACCCCTATAGAGCCAAAAACGTATTCTTTTAAATTTCTTTTCATCAACTTTACACTATTTTATCTGACTGAAAAAAAAATATGGTAAACAAGAAAACAATTTAAACTATCAGAAATTATTTATAAAATATATTTTCTCAGACCCAAATTCAAACAAAAAAATACATTTGAAAAAAAATAACAAAAACTATTTTTTATTGTCTTAGAACCGAGGAACATGCTCAAAAATATCTCGAACGTTCATCTTAAAACACAAATTGTTGTGATTTTATTTTATTTTTTCGACACCTGAGCTACAGTTAAAAAAATAAAAACCATTTTCCTGCCTTAAAGTCACCTTGACTTTAATTGTACTTTGAAAATTACTGTTTAATATACATTGTTGTAGAACCCAGTAATATTTTGCTTTTGGAATTTATTTACAAATTTTCATTTTTTTAAATCTTTCTAATCCTTTGCATAAGTATATCATACGCTAAGGAAATACAATAGATTTCGGCAGTTAATGAGAACATAATTTGGTCACAGGTGAAGGATAAGTGGGAAACATGTGAGGAAACGAAGTGGAAGAGGTTGAACCCCAATTTGTCTGTTTTACTGTGTCTTAGAACATCTGCCCAAGCACGAAAAATCTTAAAACTTCATCTCAGAACACTTGTGAATTTTTTCAATTTTTTAAATTCCTGGGCCATAGTAAAAAAAATTTCCTCCAGGAGGAAGGTCACATATTGGCATCCGAAACGTTGGTAACAAAGACACGGCATCTCCCGGACAGCTTAACAGTTATTGACTCCGGCAGCGGAAGTCTACACTCACATCTGTAGATGTTTCAGACTAGAGAAAAAGCTTTTTCCCTTACCTAAGTATTTATTCTTATACACAAAAAATAAGTATATACAATCAGTACTCTGCGAAAATTCTGTCCTTTGTAAATAATAATTGTATGAAACCTGATAATTGATTTATGAAGCACCCAACTGCAAACACTCATCCCCCGAAAGGAGATTTACAGAATTAGAGACCCGGTACTGTGAGAGAAATCCCATTCCAATTTTGCTGAGCATTGCGATAAAAATTCACAGAAAATAAAATAGTTCCTTTCATTTTATGAGTAATTTCAGTAATTTGCTTAAATTTAATTTTACATTGATTTCGCCTTCTCTTTTCTGTCTACCCACGCTATGGAGAGGGGACACCCAAAAGAACTCAAAGTGTAAAATTGTAAAAATGGACGATCATAAAATGGTATTTTTTTTTCCCAATAGAATACTGCCTAAGAACATAATCTGGATCCAACCTTTCCCCCTTGATTTCCCCACTATCCTTGTATCCTTCACCTACACCCAAACTGTCCATAATTTCCCCCATTTGTCATCTACCCGTCCTCCAAACACATCTTCAGAATTTACATGTCCTCAAAAAAAGTTGTGTCCCCAGGAGACACGGAAATCTGGTGTAAAAGGCCTAGGGTGCTTCCCAGTTATTCGCGATTACGTGTTGCAATAATATTTTTTGTGTATGTCATAATCTGCAAACTTTAATTTTTTTTTCTTCTGACATTTTCGATGGAGAATGGGATGTAATTCTCTATACACCAGTATCACACTTTCAATATTTTGTGTCACTGGTTTCTTATAAACTACCAGAAACTATCGTCTTTCATTATCGTATGATATACTTATGCAAAGAATTAGAAAGATTTAAAAAAATTGATTCTTTGTGACTAAATTCCAAAATCAAAATTTACTGGGTGTTACAACAATGTATACAAGTATATAATAAACACTAAAATAAATGCCAGAACTGTTGCAGTGATTTTCGAAGTATATTTAAAGTCAATGTGATTTACAAGCAGGAAAATGTTTTTTTATTTTTTAAGTGCAGTTCAGCTGTTGAAAAAATCTGGAAAAAAAAAAAAAAATCACAATTTGTGTTTTAAGAGGAAGTTTGAGAATTTTTTCGAGCCTGTTCTGTGGTTCTAAGACACAATAAAAATTATTTTTTGCGATTCTTTTCAAAATTCTTTTGTTTTAATTGGGGTCTGAGAAAATATTTTTAAAAAAAATTTCTGATAGTATGGTCTTTTTATTTATTATATTTTTCAGTCACATAAAATAGTGTTATGTTGCCAAAAAAATTAAAAAACATGTTTTTGGCTTAAGAGGGGTGTGGGTAGTGGGACGGGGGCTAAGAAATCTTTCAAAAATATTATTTTTCATGTTAGAATTATAATATAACCACTTATACGTCAATTGGTTTAAGGGAATTTTACTGTCTTATCCATGGGTACCCGTTGAATGTTTTTATTTCGAGAGAAATTAAACTTTAGCGGCCACTGATAGTAAATTGTTTTTTTAACACCCTGTGAAGTTCATCAGTGAAACATTTGCCTGATTTTGCCTGTCCGACCGACTGATTTTGTTTATCTGGCTGACCGACATTCTGTCGTTTGTCCGAACAACATTCATATCCGCCAGTTTCACCAACTAATCCATGTCAGTTCCTCTGTATTTGCACGATCGATTTCTTAGTCTGTGCGACCCACTTGCTCTTTATCTGTCTCACCAACTTGCTCTTTATCTGTCCGACTGACTTGCTCTTTATCTGTCCGACCGACTTGCTCTTTATCTGTCCGACCGACTTGCTCTTTATCTGTCCGACCGACTTGCTCTTTATCTGTCCGACCGACTTGCTCTTTATCTGTCCGACCGACTTGCTCTTTATCTGTCCGACCGACTTGCTCTTTATCTGTCCAACCGACTTGCACTTTATCTGTCCGACCGACTTGCTCTTTATCTGTCCGACCGACTTGCTCTTCATCTTTCCAACTGACTTGCTCTATCTGTCCAACTGACTTGATCTATCTGTCCAACTGACTTGATCTTTATCTGTTCGACCAATCCAATCGACTTGCACTTTATCTGTCCGACTTGCTCATTATCTGTCCGACCGACTTGCTCATTATCTGTCCGACCGACTTGCTCATTATCTGTCCGACCAACTTGCTCATTATCTGTCCGACCAACTTGCTCATTATCTGTCCGACCAACTTGCTCATTATCTGTCCGACCGACTTGCTCATTATCTGTCCGACCGACTTGCTCATTATCTGTCCGACCGACTTGCTCATTATCTGTCCGACCGACTTCCTTCCGTATTTTTCCACCCTGGTGTTTTCCCTGATTGTCTAATTTTCCATGCAACTATTTTGTTCGATAGACCCTTTTTCTGTCCTTGACTATTTTTAATGATGAAAAAATATTGTACCAAAAGTAAATAAGAGCAATAAAATAATAAAATTAAAAAAAACTATTGCTATGGAGAATAGACACTAAATTTTGTCATTCTAAAACTATATAACAGTACTCCAAGGAAAATTCAGAATTCAAACAACAAATAATTTGCAAAAAAATAAAAACTACAATTTAGCAAACAAAACAAGCAACAACAATTTTTAAACATTTCATCACACTGGTGAGTAGATACCAACTACTTAATTTTCACAAAACCAACTAACATCACATTCAGACTACTTTTATTATAAACCTTCATATCATTATTTCTGTATGAATTCTATTATTGTTTTACCGAACTGTACTAATGCTCTGCTATTACTTGTGTTCTTATTAAAACCTACTACATACCTTATATTTAGGGATGACAAAATAATCAATGTTTTGGAACATCGATATTTACGGGCAGAAACGTCAATATAATGACATCGATGTTTTCAAGAAAATAATACACGCACACCCACACGCGCACGCACGCACGCTTTAGTTCAATAAATTATTTATCACATTCATTTACTTACATGTGAAAATGACATAAAAATACAACATTTATAAAACTATTACTTACATAACACCCCCCCACACACACACACCCACACACACACACACCCACCCACACACACACACGGTGCAGATTTTTGTCTAGAAACCATATTTTCAAACCAATTTTGAGTGCTTATTGCGCCTCAATAAGCCATTCCGAACATCCATGAACTTTATTACACAAAATACGTTGTTGTTGTTGTTTTAATTTGTTGCGTCTACAACTTGACGCAACGCGTCTCCAAGCCCCTTAGGCGCCTTGAGCGCTTTGCGCTGGGGAGTAATCCTCCATCAATTTGCGCGCTTGGGGAGTAATCCTGCATTAACTTTAAGACGGCTCCACACATTCGGCATTCGCCGAGCAGCGAACTAGTACTCGCCCAATCCCGAGCAGCTGACGTGTTCGGCGAATGTTCGCTCCTTTTGATGGGTCCAAAAGACCGACACGCGGTGGGTAGGGCGAATCCCGAATGTCCGTCACTCGGCAATTAGCAAGCAACTCATCCACACTACTCGGGATTCGGCGAGCGGTTGCTCGGTGTTCGCGAAATAAATAACGAATGTGTGGAGCCGCCTTTACGTCATGTCATATCATGTCATGTCATGTCATGTCATGTCATGTCACGTCACGTAGCAGTCAGTTGTCAAGAGGACCGCCAGGTAGCATCTCCGCGTACGCGCCTCCTGCGTCACTGCCTAGCGGCCAGAATTGGGAAGGAATAAGGATAGGGGTGGGGTTTAGGACACTTCACAGGGCTTGGACTTGCCCTTGTGAAGCAGCCAAACTCGTTTTGTTGGAACAAATTTCACATGACATTCGACGGGAATCGAACCCGGACCAAGTTGTTAAAGGCTAGCGACTTCGCTATGTGCCACGAACGAGCTCAAAATTGTCTTAGGGACTTATTTACACGTAAGCTTCCGTGGCTCGAGTCAATGACTTCTTGGCTGTCAGGGTGACGCCGCGTAGTGGGCTGCGAGGCCCTCAGTCCACTACGCGGCGACACCCGGACAGCCAAGAAATCATTAAGAGCTTAGTTTCGAAGTTTCCTCCCCGGACACACTGTATATATAGTGAGCCGCTCAAAACCAACAGCCACTGACATCTATCACTGTTGTCGATGCCCAGACAGCACGAAATCGTTTACTATTCGCAAATTCAAGTAGGTAAATTTGGGGGAGATGAGGGAAGGATTTCTTGCTTATTTTCGAGGGTTTGTTCAGGATGACTCACTTTATTATCATTTCAACAATATATCTATTATGTTTCAAGCAAAAAGTAAATGATTGACGAAACTCAATAAGCTAGTTCAATATCTGCTGTAGATAATTAAGATGGGCTGAGAAAAAGACACAACTAGTTGTTTAAAATATTTAACTAACAGCGAACTACATTTGTCTCATCAAAACGAGAATCTTGCCGAAACTATATTATTGTATACCTCAAACAATATATTCTACATTAATAAAATTATCATGGGGTTGCCAGATGTTTACCATATGAGTGAAATGTTCACCATTTAAGTTGCTTTTTTTTTTTAATAATAATTGTGTTTATGTTATCATCAAACTGCATTTTGAACCTTGTCAATAACTTGTAGAATATTGATTAAAAATTAAGATGACAAAGTGCTTTAATGCAGAATACACATAAAACTAATATTTACATATTATGTATCACATTCAATCCAAAACATTTTACTTCAATGATTTATGAACAAAAGTTAATAAATGGAAAAACAGCAAAACTTAATTTCTTTTATTTATTTCCTTCTTTACATTCAATGAAAATTATTTTTAACACATAATTTATATGTGTCCAAACAATAAAATATAACTCATTTAAGTACAATGGGAATAGCTTGGGAAAATACCATCTGTTTTATTACATTTTAAAACATTGATATTTTTGTCTATATTTTCATCAACATCAAAACTCTTTTGGTGATGTACTGCAATATAGATGTTTGGGAAAAATTTGCCTTCACTTGATGTATCATTGATTATACTAAAGAACTAGTTGTAAGGAAACATACAGAATGGAACGTAAATTAATTGGTAATGTATGGAAAACATAATTAATAAAATAAATTAGAAATAATTGCTTTAATGTGATTAGTGTCAAGTGAAGAAATTAATGTACTCATAATAATGAAATGAGGGAACTTGACAATAAGTCCTTGGGCTCGTCAGAACCCAAGAACTATTTAATGAGATAAAAATTAAATTGTAGTTTTCGTCATTGTCATCATCATCATCATCATCATCATCATCATCATCATTATTATTATTATTATTATTATTATTATTATTATTATTATTATTATTATTATTCTCATTGTCATTATTATTATTATTGTTGTTATTATTATTATTTATTCTTTCTATTTTCTTCTAGTACTGTAGTGATTTAGAAACAATACATAATATAAGTAATGCTTCTTAGAGGATTTAGAACTCACCTCCTTTACTAATGTAACCAGCCTTATGCATTGCTTCAAGAAAAACAAAGTCACTGAAAGCACATCTCTCCATTACAATTCCTTGGCCTGTAAACAGAAAAAAATTGCAGTAATAGCAAGACACAACACTAGCTTCCTTTACTTATAATTATATATAATAATATATATAATAATATATATAATATAATATATATATAATTTAAATTATATGTTATTTAAGAAGACTTTTTTTTTAAACTACTATTTTGAATGGGGGAACATTTTTAGGACCTTGACTCTCAAGGCATGTTCTAGAAATTTGGTGGAATTCAGTACGGTACCAAAACCTGTATTTAAACAATACAAATACTACATCAAAAACTTGATTCTGAATGTTCAATGTCAGTTTGGTACACTTTAAAACAACTTTTCTGTCTCACCCTATTTCATTTATTTTAGTCACAAACCTAAATTGATAACATTTTTTTCAAATTTACTCATATGTAGGCAAATGAACACAAATTTTATTGATACCCTCTTCACATATAAGTTGGGCCAAAATCAATAGGATATTTAAGCCCTTCTACTATTGAATACATAATTGTAAAATAAACGGTAAAAAGCAAATGTTAAGGCATTAAGAGAAATAAGTGTTCATGTACTAGGCACAAATATTTAAGCAAAAAGTAAGTACAGGAGAAGTTGGAAAACTCAAATTCCTTTGTATCCCCAATCTAATACAAGATATTCAGTTGTTAAAAGTATGTTTCCCTGAAATATTTGAAAGTAATTTTCTTTATTTTCCCTAGTTTGAAATAAAGTTCGCTAGTAATCCAAAAGTAAAAAATCTATGATATTGGTTTAGGTAAATTAGTTCAGGAGAAATTTTCTAATATTGTTCTTGAATTATTAGAAATGCATGTTTCACTCATCCACAAACTGAACAATTCATTGCACATTTGTAAATGTTCAATTATAATTTCGAATTAACATTACATGAAAAAGAAATATTTTTCTTGCCCACAGATATTTTTTCTCATTGTAGTATAGGCCCAGCTTCTTGAAGAAAGTCAACTAGATCAAGTGAAGTCAAGTAAAATTAGAAAGTTCACCATTTCATATAATTTAAAACATTCATAATTAATTTTCTGAAGAAGAATGCCTATGCTAAACTTATTTATTTCGCCATTTTTAGAAACTAATTAAATCCAATTTTTTGGCTTGTAAACTGAATTCCTTTAAAGTTTACATTTATATAAATTTTTTCCAAACTCAGTACATCCAAGAATACAAATTTAATTTTTAATATTTGAGGTTTTTATAATGGACACAGAGAAAAATTATAAGTAAGAAAGACACTACTAAACAGCCAGATTTTTTAAACTTAAAGCACAGTGCTGCAGCTAGGAACAGAATTTTGGGTACTTGTTTGGAAAGTTCTAAAGAACCAGTGACAAAGCCAACAAGCTCAAAGTTAATTCAGTTTTGGCATTAAAAAGAATATCTGAAAAGAGTATTGCCTTGCTAGGTCACATTTTTTCTCAGCTTTTGATAAGTGAAAATGATGAAGTCCTGCAGTTTGTGTGTATTAAGTTATCAATTATTTATTTTTTACACAATGTCAGAACGGCGGAAATGTACAGGAGAAATTCACAGTTTTGCCACATTTTTCTTCTCTTTTAAAAATACTAATAATAATACACATTACGAAAACACGTACACCGTATCTTTGTAAATACTATGTCATTCAAGCAAGAATATAAATGGGTAAAAGGACAAGCATCCATGCTAAAGTACATCCTGCAAGTGAACAGATTCAAGAAAGACACAGATGCAAGGGTAGAGACGGAAGGGGTATGGTTCAAGTGTCATGGCCTAAGTGTTTTACATGTATTTAAGGAGTTAACTATTTAACAATTGTTAATTATTTTCAAGCGAGTTTCTCAGATATTGTTTATTTATCATTTAATAAATAGATATTAATGCTCTAAATACTGCTCTAAAATCTTAAATTAGAAAAATCTTACTGCTCTCAATATAAGTTTACAAAATCTCTTAAAACCAAAATGATACTGCACAATCAGTTCTTTTGTGAAAGTTCTAAAGTATAGTAACATCATGTAGTTTCTGGACTCATGTAGTGCAGCAGTTAATTCACTCATCATGTAGAAAAGAAATAATGTAAGGAGATACAGAGTTTAAACACTACATGTTTACTTGTATTTTGTTTTACTTATTAATTTAAGGTTGTTTTGCAACATGGTTATTACCAATCTCAGAACATGTGTTTATTATAGTCAATATGTAAAAAGGGCACATAGAAAACATGGCTGGTAATCATCTTCCTTAAAAAGGCATAAAATCTCAATATTAATTTTGGATTTTTTTAGTAAATTTGGAAAAATTTGCAATATACATTAGACTCAGATTCTTGACTTTATATCTACAAATTTTAATAAGAGGCTTGAATTCATAATATTATTACCTATGAATAACGTAGGCCTGAAAAGGTTACCTCAAAATAAGAAAGTCCATTACATGCCCTTTTTAAACAGATCTCATTTACATCAATGCAGATCACAAGCAATTAATACTGATCAATAATATGTATATAATTAGGAAATGATATACCTGTACTTAGGAGATGAGCTAGGGCATCCACATACTGCTCATATCGCAATCGATACATTTCAATTTGAAATGAAGCCACATTTAGATGATTTGGATTTTCATAATATTTTTTTATATCAACACTTTGACATGATTCAGGGAGTTCAGGATCTAATTGCCTTATATCAAAACCATAGTCATCAATATATTTCATATCCATGTTACATTCTGGAAGATGTAACATTTCTAAATCCTCTGCCAAAGCTTTGGCAAATGTGGTTTTTCCTACACCAATTGGTCCTTCCACAACAATAATTTTAGAATTATCATCAAATCGCCAAGTAGTTTTATCAAACAGGGCATTCCAAAATCCATACGTCTTTGATTTGTACGGATAAGGTGGGGGCCGTTTCCTAGCTTTATCCCGTAAAGATTTTCCACTAATATTCGCTGTCTGTATTGAAAATATCTGGGGTATAAATGCACTCCTTAACGAGTTATTTAAGACACCAGATTGATTCAAGGAAACATTTAATAATTTCCCTACACTGGTTCCCTTAATAACCCACGCCATGATATAAAGCAATGTAGCAATATATAATATTAACAATTTCTTAAAACTCAAACCCTTTCTCCATTCACAGCTGATTCACGAGCTCCCTACAATCAGCCTACAATAACCTGAAGTCAGCCTGCTTTGACCAACCAGAATACCAACAGCACAGAGTACTTATATTCTCCGACTTATACTGTATTATTTGTCTATGACCCACAGAGTACCGAACCCTGATAGTTAAGTCTCTTTGGCAATGTCTCGGATGTGCTAATCTGCTGCATGCTGTATTTCCACAATTTGCCGTCGCTCTTTGACCAATCCTGACAACCACAAGCATGGATATCGTAGACATCCATGTGGTTCTTTACGCTATGATATTATGCCACAGGCCACAAGTCTGAAACGGATGACTGTTAAATCTATGTCTGCAAGTTCTCGCCTTCAGTAATCTATTAAGTAATCTCGGCATATAGTTAGTAAGAAGAGATATACTCTTTGGTAAGAAGGAATCTCGGTTTTCGAACATTTTCAAGGATCAAAGAACAACAAGGACCTCTTTTCAAAATAGAATTAAAATTAAAAAAATATCGTCCAATTTTGCTTTCATAAGATTTTTTTTCAAAAATATTAGTTTCATATAATATATACATAAAAGTAATTAATAGGTTTACGGTGCACTTGGGCCCGCCTCGGCCTTCGCTGTCACGGCCACCTTAATACTACCATGGTGGTTTATAACTATAGACATCTATAGTTTATAACTTATAACTATAGGTATAAATGATGTACTGTACATATCTTTGTATATAAATATTTTATCTGTTCTCTAGCCCTGATGAAGGCCAAATATACGGCCGAAACGTCGGCAATGTTAAATGCGTGTTTTCTTTCTTGTGACCCAATCTCAATAACCAGCAGACATATACTTACTACTGTATGTATCGCTCACATCTCATTCTTGTGTCGTGAACGATAGACAATGATCATTTACACGGAATATTTATATACTAGTTTTAGAAAAATTCTTTTGTTAGAAATGCAGTTTGTAATCCATTTTGTTCACGCGTGCAGAATTGTGACGCTTCGCTACGCGTATCCAAGTCGAGGACAAGACTCGGGCCTTCGGCCCTCGCGATAACATAAAACTAGAGTTCTAAAAAGACTCCCTATAGAGCCTTAATAAAACATTCTTGAGTATGTCCAACGCATTTTTATGCGAACAATCTTTCAAAATCATTTGGGGGTGTATCCACACATACACGAATAAATTTATTTTAAATCTTCCAGGGCTCTACGACCTTCAAGTGAACGTCTTGGCCTGTTCAACTCTCCTTTTCCTTTAGGCTTAGTTAAGTTTCGCAGTTTAACTTTTTTTTGGGGGGGGGGGAACTGGCCCAACTCTCAACAGCTTGATGTAGGCTAATTCCTGTATTTCAGAAACCATTCAGGAATTTATATAAATATGGACATATTTGAATTTTTTAACTATAAATCTGAATCTTTAAACAACTTGAGTTACAAAAATATGGTATTGGATGCTACATTATGCAGTTCTTTTAATTTTCTTCATATTCTGCAGTGTTAATAGCAAGTCTGTGAGGTTTATTTTGAATTTCTCATCTTTTATTATAGAATCAGGACTAAATTTTGTTTATTTTGATGTAGATACAGAACTGCCCATGCAATTACAATTTTACCCCACTATACAAATCATGCTCCTGTTCTTTATTTTATTTGTAATAAAAGCAACTTTTTGTAAATTAATCCTTCCTCTTTCATAAAACAAAAAATAAAATCTAAAATAAGAAGATAGAAGAATATTTAAAAAACAAGTTTTAATAAATAAAACTTTATGCGATGTAGGAATTGTTTTTAAATAGAGTATTTGGTAGTAGAACTAGTAAATATAATGTGTGATGACCCAACAGGAATGATTTTAAAATGATAATTACAATGATAATAAAATTATATTGAGAAGTGAAGAGGGTAAATCAAACAATGAAAAATGAAACTGGAAAATACGTGATACTGGAAACTGGAAAATACTGGAAGATACGTAATATGGATCAGAGGAGGATCTAGGAAGGCAATTTTTGAAGTTCTTGAAATATACTCTAGAAATACATTTTATTACATTAATACAGTATCTTTTAAAATTCCGTTTCCGAAATAATAGTTCGAGAAATGCTTCCTGTAGTCTAAATAAATGCATCTCATATTTTTTCCATAAGCGAAAGGCAACATTTGAATTCCCACGCTTTTATGCCTAATGGCGGGTTTCTCGGGGTTCAATTTGGGGAGTAAGTTTCGCTCCACATTTCAAGATATATATCTACAGCGTGTTTCGCTCCCAGCCGCTACGGAGTGACGGGGCCCGGGAATAAATCTATATAGTGCAAGGATAGGAGAGCTAATGCCACGCGGTCTGGTTTTGTCAATATTGCACAATAAAATTGTGATGTATTTATTGGAAATACTAAGTACGCTGGAATCAAGTATTTACATGAAAAATTGAGGCTGTATAAAGTGCGAAAATCAGTGCGATCTTATATTTGTGTCTTAACAGCATACTCGGTGTCTCAATAACATTGGCAGCAGTCTTTCTTATTACCTTCACGAAAGTGCGAAGACATACTTGGGATTTCATAACGTGGCGCGTGAAAATCTCGTCTTCACGATGGAATACGGCACGGTTTTTTGTATCTTATTCGGTCGCCAGATGTCGCATGATCGCGACCGTATACAGTGCTGCAGATCGTGACATCTAGTGGCACGGCCGAGGAAGACGCGAAAAGCCGTGGCATATTCCGTTGTGAAGACAAGTACTCACGCGCCTCACGTAATGAAAAGCCAAGTGTAGAGCACGCTAATGTATCAGTGTTGCAATCTAGTTGCAACCGGTTTATAAGTTTTTTTTTCATGAGTGGACGTGAGAACGGTTGACATGATATACTCTTTGGTTGACATGTTCTGTCTGCACGTGTTCCCAAGAGCCAAGTAACGTAACGTGAACTGATGTGTGCAGGAGGTGTGCTTCAAAGATTGGCTTGCAGCAGCTTGCTATAAAATAAATAGGTTGACGTGTTAATCAGTGTTAATGTGTTCTGTATTGCTTGTTTCTATTTTCACCCATGTGAATCCTATTTCCGTAGAATAACAAGGAACTAAGCTTTTGCGTTTACATTGAATTTTTCTCTTGAATGAGATTGTAATATAACAGTTTCTTCGATTTATTTTGTAAAGGATAATTTGTTGTTATTGTGATTGTATATAGCTGATGTGGGGATGTGGACCTATGAGACACAACGTAACTATTAGTAGTGTTGTTGTAAGTCGTTATGGACACTTTTGTGTAAAGTAGTTATCAGTTTTATATTACATTAGCGTCGAAATTTTTTAAAAGAAAATGAGTAAGAAGAATAAAAGTAAGAGTGGCCTTGGTCGTGCACTTATCAATGATAGGTTTGGTAAATCCAACCCCAAAGTAAGACGATCAAAGGATCCGACAATGGTGAGTCATTTAATTAATATTTTTTTCTGTTATTTATTTGATTAAATCCTGTACCTGAATTGGTTTACAAGACTGTTTACTTTTGTTAAAAAAATGAGAATCTCCTTGTATGGAGAAACTTATGTGGTAATTGAATGTTTTGTTTTAATATAGTTTTTAAATCATTTGATTGATTTCAATGTAAACTGAACATTTTCTTTTTAGTTGCATTCTTCAGAAATTGCTGATGGATATGATTGGGGTAGGTTGAACCTTCAGTCAGTTACAGAAGAAAGTTCTTTTCAAGAATTTTTGTCCACTGCAGAACTTGCTGGAACAGAATTTCAGGTATGCTCTGTTTTGTTGAATCATTTGCTACATATATAATTAATTTTATTTTACTTGTCCCTTTAAACAAAGTAATTTTTGAATTTTTTAAGAAACACATTCCATATCTGTATGTAATGTGGCAAGCTCCCCTGTATCATTCATTTACTTTTATAACAGAGACATTGTCAATAAATTTCTTTCCAACAACTGCCATTCTGTACAAGTCTTCCCCTTCTCTGCCTTTACTTTTTAAAAAAAGTTCTTGTTTTCACTATTCTCTCTAAAACACTAATTGATAATGGAAAAAGGAAGACAAATAAGATGAAAGACAAGAATGCTGTCTTGTTTAGCACTTTCAGACCCTGTTTGTTCTAATTTTGGGGCCAAAGTGCAGATAGATCAGTGGTAACACTTCCCTCCAATCTTTTATGTTAAAGACATGTAGAAAGCTGCAAGATTCTAATTAGTAAGAATTTGTTTTATTGGTAGTATATGTTTGAGACATTTTCTATTGGTTAGATGTTAAGAGTAAGAATTTTTTAAAGATCAGAATTCTTCAATGCGAGGAGCAAGTCTTTTGAACTGATTTCTCCATTGTCCACATCAGCATTTGTTAATGACTTAATCTTCATTTTCTTTGTGTTGTTTTTTCATGTTTAGTCAGTTTCATGTGTTTGTTGCCTTTGATGTTTAAAGAACGAAATGTGTCAAATGCATACAATGTATAAGCATAGTAAGTGAATTTGGACGCAGAATCATTGGTAGAGCTGTACTGGGATGGACAAGGCATATTAGGAGAAACATTTTACTTATTTTCAGTTCATTATGATAAATTATTAAATTTCAATTTTACTGAATTTGTCATGAAACTTCAAAAAAAGTCATTGCAAAATATTTTGTCTGTCACTTCAAAGTTACTTAATTTTTAAACCTTTGTGCAAGTAATATAAAGTGATTGGCTTTATTTTCACCAGCAAGAGCAGTTGTTTAATTACAAGGTTTTGTAAAAATAATCCAGAATGACTAGTGCTTGAAACCATTAACCTATTTGTTCCTCCAGCCTTCTTCTTTTTTATGCTAACCTTTCGAGATTTCTTTGGAAATGTGTGTTCACTCTTCCTAAAGAGCTATTACTGTAAATTGGATATGTTTTTTTTATGTTTAGGCAGAGAAATTAAATATTACTTTTGTGAATCCTCTCTCTGGTGTTGGTCTCCTGACGAAACAAGAGAAAGAAAAAGTGGATGAAACTCGAAATGAAAATAGGCAGTTCTTATCCATACCCAGGAGGTAAGTTAAAATTGTATTGCACCCTCCAAAGTAAGCAACACAGTTAACTTTTTTGTGGTTAATTTTTCTTTAAGTTAATAGTAATAAATAATGAGTAAATGTTGCTTAATTTTGTGCCATATTATTGAGAGTATATACAAATTTTATAGTACACTTGTAAGAAGTTAAAAAAATTTTACATACTTGAATAAATTATTATATTCGTGAAAAACAGTGTGGATTGGTTGGAATATCAATTTTCTGTGAATGACCTGCATAATGGAACTGTAAGGAAGGCATAATTTACATTATCAAAGCCTGTTATTCTATTGAACACCGTTTAGTATTTGTTGAGTGGATAGAATTTAGTGGTTGGGATTACAGACATTTTTAGATAAATAAATTTTACAGTTAATTAATTAATAAACGCCTTTTCAATCAAAATTTTGCAATTGCACATAATTAATTGAACAATTCCCATTTGAAATTAAATCATGTTATCTCAAAATTAAGCTGTTAAAACTGTTTAAATAGTGAAAGTGAAACCAAAACCATTTTTCACTAATGAATTACCTAACCTAGCTGGAATCCAACCAAATGAAACTATGTCAAACTTGTTATGTTGGGTTCAAATTTCAGAAAGATCTAAGTAAATCTTTTATAGTAGACAAGAGAGTTGAAATGTAAATGAGAGGGTGAACAGTTTGCTGCTATTTCTTTAGCATTTTCTTTAATTTTGAAATTGTTTAACTATAATTCTTAATTATATAAAATTTACCCATTTAAGGCAGAATTTTTTTGAAATTTTTGTGTCCCTGGGGCCAAATGAATTCAAGCGGCATTCCACTGTACCAAATAATAATATTAAATCTATGGAATAATTATTATATTGGTTTACATAAATTGTTTTTTTTTTAATTTTACAAAGTAGTACATTAACTACATGTTTATACTGAATTAATTTGTATGAAAAATTATTAAAATGTTAACATTTATTTTCCGTGTGATAAATTCCAACTACTTTCACTATTAACTTAACTATCCATGTCATCAATATCACCTATTTCATCATTATATAATTCTTCAGCACTGTCATTCAAAACATCAGTCACCCACACAGCAAAGTCTTCCAATTCCTCAAATATTTCATTCTGAATGGCTTGCAGCAACCATGATACGATCCATAGCAGTCAACAATATGATCCCGCGTGTTTACAAAAACATTCAAAGAGAACGTAATATTGATGGAAAACAATCAATATTGGGCAAGGAACTCCTACAAGCTTCAGGTCACATTCCTTCATGAAGATACGATAGCCATCTATGGAGAAAACGTGGAAATACAGCCAAAAAGTACTGGACAGGCCACTGCCAATGGGTTAATTTATAGTATTAATTCATATTAATTATATAGGAAAATCAGTGAGAACTGTTTCAAAATCGAAACCAAAATTTCTGTTATCAAAAATTGAAACCTAAATCAAAACAGTTTATGAATTGAAACTGACCCAGAATGTTGTTACTTCAAGTTGTTTAATGACTTTAATTAAATGTTTGTTTAATTATAATGAAAATTACAGCTTCAAGAGTTCAGAGAATGTATTTAGTCTTGCACTAATTTAGATTTGCCCCTGTCAACCGTGTTACATATGGTATACTTATCTCGGGAGATAAATCTTTTCAAATTTACATTAAACATTTTGTCATATTGGATGAGTGCTTGTTTGCCTCAAAGTTAGTAAGGGTTAATATTTATTAAAATTCCATTGTCTTCTTTTGATTAATTTTCTATCAGATAAGTGGTCACGATTTGTTAATTTGACAAATTTTTCTTCTCAGCATCAGTGTTTTTGATAAGAAATCTGTTTTGCATTTGAAAAGAAAGGTGTCATTAACTTTTATGCTAGAGAAAGGATTGGTTGTTTTGGCTCAATTTTTATCTTTTGTCATTTGCAACAACTTGACTAATTTTTGCAAAAGCTAAGTAGTGGAAAATATCCTTAAGAAATTGTTATAATCTATTGTGCTCAAGTAACAAAAATATCGCAAAAGATTGCCTATTTTTCAATTAAGGAGTGTTTCTATTACATTAACTTTTGGTGTTCTTTAGATCAGAGATGATAAGAATTACTGTAATTTTTACTGTTTCTTTAATATGACCTAATCATTGACCTTGATTAGTAAATACACTGTAACATTTTTCAGACCAAAGTGGGATGAAACTACAACACCAGAGCAGCTAGCAGCATTAGAAAGTGAAGCGTTTTTGGAATGGAGACGTCGATTGGCCATGTTGCAGGAAGAAAAAGGATTGGTATTGACACCTTACGAAAAGAATTTGGAGTTTTGGAGGCAGCTCTGGAGAGTTGTTGAAAGAAGGTTTGTCTGTTTTCATTGCTATTCTTTTCCCTGCGAAATGAAGTAACTGAAAAACTCAATGAAATTTTTATTTTACAGTGATGTAGTGGTGCAGATTGTTGATGCAAGAAACCCACTTCTCTTTCGCTGTGAAGATTTGGAAAAATATGTTTGCGAAGTCAGCCCACACAAGCAAAATTTAATCCTTCTCAACAAAGCGGATTATTTGACTGTTAAACAGCGACAAGCTTGGGCAGATTTCTTTGGCAAAATTGGTGTACGAGTAGCTTTTTTTTCTGCTACATACGCTCTTGAAGAAGAAAAAACTAAAAATGTTGTAGAAGATGAAGACCAAGGTGAGGATAGTAATGATGAAGATGATGATGATGATGATGATGATGATGATGATGATGATGATAACAAAGCAGAACTAACAGAAAAAGGAGAGAATAGTATACTGGAGAATGCAGTGTCCGATTTGAAAATAAAATCAGACTGTGAAGATGAACAGTCTTCAAGTACAAAAAAAGAGAGAAATGAATTGGAAGAAAAGAGAAATGAAATGGTTTCAGACTGCAAAGACAATGTTAGTTCTGATAACATTGGATCATCATGTCATTTATCATTAGAAACTCAAAATGCCCAAGAAGAGAACAGCAAAAGTGTAAATAATTCTCATAAACTTCTTAAAAGGTCTGAGTTAATTTCATTTTTCCATACTATTCCTGTTGGAGAAAAAGTTACACCTGGTGTGACAACAGTAGGTTTAGTAGGATATCCAAATGTTGGTAAGAGTTCTACGATAAATTCTCTTCTTCTAGAGAAGAAAGTGTCTGTATCAGCTACGCCTGGAAAAACCAAACATTTCCAGGTAAGTTTTTAACATATGGATTTTCCTATTGTGTTTATTTTTTAAAATAAAAAATCGAATAATTTGATGTTTTGTGAATATTTTTCTGTCATTTAAGGAATAGTGCACTCTTAATTTTTTTTCTTTCTTCTTCCCTCCTAGACGCTTTTCCTTGATAAGGATTTATTGTTATGCGATTGTCCGGGTTTGGTGATGCCCAGTTTTATGTATTCAAAAGCAGAAATGATTGTTAATGGTATATTACCAATTGATCAAATGAGAGATCATGTACCTCCTGTCAACTTGGTTACTAGCCTGATCCCAAGGCATGTCTTAGAAGATACATATGGAATAATAATATCACCACCACGAGAAGGTGAAGATCCAGAACGACCTCCAACATCTGAAGAATTACTTAATGCCTATGGCTGTAAGTATTAATTAAAATTGAATGTGAATTGATAAATAATTTTTGGTCCATCTTTGGGAAAGATTGCAATTTTTTTTCTAGTACAAAAAAAATCATCATTAAAAAATAGTAATTTAATTGTAATATTTATTCAAATTGGATTTTTATTAATAAAGTAGTATTAATTTAAAATTTAGATAAGTCTAGCACAGGACTGGTGCTGAGTGGAATGTGATATTCATTGACTTCAACTCAAGCTCTGTTTGCACTTATGAGGACTATCCTAGTACAAAAAATATAAAACATAGAATTGACTTATTCTCCCTTATTGTAATGTCCTTGAGGAAATTGGCTCATTTCTGTGAGAACATGGTAAATGGCAACAAAGACCCACAAGTGGAATTGTGTTGAATTTTTAACCCTCAAACTTTTAACGTGAATTGACACTTCATTGTGGGTGTCCAATTAAATGATGGGGCTTGGGCTTTTGGGCTACACAATTAATACTAAACACTTCTGAACTTGTTGAATGTATTTTATGTCAAAACACTCTTTTAATTGTTTAAAACCTGCCATTCTCAATTTATCCTCAAAATAGAATGTTTTCATTTACACTATTCCTTATTCATTTTTTTCACTGATCACACATTGTCAAAATTGATTCATTATAAGAAATGAAACACCTCCAGAATCTCTGACGCTGTTTTGATACACAAGTGAACGGCTGACCAGCTCACTGCACATAAACTGATCTCCACACTAGAATACCTAAAATTAATTGAATTGATTGAATACAGACATACCACAGATTTTGGAATTATTGTTGTATATAATTATTGACTAAATTTATTTATTTATTTAATTTAATTTATAATTATTATGAAGAGGCCTCAGGAGAATTTTTAACATTATCCAATTGTCTAGAAAATTGTCTTGTGGATTGTTTATTTTTCTACAGTTCTCATCTGACTTTGTTGGCCCCTCTGAAAGTTTTGTGCATTTAATTTGCATTCTTAAGTCTTTCAATTGACTGAACCTAGCTACATTCACTTCTGTGTCACCAGATTTTTTTTCCTGTTCTGCTCTCATTCATGGTCTTGGATTCTTAAACAGAATATACTTGAAATTGGTGTTGTTTAATGTTTGTGTGGTAGCACGTTTCCAAGTTTGTAAAGTTTTTTTACTTAAAAAAATAGTTTCTCATTCTTGTCTGAGGTTGACTGTAGAATGTGTACATACTCCTATCAATGAGAATTCTTTCATTTCTACTTCTTGCAAAACTCAGATTTTTCATTCACCGGCATGGAACCAAGAGTTCATGCAGCCTCGTGAATTCTGTAATTGTGTAATAAAATCTCAGCTATGATCTTTACCCATTTCCAAATTGAATTTTACTTGGTACAACACCATTTGTTTGAGATTCTCTCTTTAACAGCCCATTCTGCTCACATTTTTTAGGAAAGAACTTTGTCTTGTATTTGGGAAAATATGGTAGTATAATATAAAACTATTACTAAGATTTATGGGATTACATCATTTTTCATTTTTTTCAAACCCGACCTGAGTGACAATTCTTTGAATCAAAATTATTAAAATACATTTGTTACTCGATAACAAGGTTAACAAGGTCACAACTTCGATTTCTTTGTTGTTGTGGAATATACTTCCTAGTGTATTTGCATCCAAAAAAGAGTCAGGGTGGTGACAATGATATATTAAAGAAAGTTAGAGGGTGGAGTTTTCAGTTGTAGGCATAGGATGTCAGTGGAAGTGATTTTTTTTTTCTTTTATCTTTCTCCCCAAGTGGCCCAGAATATCACTCTGCAGAACTTGCATACCCGTAAGTCTTCTTTTCCTCTGACGTTAGTTGCACATTTCCAATGTATTAGGTGCCTGGCAATCAAACTAGTCTTTCAAGCCTAACCCCTACCAGAGGGGCGCTGTGTGATGTGTGACCCGACCTGATGAACTGCCACAATTTAACTCAATATCAATGTACTTAAAAAAAATTGTTGCGTCTTACAAATTGACACAACGCGTCTCCAAACCCCTTACGGAGCATTGAGCGTTTTGCGCTGGCGAGTAATCTTCCATTAACTTGCGCAGGAGTAATCCTCCAAGACCTTTAAGTCATGTCACGTCGCAGTCAGTTGTCAAGAGGACTGCCACATAGTATCTCCGCGTACGCGTCTCCTGCTACGTGCTCCTGCATCACTACCCAGTGGCCAGAATTGGGAAGGGATAAGGGTAGGGTTTAGGAAACTTCACAGGGGTTGGTCTAGCCCTTGTGAAGCAGCCAAACTCGTTTTGTTGGAACAAATTTCACATGAGATTCGATGGGAATCGAACCCGGACCTCAGTGGAGAAAGGCTAGCGACTTCGCTATGTGCCACGAGCGCAGCTTAATTAATGACTACATTAATGACTTTTTTCATTGACACCCTATTTGTTGCCATTATTCATCACACACATATGTGCCACATATGTGTATTTTCATTGTCATCATTATTCATCATTTAGGTGAAGCATTCAAAATATTACTATGTAATCATTGTAACATGAAAAATAATCTCAGCATCTTTGGTATTTCTAAGACAATATATCCTATTAACTGCAAACTTTGTTTTGTTTAGACAATCGTGGATTCATGACTGCAAATGGACAGCCTGACAATCCCCGAGCATCTCGGTATATTCTGAAGGATTTTGTGACTGGAAAGTTATTATATTGTTGGGCTCCACCAGGCTACCCAGAAGATGATTTTAATATATTTCCTGAGAGAAGAAAAAAGCAGGCCAGTGATGTGCCATCGGCTATTACTCCTAAGGTAATAAATTCCAATGTTTCTTTGTAATGTTCCCATCAAATTTCCATGGACACACTTCACTGAATTTATTCCTCATTATTTGCATCAAAGAATTATTTTTAATTGAATTTTGACTAGACATTAAGAAACATGCATTACTAACAATTCTTAATCTCAAAGGTTTAAAAATGAATGTAAAGTAATTTGAAGCTTATACTTTTGTATTTTTATAAATTACATTTTCTTCCCCCAAAATTTGAATTTAAACCTACCCATCACAGCCTGCACGCAAAACTATTTCTTTGTATAAAAATAACCTGAGTGAACTGAACATTGGACAGAAAGGAAGTGTTGTAGTATGGAAGTTAATTTGATTGTAGTTGCAGATGCTTCCCTTGCCTCCCTTAAAAAAACCACTAGGTTTCTATCATTATGTAGATTTCGGGTTGTAATTTTCATTGAAGAACAATAATGTATATTTACTAATAATCCTTTTATTTTTAATTCTTGATTTACAGAATCATACAACTAAAGATTTGGATAAGGCATTTTTTAATAAAGCTTCATCTACAGTGCATACTAAAGGATACAAGGGTTCTGCTGTAGGGTAAGTTCATCAATTGTAAATTTGCTTAGAGAAATAATTTTGTATGTGTATGTGTGTGTTGTAAAAGAATTTTTTTTCTTCAGAAAAGCCCAAACTGGTAGTGGATATAAACCTTGGAAGGATCATAGTGCCAAGAGAAATAAACATGAAAAATTAAGAAGACTTTATGCTCATTTGGATAAATAAATATATTTAAATAAAACTGAAGAGTGCCTGTCTGTGATTTCAAAATAACTGCCTTTTTTATGATTATTTAGACAATATAAAAAAATACATTATTTTTGTTTTGTTTTTGTTTATTTACTAATATTATTTGTTAGGTTTTATCTTGGCTAAACAGATTTTGAAGGGCCTAAGTAAGACTTATTTTCCCCCCCAGAATATCTTTGTCTTTTATTTACACAAGAATTTCAAAGAGATAAGAGCTTATTTTTATACAAATCTGCAGTTCTATTCCAACCGTAATGGAATTTGGTACACAGAACAATTACTGTCAATATTCTGTTTTGTCAAAAGTATCCTCTCCACCGTTCCTATTTGTTAAAGCAAAATTTAATACACTATCTCTTATCTCGAGAAGAGAGAAAATCACCAAAGTGGAGTGAATATTTGCGAAAGCCCCAAAATTTGCAACAAAATTCATTTTGATTCATTTCAGTAGCATTTGTAGGCTTTTAGTAATTGAAGATTAAATCAGTTATGGTTGAAAGTGCAAAACATTCATTTGTTTATGGTTGCTTCAACGACCATGATCATAGAAACGGCAGGGATACATAATAGGATTTATTGATGTTCCTGTCTATAAACACCTGGGAACCACAAGGTACTTCAGGTAGTAGAAATGACATTTTAGTGGAAATGCGCGATTAATGTCAGGGACCTCAAAAAATGTGCAACTTTTCTTGAACGCTGGTTTGGAAAAATGCTCGTTGAGTGGGGGTGTTAGTTACAGTATCGGCCACCACATTTTATGAAGCAATACCAACCCCTGAAATATCAGTTATGCCTTTGCAACTTTCTCAATAAATTGAATTCTAATTTTCCCACAAGTTCGAGGTATCTTCTGCGTTTGGCCATTTCTTTAGATATTGTTTAGAAAAATACGACCAGGAGTTCTCGGTTTCAACAAAGATATTTTCTTACGCAACAGTGAATATGTGTTTGGAATGTTGTCATCAGTGCTCGCTGCGAACTTTGGTCTTCAACTGTCAAGGGAGGGGGAAGCAAGGTCGTCATTCAAGAAAAGTTGCGCGGGTAATGCTTGATGTTTTTCTCACTTGCACTTTGTAAGAAGAGGAAGTATTGTAATCGTCCCCCGAAAACCGAATTTTCAACAGAAAAACTCATTGTTGGGCCCTGATAACGCGAAAGTGGACAAAGACATAAAAGTAAAAAAAAAAAAAATTATTACAAATGGAAGGATTGTACAATGTCCTGTGCTTATTATTAAACAAAGCAACTTCTGTGTTCCTACTTCTCTGCGAAGTATTATTTCAAACCCCATTCACTGAAGCTCTCGTTCATGAAAACTAGACTCTTACACCCTGTTAAACAACTAGAACTTCATAATACCTTTTGAATTTTTCACAAAACTTAATCATTTCTTTTAAACATGGATATATAACATTAGTAGTTTCTTTACATCATTAACCATGGTAAAAGCAAATGCATATCTTACTGGAAATTTTCCCATCTAAAAATTGCGCATTAAAATTTCACAAAGTATTAATACGGTATTATTTACAAAAATTGGCAGTTTGGATTATCCCAACATGTCTTTCAGTTTTTCTACAGAGATTGAGGTGCACTCTTCAATGAAACACGTACTAACTCAATACCTCATTCTCATGTATACTGGAAACAAATTACAAAACAATACGTAACTCGTTCGGTCCTGCAGAAGTCCATGTGATCCTCAAGTGTGTCGGCCTGACCTTGGCTTTGGCTAAATGAGCGGTGGCGCTATACCGTCGCCCGGCTGCGGGTACACAAGTGCCGCGTAATTGATCTTACAACGTCCGTATTTTCACGGACCCTAGTGCTCTGGGCACTCAAGCAGAGCACAACGGACATCGCACTCGTATGTCACGCACCTTTCTTATTTGTAAAATTTGCAAAGGACGCAATTTATCGTCCGTTCAAATGCGCTCGTGTCTCCGGCGTAAGCCTTTCTCTTCGATCCTCCCCCGTCGCAAGTTAAAAACGAACGCCTTTTCCCGGTCTTCTTAACTCCCCACACGCGAAAACTTCAACGCCGCTTTCTCCAACCGGAAGAGATGGTTCAGGGCATCAACTGATGTCACTGCAGTGCCTCTGACAGGGAGGTCCTAGGTTCGAGTCCCGACGATGGCAGGATTTTCGACACTAGCTTCTCAGCAACGTCGAATTCAGTCGCCGTCTGTAGGAAAATTTTAGTGGCCGGCTGCTCTGATCGGTAGATTTCCGTGGTTTCTCCGATCAACACCAGGCGAATGTAGGAGCAGTACCCTAACAAACGGGCCACAGTCCGCGCGCGATCTTTCTTTCCTCTTCCTTGTCCTATCCCCTCCCGTTATTCACACACTAACATGCACTACACTCCCACACGTGCCGGGAGCTTAGAGGGAGTCCCGGCTGGGGCGGTGCCCCGCTGGTGGGAGATACCTGGTTGGGGAAAAGCGCTAGCTGACGACCGGTCGGTGACAGATCTCGCCATCCAGCGGGGAAGAAACCGTCACCTCCTGAGAAAAATATGCACTACACTTACGGGACTAATGACCCTATTCATTTACCGCTTTCTCCATCGGATCGCGTAATAACCGGTCCCTCCAGAGATAAAAAAGTACATTTAAGAAATGCAAGGAAAAGGCACTGGTAGTTGACATGCCATCAGTAGTTGACACTTTAAAATATAATGCTTATAAATTAGAAAGTAACTACGATTTTGTGTATGTGTCAGTTTCCGTTTTATTTGTTATTTTTCGTTTGTTACACCTCAATAATTTTGACAGACATTCAAATTGTTATCCATCACTAAAATTCATTTACGTTTCGGGGTACGTTCTGGCCCTGTCATCAAGTATTAACATTCATTATTACAATAAAGCTCCAATTCACAGCACATAACCCCAATAAAATGTGCAACTTAAATATTCTTCATAATACAGAAAGTAACTATGTCTATAAGAGAAGAGAACTTGGTTCGGGATCATTATAAGAGTTCACGTTCGAGCCCCGTTACACCTTACGAAGTGTCAACGGACTTATGTTTTAATCGAAGTATATAGTACTAGTCTAACAATCATTTTGAGTTGAATGTTTTGTGATGTATTTGAAAGTGTCAACTACTGGTGCATTTACCGTACGTGTTCTTTTACAAAACATATTTACAATATAAATATTTTCAGGAAATCAAACTAAAACGTATTGAGAAGATATCTACGTATTGTATTTAATATCTCTTTAAAGTTCGTTAATTTTGACTAATTTCTTAATAAATGTGTGCAAGAAAGAAGTGCATCCAAGAGGGGCCACGTTCTCCCCACCTCCAGATATGAATTTTGGTAATTTTACGCAATGTATAAAAAAAATACTCTAAGTATATCTACTTCAAGACGAATCAGTAAAATATCTATACCAACAAAGATTACAACAATATTTACAAAATAAAGATACTGCCGAAAACTTAAACGATGAATGGAATAATATAAAAAACAGCTTAATGCAACAGAGGCTATAGGTAAAAAGAATAAATTTAGGAAAAAGACAGGACTAAGAATATGGAATACAGAAATAGAGAATGCCATAAAGGAAAAGAAAACACTTATAAAGAATACTTACAAAAGAAAGCCGAAGAATCCGCAGCAAACTATAAAGAGAAACGTAATTATGCTCGTAAAATAGTAAGACACGCCCACCAAGAATCCTGGGATAAACTAATATCCAACATAGAAAACGACATTCAAGGCAGGCAAGAAATAGCTTATAAACTGACGAAGCAATTAAATAAAACAGAAAGAGATACGGTAAGAATGGATAAATCACTATATAAATCTATGGGTAGAACAATTTGAATATGGACCTGAAAAGATTAACAACTCCTTAAATGAATTTGGTGGAGATGACCCATACCTAGGAGATAATATAACACTTGAAGAATTACAAGAAGCTATACACCAAATGAAAAATAGAAAAGCACCAGGTATAGATGGAATAAATACAGAACGTATCAAGTATGGGGGACTTCTTCTCGAATTCAGGCTCTTAGATCTGATAAATGAATGCTGGAAATCCCAAGAAATACCAACTGCATGGGAAACTGCGGAGGTTATATCACTCCATAAAAAAGGAGAAAGAAACTTATGGGAGAACTATCTGGGAATAAGCCAACTAAACACGACCTATAAGTTATATGCAAGAATTATCAATAATAGACTACAGAAAAGTGTGGATGTTTTGTTAACAGATGAACAAAATAGGTTCAGGAAGGGAAGATCATGCCAAGACAACATAACAATTATACAACTAATAGAGAAAAGAAGAGAATTCAACCTCGTGACTCACATATGTTTTGTTGACTACGAAAAATCATTTGATCGAGATAACAGAAAAATATTGTGAAATATCATGAAGAAAAGAGGGTATCCAATACATTTAATAAATGTAATAAAAAGCCTTTATAAAAATACACAAATTATAATTAATACTGGAACAACAAAAACAGATGCAATGAAAATTAATAAAGGACTGAGACAAGCTTAATGTATATATAGATGATGTCAAAAGACAATGGAAAAATGACGTAAATCCGGGAATAAAGCTACACCCCCAAAATAAATGCATTAATACTTTAATGTTTGCAGATGATCAAATAATTACACAAAAAAGAGAAAATGATCTGCAAAAAACTATATTCCTCTTAAACCAGATATGTGAGAACTATGATTTTAAAATATCTGTTAAGAAGACGAAAGTTATGGCTTTTAAAGGGAAATACCCTATACGCTCCAAAATTGTTATAAATGAGCAGATAATAGAACAGGTGTCACATTTTAATTTCTTGGGCTGCGACATCGGCTATGAAAGGGAAAATGATATGCAAAATAAGCTAAATAAATATCAAATGATGTGTGGAACTATTCATAGAACTTTAAAACATAAAACGATGAAAGAAACTAGAATGAAATTTTATAAGGTAATGGCAGCACCAATGCTAACATATGGAAGCGAATCATGGAGTCTAACAGCAAAAGAGCAACAACGAATACAAACAGTAGAGATGAAATTCCTCAGGAGAGTGAAAGGTTGCTCGATATTAGATCTAATAAGAAATGAGATTAGATCTGATCTAAACATATTTTCCATGAATTACCGTATTAAAGAAAATAAACATCGTTGGTTACAACATATACATAGAATGGATAATACAATCAGAGTAATCAAGAATAACAAAATCAGTCTTATCTTATACACCTTTAGGAAGAAGAGAAATAGGACGTCCAAGGAAAAGATGGAGTGAAGACGGAACAGGCTATTAGCCTAATCCTTGATAGTGAAGAAGAAAGAAGAATTTTACTCAATGTATTCAATATAATTACATATTCAGATATAACATCCAAAACCGTAGTCCCATTTTGAATTTTCTCCTACTTTCATTTCCAGCTAACAATTAAAAACAATATTTCAGAAATGTTTATAGGGAGTCCGAAATGAAATGGGCGCCTTCCAATACTTTCTGGGTCCACCCCTGGAATGAATAGATGATTTTAACTCCAAATGAGTTTAGGGGAATTGAAGGATTACAAATCAATGTCAAAATTTTTACGGAAGTCTAGATTTTGCTTTTCCAGTCTTAAGACGCTCTGAGATTCTCAATTTTACTCGAAAGGTCGTCGAGTTGTGCTTGCATGCATTCCAGCCCAGTAATGACGTTAAGTGATGACGCTACTACATAAAATTCTGAGTCGGGCGACAGCACCGATGGATTTATCAGGCTTCTCCGCCCTTTGAGTCAGGCTTATCTACGACTGGCATTTCAATACATTGAAACTTGTTTGGTAGACGCTGTACCCACATAGTGTGAAATCGTGATAACTACTCATGGATGACGTCAACGACTGTAAACGATGCAGGAACCGAGAAGGTTGTCGATCACCGAGTTCTTTGTCGCGTACTAATTGACGGATTCTCCGTTCAGTGGTAGATAAGCCCTTGATAAGATCGTTTTTTAACTCGTTCTTGTTTTCTTGAAGAGAATTCACTATCTTCAGCTGTTCATGCCACTCTAATATTTAAGTTGGTCAATTGCGTATTAATATTTCTTGTTCTGCTTGCCGATGACACGAATGTTCTTTGCAAAAAGAAACACTAAATAGTTCAATTTGAGAACTTTCAAATTGGTTTTGTAATAACAGATTAATAGTTAACGAATGAAAAACTGTCTCAATGCAATTTTGCGTTTCAAATCGGCAATCGTGTGTTCCATTGAAAATGAACAATATGCAATTAGCTGATGTTAAGGTAACAAAATTTCTAGGTCTCTCAATTCAGTCAAACCTCAAATGAAATGTGCATATAACAGAATTAAACACTAAATTAAGCTCATTATGTTACGCATTCAGAATTCTTTCAAATTCTGTCAGCCTTCATGCAGCTCGTTGCGTGTACATTCCCACCTGAGATATGGCATAATATTCTGGGGAAACTCATCCTTTAGTGCCCAGACATTTAGATTGCAAAAGAAAATTATCCGAATAATGAAAAAATGCCATCCACGTGATCCCTGCAAGCCTCTTTTCATTGAGCTTGGAATCTTACCATTGCCTTGCCTATTTATTTACGAATCTGTAGTATTTGTCAAAACTGACTTACTTAACGGTGGGAACATATTTTTTTGTAATACTGATATTTATAGTTACAACACACGACGTAGAAATCATGTTCATCAAGTGTCAGTATTAACAGCTCACTACAAGAAACCAACATACAATACATGTACATTACTTTACAACGCATTGCCAGATGAAATTAAACAATTAAAATTGGAACTTTCCTTTTCCTTACAGTGGTAGTAGAGCGTGGGAGTAGAGATGGTGAGTTTCTATTTTGTTAGCAATACAGGAAAATCAAATCTGCAGTTCATTTACCGTTACAAATAAGTTTTCTATAACTCGGAAACGAAAATATCTATAGTTTTTTAAAAGTTAATCTCGCGCTTTTTAAATTTATTATTATTATTATTATTATTATTATTATTATTATTATTATTATTATTATTATTATTATCTTTCAACTATTAACAGTTAAATTGTTGGGAAGGGATTCTGAAACTCAAGGAAGCGTGCGCAAATGATTTTCTCCCCCATACGTCACACAGTTGTTTACTGTTTTTTCCTAAATAAATATCCAATATCTAATATTTTTCACGATGAGACAATAAAGTGCGCTTCAGCTTGTGCAAACCGCTTTCCCGGTCTGACTTTCCTGTGTCTAGAAAAGCTCTGTGAATTCGAAATGAATCTTTTAATTTTGAGGGATACTATAAACGAATCCTTTACGACAGTTTCCTCAAACATTGATCAAAAAAAGGATTAAAAAAGTGGGGTGTTATCGGAGAAAAATACCGTAATATTTGTCTCAGGTACGTGCGACGGCGAAATCTCCGAATTCGATTCTCCAAATGCCGTTTTGTGATGCGTGTCTGAAGTAGCCTATTGTTCGCATCTCATAGGGGGTCACTAGCTCCACAGCCGTCGTCAAACTCATAAGATTATAAATTTCAAATAACACAGTTCAAATTATTGTATTATTAGATTCATGGTCATCGCATAATCTCTCACGTAATTACAGACAACAAAACAAAAACTCAACGGCTGAAAAGGCATCATATCAGTCAATTCAAGACGACTCACGAATGTGGAATATCATCGCGGTTATCAAAGGATCGACCTTTTTTGTTTCAACCTTTTGCCCTAATAGAGAAAATACGCTTAAAAAATATTGCGCAGGTCCGATTTTCATTAAAAAATCCTTCTGACTTTTTGAAAATTGCAATAATTATTTTTTATTCATTTTTATAGCTGCATTATAAAATTAGAACAATTTTTCGCGCGACAATTCGTTTTCGCGACTTCATTTGTTAAGGATTAATTCGTCTCTTCCGCAACAGAGCGCAGCAGGAGTAAGAAAATCGGAGCCAAGTTCTCTCGGCGCGAAGCTAACACTCGCGCGCGGCACGTGTTGCAAGACAGGGCTTCTTAACTTCAACTTGAAAGTTGTTTGCAACACGAGCACAATTTGTGTGAGAATTAATCATTATTTCAAATATCAAGCTCCATGTAGTTGCATGATTTCACTGACATGCTTATCGCCCTGTTAACGAGCGCAGCTAAACGCCTCTCGCTCATTTCGACAAGAGTGACATTTTCTGTCGCTCGCACGAAAGTGCTTCTTAGCTCATTTATTTTTACTTCACGATACTTAGTGCACTTCATTTACTGAACGATGGATTGGTAATCCATCTGTTCGTCGCGATGTATCACCAGGGGCGTGCAGTGATTACATTGTATACCCCAGTTGTTAGCGATCAACCAGCTTTCCTCTCCCTTACCGCATGCAAAGTAGTCGCGCAACAGGAGATACTTTACCACAACTGTGAAATACAACATTTTTTAAAAATAAACAATTCCAACATGCAATTTATCAGTCCCACACAAGATGTATTTTCATGGAAGAAAAAGTAAATAGTAACTTACAGAGCAGCAAAATGAAATCTGCTATCTGTAATCAATGGAAACTAAACTCCATTCTTCTTTCATGACTAGCAAAATACTGCATAGTTTTTTTTTTGAAAAAAGATTGTGTGTGTCACATATACTTAAGCAGTGATGATTTAACAGGCTAAAGTGGATTTTTTTTTCTTTCAGTAGTTCTGTTTCGACCATGTTCTTTTTACATTACGCACAGGCCAGGCACACTGACTCCTTTAAGGGTATGGAATGCTATTCGAAAAATCGGGGAATATAGTGTTCTGATCACGTGTGTCAGAACAACTTTCCTCATAATAATTAAAAAAATATCTAGGGAACATTGTGGTTAACTCTCTTTACAACTAGAGAGACATAGTGCCCCATAATAATTATGTAAATTATAAACTTCTCAACAAACGCTACGTTGTATATCACTAAACGCCCCTATATATCACTACTCTGCAGTGTCCCAACAGGCTGCAAGCCAGCGCGAACCGGCAACTGCCGATTGGATTTTTTTACTTTCTCGCCTATTACGTACTTGCATAGTAAAGAGAAAATATTGTAATGCTGCTGTAAAAAGGGGCTATTTTTTAGAGAAAAAAGAATAATGTACGTCCCTGATACCGAGAAAGTGGATAATTTTTGCTCCTCTATGTCCGTCCGTCAACACTACTATCGCCTAAACCACACGTACGATCTTTTCCAAATTGAAGAAACCTGTCCATTTGGCTGTAGTTGAAGCTTTGGGATTTTGAAAAACAATCTTTAAAATTTGGGGGTACTTAACATTAACCCCCACGGATATTTTCAAAATTTTCTCAAAAACGACTCCAAATTTTTTCTTGAAATTTATTGTGAGAATATAATAAAATAGTTATACATGTAGCATAGGTCTCGTTTTCTCTCCATTTTCCAAAATTGCAAAAGTGAATTTTTTCAGCGTCCTCGTACAACTACAAAATTGAAAATTGAGATTTTCTTTGAAATTTTCTTTGAATTTTTCTTTCAATTTTTGGTGCGTAAATAGTTCTTTAAATAAAGCCATGTAGATTTGTTTTGAAATTTATAGTTTGCGTGCAATAGTGCGTGCAATATTTGCAATTTTAAAAAATTACAGAAACCAAATTTTCTCAAAAATGGCTCCAAATTTTTTCTTCAAATTTTCCAACGGATAGTGGTAATTGCACCTTTTAATAAGACGTAAAGTTCATTTTGCTGTATTTTTTGTTGTTTTTTCAAAAATGAAACATAATTTTTTTGAAATATCTCTCTCGCCATTAATATACATATTTCCATCGATTTGTATACATTATTGCATTTTTGAGTGGAAGTACTTCAAATGATTTCAAATGAAGTTTTTCGAAAACTCAATAGATTCCTGTGAAAAAGAGCTTCAAATTTCGCATTTACAGCAAAGTTTAATTGTCATTTTCTTAAAAACGGCTTCAAATGTTTCAATGAAAATTACTATTTAGGCCGGCGTTAAAGCATTCTTTAATATTCTTAAAATATAATTTAGGTTCTACTATTTGGAAACCGAAAAGTTGCTAAAATTTCAACAAAAAAAAAACTTTGGGCCGCAATAGATGGAAGCAAGCAAGAATGAGGGACAGGACTGTACAGTATGAGTCCACACCAAGGAAATTAGAAAACTGTACTACGAGAAAGTCTGTGCCATTCTGTAGCACCTCTAGTTTTCTTGGCATAAGCATAGTACGCTTTTAAAAATGGTGCAGGTCCGATTTTCGTTGATCTCTTTATATTTTCAAAAACTGGAAAAGTTTTTTAAACAAATCGGCAAGAGTTTTTCTTAATCAAATCCCTTCTTCAAATGTAATTTTTAAATAAGGACATGTCCAATTTTTCTAAATATAAATCGCACTTGTTCAACTTTCTTTTCTAATATTCGGCAAGATTGTTATTCGACCAGAGTTATTTGGTACATTGATCTTGGTGAACTTTTAAGTAGTAACGGAGTTCGAATCTCGGCTTGGGAAGAAGTTTTTTGTTTGGAATGTATTATTAACTAACCTTTACAAATAATGTGATAAAGTACGTGCTGTTGCAGCACCTCTACTTTCTACAAGGTACTAAAATGTCATCGAGTTCAATGCAAGAGTAGTTTATTAATATTTTACGTATTGTATAGTGCAATGCGTGGGCGTGCGCAGCCTCAAGTCCGGGGGACCAACTACTTTTTGGGTCTCCCTTATCCTTTCAATTTTTAGATTTACATATAACATTTTACTTGTACAAAAATTTGCAGAGTATTTGTGAATTTTTAAAATGTATTTTCGGGCGGTTAAAGAAGGGATCGTCTCTGACGGGCGCATTTTTTCAGGATGGTGTCTTATGCTTTTCAGCATTTTTTAGCTCTTTTGGACCAAATGTATTTTTTTTACTTTTTAACGCATTATTAGAAGTATCAGGGGAAGGTGGTTCTTTGGATTTTCGAGTCCAAATTGTCACCTTTCTAGAGTAGAATCGAACTTTTTTTTTCACGTATTTGTCTTCAAAAATGTTTGCCATTTCGGGAATTTATACGATATTTAAAAAAATCCATAGATAAACAAAAGTTAATTTTAACTATCGAATAATAGCAAGTGCTGCACAAGTGTTGACTTTTACAACCAAGTAAAATGCGGAAATATTTCATATTTATTATACCTACGCAAAATTGCTTAATCAAACATTGATATGCTAACAACATTCCGATAGGCTAATGCGTCCTTGCGTTTGCGTTCATTGTAAAGTTTAAAATGTATCTATATAGCTTATATTGGTCATATTCGGAAATTTAAAAATACCTACGAAAAAAACATGTTTTATTATGCCAGGCTACGAGCCCTCTCCACTTAAAATTATCAGAGGAAGACCGGGGCACCTCTGCCCCCACCCCGTGCGCACACGTGCAGTTTAATGTTAAATCTGCTTGGTGCAAACAGCTGTTCTTGTGCTTTACAATCTCCTATTTGATTATAATAGTGTGCAGTCTCCTAATGTTTACAATTATGCATTCTATGATAATATTTTATTGATCTGCATGCTTCCCATTTATAATTGCTCAACAAACTCGACGCTGTTTGAAGCGTGAAACAACCCTATGTGTGTTCACAACCTTCCGTTTTTATCCCAAAGACCTGACCGGGAGCGGTAGCTCAGTGCATCAACTGATGTCACTGCAGCGCCTCTGACCGGGAGGTCCTAGGTTCCCACTCCCCACGGCGGCAGCATTTTCGACACTAGCTTTTCAGCTAGGTCGAAATCAATCGCTGTCTGGAGGAGAATTCTAGCGGTCGGCTGCTCTGATCGGTAGTTTCTCCGATCAATACTAGGCGAATACCGGAGCAGTACCCTACCAAACGGGCCACGGACCGCGCGCGATCTGTCCTTCCTCTTCCTTGTCCTATCCTCTCCCCTTACACACACACTTACACTAACATGCACTACACTACCACATATTCCGGGAGACCGATCGGGTGCTTAGAGCTTGTCCCGGCTGGAGCGGTGCCCCGCTGGTGGGAGAGTCCTGGTTAGGGGGAAACCCCCCTAGCCGACGGTAGGTCGGCGCCGGATCTCGCCATCCAGCGGGGAAGATCACCGCCATCTCCCGAGAAAAGACATGCACTACACTAACGGGACTAATGACCAAAGCAGTTGACGCGCCCGGAAACACGAAAAAATCAATCAATCAAACCCAAAGACCTGATCTCAATGTTCTGTTATGTTGCGCCCACCATTATCTCTCAATCAAAACTCGTGTGCGTCTCTAAGAGACAGAAGCGGGGGCTTCTAGGTGTGGGAGATTCGAATCCCGCGGACGGCGAGTGTTTCACCTTCAGACTCAAAATGTTCAACGTTCTGAACCAAATCAGCCGGTTTTTTTAAAAAATTCTTTTTAGGGCCTCGTGATTCCCTTCACCCAAATAAGTATCTACAAACTAGTTCAAACAAAATATACGAGATGCATACAAAATATCCCTTTACATTTTTTTCTCTTATACGTAAACCTACTTCCAAAACCATGTTTTATGTGGAATTTTAACTGCAGCATTCAATACTACGAATAGTCAAGGCTAGGCTTCCATCCAAGCATCCCTGCATCGCATCTCTACCCTCGCACCCCTCATCGCTTCTACTCTCAAAGTAGATACAGCAGTGGCATAGAAAGTGGGGTGAGGGGGTAGGGGCAGCGGTCACACCCCTTAGCAAATTTTCATACATGTGGGGCCTTTTATATTAATTTTTTATATATTACTTTCAATTTTTCAGTCATTTATAAACATCATTCAATGAAAATGCCTTATGCTGCGAATGCTGCGCATAAAATAAATTTGTTGTCAGTTCGTGGTGGTGTGGAAGCGTCAGTGCCGTAACCTAGGCAACTAGTGGTGCTACAAAAGCACGTACTTTCTGGCGAAATTGTTCATGGTTATGTAATATTATAATATGACAATTTCTAGCTTACACTTGAACTACCATTTGTCCGTCCGTCCGTGAAAAATACTAGCGTATTAACCACGTGTACCATCTTTTCCAAATTGAAGAAACCCCTGTCCATCTAGCTTTAGTTGAAGCTTTGAGATTTTGAAAAACATTCTTTACAATTTGGAGGTTACTTTACATGACGCACCCCAGACGGCTTCAAATTTTTCTTAAATTTTTCTAGTAAGAATAGAGTAAAAACACTTATAAAGGTGGGATATGACGTATTTTCTCGGTTAACTGAGTTTTCAAAAAGTGCAAAAGTTTGAATTTTTTCTGCGTCTTCTCTTACAACTACAAAAATGAAGACAGATTTTTCCTTCAAATGAAATTCGTTGTCCATAAATCGTTCTCTCATTAAGGTCATGTAGATGTTTTGAAAACTTTAGTAGTGTTCGTGCAATATTTCCAATTTTAAAAAATAACAAAAACAAGATTTTCTCAAAAACGGCTCCAATTTTTTTCTTTAAATTTTTGGCACGGGTATTGCCAAATGTACGATAACATAAATAACGTACGATAACAAAATAATGTACGATAACAAAAATATGATAATATAAACGTCATATTACTGTATTCTTTTGCTTTTTCAAATATAAAAAAACTGCAATTTTTACGACTTGTCTCTCACGTCGGCAATATTTACATTAGAGGCAATTTCTCCACATTATTATATTTATGAGTAAATGTGCTTTAAAATATGGCATATAAATTTTCACGAAAACTCACCAGTTTTCTGTTAAAATGAGCTCAAAATTCTGCATTTTCAGAAACGCGCTAATTGGCCTATGTAATATGACGTAGAAAGCATTTTGGTACATCCTTTGTTTATTTTTTAAAAAATTACACTTTTTTTGTTTTTTTTTTGAAATACCTTTCACGTCGTTAATATTCACATTTCCATCGATTTGTATTCATTATTGCATTTGTGATTGGAAGTTGTTCCAATGACTTCAAATGAAGTTTTTCAAAAACTCAAAACGGGAGCGGTGGCTCAATGCATCAACTGATGTCACTGCATTGCGTCTGACCGGGAGGTACTTGGTTTGAGTTCCGACGGCGGCAGGAATTTCGACACTAGCTTTTCAGATAGGTCGAATTCAATTGCTGTCTGGCGGAGAATTCTGGCGGTCGGCGGCTCTGATCGGTAGTTTTCCGTGGTTTCTCAGATCAACAGCAGGCGAATGCCGGAGCAGTACCCTGCCAAAACGGGCCACGGACCGCGCGCGATCTTTCCTTCCTCTTCCTTGTTCTAACCTCACCCCATACACTAACATGCACTACACTACCACACATGCCGGGAGACCGGTCGGGGCCTTAGAACTTGTCCCGGCTGGGGAGGTGCCCCGCTGGTGGGAGATACTTGGTACCACTTCTGCTACCGCCATCGCCGCTGCTGCCGCCGCCGCCGCCGCCGCCGCCGCCGCCGCCGCCGCCGCCGCCTTCCCCGCCGCCGCCGTCGCTGCCGTCAGGAGCGGGCGTGGGGGCGTGGCGTGGCGGGTGCCTGAAACGCGCGCGCTTCGCAAAGCGCCCACGGAGTCAAGCGCGAGCGGCGGCGCCTCCTGCAAAGCAACTCCCTGACCGACCTCCTCCTCACGTGAGTACTTTGGCAACTGGCTTTATTATATTACAGTGGCGTGCTTTTAATTAACCTGCCATAAATAATCTTCCAATATCATTTTTCTGTATTCCCAATTAAGTGTTGCTTACGAAACAGAGGACTAGACAGTGTACTGTTATCGTTATTACCAGGGTGATATATCCTCGTTCGCACTTCGCGTTTCGTACAGCAGCTTGCATAAACAATTGGTTGAGTGACATACTGCGGGCACAAGTGTGAACAAGGAGTACTTTCATTACCGTATCGTTTATCGTTTATTCAACAGCATGTGATACATTAGCTGAACTGTCTTATTACGTTAAGAGTTCGCGAATGTACACAGACTCTTATGGTGGCTATTTTGTTTCACTTTGTGCTTAAACTCACAGTCCGGGGACCTAACAGAAATCTGGGCGAACGCTATTCCATGGTTTTGTCGAGTGCGTCTGTATACCTTCAGAATTAAACGGTTAGGAGATTTTGTATTAATGGATTTAAATATCTATTCTTGTTTGAAAAATACTGATTCGAAGCAAGTCTTACTTCTTTTAAAAACTCAATGTTTGGAATAGAATTTTCTGTTGCACAAATTCATTCAGATTTTCAATCAGGTCTGGTTTCTTCACCTTTGCTACGTAGAATGATATATGATATAAAGATGGCTTTCGTGATATTTTGCTATGTCACATAATGCCACATCCATGGAAAACTTTGAACGACGGCAACCTAACTCAATATGTGTCACGCATCACGCTTTCTGCAATAACCAACTGTGATATTTGGGTTCGCTGTAAACAGTAGAAAAAGTTCTTCAAATGTACAGGTCTCTGAGGGAAAATACACTTGCGAGAAGATGTAGGCATAATATCTATTACTAGAATGATGTTACCAATTACTGTTTTCCCAATAACCATAAATGCGACAAAAAAATAAATTCAAGCGATTTATTTAATTGTATTGTTGGGACTCTGAATTCAATATTTTTTGCGAATTTTCGTGACGAACTACTTGTAAAGCTAATTTGGCGTATTTTTTGCAATAAATGCTAAAGTCTCGCAAAATACATTATAATGTTTTAACAAAGCTGATATCTTGTGTGAATGTCATATGTTCGCGGCAGTCAGCAACGTAGCCTACTTTTAGAATCTTCTGAGGATTTTATGAAGGGAGGTTCTTGCAGTCGACACAGTGGCAAACATGGGAACAACGTTTAGCTGACCAGCACTTGCCGTAACAACGATAGGATTTATGAATGAGTGTCGTACAAATAATATTACACCGGGAGTATGTTGTTGATTCTCCACCATTCGCTTCTCTAGATATGTAACACTGTATGTCGCCAGAGAAAGGCTGTAATAAAACACATGTTGTCATTTATTGTATATGGTTATACCCTCTTATCATTGAAAAATATTTAAAAAAATATAATTAAAAAATAAATACTTGATAACCGGTTTCCAATATATTTCAAAGGGAAATTAACCTGAAGCCGATGTTTCATTTATTTGTGAAATTGAAAAACCACTGTCTACTCCATTTAAAACATTTTTTACCAGCAGCGCGCTATTGTTAGCTGGTCAATATTTAATTATTTCTTGTGCCCAGTTGAGTGTTGGAATTGGAAAGATCTTGTATTTTTAATTTATCCCCTTGAGAGATTATCAAGAAGTAGCTTCTGCGTTATTTAGCTGGGTAGGATATGCAGTTTTTTAGAGATTTTTTGCTTCTTTTGTGGTGTGGTAGTGAAGATACTACGATAATGTTCCTTAATAAATTTGTTTTACTGATCCGAGGGAGACAGAATGTTCAAGAAGGAATTTTAAAAAATTCTTGTAAGAAGTAAAATTCTTGTACAATAAAGTGTCATTGTCAAAAGGTGCAAATAAAGAGTGATTTTTATTAATACATAGGAAAGGTAGCATAATTTTGCAGCAATTTCACGCTTTAAACTTTTCCCTTTCGACTTCATTTCTCAAGGAATCAGCTCGTCTATTCCAAGACAGTAGGTAGTACGGCATGATGTAAGCGGCGGAAACGAGATTCATGATCTACTGGTAGGCTTTGTGAGTCTAAGTACATCTTAACCTCTACGAGAGGATTTTCACAATACATTTTCTGGGAGAATCACTCATTCTCTCCAATGCTGAACTCAGTGAATACACCTAGTTTCTTTGCCACGGTCTCTCTCTGCAAAAAACAAGTAGTCAAAGCTCACGCTGCCTTAGTGACAACTCTATAGCTCTTGCAAAATAACTTCACAGTGAACGTATTCAACCTGATGATAATTTGTGCATTCCGACTTTTAAATGATGGATAGAAAACCGCCCAATTCACCGCGAGATATTTCGATTCGGAAGTTCTAGCCAATAACTCGCAATTCCAACCAGCGATAGGCCTTACGATTTCTTCTCCAAAATATCAACTAATGTCATCGAAGTCAGCGCAGGGGCAGTTATAATATTTCACATGACTGCTGTAATTTTAAATCTGTAGGGCAAGCAATATATTTTTCACTAATGATGACGAAACGTCGCTTCGGCGGATAAGTACTACATGTAGTAACAAACGAATAAAACACATCGTGGAATAGGTTATCTGATCTAGCTCCTTGTTACTTTTTTCTTTAAGGATACTTGAAAGATTAGGTGCACGCAGGGAATCCTCATCCGGACGAAGAACTCTCGAGTTCCATTGAAAATTGACGAAATCACGCGTGATTTGCTTCAAACAGTAAATAAAAATTTGTTCCGGAGGTGCCAAGAACGCCTTCGAGCTGATGACGCCACTTTCAGCATCTTCATTAGGGGAAGTTAAAGGCGACGGAAATTGCACGCATCCCAGAACGAGAGCTACGTCAGCGCTTTGTATGGCGACCAACGGCTCTGCTAGCTGGACACACTTCCCGTTTTTTCGGCGAGTAATAAGACGCCCGCTCGGTATAGTGGAGCAATCCACAGTGTTTTCTACGTAAGAGTGTTCTATTGTATAATCTAAAGTGCAGCATCCTTGGCTCTACTTTTGACGCGATTGGGTTAATTGATTGATAAGTGTTTCCAGGTGTTTCAACGGGTAAGGTCATTGGTTCCATAAGTGTAGTGCATGTTTTATCGCGGGAGGTGGCGGAGATCTTCCCCCGCTGGATTGCGAGATCCGGCGCCGACCTACTCGTCGGCTTGCGGGGTTTTCCCAACCAGGTATCTCGGGTCGGGACAAGCTCTAAACTCTCGACTGGTCTCCCATTTTGTGTGGTAGTGTAGTGCATGTTAGTGTAAGTGTATGAAAGTAAGGGGTGGGGATTGGACAAGGAAGAGGAAGGAAATCTCGCGAGCGGTCCACGGTCCTTTTGTTAGGGTACTGCTCCAGCATTCGCCTGGTATTGATCGGAGAAACCCCGGAAAACTGCCGATCAAAGTAGCCGTCCGCTAGGATCCTTGTCTGGACAGCGGCTGGGGTTCGTCCTTGCTATGTTGGTAGTGTCGAATATCTTGCCACCGTCGGGTCTCGAAGCCTAGGACCTCCCGGTCAGAGGCACTGCAGTGACATCAATTGATGCTCTGAGCCACCTAAGCCGGTCTCACGTGATGTAATGTTTACAATAATGTACCAAATAATGTTCATGCTCCTTGAATTATTTTTGCTCTCCCATTGTCTCTGCTATTTCGATGGGTGGAACTTCCGTCTATTTTTCACCCAATTTATGTGAGAAAATAATGCTTTTGTCTTTTGCATTTCGTTATGTGTACTAATTGTCGGTAAGCAGATATTAATTTCCCTGCCCGACAATATTTTTTACATCCATTTAAAACATTTCTTTTCTAAAAATGCATTTTACTCTAGTAACGGCTGTTTTAAGAGGGAGCTGTGAACTCCAGGTAAAAATGCATGATTTTACTTTTCTCTGCCCTCTGTCCGCTTTCTGTTTTGTGTTTTTCGCTTTTATTGATGTTATTTCGCCAATCACACGCCATTTTAGAAATAACGAAAATTGAAAGAAGAAATGTATCTCGTTTTATTGTGTTTTTATCACTATGCGTACTGATTCACTATTGATTAATAACAAATAATTTTTCTTTTATTTCAGGATTCTTTGATGAAAACATGACTGTAGTTCTCTAAGCATGTAATTCGATAGGATAAATTGAAATTAGTTCGTATGGTTGGGTTGCAGTATACATTCTTTCTCAGCACCCTCAAATAATTGTGTGTTTAATCCAATATTCCTCTAAGGTAAAAGAAATCATGTACATAATTGGCTTAAAAGAATTTAATTGAAAACTTCTCGAGTGAATGATCACGATTGTTTACCCACAGCCAAAGACGCTATAATAACTAAAATTGCAAATAATTGTGAAAATCGTCATCATATTTTGAATAAAAAACAGCACATTGTAAACAACGTTAATGATCTAGAACTGTAGAAAATTCAAAGCTATAAAATATCAACAATCAACGGTGGGCTTTTTTTACAAAATTCTCTCTCCGTCCATCTGTCTCTGTGGGCTCTATTCACTAGTGTTTTCACAAACAGACAAACTTGGGGGAAAATACTCTTTTTTGGTGACCGGGACCCTCAAAACCTGTTGTTTCCTTTTGTCGAATAATCGTCTTTTTCCCTAGTTTATTACAGAACTTTCTCTTTCTGTGAACTAGGTACGATAAAGTAAAAATTATAAAACTGACTTCGAAAGACTGTACTCAAAAGTAAGAAACAATTTTGAACAGTCATTTTAATTTGGCAATGACATTACATGACGTTTTGTTGTTAAATTAAGTTATATGCGAATCGAAAGACTGTATTTCCATATTTTTGTTAGTTTTAAATGCTATTTAATATTTTGAAGTCGATTTAAGATTTTTTAATTAATTGTGTTTAACTTTTCAGTTTCTTTGATGGAAATAGAAATATATTGTTCTTTCCTTGCATTATATCATATCATATTCTCGAAAACAAATGTAATTACTCCTGTGTAGGGCTTAAGTTTCGAAAAGTTATCATTTGTTGAAAAGTTCAAAAGTTGAAATCATTTGAAGTGCTAATATTGATAAATATGTTTCAATAAGAAAAAATCTCTCAGTTTACCGACTGGGATGTGGTGACTTTGTCGTTTCCTTCGCATCACCTCTGACGGGGAGGTCCTAGATTTCGTTGTCTGACGGTGGTTCATTTTCGATACTATAGCTTCATACGTAGGTCGAATATAATCAGTATGGGGTCGGATTCTATTGGCCCGGTGTTCAGATCGATAGTATTTCGTGTTTTCTGCTATCAGTACTAGACGAATGCCGGAGCAGTACCTTAACAAACGGGCCAAACAAAAAAAAATATATACGAGGAATTGTCTAACCTCCTCCTTTCGAAATCGGTTAAAAAATAACTGAGGAAGCAATAAAACCGGTCGAGGGTTAGGATTTACCTCCAGTACTCTGCGCTTTCCCTCCGAGCAGATGCTTGCTTCATCCGCGAAGCGCCTAGCGAGTACCGACTGACATCCGGAGGACATAGGAGCAGAAGATGTCCACTGCGGGACACTTCCAGGTTACGAAAGGAAACTGTGTTGCTGTTCCCCGCGACCGATGCGACGCCTCGCGGCGCTTCGCGGAACCTTTCACGTCGGCGACTGCGTGCTTTCCTGCTGCGCACGCGTGGCGCAACTATTGTCCGATTTAATTAGAGTGACTTGTGGCAACATCTGCTGGGTGGGGGAGCAATGTTACGATTTGAATTTGAGATATCGGAGCACCTGATTGGATAGCGCGCCACAGCTCTGTCACAAGTCATTCAATTTAAAGCACTTCAGTTACCCGAACGCTTGCAGTTCCGGTTCAAAGAATTACGATCAAAAGACAAACGAAAAACGACTGCTCCAAGGGATATTTCCAGTGGTGGTGAAATGTAATTCTATTAGAGAATCTGTACAAAAGCTTTTATAAGCTTTCATAAGTTAATTAATACATTTACTAATGCTTACAAACTAAAACATGTGCTGTGAGACTTTCACTGCTGACGAAGAATGAGAGTTTTCTGAAATCGCAAAAATTTGTAATGTAAAAAGGCACTCAAAAATGCAGTTGGTCCTCTCCCTTGATGTAGACTGCGCACCCCTTGATGCCTTGATTTATATTCATTTATGTATCAGCAAAAGTAGACACGAAGTAGAGCGGGTTTGTCTACAACTGTAACACAGGTGATAGGCCGGCGATATGCGAAACATATAGCTGAAAATATGTGCATTCCGCAACTTATATTTATCAAAGAATAATAATTTTAAAGTATCTATGTTTACACTCGGCATCATATGGCGTCACTGGAGAAATCACGACTGCAGTGATATCTCTCTAATGGAAATACGTCAGTTCTCTCAGGCCGGAAAGTACAATAAAGAAACCTGCATTCATACAAACTCTCAAAAACTCCACACTTCTTTTATTGTTTCCGAGTCAGGAGAAGAAAAAAGAAAAGGTGTTTAGTCTTAGGAGGGAGAAAAGGGGACAACATTATGTCTTCTCAATTTGCTCGGGTTCTCCGCCACAAATCTGTTAATAAGACGTCTGAAATGAAAAGTACATTTTTCTGATCGGGTTGTCATTCGCAAGTGAGCTGTTTTTGCTGTCGGTTGAAGGTATGCCTAAGCTAGCTAGGTCAGGTTATGCCGTTTCATCTGGATTGCAATAATTGTCGTAAGTAGAATCAATAGTGCGTGAAACATACTAATTACTCAGAATATAGTATACGAGTAATTGGAATAGTTTCTAAACATTTGCTGCTGATGAATTGTTTCACAATGCTAGCTGGAAGGAAAAACCTGGAATTCTGTGTGTAGGACGCTATTTGTCTAGTGAAGGAAATATCTGTAGGTAAAAATCTCTTTTGAACACACCAACAAACAGAGGCTCGTAACAGAACAGTGTAAAAGATTCTAATAAGTCAAATTACTTCGATCTGCTTACTGGATTTTACTGCTACTGATATCGAGAGATTACTATAAGAAGGGACCACTTTGACAAATACTACTTAGTTACTGTTGGCATCACTGCAGGTTATATCTATGCACTCAATTTGCCAATGATTTCGTTTACAATTAGTTCATTTATAAATGACTCTCATGCAAAGCTATCAACCTACTTGACGTTCATTTGTTCCCCGACATGTCAAACTAGTCCCTTCGTAGAGTAATTCCTCTCTACACTTACCGGGCATCGGTTTGGTAATAGGCAACTTAGAAGTGACAACGTAACATGTACGAAAGAGTGTTTGTCATTACATTAATACGCCTAAGAACTGATGTAGTCTAACGCACGGCCTGCGTTAGTGTCCACACGTGAATTTCAATTGACCGGCGAGGCTCTGACCCTGTGACTAGGGATGCGACGTCGAGTACTTGAGTAGCGACTGGCACGAACACACTACCTTAACCAACTGGCCACTGCCTCGAAGAATTATGCCCGCCGTATGCTGGCCCACTTCCGCCCCTAGGGCTGGGCGGCGGAGTGACCCCAGAATCCCGTATAGCCTCATGGCGAAGAAAGTGAGCAAAACTGTGAGTCCGCAGGTGTCAGGACAGTTGTCGTTTCAGACCTCTGAATCCACCAGGTAAAACACCGGCAAAGGTTTCTCAGGGCATCAACCAATGTCACTGCAGTGTCTCTGACCGAGAGGTTCTAGGGTTCGAGTCTTGACGGTGGCAGGATTTTATACACTAGCTTGTCAGCTACATCGAATCCAGCCACTGCCTGGATGAAAATTCTAGCGCTTCGCGCCTCTGATCGGTTGTTTTCCGTGGTTCCATCGATCAACACGAGGCGAATGCCGGAGCAGTTCCCTAACAAACGGGCCACCGACCGCGCGTGATCTTTCTTTCCTTTTCCCTGTCCTATCCTCACCCCTTACTTACACTCACATGCACTGGATTGCCACACTTGTCGGGAGCTCAGAACTTGTACCGACTGGGGCGGTGCTACGCAGGTTGGAGATACCTGTTTAGGAAAAATCCCCGAAAGTCGACGTAGGTCGGCACCGGATCTCACCATCCAGCGAGGAAACTCACCGCCTCCTCCCGCAATAAAAACATGCACTGCATTACAGGACCTTAGCAGTTGCCGGGAACGGAATCACTAATCAATCAAAAATCAGACTAAAGAAATCATTATTATTGTGAACACATTACTCGCACTACTGAAACAATTCGTTCACATGAAGTACGGTAAAAGATTCGAACAAACTTTCGAAAAATATTACATTAATGTACATCAGTATCTTGAAGGTCAAACCCTATTATCTCTCAAACGTAGCAACTATCCCGTCTTTTGTAATCATCGCTTATGGTATGGAGCGGAACATGCTTATTATTCATTAGTATAATAATAACAATAATCCATTTCAACTCTGAGGTGATAGGATGATAATGAGGGGATGAGGATGAATCACAAATACGACCTTGCCTACGCTGGACTCGAACCTGGAGCCTTCTGTGCGCAGACGACGGCTGCCGCAACCGCCTGCGCCACGGGATCCTTCTTTTGTTTTGTTTTTGTTTTTGTTTTCGGACGCGAACTGGCCATCCTTGCACCACGCGAATGCGCCACTTGTACCCACCGAGGGCGTCATATTCTCCCGGGGCAAGTGCACGTGACTGACGAGGGTACCGAATCCATTTTTACACTCCAAGGTTGTTAGCCTTGGGGGATGAAGTATAAGATGATGATGATGATGACGAAGGGTGAATGGACAATCACAAACATACAGACACAAACACACACAACCATGCCCGAGGCGGGATTCGAACCCATGATCCTTCACTTCGAGCACGACTCCCCTACGGAACTACTGCCTTAGCGATCTCGGCTACCTGGATCTGCATTATTATTACTGTTATTCTTATTATTTTTCTTCAACATCACGACTAAAGATGTTATGAGTCTGCTGAATATAAAATCTACCCCCAGGGTGCAACCAGCTACCGAAGGAGCATATCTAGGAACTGTCGGTGCCTCTACAATATTTTGCGCAAAATGTAGGTTGTTATTATTACTATTATTATTATTATTATTATTATTATTATTATTATTTCTTTAATTTTTTATGAGATCGTGGGAAATAAGACGAAAGTCAATTTTGAGACTTCATGAGTTTATGAGTTGATTTGAAATTGATAATATCTTTGAGAAAAATGGTATAAATCAGCGTGTGTTTAAACATCGTTCAGCTTTCATTAGAAATTGCGATATAACTACTTTTCACGAGCTTTTGTCCAGAAAAAGAAGTGTAAATAGACTGTACTGAAGAAAGTAGTTCCCCATTCATTATTTATGTGTACTTATATCACTTTTCTCGTCTATTATTATTATTATTATTATTATTATTACTTCATTCAAAAACATAAAGATCCCTGCACTTGATACAGAACCTCGTCCTATGTAGCACACTTTATGCACTAGCGGAACGATCAGTGTGTGGTGGAGAGGGTTTAGTGGCGAGGAGGGGTGGACGGTGTATACGAGGAGAACGTTGTTAGGGCAGTGGCGATGCGTGACGAAGGAGTGCCTCAAGGACCTGCTAAAATGCACCTCCGTGTTCGTTCTCTCAAGAGCAAAACGCAAAGCCTAAGTTTCCTTTTCACAGCTTCCAATGGCAAGCAGGATCCCGTTAATGGATGGGAATGCAAACCACAGAAAAGGACCGAACCTCGAAGCTGAGTAACATTTACCTAATTAAAACGAGTTATTTCAAGCTCTTTTAGGAACTGAGTGAGAGAGACACAGACAGACAGACAGACAGACAGACAGACAGACAGACAGACAGTCAGTCAGACAGACAGACAGACAGACAGAGCGACACACAGACAGACGTTGAGATAAATATCAGATGTCTGAGGATTTTTTTCAAACCTCATGATCACGGTTTTAAAGCACATTGTCCATATCAAGTATTAATACTATTTTTCTATTTTTAATACTGTAAATTGTGGGATTTTATCTTATTAAAAGTTTCTGTCCAATGAACTTTAACAATGGTTCGAATGATGTCCATTTTCTTGTTTCTTCAAGAAACATGCAAAAGGTCATATTAAAATTACTTATTACATAGGGGGGGAAATATGTTTATTTCCCCACAGAAAATTGGTATTCAGTAGTCCACGGTAAATTCATGTTTCACTGCAAGAAAATTGTAAATTTCATTAGATCTTTCTTTGTGATTTTGAACATATTTCAGTGAACGTGACACAACATACTTTAAGTTTCATATGTGTTTTTTGTGCAAGATTGTGCTTGTACTATACATTCAATAAATAATTTTTGTGATTTCTGCGTTTCATCTTTCAGTAGTTTCCATACTTTGTTCAACGCTTTGCTGTTCAACTCCTTCACCATCAACAAGGTCTAAGATTTACTTTCTAAAAAAAATTTTAAAAAAAACAGATCGCATTACCGAAATCCACAAAGTATTTTTTTATTGGTTACACTGAAACAAACTTGTCCAAGAGCAACTGAGTGAAGGAAACGTGGGTCTCAACCTAATACAAACCTTCCAGAATATTCCTTCATTAAAAATCGCAATATCTAAGTTAATGAAGACATACCCCCATTTTAAGGGCAAATTATAAAACTTGTAATGGTATATATCGTCGATTTAACTTATCAGTTTTGAATTTTATTTTGTGGGGTGCTCAATTATTTGAAAACAATTTATCCTATTCGTCCATATTAGAATTCTTCAAAGCAAAGTGTCCCGATTGTCAGTGCATTTGTTGAAAACTCGACCCCTCTTTCGGGTATTTAATTTTCCACAACTAAAAAGCAACTGTGTCTCCTATTTTTAACATACTTGACTGATTCACCAAATAACGGTACGAGGTCAATTATTAGTTTCAAATGCAGTGAGGACTGCATTGAAAAGTGCATTGTTGTGTATTTTGAAAGACTCTCTTCCTCTTGGGGTTCTCTTGTTGTGGTCAAAGGCAGATGAGGAAAAGAACTGCCCGGTCACTCGCATCTTTCTACTTGGAGTGCAATTGTTTCTGAGTCGAATATTCCTTTCTTTGACCTGGCGGCAGCTCGCAAGCGGTAGTGGATTGAATAGTTATGGATAAAAGAAGAGAATATATGTCACGATAATTTCTGAGCAGCTGACCCAGTGTGTATACTGGATTGTATATTAATAAAATTACGTCAAACCAATGTTGCTTTGTATTCAAATTCACCTTGATGGGTATTTTTAACGCGCGCGCGCGCGTATGTGTGTGTGAGTGTGATACTATATTTTTTTTCATTGTGGACAACATTTTAAATACTTTCATTCAAAACAATTCCTTAAAAACCACACTTTCTCAGAAAAATGCGTGTGTTATAAATAACTTATCTCGGATAAGAGTCTTATTTAGATGGATCCCCTCCTAAGAGTAAAAGGTGTCATGAGCACGAACTTTGAGAGCTCACTTCGAAAGATACGCTAAGCTTAAGAAATGAACTTTAGTAGCACTTAAATATAATAATAATAATAATAATAATAATAATAATAATAATAATAATAATAATAATAAATTTGTATGGATTTGGCATGTAGTAAGGGGGTAAGAGAGACATGTGACGAACATGACGCCTTCATCGTAACTTGCAAACTCCGCCTGCCTGAGCATTTCTTCGTCACACAGCTAAAGAAATTGGGATGATTTTAAAAGAAATTCACAACACTGTTTTCGCCTCGACCGGGAATCGAACCTGATCTCGTGGATATTCCTAAACTTTTACGGGTGATGGGGCCGAAAAATAATTCCAAGTGTAGTAGAGAGAATTGAATGATGAATTTGATCACCTCTGTAGATGCCTAATCTTCACAAACGCCTTTTAGGCGCAGGGGAGCCAGAATGGGACAAAAAAAGATGAAAATTTAATTTTTTACTTTTTTAAATCATTAATTACTTTATAGTTTTCTGTGTTAAACAAGCCAAATTTCATCTTGATATTTTTTATCTAAGTATTTTTTTTAATTTTGAAGTTTATATAGCGTAGAAGCGGGCGTGGCCATTTCGGTACACCGTGGGTGTTTTTCTGCTTTCGTTGTGAGAAGAAGTTAATAGTTTGCTTTCAAGTGTTAGGCACACTGTTTCTGGTAACAGTTGAGGGTTGAATAGCATCAAAATATCGGTGTTTGTATGGTGCCCAACATATGGACCAGGAATGCCCTGAAAACTTTAGAAGCCATTTCCCGTATGTTTAAAATTTTCATTTTTAGGGAACATTTTCTTAAAAATTACTAATAGGGGGATGCTCAAATTTTAACATGTAGCACACCACTTCATATAATTTAACGGGGTGGATTTATAAGATTCTAAATACTTTAGACAATATTCTTATAAATGTTAGTATTTTTAAGAACAACACCGATTACAATGGACAAAAATTTATATTTAAAAAACTAGCAGTATTTTTCAAAATGACTTCGTTAATAGACTTATAAACAATGAATCTAGACTCACATAAAATTTTAAGTCTGTAAATTAAATATTTTCTGAGAAAATGTTTCTTACATTAGCATTGGCCGCATTAGGTCATTCCGCCAAAAAACACATTCTTTGAGAATTCTGTTAGGATGTTCTGGAACAAGATTTAAGGCCGTATTTATAAACCTCAGACAGGGGCCTGCCAGGCCTAGCAGGCTGCAAGTGTTCGGTTTTGCGATTTATGAACGGGCCCCAGCCAATTTCAGTCTCCCCTTGAGCTCCTAGCAAGCTCCTAGATGGCAGGCCCTCAAGAGCTCTGCTGGCAGAGCTTCATAAATACGACCCTAGGTTTAGACCTAGGGCCTTCTGACTTTATACTTTAAAAATTAGACCTTCTGTCATTAGTGACAGAAGGTCTAATTTTTAAAGTATAAAGTCAGAAGGTCTATGAAAACACTTCTAATGAAAATATGGCCTATTTTTTTAAAATGTCTAATAGTATTTGATGTAATTGTCCAAAATGTATAGTAAATTTCGGTCTATCGGATACAGAAGTCTAATCAATTATGTTGTAACAGAAATGGGTAACAAACTGTGGTTCACATTTCATTACGGCAGTATTATGTTATTATCTGAAAAGAAATTACAATAGGAATGATACCCTTTAATTCAGGAAGTACGTAATGCACATAAAAACAAACAGTTGTTACAATATTGTCTTCATTTTCAGTTGTTGATGGAGTATGGAATTTTAATCCGTGGCTCAATGACTGAAGATATAAATCGACATCACCATGATCTTTATAATTTTGGTTATTTACTATCATTCGTTGCATTTGCCTTTAATTAATTTTGTATATCTATTAGACACCTTTGTGTATGTACTAAACTTCGGTGTTTATGTTTCATACACCTTATAAATTTAATCTAACTGTAGACCCCTTTTGGTATTAGACCCTCTGTCGCGTGGACCTTATGTCGCATTAGACCTGGTTCGCAATAGACGTCCTGTTCATTAGATGTAACGAGTATTATACCTTTTGTCCGCGGATCTAACGACCTGAAACGTGGTGTAGTGTTTAGAGGAAAATAATGGGGATGAAACGGTTCGGCATACCCCAGTTTGGGGCAAAATCCCTCTGGAGAGAGCGACAAATCGTAGGGGAAATGTGAATTCTAGAGAACCAATAACGAAAGACACTGGCTAGTTTTTAAGCAAATGTGTAAAAGAACTTTGAGCAAAAACAAGATTCGTACCGAGGTATGGTCATTTTATCAGAACTTCGTCATGAAATCAAATACATTTAATTAATTTGTATTGAAAAAATTGCACAACGAATTTGTGTTAAGTTAAGTGTAATGTTCAATTGGGTTTGACACTTAAAAGTTCTCGTGACTTGAACCGTTAGTTTTCACTTTGCATTTTTGAATGAATACGTTGCTGGAGAAACCTTTTTGCAGTAAGTAAATGAGTTGGTTTCAGCAGTGACGGACACCTTTAAAGGCCCATTTACTGTAAGTAAAATCGTGAATTTCTTTTCTTAGACGATAATGCTCGAACAGAATAAGTGAGCGGTTGAAATGAATACCTTGAGGATGCCCGGAGAAATTGGACGAAAGAACACAATTACAGAAACGTTGTATTTATCATGCTTTTGATATTTACTTTTAGTTCCTTATTTTTACGACATTTTTTAAAATTTGTCATTAAAATTGTATACTCTTGAAATCTTTATATATTAAAATGAATGTGGTATGCGTTTGTTTCACAAACATTTTTGAATCACTGCACTGGAGGCGTTTGCTGCCAAATATAGCCCGAACACTTTCGAAAAGCCTAGAAAAGAGGTAAGGAGTTTTGCGAATCTATAATGCTACCCCAAATTTGGTTAATATGCCCCGAAATGTGTATAAGGAAAATCTCGGGATGCCGGACTGCATGGCCGCGCAGCGTGTGCCGAGCGAGGCGGGGCTGTGTAGAATTAGCGGAGTATAAATAAAGAACCCGGCAACGACAGCATTCTTCAGCTAGCAAATAAACTAAGAAATTCAATAATGGCACGCTATCAATATAATAATCGGAGTTTCGTAGCAAACACCTAAAATTTCTCTTTTTCTCAGTAGGATTCTGGCGGTGAAATAAAAATATTTTCACCGTAAACGTGGTTAGACAGAATATTGTAACTATTCAGTTGAATTATTTAAAGAACTCTCTTTAGTGGGAGTTAAATACCTACGATTACAGGCACCTTCATTAACAGCATGAAAAGCTGCATTGAATTGAAAGAGTTTATTCAGTATTGAGGATACACGAATATCTTAACAGTACAACGTTCTTCACTCTGTACTCCAGTGATCGAATTTTCTTCCCTCAAACGTCGAGTGTACTTCATAAAGATCACTTCTCGTTTCACATCTTCAGCACCTCCGACCCAATTCCATTCTCCCCTCAGCTCTTCTTGTAACGGTTTCTATTTGAATAACTTGAAGAATGGTTAGGGAAGTCCGGCAGAATCAGGTGCGTGCTCGAATGGCAAAAGAGTTAGTACTTGACACACTAAGGCGTTAATGCCAAAGTTATTTCCCCGTAGGATCGTGACTGATAGGCCGTCAAGGCGTTGACAAGCGGGCGGAGAAAGACGAATCCGCATGTGGTCGGTCCGGGAGTCATCTCTCCGCTGAAAAGATGACACCAACCGCATTCTCCTCCGAGGAAACCCCGTGTCCCGCCGCGTTTGTTCTCGTTGTCCACGACTCATCACCAACACCACAAAGCACGCGAGGGGCTGCGCTTTCGGATACTCATTCCCCGGAGCGGTCCGAACCCCGGCGCGTCGACCAACGAGGACGTCTTTTATCTCAATGGGGATTAGGCTTTCATTCAACGCGCAGGCGCCGTCTGACACGCATACGGGTTCAATGAGCCCCACGTCGCCGGTCGGAAGCCGAGCCTTTTTAGCGAGAAGAAAAGGCGAGACGCGTCGAAAGCGGCGTGTTTCGCGCGCTGGCCCTTGTCCACGCCTCGCCCGCGTCTTTTATTCCCCGCTCGCCGGGTCGCGGTTCCGGCCGTAGCTGACTCACGGTGCCGTATGGGCCAATTACACGCGGCGCTGACGGACGGATGGACGAGGTACGGCGCGGCGGGGGTTCTGGGATTCGGGCTGAACGCGGCGCCCACCTACCGCTTGCAGAACGCGTCTTCATTAGGGTCCATCTAGCGTCTAGCCGCTGACGTATCGAGCACTCTCACGGCGTGCACAATGGGTGTGGGCTCGTTTAAGTAGCGGTCACTTGGACAGGCCGGATTTCGGTTTGAGTTCAACAAGTTTAGAAACTCCAGCGCGTAAAATTACTAGAGCATCAGTACAAAGAAATCGAAGTATTATTTTAATTATTATTACTATTTTATTATTATTATTATTATTATTATTATTATTATTTCTCTTATTAGTAATCTTATACTAAACAGATGACTCACTATATTAAGACTATATGGATTTCCTAGATTCACTAAGTCGTGACAGTCAATTAATCGATAAATTAGCTAGATCCAATCAATATGTCAGATACAAAATGACTTCAGGTTGCGATCAGTTTCCTAAGGAAATATATTTAATGATGGCAGGTATCTCTACAATACTTTGACAAAACACTGACTCTTCCCCAAAACGATGTTTTTCACTTCTCAGTCTTTTGAAAGATACATAAATTACATAAATTGTGCGTTACAAATCTTCAGTTCTCCAGTAACTATCGGTACGGCCTGTGTTTTTTACGCCATACACCCGGCTAATCTCGATTTCGAAACTCTTGAATTTGATTCATTTCTCTGCCTCCTTGGTTACGATGTTCTGATCGCATGGCTGACCAGCATCTATTTGCAAACATGATTTTTTCTCCAAAATCCGAATAACAATATCCTGTTTATTTGCTTCTATCGTACTTCGTCCTTAGGTGTGCCCTAAGGGGGAGGAGACATGGCCCCCTCGCAGAAATTTTGGGGCTGCGTAGCCATATAGAATAAAATATTTTTATTTCCTTAAATTTGTTCAATCTCTGATTTCCAATTTTTAACCTGTCAATTGAGGAAATTGTTATATGACATCTGGGAGAGAGACTTCTCTATCTGGCACTCCTGTAAATGGTTCAACACAACATCAATTTTATTTAGTAATTGTATCATGCATATTATAATTTCATTCTCCTGAAGTATGTTTTATTCAGTAGAAAACTGTGACATGTACTTAAAAATATGAAAAGGGAGCCCAGAAATGTTATTGACCCCTCTTATTTTAGGCTGCGCACGCCTGTAGTACAGTATGGTCGTAACATTGTATACAAACCAACAATTATCCTTAGATTTGGTGTGTTCGTTCCCCTTGGAGCTTGGTACTTTAAGGTCATTTTAGCTCTGCCAACGGAACTAACTATACACTCTAGGCCCTATCTATCATAGCTTTTCATGTATTCAGATTCTGTTAAAACTGGACAAGCTGAGACAATCCGATCTATGGTTTCTATCTGTTCCTGAGCAAATTTGACATTTATCTCATTTATAGAAATTTTGAGAACCACTTTATCATAATGTGTTCGCAGTGCCTGACCTTGGGCTGCTATTTCAATTGCTTCCTATTCTGCCTTCATTCTCCGCCGTTTAAGTCGCATAAATTATTGGTCTTCGTTGATCTCTTCCATGTCCGTGTGTTTTTGATTCTATCCACAGAGTACTTTCTCCACGATTTCTTTAACATGTTTTTGAGTTTCACATTCCACATCAAGTAGCATCAGCAAGTTCAGTGTCTGCGTTATTCTGCGGGTCTTGAATAGTTTTCTTTGCAATGCTCCTTGCTATTCTTACAATGTATCTGTTTTCACTCTTTCGGTGAGATTTAATGACTACATACTTTCCCTTTTCGATTATTGCATTGTGCCAGCAAGCTAAAACTTGTCTAAGTCCTTTCCCTTCCTCGAGAGAGACAAAGCCTACGTCCATTATCTCGAAGATGGGTGGCTGATGCATTGTAAGCAGTTTTCTGGTTTCTCGGTCCAAGGTTCGAATTTCCTGCTCAGGTCAGTCCACCAGTCCAGTCGGCTTCAGGCACCACCAAACTTCCAAGTGCGAAAATTTTCATTTTTTATTTTTTTAGGCCGCCTTTTAACATCTGGGTCATGTAGCAACCATTAATTAACATTAGCAACCATTATTTTAACTGTAGGGAGGACTGTATGAAGAACACGACAGTTACAATCATCCGTACCCGAGGCGGGATTCGAACCCGCGACGCTTCGAGCCGAGGCAGCTACGGCCCTTCAGCCTTAGCGACCTCGGCTATCCAGGCCGGCTGCAGAAATTTTATTCTTAGAATTTAGAACGAACTGTGGAACGAGTTTTACTTTTATGTAATACTCCTTGCACATTCTTTCCTTCATCATGTTGCTCGAGATGTTATATTCTGCAATGCCTTCAGATATTTGTAGGTTTTGCCTGGCTCAAAATCTTGAATTTCAATGTGCATGTTGACTTGAATACTCGCGATATTTACCACTTTGCTACTCTTTAAGTTGACTTTTGCACATATGTCAATCCCAAATTTCATGTAGAAGTCATTGGTGAATTTATTTATCAGACAGCAATTGAGACAAAATCGCTTGATTCCTTGCATAGAATTTAAGGTCATCCTTGTAATGTGAAAGGCCTACCTATTTTCCGTCAATTGTAATTGTCTAGATAAATCAAAATTGTGCAAAACAGCAGAGAAGTTAGATGATTTCCTTGAAAATTCCCCTGTTAATCCGAATACTTTTTGCTTTTACTATTTGCTGACCGCGGAGTGTAAGTAACTTGATACTCCATGACTTCTTACTAACCTTGCCAAACTGAAGCCTAGAATAAAATAAGTTTATATATTTAATATTTGCTGTAAAATTATATGTTTTGCTTCCGCTACCGCTTTGGAACTCGAAACCAATAATGTTTATAGACGCCACTAGCAGCGGAAGCCATGGTAACTATAATGCTATTGTTGAAATGATATGGGATCGAGATAAGTGATTATATTGGTCTATTTCTCTTTCATAATATTATATCATAAGGCTTAAAAAGGGAGTTGCAATCAGTCGTATTCCAGATGCAGATATCCTTCGTGTATCTCTAGCAGCCACATTGGACTGAGCCTTGGCGTCAAAAGGTGCTCCCGGCAAGTATATCACTTCACAATTAGTTTAGAGAAAAATGTTTATGGTATAATTTGAAATTTAACCACTGGCTCTATCCTTTGTTGTATCCAACGAGAAGAAAATCGACTCCCTACCGTGAGAAAACAGAGCGACTAATGCAAACAACAGGGCACAATGATTATGAATCATATATTACATTACGTCAAATGGAGTAAGCGCAACGAATAATTTCCAAAGAATTTGTTTGCCAAAATACTTTCAAAGCCTAGAAATCGGTTCGCTATGCTTCGACTTTCGCGAATTTTACTCATTTAACATCAAAAAATTTTTTAAAAAATGTAGGAAGAAGTACCCTTAAAATAATCTTCAGTGTGTTCAACGCTTTATTTACAAAGCATTTTATGCCGAAATTACTAGGTGTCCAATATTTTGAAATAATGTTCGGAATTAAAATAATCCAACCATTCAAGCCACGCATTATTGTAACCATGTAATGCACGGCCCTCATTCGTAACGGTTTTTCGTACTCCCTTCTCGCTGATGATTATTTCGTTGTTTCGGTTAAGGAATAAAAATCACATTAAATTATCAATACACCTTCACTAACCTAACCTATCAATATACCTATTTTACTCATTCTATTAATTATATATTACTAACTTTCTTCCATGATTCGCTTTTTAAGACACTCTGCCTATATCTTCCTTTCTTTCGGACTCGCAGTGTCTATTAATTTTTTTCACTGAATGTAAACTATTTCCTCAAAAACAAAACTACATTTAAATTAAAAATATGCAAGTTTATGTTTGACTGAGCTAGTACACGTTTCAAAGGAACTGTCCAAATGAAATATTTAAGTTAGTTTCGCAATGGTTTAAAAGTTGTTTCTACTTTTCACTGTGCAACGCAGGGCTTCTGACAACGGTACGTTTCGGTTCTATTCTCCTTTTCCGCAATATTAAGTCTTTACACGAAGCATCCTCGTGGTCCACATTCTTCTGACAAAATCGAGCGTCTTCGCACGGAAAACTTGAAAGATCCCGTTGTGTTTGCTCATTGGAGGAGTGGAGGCATGAGATGAAGGGAGGAGAATATTTTACTTGCACGAATTTCGTACTGAACCCCACAAATACCGTGTGCGTAAGTCACAATGTGATGGCAAGATCTGGATCTTAAATTTATCCAAATTTCTACTTTCAAAATATACCAAAGAAATTATTTAAGGCCATTGTGTCACAAGCCACAAGAATAGTTTCCTCCTCCAAGAAACCTACGAATGAACACTTACACTTAAAAATAATATTTTATTATGTAAAATGCGCATTAAATAAAGTATAAAAATTGAGTGTTGCTACAACAGCACACATTTTTCCTCATTATTTCTAACTTTTTAGATTTTCGAAAATTCAGACAGTTGAAAAAATGTCTGCGCCATTTTTGGGCATCTTTTCCTCTTTCCGAGAAAAAAACTTTAATTGAAAAATTAGAAGATTTTTTGAGATTTCTTTTATAAACTGTCTGCCTCAAGCAAAAATTACGCCAAAGCTACTCGTATATTCAAGAAATTGCACATTACGTGATTTAAAGATCTCAATTTTTTGAACAGATTCCATTAAGGAAAAATTTTCTATCAGTAGTTTTTACTTTTAGTATTTCTACTATACTAATAGTAGAAATAGTAATACTAATATTAGTATTTCTACTATCCTACTTCTACAATTTCAGAAAATTCGAAGATAATCCTGAAAAGAGGACCTATGCCACCTTTAGAAATGTATTTAACTCTTACAAGATATTTAAAGAAAAAATCGGAGCCATTTTTGAGAAAATTTTGAAAATGTTCTTAGGGTTTCATTTTAAGTCCCCCCAAAAATTAATGAATGTTTTTCAAAATCGCAGAGTTTCAACTCACGCAACAAGGACAGGAGTTTCTTCAATTTGGAAAACTCCTACTCATAGTTTAGGCGCTAGGTTTGTTCACACTCACCGGACGGACGGACATTTTGCTTTAAATTGGTTTTCGGCATCAAGGACCCACAACACACAGGGATTCTGGCTAACCTACGTGTTAGAGGATTTTTTTTATTAATTTAGCAACTGGATTTATCTACTTTTTCGTCATCAGGATCCGACAATGAATTTTTTTCTGCCAAAAATCAGCGCTTTTACAACAAACAAAATACTCAGGTATAACTCTGCAATGATTTTAGTAATTAACGAAACGAGTGTATAAAGATATATATAATTGCATTGATGGTATGTTCAAGAAAACGAACGACGATAGGAGCGAGTTTTCTTATATACCATGAATGCAATTATACCCCTTTATACACATGTTACGTTCGATATTTTTTCGTTTCCATTTACGAATAATTCAAATTTTTAGATATCCCGTACGTGTTTTCCACCCGAGGTATGCATTTCATGACGTGATATTACTTCTGAAAAAGATCTATTTTAGCGGGCTTTGCATTGCTTTTGTTTCCACGAAATATTTGCAAATGTTGGGTACTGAACATGTCGGATAAAATATTAGAAGCTGACAAAGGCAAGAAAACATTACTTCCCACGAAAAGTAAAGACAGGTATGAGAGAGAATACAACATGTATAAATATTGGGGGTAAAACTTGTCACCTCGAGACACAGTTCGAGTTGAAAAACTAGTCACTTCGAGACCATGTTACAGCGTTCTTTTCAGAACTGATAAACACAACTGACGTTTACATATTTTACATTCGTAATCTTAAGACCAAATGCTTTACATGTAAAACATTTAATTTATTCACGTTAAATATTTTATGTTGTTACGTAAGTCAGCTAGCTTAACGTTTACTTCGCCAATTTAGTTTTATTCGTTCGTGGGTAAATGAAGTTGTTGTAGGTACGTAATATGTGATGAAGATATTTGTTCATGTTTCATGGCCGACTGCAAATATCTTCATTATATTTCTTAATTCCACAATTTGACTCCGTTTCTAAATTCTGATTGTTTTAATTGCACGTTTGAATTTTAATTGCATGCATGCTATTAACATAGAGATAATTAACAATTTTTCATGGAATTAATGAGCATATTTAGTTAACTAAACGAAAAAATATTTTAATACAATCATTCTTCACGAATACTGCAATAATGTAAGAATTGCATATATACATTTCAGAAGTTCTTTTAGAATATCAGAAAGATCAGAAAAGTTTATGTTCCCTAGCGCCCCTAGTTAATAACTATTTAATGGCAGGTTCTTCCGTACAACCTTGCTGTCACAGCACGTCAGCTATCACCCAAAGAGTACGACAATTCAGTCGGTATGCGTAATAAGAGAATATCCCAATATTCTTGCATATCATGAAACTCTCATTGTATTTAGTTTTTTTCTCGATATCTTGGGTATCTAGTCAATCCAGCGATGGAGCGATTAGATTGATTAACGTGGCCGGAGACCACTGAATTCTTTCGATTTCTGTACGCATTGGAAATTAGAAACATAGATTCAAATTTTACCTAATTGTTATAAGCGGTACTTGATTTATAAAAGTTTAGGTCCCGGTACGTGTCCCAAATTAATTATTAATTTAATAAAAATAGTTATATATTTATAATATAATTTAATAATTATTCCTGAGGTACCGGAACGCCGTTCCGTAGCCTTCTGACAGAAATCAAGCCCTGATTATTAGTATTATAAAGTTAACTCACGTGTGAACAATTTCAAAAATTTGTCATCATAATAATTATTAACATTGATTTGTTGTATGTTTATTTTTAATCTAGTTTATTCCTGAGCACGATTCTGCGATTTTGTATTTTGATAATCGTTCTATTACAATGTCTGATCTTACTTTTAACTTAAGAATTACCGCAGAAAATCATAGGTAACACTTGTGAATGAAAGAACATAAAATGTGATTAGGAAAGTAGCAATGGATCTATCGCTCTACTAGAGGCAAAACATATCTCGCGTGAGGAAAATCGCTAATGGTCGAATTCTCTCCCGTCGCGAACTACCGACTCGGTTGAGAATTTATTTCATGGTTGAAACGGATTTTGTTTGGTTTTTCTCTTCTACTGTATAACCTCGTATTGCTGTTTTTCAACCGTTTTGCAAAACTGGCCATCGCTGCTCTTATCGCTCGCTACAACAAGCTACTTGTTCTTTTCAGTGTGTCACGATATTCTTAGGTGTGCCCAGCGTGAAGAAAGAGGTGAGAACAACTGCATCGAGGAACCCTGTTTTCCTTTGAACATTTTTCATTTACTTATGACATATTGTACTAATAAATGAATCAAATCGTCGGAAAAAAATCAAACATTAAATCGAGCTCGGGAATCAGGTTTGCTTTGCCACGTTACAACCAGTTTTTTTCCATTAGAAGTAGATAATTCACCATTACAACTATCCGTGCTTGAAATAAATTACTAGCAAGTCTAAAACATTCAAACGCTTTCGGTAAATTCAAATATGAATTAAGTACTTGAGTAACGAACAATGATAAATAGGATGGCGTTTACGCCCTTCTTTCTCTCTAGATTTTTACCCCTTTCCAACCACCTGGTCGCCGCCCACGCTAAACTTCATGCGTTCCCCATCCTTCAACTTTTTAATTGATTGATTGATTGATTGATTGATTTTTTTCGTGTTTCCGGGCGCGCCAACTGATTTGGTAATTAGTCCCGTTAGTGTAGTGTATGTTTGTTTCTCGGGAGATGGCGTTGATCTTCCTCCGCTGGATGGCGAGATCCTACCGTCGGCTAGTGGGGTCTCCCCATAACCAGGACTCTCCCACCAGCGGGGCACCGCCCCAGCCGGGACAAGTTCTAAGCTCCCAACCGGTTTCTGCAATATATGGTAGTGTAGTGCATGTTAGTGTAAGTGTGTGTGTAAGAGGAGAGGATAGGAGAGGGAAGAGAAAGGAAAGATCGCGCGCGGTCCGTGGCCCATTTGGTAGAGTACTGCTTCGGCATTCGCCTGGTGTTGATCGGAGAAACCACGGAAAACTACCAATCAGAGCAGTCGGCCGCCAGAATTCTCCTCCAGACAGCGACTGAATTCGACCTAACTGGAAAGCTAGTATAAAAAATCCTGCCGCCATCAGGACTCGAACATAGGACCTCCCGGTCAGAGGCGCTTCAGCTTTTTAAAATTTCATTCCGTATCCCGTCACACTAGCCTCATTTACCATTCCCTTTCACTCTTCCTCAATGATTGGCAATAAAACATCTTTCTGTGCATCAACTCGTTTATTGTTTCTGATAAAAATATACAAAAGAGAATAGCGATACTGCAAATAAAATTGATATACCTACAGCTATCTTATCAGCAACATTATTATTATTTCAGCTACTGCTTTCATTATTCTTACCTTCTATTATTCAATACATAAATCATTGTCTCTAATAAAAATATAGAAAATGGAACAGTGTAACTAGTATAAATTGTAATTTTAACGGCATTCTTCGCCCCTGTATCATTATTATTGTTATAAAATAATATACAACTAATTTTATGTAATAATATAATTATATAATAAGTATAATAATTGTAATTATTATGGTAATTATAACTCTGATATCGGTCTTAGGCATAAAAACAACTGATGGTTATAACTAATTTTTACTTTTATATTATTCTTTAATGCTGTCGATATTGTATTTTAAATTACTGTAACTTTAACTTTAGTATACTGTATTTACTTTGATGTTTAAATTGCTTTTATATACATGTAACTTGCTAAGGAATTCGAATCGAGTGGGCTGATTATGAATTGTCATAGTAATAATTTTACACTTTCCGCAATTTCCTATTTTTGTCATTTTTATTTCTTTTCCTCTCCTCCCTCTCCATTCTCTTTCATATTTCTCCATGTTTCTTGTTTTATGATCCATTCTCCTGAATGTTGTGGAAAACCAATCCCTTAGGCCACGCTACTCTTAGACATTATCTTCTCTATTTATAATACGTTACGGAAATCTGACAGATTATTCCTTTTTAGAAGAAACCATAGACACAAAACCCGTAAGTGTATTTACTTCTGGATAGGGAATTATCCGCCAGGGACGCATAAAAAAGATTTAAGATGAAAAACAGAAATGCACATTGCATTGTTGGATTATCAGATTCAGCAACCCGCACTAGTTCATTATGTAACGATGATGTTAATGATGGGTTTTAATACATGAATGTGATAATATGATACGAGTGAGAAACGATCGAGTATCATAAACTTTATACAAGTGTATTATACGCATTACATCGAGTTTCATACGGCACTTTCTCTACGTCTTATGATAACTTTCATAAGTTAAACTTTTATATCGAATCGTTTCGTAGCGGTTCACATGCAGGATTCAACCAAGGCCAACTAACGGACAGCTCCCTATCCTACTCACCGCAGGTGGCTTTGTTTTACCAGACCGCCTGCGAGGGAGTACAAAAGTTGCGGCAATAATTTTGACGTCACCATTTTCGCTTTTATCTCTTATTTCTGTAGGTATCAACTCCACCTTTGATTCACTAGACATTTTAAACTAAAGAACTGACCGGTTTTTAAGAACAACCAAATGACAGCAACATATAACACAAAATAACTTGCGTTCAGATCTTAATGTCAATCAAATATTCTATCCAATTAACTACCACTGCGCTAATCAAATAGAATCAAAGTGAAATTACCATCCAATTTATTTTAAATAATATTCCAGTAAAAATTACTAAAAATAAAAGAAATTAAAACTGACAAGCATAATATAATATTGAATGCAATTTTACTGTACACAATCGAACGAAACATTTATTATAAAGATTCTCAATTATTAATTATCAATACTTTGTTTCGATTCTCTGTGATTCGTCAAGAACCTGTATCATAATGAAATCTCTATCGTAATGAGTATCATTATACAAATGGGTTGCTGCCATCAAATGACCGAATTATATAATGGGAGCAGAAAAAACACATTATGCCACAATACACTTCACTATTGTATGTACCTCATAGACTATGCGTCTAGTTTTTTCCTTCAGGAAGACAGGTTATGTTTTCTGTAGTGTAATCTACAAAATGAGACTTATTGGATTTTTATAACAGTTTTTATGATTGCGTCACTCTGTGACACGAATTGCCGGAAAAGTTGATTTTTCAGTTCCAGACTGTAGCTATTTTCACTTTAAATCAATTTTTTTAAGTTCCGTTTTCGGGAGATTGCAATTTTTTCGAAAAACCTTTGGGGTCCTTCTACGACATTTTTGGCGGATTTTCGTTCTTCTGGATACTCTAACTATTCAGAACTTCCCGTTTTACTTTGTAGGGGCTGTACGGAAGCCACTAAACTGTACACCGCCGTTAAAAGTATTTCTAATAAAAAAACATTAAATTGCAGTGAACCACTAAATTGCAAACATGCAGTGAATATGTGAGAAAGATTTGGGAAAACAATTTCATATTTATTCTCAAATGCTATTTACATTAAATACTACGGCTTACAAACTAGATACTTACGAACTAATCTAAATCTACTTTGTCTAACGTTCTAACACTGAACACCGTTTACATTATTTACACTGTGCAACTTGAATTTCACAGTTTGAATGATCGAGGGGCTTCTGCTTCTCTTACTTTTTATGCACAAACACATACACTTATAAACACACAAACATCTGTGGGAATTTGGGGATCATTTGAGGGTACATTTGGGGGAGTGTCTTGGCATATGTGAGGAACATGAAAGGGATTAGACGTGGAACCCGTGGAGGTACACGTCCGGGGGCATGTGAGGGAACATAAGATGAACATGTGAGAGAACGTGTGGTACACATGCGAGATAATGTGTGCTACACATGCGAGAGCACATGTGTTACAAATGTGAGAGAATATACGATTTTATTAAAATGTAGTGCTTAAACTATAGAACCGGTTATTAATAGCAAGCACTAATACATCTGAGGCTCATTTTCTTTCATGTAAAGCAAATATCACAAAATTTGTTTAAGTCGAAAGCTTAACATCACACAAAGACACATCTTTGTATACCAAAACCATTTGTTTTAAATACAAATATTTTTTGCAATTTTCAAAATGTCAGAGGTTTTCCAGAAAATCGTAACTACACCATATATTGATAATTTCACTTTCTTCTATTCAAGCATTAAATGTAAAGAATAAAGTCACAGCCATTTTTGAGAAAATTTTGAAACTTGTCACAGGCACTCCAAGTACTCCAACATTAAAATATCTTAATGATCTCCAAACCGCCACAGCTAGATCTTACTCTTGTAATCTTTACCAACATTCAGATCAAAAGCTTCTAAATTGGGAGTTATAGGTGACACATAATAGATACACACATACGTACATACATCTCCTTGCCACATGCAGCAATCTTAATCATCTTTGCAACAGTACTAATAGACCTTAATTCTCACGTATGTGCAAAGTTACAACTGAAAATAACAATAAACACAAATTTTACGACCGAAAATTCGATATCGTATTTTTGAAATGATTCCTATACTTTTCCTCTCTGTACTATCGTACAAGGAAACTTCGTATAAGGAAATCGTATGAAGTACTATTGTATAAGAAACGTAAAAAAGGTGAACCAACAGAATTTGGTCTACTAAATTCTTTGTTTTATTACTTATTCAATATTGAAAAAACGAAACAGAAAAATCACTCGTATTACGTTAGTTAATATTATAATCTTCAGACTCAAAATCCGAAGTGTTGAAAAATGAAAACAAGACCTCACTACAAAGAAAACGTTGACCTGTTTATTACTTTTAAAGCTCTGTGCAAACATGTATCGGAAAAACATTTGAGATTCAGACGGATATGACGATAGCATTTTTGCTTGCTTGCGAACACAAACGCCTTTGCATATATGAGCTCTATCCCTTTCTTTTTGTTTGAGATCTGAAACGGCTTAGTTATGTATGAGAACACTGACAATGGAAGACCAATGGAGTACCAGTACCTGTACCTCCAGATTTTTAGGTTTTGCTAATCAAAAGATGGAAGGACAGTGTACTTTTATTTTGCACTTATCTTCCAAAACTGGTAGCCATTTATTACGCCTGTCGTCTGTGAATGTTGAGATTTTCTCAGAATATTTTGGTAATTATATTTAAAAATTCATTAAAGCATAGTTGTTTTATTCAACAATGACAAGTCGTTTTAGAAGGAAGGTAACATTGAGTACTTCAATGTTGTGAAGTATTTATTTACAAGCAAGAGATAAATACTTTGGACTCATCAATTTAGATGAAAAATCTTGTTTGGAGTATTTGGTTGAATAATTGTTTTTTGAAAAATACATTGGATCTAATATCTAATTTTAGTGCGCGAGTGACGATTTATGGCTTTAGGTTTGAAGGTTTGTCACTTTATGGATATTTCGGACCAATTAAAAACTAATGAAATGTTTATATCTTATTAAAAGATAAGTGAAAAACAAAAAATAAATTTTAAAATTTTCTTTGGAGTGTCGTTGCGCATCACACCACACCTTGCTAATCTGGTGAGGTCTTGTATATACAGAACAGTTTTCTTACAATTATTATACATTTAAAACACTAAAGAATTTATTTTTAGTCATGAACATTAAAATTATGTCATCATGTAATAGTGAACTTAAAGCACATACATTTCACAAGAACTACCAAAAATTGATATAATTTATATTTTGAAGGCACAATTTTTCTGCTTCATACACTTCTGTAAGCATGAGAAGTACTTTCCTTTTTCAGAGACCAACTGTAGTCTGCCGTCATGTTAGCAGTCTTGTATTCTGGACTCTTTATGTTTCCTAGCAAGTTTTTTTTACATCTTTGTATCTATGACAGGCTTGTTTTTCTGTTTGTATCATTGTATTCTCAAAATTCGAGTCCTACATTAATTTCCTGATCGGAGATCCAGTAAAAACACCTGATTTCAGCGTATCTAGAGTCATTCTGTGATAAATACTACATACAACTACACTACAACTATATCACATTCTGTGATTAATACTGCAATACAACTCACCACCTTTCTCTATGTCTGTACACTCTCTGCCTTTCCCACTGCCTCTCATCAAATTGATGTAAATTATGAAACACACAAATGGTGTAATCTCATTTTATTATTAGATTCTTTCCATGCTGTACATTGGTATATAAACGGGGCTTTTATGAAAAACGTGCTCTCAATTTTCTCGAAAACCTAACGTGATAGAAAAAAACGGATTGCACTGTTAAACTCAGTGCAAAAGCTCCATTTAGGAACACTTAATAATTTGAAAACATATTTTCTGCAAAACAGTGTAATATTTATACGGTTGATTCATAATAAATTATGAACGCACAGATGGGATGCATCTGATTTTAATTCTTCCAAGTCCCAGAATCTCTCCTCAATACCACAAAACTATTATGAGGGGTTTTAAGAACTCTAAATGCTTTGTTTTTGTGGGGGTTAAGGCACACCCAGCGCTGATACGATTCCTCTGGAGTAGCCAAAATGATTGACGTTATTTTTACGGGATCCTTCCAGAATATTCTCAAAACATTGTAGAAAAATACCCGTTTTTTTTAGAGAAGGTGCAAGGCATTTACAGAGGTATGTCATGGATCGTTACGACTTGATTTATCAGATTGATAGTAATTAATTAATTAATTAAATGTGCCTAATATTTAACATATTTAAATCTAGTTTAACCTAAAATAAAATACGAATGAAATTGGGAGCCGACAAGTTATTATTCTAAGGAAAAATGACTGGCCTCATTTATCAAGAACTATTTCTTTTAATATTTAGATCACTATTTTTTCATCTCATATTAATTTAGTATTCCCCCTTTGATAAAAAAACGAAAAGGCAACACACCAGGTGGCATTCAGATGCGATTCTCCAAGACCGTATATTGGGGTGGGTTCATGGCTATAACTCCCACTCACCCCCCAAAAAATACCGGCTGGAAGTTGTGCAACCATGTCCTTTTATTCTATTTAATTTCAGGCTCTATTTGTTACTTTTTCTTGTCCTGTAAGAGGCTGTACGAGCCAGTGAACTGTAGTAATGTATACAATTTATTTTTACTATACACTTGCAAAGCATGAAACATTTTTAAGATACGAAAATACTTAATCCACACTAAGCTAGTTATTTTTAAAGAGGAGAATACGTAATTATTATGGACGAAAAAAAGGCGCATTGCTTTCTTACTTGGTCCGCCCTCGAGGGGGAAACAAAGATTGAAGGGCTTGGGGAAAGTAACGAGATAAGCCACATCAACCATAGTAATCTTCCCGCTAAGTTTTAATATCGTCGATTATGTTTAAAGTGTGGCTATCTTGTTCATCCGTATATATGAAGTTGTTCATCCGCATATATGCCTTGTTCCTATTTATGAAAGGGTTGGAGTAGATACATGATGAGACACACAGCACCAAAAAAGAGTTATTGCCATTTACAAATAATGAAAGACTTGATATGACTGGTCTTATCTTATTATTAGACTTGATCTTAACACTGCTCTAAACCCTTATATTGGAGATTATGGAAACTAGAGATATTGGATTGATTGATGAATCGTTAGTGATTCCGGGTGCGTCAACTACTATAGTCATTAGTCCCGTAAGTGTAGTGCTTGTTTTTGCTCGTGAGGTGGCGGTGGTCTTCCCCCGCTGGATGGCCAGATCCGGCGCCGACCTCCGTCGGCAAACGGGGTTTTCCTCAACTAGGTATCTCCCACCAGCGCGGCACCGACCCACATAAGACATGTTCGAAGCCCCTGACAGCTCTGCCGGCATGTGTGGTAGTGTAGTGCATGTTAATGTAAGTGTGTGTGTGTGTGTGTAAGGGGTGAGGATAGGACAAGGAAGAGGAAGGAAAGATCGCGCGTGGTCTGTGCCCCGTTTGTTAGGGTACTGATCCGGCATTCGCCTGGTGTTAATCGGAGAAACCATGGAAAACTACCGATCAGAGCAGATGGCCGAGAGAATTCTCCTCCAGACAGCGTCTGAATTCGACCTAGTTGAAAAGCTAGTGTCGAAAATCCTGCCGCCATCGGGGCTCGAACCTTGGACCTCTCTGTCAGAGGCACTGCAGTGACATCAGTTGATGCACTAAGCCATCGCTTCCGGTGTAGAGATATTGAAGTTTTGGAGGTTGACCCACAGCGTTATTTTGGCAGCCGAGCGCGGTGTTTGGGCAGGGGCCGATGCTTCTGGCCGAAAGTTATCCGTGTCCGAAGAGGGAGCGGCTGGCTGCGCAAACAGCGCGGATCGCCCCGCCCCCGCCCTCTCGGGCGACAAGGAGCCGCGCGGTGGCAGAGACGCGACCCGCATACCGGCCGCCGCCGGGCGCCAGGGAGACTTCGGGGACCCACTGAACCAGTGCCCTTGACACCCTGTCGGCGAGCCGCCGGTCAAACAGTGCAAACCTAGAACGGCTCCAGCCACAACGACCTGGTCAGCCGAGACAAAGATACCGGACGCGGACGCCTACGCAGAGTGGCAATCCCCCCCTCAACAGTGCATGGATATGAATATTTGAAACAATCGACAAACGATACATTATTTGGGGAACTTATTTAATAATATTTAACTTTTTTAAATAAAATATTTTAAACTTGTCTCCGTGTTTAAATTCATAGAAAAATTAGACACTAACTTAACGTTTAAAAAAATTAATTTAGATACTTTATTTTCGAATGTTATATCAATTAAAGTAGGCCTGTACAAATTAAGTGACGTTGAGAGAGAACTATTTAGGGTTAAAGAGAGGGGAAGGGATTGAGAGCTCAAGAAAACTGCACAAATTGTACTTCACCATACGTCACATACAGTTTTTAGTTCATTGACAAAATAAATTAAATAGTTACAGCCAAATTATTTTTTTCGTGATTTTATCCAGCTGACAGCCGGGTACATTTTATGTTCCGATGGGACGCATATTCGACCCTACACTACACACCACATTTGCGAGTTCCTCTGATCTGGGGTCAGCAGAACGCGAAGCTTTCCGCGACAACACATGCATGAGACACAAGGGACAATCATACCCAAGGCAGAACTCGAACCCGCGATCCTTCAGACCGAAACGCTGAGTCGGTACATGCTTTTGAAATCTCTTAAACTTCTGAAAGTACCGTTATTGTAGTCGGAATTTGCATGGAGGGAGAGATCCAAGAGCATGGAGATTTCCAACTTGCGATTGTACCCTGAGTGTACATTCATTTCTCAGTGAAAGGGAAGCAGGAGGCCTCGGTACGATGTTCTCCCCTTTCCCGGGTAGGTGTTCACTGTCGTGGGAATATTCTTTCGTAAGAACAGGAAACCTATGGCAAAATTATTGAACAAGTCCACACATTCAATTATTTGGGCTGTTATGTTTCCGTCTTAAATTACATCGATCAAGAACAAAATTTATACAAATTTCAATATATTTGTGGAACCATTAAAAGGATTTTAAAAAGCAAAGAAGAGAGACAATGTTAAGACTTTATAAATCCATCTAGTCTTGGTGTATGTTAGAGATAACTGGGTATAGAACAAAGCAGAGAAACGAAGAATCGAATCTTCAGAAATGCGCTTCCTGAGAAGTGTAGCTGGAAATTCTCTGGCAGACCACGCTCCAAGTGATTTCGTAAGGTCCTCCCTAAAACATTTCAACCTAAATGACAAAATCAAAGACTACAAATGCCAATGGGCGAATCATATCAATAGAGTGGAAATATCAAGATTAAGACAAATAGCATATACCTACAAACCCTTCGGATATCGGTACGTAGGACGCCTAAGAAGAAGATGACAGGATGACCTCTGCGATGGAACAGGCCTTCAGTGGGTTACCATGAAGCAGAAGAAGAACAGGAAACAAATGATCTTATCTCTTATCGTAGCCCACATGGAGGAATCGACTCACTAAGTCTCACTTCTACTACTTCTAGCGCCCGAAGAAATCGGATTAGCGTCTCTGAGCTAATATAACGTTCTTTAATACGTTCTGCTAATACCAATTGAGGCTTTCCTACGAATATCCAACTTAGCGACTAAGCTCTGGGCTTGAACTTCCGCGATTAACATAATACAACCTTCAGTCTATGCAACGCATAATTTCCTACGCCAACACACTTTTTCAATCTCACGAAGCTCCGATTTAGTTCTAGAATTACGCTGCGTACCCGGTTTCGTTCCTGGGGGAACTTTGTGGTATAAGATCTTAAAAAGCTCATGAATTAGTTTTTAATTGAGTAATAATTCAATGAATGAATGAATTTTCTGAGCGCCCGGAATCATTGACCCGCCGTGTTTTTATTTTCGTTGAGATCGTATTTGACAAGCGGTCTTTACCTAAACACAAAAGACTAAAAGTGAGGAAGGGTTTTAGTGGAAATTTCTAATAAAACGAAATAAAAACATCAAATACAAATACCATTTTTCATATTTTATTCGTCTAATAATGCACAACAGCGCCGCCGCAGGCCGACACAACAACCGGCGATGTTTTGAACCGTGCGTTTCGTGAATGACCTGTGCTTATTTATGACCATCCATAAATTCTCAATTGCCTCTATTATGGTGGAAGGCAGAATCACCTATGTTTTTTTAAAAAAAATATGACAAAACGTATTCAACAGTTTCGATGGAATCTGGAAAGAAGAACCACCGCCGGGTTCCAAAGGCGTTTTCGGGCAGCCGTCTCCAGAGAAGGGTCTACCCCACGTAAAGCGCAAACGCCTCGCACGATGCGCCTTGAAAGCTCAATGAAAGGAGCTCTCTTTCCCTAACGGCGTGTAACGTGTTTACGATCCGGTGCGTGACACTGGAAGCGGCTTAACACACTAACCCGCTCGCTCAGGAGGGTGCTCATTAGTCAGCAGAGACGGACAGTGGCGGCGGCGTGATGGCGGTGACGGTGGAGTTGGCGGTGGCGGTGGCGGTAGGAGCGGTGGCGGTAGGAGCGGTGGCGGTAGGAGCGGTGGCGGTGGCGGTAGGAGTGGTGAAGGTAGGAGCGGTGGCGGTAGGAGCGGTGGCGGTGGCGGTTGCGGTGACGGTAGGGGCGGTGACGGTAGGGGCGGTGACGGTAGGGGCGGTGGCGATGGCGATGGCGGTAGCGGGGGCGGCGTAGTGGCAGTGTAGGGGGTGGCGTGGTGGCGGGGGCCAGGGCGGAGGCGGGGGCGGAGGCGGCGGCGGCGTGGCGGCGGCGGTGATGTGGCGGGGGAGGGGGTGAGAGCGGGGGCGGGAGCGGGAGCGGGGGCGGCGGCGGATGCGGGGGCGGGAGCGGAGGCGGCGGCGGCGTGGAGATGGTGTGGCGGGGGCGGGGGCGGGGGGCGGGGCGGGGAGGGGCGGGGGCGGGGAGGGGCCGGGGCGGGCCGGAGGTGGGGAGGGGGCGAGGCGGGGGCGGAGCGGGGTGGGGGCAGCGGGTGAAGAGCGCGCTCGGACGCTAACGGCACCGCGCGCTCTGTTGAAGCCTCGCGGAATCCAAGGACGCGCGCGCAAGAGCTTCCTCCGTGTCCGTTTCCGTATCCTCGGCCGGTCCTGCGGAGAGACGCACGCCTCGCGGAAGGAGCGTCCGGCTGTCTGTACAAGTGCAATGCCGGTTTGGCGGTCAGCGATACGGAAATGATGCCTGCGCAAATGAAAGGGAAACTAGAGAAATGGCAATTATCTACAGTTATGGTACGTTACAAACAGTTTTCTTCCGCTGTTTCCGTTCATTTTCTTTTTACTTTCTCGCCCTTACTTCGTAAGAAGAGAAAGTACTGAAATCGTGCGCCAGAAAACGGCGAATTTTCGATAGAGAAACTCTTATTGCCGGGTCCTGATAACGAAAAAATGGACGAGTTTTTTTCCTATATATGATAAATTACTTCCTCTAACGCATTGTTAAGTCAAAATCCAAGTTTTGTGACTACTTGAGACCGAAAAAACAGTTGACGTCAACACGTCCGCCCGTCTGTGGTCAACGCTTGCGCCTAAACCGTTCAGAGGAATTTCTCCAAAATTGAATTGATTTAAAGGATTTCGTGGCCCTCTGTGTTTGAAGCGGATATCTTGGTTTGGAGGAAGGGTACTTTACTTAATTCCTCAATTACATTCTTAAAATTTTCTTAAAATTGGTTCCAATTTTGTTTATTAAACTTTGTCATTGGATAGCCTAAAGGATGCTTAAAAGAATGGAACAATTCTCATTTTCGTTGAAAACCATGATTATCGAAAACTGTAAAAGTTTAAAGCGTTTTTCGGTTTCTTTCTACAATTTCAATATCGAAGATAGGGGGTTTTTCCTTAATGAATTATATTTTTTAAAAGCAATATTCTTGAAAGAAGGTCAAGTACAATTTTTCGAAAAATCAATAATTTTTGCGTAATTTTACATAAAATGTTGTATAGATAGGGATTTTTTTCACAATCTTTACCCTCAAATGGGCTCGAATTTCGATTCTATTAAAGAACTGTGAACTTTCAGAAATTGCGAATTCGAATCTCCCGCCATTCTTTGGTGAAAAGAGTGTTTCACGAGATTTTTGGAGGATTAATAGGATACAATTCGCAATATTATAATATTATGTATGTTACAAATAATACGATAATGTACGGATTGTAGCGCAACTATCATTCATTCAAGAAAAACCTATCCTATTGATTGATTGTCCTGTTTCCGAGCGCATTTACTGCTATGATCATTAGTCCCGTAGGTGAAGTACATGTTTTATCACGGGAGTTGGCGGTGTACTGCCCTGTTTGTTGGTGTAATCTGGCGCCGACCTATACGTCGACTTCAGGTGATTTTCCCCACCCAGGTACAACACTAGGAGAGCCCCGCCCCAATTGAGACAAGCTTTAAGCCCCCGACAGGGATCCTGACATGTGTGGTAGTGTAGTGCATGTTAGCGTAAGTGTGTGTGTAAGCGGAGAGGATAGGAAAAGGAAGCGGCAGGAAAGATCACGCGCGCTTTGCGACCCGTTCTGCTCTGGCATTCGCCATGAATTCATTGGACAAACCACGGAAAACTACCGATCACAGCACCCCGCCGCTGGAACTCTCCTCCACCTATATAGGGGAGAGTTAGGTTAACTGGTCGACATTTTTTAATTTGCTTTAAAATATTATTTACTTGACCTATACACGTGAAATTTCGCATGATATTTCAGTGAGGCTTTCTCCTTATATTGTGGGAACAAACATCATTTTTTGTGCCTACAGTTCTTGTCAAATATGGAATGTTTTATACATTTGCAATAGGACCAGTTAACATAACCGGGAAGGTTAAGTGAACCGGATATTTAAATAATCTGTGACTGACGTTTTAATAAAAAAAACATTCTTCTACACATTGCTTTAACCTTTTCTTACACATAAATGGAGAAAAGGCTTAGTGAAGATTGTACTCTTCCAAATTCACGTTAAAATAAATCATTACTTTAAATATTTCCCTGTCGTCCTTCAGCAGACATGGAAACTTTGTAACAATATATACTGTTAAAACCAAAGCATTTTGGTTGGTCGGGGCATCAACTGATGTCACAAATCTGCAAATACTACTTTTGAAAAAATAAAGGGGGTAATTCGATCGGTCCACTTAACCTAAGGCCCTGGCGGTCCAGTTAACCCCACAACACTTTTTTATGCCTGAAAATGTACAAGCCGCGACGTATTATTAAAAAAACACAATTATAAAGCAGAAATACTAACAATTAATCTAGTGTGAATATTTTTCTTGTAGATGTTATTTAATCGCAATAAAATTGCATAGCAGATGAGTGGTAGAAAATGCTTTTGACCTTTCAAGGAAACAAATGCCTTACTATACTCAACAATGAAGTTCTACAACTAATGAAAGTGGCTGAGATTATCAGCCCTGTCATTCTACGAGTGCCATCCAGTGGAAAAAGCAGGAATCACTTCCCACCAATATTTAAAAGCATGGACCACTGAACCTAACCGGTCCAGCTAACCTTACTCTCCCCTAGCTAGTGTCGTAAATCCTGCCACTGTCGGGACTCGAAGGACCTCCCGATCAGAACCACAGCAGTGACTTACTGTAATGTCTTGAGCCACCTCAGCAAGTCTAACATTATTCAGTATTTTTATTATTACTATTATTAATATTATTAATTTTATATATTTCGATCCATGTTTATTGTTTATGACATGGTCTTAATACGCGAGGAAACGACACGCGAGCTGTAGTTCCCCAACAAGAATCTCAACTCACGTCTTTGGGTCTCCCCAGTAAGGCGTTTGTGTTGAAACGTAAGGATGATGATGTGAGATATGAGCATGAGGTGGGAGAAGGTGGTGGTGAAATAGCATGAGGGTAGTAGCAACCACATATTTAATTGGGATCGGACACTGATGGAACCCCGGGACCAGCGGAGGAAGTTGACATCTACACCAGGGGTCGCCCGCTAAGGTACACAATTTGGCAATTATAGTCGCCAAGTTTGATTGATTGGCTTGTATTGAAGCAATCGGTGAGGCAGAGGAAGGCTGCCGCCTCAAGCAACAAAATCTGTACTCTCGCCTCGGTAGATACTGAAGGAACCATGCATTTTGTGTTTACGGGCGCGTTAACTGCTTGGACCAGAAGGTGTAGTGCATCCCGGGATGTAGCGGGAATTCCTCTCCTGCTAGAATGTGAGATTCTTGTAGGTCTACAATCTACACGGCTTGAACCGGGTTCCTCCCTCCAAGTACATCCCGCCATCGCGTTTCTACCTTAACCGGGAAAATCTGTAAGGATCCGATTTGTCTCTAGACATGTGTGGTGGTGTAGTGCAAGTATGTGTGAGTGTGTGTGTGTGTATGTAAGAGGGAGAGGGACATGGGGGAATGGAAAGGCTACGAAGGGGAGCGTAGAAAGGCTCCGAAGGTCAAGGAAGAGGAAGCAAATATCGCGCGAAATCCGTGGCCCGTTTGTTACGGTGCTGCTCCAGCATTTGCCTGGTGATCGGATAAACCTCGAAAAACTGCCGGCCGCTAGAATTCTCCTCCAGACAGCGCGCGGCTAGATTGTACCCAGCCATCTAGCTAGTGTCGCAAATCTGCCATCGTCGGGATTCGAACGCTAGGACTTTTGGGTCAGACACCATACACATTGTGGGCTGACTAGATCTTTCTCCTGCGGGCACAACGTGAAACAAAGAAGTGCGCGAGGCGTCTCATGACGGCAGTGATTGGCGCTCGTTTATCGGCCGCGCCACGCGCTGGCAGGCGACTCGTCGCCGCGCATGACAAACGCGACTCGTGTTTACGCGCCGAGGCGTCGGGGAATCTACACCTCACGCTTTTCCCTGCTCGGCCCTGCACGCAAGGAGAGGAAGCTGCAGCAGGTACAACGCTCCAGGGTACAGAAAACCCCAGCGGCCAATCAGGCCTAATGCGCCACATTTAAATTTATGATTTGAACACTTATTTAATATATTTAATTTGTACTGTATTCTTTAAAATACTGACGTCAACGGTTGCAGCGACAAGGCATTGATACTTATCAAAATGTATCAATGTAATTTACGTTTATATATGCGTCCGTAGTTTTTGTTTGACTTCTCTCATTTTTACGCATTTCCCTCCTCAGGATTCGCGACCCCTATTCCGTCATCATTTTGTCTAGCTCTCTTTTTCTTCACACACTCTTTTCCACTTCTCTCCCTGCGTGTACTTCACTATTTCCTTACCCGACGTCATCGGGAAATTGGCGACCTGCCACCTGTTGCATTCCCTCCTGCATCCTGTCACGAGTTTATTTTATTTTTTATTTATTTCTCATAAAATACAGTAAAAACGGTACGTGACTTACGTGGAGGGGTATCATAGTTTCAAGCAGTACCTTTTCCGTTAAGTAATGAAAGGTAATAGATGTTGACCTTAGGCTACCATTTCTGCCTGCCTGTTTCTGCCCTTTATCAGTATTAATTTCATGTTTGATTTACACCCATTCAACATTTAACTATTTTGCTTTTTCCGCGTAGTTTTCCGTTACCCCACGGGACGTCTAAATAAAACGAAATATTTACTAGACCAATGAACAATGGCTATTTCCGTCGCAATGCTTGGTGTACAAACATCGCTGTGATTGGTCCCCAACCTGAACAATAACGAATCTGAATAATAACGAGTGTCATTAAACGAGCTGCCCTGTAATAAGAAATTAACCAACGGGCGTAGAAAGACGTATTTGGGAAGCGTCGCGCGCCGTGGGGAGCGGTGGAGGGGAGGAGCGTGCAGGAGCGTGCGCTGGAGGCGTCGGGACGCCCGGCGTCGCCAGTGCCTCCCTCGCCGCCGCGTCGCGACGCTCGCCCAGGCCACGCGGGCACAGGTGACCGACGCTGCCGACGCAGTTAACAGAGGTAAGCCACCGAGTAAACGGGAATACATGTTTCGCAAAAACGTTGCAACCACGGGAGCGATTGCTTCCGAATTTTGCGTGTTTGCTTTTGAGTGGTCGAGAAAAACCAGAGGGGTGAATATTATTCCAAAATGTGTTGTTTTTCAAACTTTACCTCAATGCAATCCGCAATGGATCCAGGCGTCATTGTGACCAGACGAGAAGCGACGGGGTGGGAGAAGCAGTCGGGGCGAGCCGAGCGGCGGACCCGTTTAATTGATTGTATGAGTAATAAACACTCGGGGAACGTCGGATTTCTCCTCCTTATATCTAGTACAATAAGGCCCATTTTCAGAAAATCTACCGTTCGTGTTAAGGTTCACCTTTCGAAATAACCCGATCAGTAAGGATGACCTCATACAACCTAAAAAATTTATATTTTCACTATTCAAATTATAGTAAGATTACTTAGGAATTATACATAACATAATAAAATGGCACTCATTAACAAAGCATTCAAAGAAAGTTTTTCTTGCTATTTAAGTATAAAAACAAGGTTTCATTATTAAGAAAATGATCAATTATATGTTGTTAGGTTGGGAAAAAACTGAAAGGGGCCGACCCATTGTTACCTTTAGTCCCAGGGCCCCAAGTGTTTAGCGACGGGCCTGCATACTTGAAAATACTGGGAGTGTAGGCTGAATGATCTTTAATAAACACTGGTCGTAACTTAGAACAATTGGTAGTTGGAAATTTCTAAAGACTGGACTTTTCCTTTCTGGACTTTCCTCAATGGAAGAATAAAAAACTTGAGCATCTTGAAATAGATATTTTTGATTGGGCCAAATCTGTGTGAAGCGAAGAGAAGTGAACACTTCTTGTTGACTGCCGTCCAGAGCATCAAAAGTCGGAGGAGCGGGGGAGCACATGCCGCCGTGAGGTTCTTGAGGCTTATTGAATTGTGAGTGAGTAAGTGATGAGTAAATGAGTAAGGGAATGAGTGAGTGAGCCAAGGGAGCGAATGAGTGAGCAAGTGAGCGAGTGATGAGTAAGTGAGCGAGTGAATGCGTAAGTGGGCGAGTGAATGAGTAAGTGGACGAGTGAGTAAGTGACGAGTTGTAAGTAAATGACGAGTATGTAAATGATGGGTGAGTGAATAAGTGAATAAGTGAACGAGTAAGTGAACGCATAAGTGAATGAGTGAGCACAAGAATGAGTAAGTGAACGAGTGAATATGTCGTTTTCTGTCTATTCCTCGGGGTTTTCGCCCTCCAGGTATCTCTGCCAGCGAGACACCGTCTCAACCGGGACAAACTCTAAGCTCTCCATTGATCTTCCCAAAAGTGAGATAGTGTAGTAACGTGTGTGTGTGTGTGACACACACACGAAAACTGAAGTTTGTTTCTTCCTCATGGCATGACGTCAACGGTTTCATAAGCAGTGACACAGACTATGAAAATTTACTCGTAATATCACGGGTGAAAAATTCTAGATCAACGTAATCAATTATTTACAATTTTCGGACAAAACTGGAATTTCATTATTTCTGTATTTGTTGATTCTGGTTGGTTGTTTAACGAAACCATTGACAGTTTTCCGTCAATTGATGTGAATATTCGAAATTAGTAATGCAGACTACTCCCCTGCAGCAGCAAAGATGCTACTAAACAAAAACACACAAAAAGTAGTTGTTTTCCAAAACGTAGCATGTACACTGTTTAAGAACGACAAAATAATCTCGCATAACGCTGCAAGAAACTAAATATTTTAACAAAAACAGTATTCACGAATACTGCTAGCTAATACTGTAAATGGCAAATACTTAATGTCAGGCGACGTCTTCCTTGAAGCTTTGCTCTTGCATGATGCCAGCTGTGGCATAAGCAGTGACACACTGACTATTAGAAATCAGTCGGTATGCGCAGTTTAAGAACAGGCTTAATAACACAATCAGATATTTCCATTTTCGTGTTCCTCGGTATCGAATGAAATCAAAGACGCCCCTCGCATGGCAGGAGACTGCATAGATTTGTTTCTGTGAAGTCGTAGGCTTCCGCGGCCGGAGTCATGTGAATGATCTTGACTGTCCGTGTGACGCCGCGTCGAAGGCTGTGTTGCCGACGTTTCGACCATCTTTTCGTTTTCTTTGGTCATCTTTTCGTTTTGAGGCAGACCACGAAAAAGATGGTCGAAACGTCAGCAACACAGCCTTCGACGCGGCGTCACCCGGACAGCCAAGATCATTTAGATTTCTTTCTGTTTCTGTACCCTTTGGAAATAAGTAATTTAGATGATTTTGTATTTTCCCGAGTCCCTGGGTATCTATCGAAACAACACCTCTCACATGACCAGAATCTGCATACTTTTCTATCAATTTCTGCGCGCAATGCAAATGATTAACGTAGAAGATTGTGTATTTCTCCGAATTCCTGGATGTCTAACTAAACCATTGACACCTCTTACATGGCCAGGGTCTGCCTAGTTTTCGTCAATTTATGCAAATATTCGAAAATGATAATGTAGATTTCTTGGCTGTGCAAAAGTGGACCTTACAACGCTGCTCAGTTTACTCCGCTTATTATGATTGATTATTTCGTATTTCCGATTGGAAAAAATTCTGTAACCATTGGAACTGTAAGTGTAGTGGCAGTGTTGTTCTCTCGTTGAATGGTGAGATCCGGCATCGACCTACACGTCGGCTCCCGGAGGAGTTTCCTACATTCAGGTATCTCCTACCGGCGAGCCATCGACCAGGCCGAGGCAAGCTCTAAGCTCCCGTCTGATCTCCTGACATGTGTGGTAATGCAGTGCATGTAAGTGTATCTGTAAGTAAGGGTTGGGGATAGGAGAAGTCACACGCGGTGCATGGTCCGCAGTGCATGGTCTGCAAAACTGCCGATCAGAGCAGCCCGCCGCCAGAATTCTCCTCCAAATAGCGGTTGAATTCGATCTACCTATTCAGCTAGAGTCGAAAATCTCACTACCGGCGAGACTCGAACCCTAGGACCTCTTGTTCAGAGGCACTGCAGTGACATCAGTTGATGCCCCAGATACCTCAGCCTGTTTACTCGACCGGAATGTGTCTTGTGCTTGACTTTTAGCCTTCGACCCTGCACCATTGGCAGGTCAAAGCTCACTGAACATAACTAATTATACACGAACACAATACTAATATTTTGTGATTTCGCGCTTTGACATTTTATTATATTTTTTATTTATTTAATGTAAATAATCGGTTAAAAACTGTGTGTCTTACTATGGAGAAAAGTGCAAAATGTGCAAGTTTCCTTAGCTCTAGAATCACAACTCTAAAACTTGTATTACATTAAGTTGAATCAAGGCCGGATACAGGTAACAATGAGCGTTTTTGATAATATCTCAATAGTACTACAAACTTTTTGCAACGAGAAATGAGCAACAGAGTTTGGTTGTTATCCTACATCGTGTCCAACGAGAAAGAATCGCCTTACTGCAGCGAGAATACGGAGCACGACTTTTTCCTATCTGTCTGTGAAGTATAAACTTAACAAATCATTGAATTACGATTCAATACACACACGTAGAAAGTTAATCGTTGACAAAATTTTAGTGCACCACCGTGACAGAAAATGTTACTTTTGCATTCAGTGCTTAATAAAACCTAATGTAAAACATAACTAATGCATTCAAGTACCGCCATCCTGTACATTGACAATGAGGATTAGTAAGGTGCATTGCGAATTAGTAATGAGATTAGTAAGGTGTAAACTTTCTTAGAGTATTCACATAACCTACGAAGTACCTTTTAGAGCCAATACGTATCAGAAAAGTGATAATTTGAATGTTCCTAAGTGCTCTGTGAGCACTGATTAAGTTGTATTTTCTCTTCTTTATTAAATTAGGAAGACGAAATATTTCCCAGTCTACACTTTTCGTCTTGGAACGCCCAAGAGGTAGGCGGATGTACAAACATCCTTGTTGGGTGACACGAATTAATGAGCGTCATGGTGATTCGCCATAGCCATTCACTTCACGTTTTCATTACAAAAACTCCCACACCTTTCGCTCGATTCGAATAGGAGAGGGTTTGAGATGGGCGAGTATTATAGTAATTCTTCCTAAGGGAGAGAGTTTTCTTAGAAATATTGAAAAGGAGTCGGGTAATGGCGAGAGTAAGAAAGTCCAATTGTACATTTGGTGAAATTTCTTGTTGGCACAATACATCACAATTTATGTGTAGTGTGAATGTGGAATGGATAAAAACAGAATAGAAGAATACTTAATAACGATTACAATGGCATTCTTTATATTTCTCTTTCATACGCAATGTGTTAAAATCTATTTCTACGGTAATCTGAGCCTTTCCCTCCAATGTTATGACAACAATATTTCAAATTAAATGGAAATCATCAGAGAATTTTATAAATTAAAGTCGGGTTTTATGTAAACTGCAAAAATTTTCATAGCATACATTGCGTAGCCTATAAAACTTCTAAACAGACCTTCATCGTTCCGTTTCTACCGTCTGAAAGGTGTGCCGTCAATGTATACAAGTTCATTGAACAATAAGCTAACCACAACCATTCATTCGGTTATCATAAATTCTGATTTGTTATACGTTGAAAATTCAAAGAGACGCTTTTGAGCAAACGTAACTCATAAATCACCTCTGAGGTCTGCTACTTCACAATACGACAGTGCTTAAAGTGACATTCATCAAATTCGGTAGACTGAAGTCATTTAGAAGTCAGTATTATTAAACCATAATTGTCGGTTTGTTGCATTTAGAAGCAACGAAGACATGTTTTACATGTCGGCACTTTTTACGAGGCAACATAATTCATTACTTGAGCGGACGTCACCCAACCTCTGCATACAGCCACCTGAGGTCAGCCCTGCACGTGGACTCTCGGCTCGACCCGGAAACTCATTGACTCTCGACTTCTTTCAGCAACTGAGGGAGTGGCACTTGCAATAAAAGGGTGCAATGCACGGAAAGAAGCGGCAGTGTAGAATAAGATCCTGATGCGAATCAGATGTTTATTTTAAATCAGTGATGAAGAACGTAGTTTGAAAAATAAATCGGTTGTAGGTTGACATCGCTTTCTCCTTTTCTGAATGTTTGCGCGAATATGGGCTTCGGGGTTAGTAATTTCCATTTAAAAAATGTTCAACTGTTTTTTTTATGTTCGATTAAAAGCAATCAGTCACCAATGTGTGAGAACTTGTTCCCCTTGCAAGCACTCTCAGATACATTTTACCTACAATTAAACATTTCTCACAAACAATTTTTATTTTTTTATTTTCTGTTACAAGATATTGAACGAATTCAGCATGTTTGACTAATAATATCCGCATAATTTGGTTACAAGTGGAATCTGTAAGGAACGAAAGACTATGACATCTCATTCGCAATTGCTCAGAAACTCTGCTCAGTAAGTACTATCAAAACACTAACCCAGAAGTGAAGAATAATTTAAGCAACAATTTTTAAAGATTTTTAATTCATGATGTATTTTTGCATTCAATTTTTTCGAGAACATCTCTGATTTACCGAATTAATATGTTAAAAAAATAATTCAATTTATACATTATCACATTTTTGCTAGACATATGGTCTTTAACTCTTCTAATTCCATACTCTGTAAGTGAATCATAAAGTTTCGAATCTTACATTAACAGTGTATGACACAAGCAGATGCAATGAGAGTTCTAGAAGAGAGCTTGAGACCCCGGAACGTACATCCAGATACGTGGTCTTCCAATAAACATTTGACGAGAAAATGTAGAAGTTGTAATTCCCTTCCTGAATACGAGTGATGCAGCAGAATTAGAACAAAATCTCAGAATATGTTTATTGTTGTTTTGAAGGCAATATAACATACGTACTTATTTAATTTAGCGAGATGGTCAATATGTTCAATGACATAAGAGCATTTCAATGTTTTTTAGAAGTTGCAAACATTCTCACAGGTAACAACTAATTTATAATAAAGAAATTGATTGGTTTTATTTAATTCATATTGAATTCCATATTTACCGAATTTCATATTGAATAGCATATCGCATGTTTAACATCATTTTTATTACACATAGTGTGTCAATTTTTTCAATTTCAATTTTTAAGCAGCCATTTATTCGAAAGTTAAAGTACATATTACAATTGAACATACAATTCTATTAGTGGGGCAAGCAACATTGAATATCACACCAAGATTATATCATTTTTTTAAAAAAAAGTAATTTTACGTTCTTCATATTCAAAACATATGTACTGCTCACCATGAATATTTAATGAACTCGCAAATAATAGTAATTAACGAAATGAGTGGATAAAGAAGGGTATAATTGCATGAGTGATATGTTCAAGAAAACGAGCGACGTTACTAGCCAGTTTTTTTATATACCACGAATGCAATTATACCCCTTTATCCACATGTTACAATTCGTGTTTACAATTCGAGGCATGTGTAAGTCATATTGCTTCTGAAAAATATCAATTTTAGTCGGTGTGTCATTGTGTTTGTTTGCAAGAAATATTTGCATATGGAATGTACTGAACATATTGCAGATAAAATATTAGAAAAGGCTGACATGTCATGACAACATTACTTCCCATGAAAAGTAAAGACAGGTATGAGATAGAATACAGCATGTATAAATTAGGAAATAATAAGAAACTAGTGACTTCTGACATTGTTTTTCAACAGCGTCGTTTTTAAAACGGGTAAACACAATTGACGTTTACATTTTTTACATCTGTAATCCTAAGACCAATTGTTTTACTTGTAAAACATTGAAATTATTCACGTTAAATATTTTATGTTGTTCAATTAGTCAGCTAGCTTAACGCTTACTTCGCCAATTTAGTTTTATTCATTCGTTGTTTATAAGTAGTTGTAAGTACGTAAAATGTGATGTACATTTTTGTTCATGTTTAATGACCGACTGGAAACATCTTGACTACGTCTGTGTTATAGTTTCTTAATTTAACGATTTGTCTCCTTTTCTGAATTCTGATTGGTAGTTGTGGAGTTTTAATTGCACGGTGAAATTTTAATTGCACGCATGCTATTAATATAGAGATAATCAACAATTTTTCATGAAATTAATGAGCATATTTAGTTAACTAAACGAAAAAACTATAAATAATATTAAAAGTAACTGAATTATTGAAATCAAAATTACTTAGCTCATTTAATTCGTTACTTCTCGTGGGCGAAAGTTACCAACCTGCCTGATGACTGCGGGATCGTTTCAACATGTTACGAAAGTATAACAACTAATAAATTATATTGAAACTCCCTGTAAAACATAAATGTTGAACAGGAATAATAAATATTTTTAAAAAGTGATGTTATGTAACGTAATGCAATGAGAGCATCTAGCCAGCTAAGGCTAAAAATCTTACTTGTGATTCTAAGGCATGCGAGCCAAGCAAGGCACATGCGAGGCAGGATCATCACCCCTGACTCCATGTTTGCGTTTGATCTCCAGACTTCTTTGCCTTGCCTCCGTCGCGCGGATGTGGAACGCAGTTCCACGAAATCCTATTGGAACTTGGTCAGTCTGCTTCCACAACTCAAACTTTTAGGTCCAGTACAACAGGTATTGTCTGGGCTACGCTTATAAGAGAAAGTCGAGGTCGTGGATATAATTCCTATCATAGGCTATGTGAAAGAGGTGATTCCATGACCCTTTTACATTGCATTCAATAATATTTTAAACAAACTTGTCCATGAAATTCTACTAAGCTACTTCTAATCTTCAGATTTCTGAAGATTTTCTGCCTGAAAATTGGAAAAACCTTGCAACAAGAAATTAATCAAAACGCAGTAAATTAATAAATGGAATTAATCAGCAACAAACTGCAGTTAATTGTGCAGCATTACAATTTATAGGTCAGAGGAACTGCAATATAGTGGTTATCTATCTACCCCTCTCCCCCCCCCCTCTCTCTCTCTCTCTCTCTCTCTATATATATATATATATATATATATATATATATATATATATATATATATATACACATGTTATCTTATTGGGTTTGCCAATGACGAGGATATTAGAGCTGTTATAATACAGTTTTATCCGTGATAACAAATCGGTCCCAGAACATCATACTTCATTGTCCAAAACCGGGTCTGTACTATATTTGTGATATGGAGTAGGAGTATCAAGCATACTATATTTAACAGCAAATTCTTGGTGAACCAGTTTTGCGAGGTAGTTATAAATTTACAAGATATCCGTTGTCTGATAATACCGGACAACCCGCCATGTTTAAAATGGATTCGCCTTATGTATCACATTTTCTACATTTGTCTACCGCATTCATCTTCATTACATTTTTTGTTGTTTTCATATTCTTAGTGTAATTTTTATAGAACTTTTGCAGTTTTATTTTTGTTACTTTTTAAACGTTTTTTTTAGTTTTACATATTATTTACAGTTTTTAGTTGGCTCTATCGTATCTACTATATCAATTACAATTCCTTCTGTCTCGGGGTATAAATATTCACATAGTAGGCAATGCAGAGATGCAGTTTTGCCAATATGTTGCTCTTCCAGAAGATTGGGGAACTTTCCGTGTAGAATTTTCCCTTACAATAATTTAGTTGATTTTATGTATTAGAAATGTATGTCTAGGTGTTGCAAGAAAAAAATCAGTGGAGTGTGACCAAAATAAGTTTCAATAACTTACTGAATAATTTGGTCGGAATCGCTGATCAGTTTACTTTTCATATTCAGATCTTTCTTCCTACTAACGATCTCAGAGAGTGGAAATACCTTACTGGAATGATGGAACATTACGTACGCACCTTTCCGACTCTTTGCCCATTGCACGTGGAGTTCCTCAAGGATCGATTTTAGGCCCTATTCTGTTCCTACTTTACGTAAACGATATGCCCTCGTCGATTCGAAACGGAAGAACGGTTCTCTTTGCGGATGATACGAACATTCTTTGCAATAAAGAAACCGAAAATAGTACAATATCAGATGTTTCAAATTGGTTCCGAAATAACAAATTAATATTAAACGAAAAGAAATCGGTTTTAATGCAGTTTTCCATTTCAAATAAATAATTCTGTGCTCCATTGAAAATGAACGGAGTACCATTGACTGATGTTAAGGCAACAACATTTTTAGGTCTCTCAATTCAGTCAAACCTTAAATGGAACGTCCATTTAAATGAATTGAACACAAAATTAAGTTCATTATGCTACGCATTCAGAATCCTTGCAAATTCAGTCAGCCTTCATACTGCTCGTTGTGTATATTTCGCGAATGTTCATTCCCGCCTGAGATATGGCATAATATTCTGGGGAAATACATCTTATAGCTCCCAGACTTTTAGATTACAAAAACGAATTGTACGAATAATAACCAAATCCCACCCACGTCATTCATGTAAGCCTCTCTTCATTAATCTAGGAATTTTACCATTACCGTATCTGTTTATTTACGAATCAGTGGTTTTTGTAAAAAATGACTTGCTTAAGGGCGGGAATATATTTTCAGAAAATGCCGATGTCTATTACTATAACACGCGACGTAGAAATCATATTCATCAGGTGACAGTATCAACAGCTTATTACAAAAAAATCACATACTACACATGTACATTATTTTACAACACTGCCAGATGACATTAAACTATTAAATTCGATAGAAAAGTTTAAATCCCAAGTGAAATCGTTTCTGCTGCATAACTGTTTCTATACAATTAGACTATACTGAGCATCACAAGAAAAGTAACATTAATTTTAACAATGATACACAATGCAATATTTACCATTTGGACTGTATAAACATCCTGTAACAACTATTATACAACAGCCTCCGGGTCAATGACCCCCATCTCGATCAGGTTTTTCGTCCAGTTTCCCTGATCCATTGAGCAAATGCTGAGATGACCCCTTGTTTTGCTTCTGGACATAAATGTAACTTCATTATCCAGACACGCCATTTATAATTCAGTGGGAAATATAGTTATTCAAATTATCGTTTCCATGTTGTCGCGGCAGGAAGTATTATTCCGAAGGACAACATGGATAAGAGCCAAAATTTATTGCTTATTTATCCTTGAAAATATATTTTATTACATGGGAGGGTTTTTTTTTCTTTTTCTTTTTTTCAAAATTTAAGTAGTATATGACTTAGTGTAGGGATCACAGAATTTTGAAAATGTGCACACAATTCACTTTTCCCCATAGCACGTCATACGTAGTTTTAACTGTTTTTTGACATAAAATAAATAAAAAATAAAATACTTAGTTTGTATATAATCAGTAAGCCTTTTCCTCCGACATTTTCGGAGTAGATAGAGTCTGTCTTCGAAAAAATTGGGGAGTAGAGATTGAAACATAGTTAGCAACTGTCTTGTTATTCTGTCCAATAAATTTAAATCCGAGTAAGACCACTTAATTATTTCAAAAAATAGGTTAATCTTTGCACGACCGAGGGGTTGATGGCTATTATAACAATGATTAATAATAATAATTAAAATAATAAGTATTGAGTACTTTAATTATTCTACTACTGTTATTTTATGTGAAGGCTTTCTTTAGCCGAGTGACTTCAGTCCTGGAGTTCTTCTATAATCCAAGATATTTATAAATAGCGTTCGGTTAAATTTCTTCCAACTTTCCATACTGTTGGTTCAGTTGTACAGTTACTCGTTTTAAAATATTGAGAATAACGCAATTGTCGATACCAACAGGCTGTTAATATATTTACTAAAGATCATCATTGTGATGATCAAGGATCGCAGTGGCTTCATAGTTCTAGAATGGAGTTTCAGGTCGTTCATAAAAGATGAGTGATATTTTTATCATATTTATCTTGTAGGCGAAATTTCTCCCTGGCAATAAAGCAGATTATGAATTGGCTAAATAATATCACAATAACAAGAGGCATTCTCCTTAGAATATTCTTTTTCTAATGTTACTGAACGTAATTTTACTAGTTCCAATTCGAATGTTCGTTCTAGACATCATCAACTTCAAGCATTTAATAATTTCCGAGAAATCTTTTAAATTTCAACAGCTTCCAGTAGTCAGTCATGAGGGACTGAATGCCTATGGTCTAATATATATAAAGCATTCACTCCTCAGTTTGCATTTATTTCAATATTATAGCATTGATAATAAGTTGCTGCTGGGTGGAACACAGGGTTCCACAAACATAACCAGTTTGTTCTTCTGCCAAAATTCAATTGATTTCGCAACCATTGTAGCATAGCAGTGAACAACTTTTATCTACCGACTTTTGAAAGCCCAAAAACTATCTACTGGTCGATAGTTTTCGAGCTTTCAATGGTCCCCCTTCTTGTGCAGCAGATGAGTGTTCTCTTGAGTTAGAAAGTTGGGGTTTTATAGGACTGGTCAATGCTTCGGAAAACATCTTGCAATACCTCCATGTTCACTCACTAGATTTTTAGCCAAAATTTCTGAATTTTATCGTGACCTGATGCCTTCCAAATACTCTTCTCCTTTACTAATTTACAATGAATTCAGTTGTAAATTCCCTCACTTGCCCTAGAATTATTTCAGTATCCTTCAATTTTCTTTATCCCATTTTCGTCTTGTTGGTATCATCCCTTGCGGATATATGGATCAATGAACTCCAAAATTTACTAACTTCGTTGACATCTACGGTGAGGTTATTTTCTCTATTTCTGTTGTCTAAGCCCATTTCAAATTGACTTAAGAACTCCAGTTTTTGTGGAAATCCAAGTTTTGTTGTTTTCTTTTGTTCAGTTCATTGTACCTTCTAAGACTTGATCCTTTAGCTTCAAATTTTGCTTTAGTTTATCCCTAAGGTTAGGAAGAATTTGAGCACTCTCTGGGCCAGGTAGATTAACTGCAACTCCTCTTGCAATGTCTGTTACTTCTATGATATCACTCTTCAAATTATCATAGTTTAAATAGTCTGTAATAAAGTCTATTTTTGCACGCAAGTCATCAACGCTTTTCTGAAGACTCATCTTCCAAGGAATTACCTTTTTCTTACGATTCCTTACGAAGAATGTGTTAGCAGGTTCTCTGACCATTTAACTCTAAGGCAGTTACTGCTGCCCAATATACTGGAAGATGTATTTCTGACAAGTCATGTCATTTATAAATTTACCCAAAACTTCTGTCGCATTTTTCAGTATACGTGAAGCTTTCCCAATGTTTAGAGCAGAAATGTTTGGTCCATTTGAAAGTACTGTAGTGTGATAATACTCGCGAAGTATGTGATTTTTTTTATGCGCTGTGTTACTTGTGTTCTCCTGCAGAGATAAGAGTTACCATTGACTGCGACATTTAAAAGCTTCCGGTACCGGAATTCGCCGTCAATGCACAAGTAGTCTCAGCTGACCTTCCATTCGTTTTGTCCAGGTACTTTTGATGTAATTCATTCCTAACACTTTGACGGATGTTTTCCTATTCTGTGGGTGTCAGATATCCATTCTTAATTACAATATTCCTTCTATCTACGAAATTCTGCTTCGTTATGACAATAATAATATTAATAATAATAATAGTAATAATAATAATAATAATAATAATAATAATAATAATAATAATAATAATTGGATTATGAAAACGGTTTACGTGATGTCCAGGAATCAAGAAAACGTGTATTGCAAATTCGTTTGGCACCTCTGTATGCAAAGTTGAGAGCTGCAACACCGCTACTTTCGCCCCAACGAATCTCATCTAAGTAACGACAATAATCGCGTCATTCCTCACTTGCAGGCTGAAGTGACCTCCAGCGCCCCTGCTGGCAGCCGCCGTCACCGCCGCCTCTACAATGGCACCCCTGTCATCCAAAGTGGAGCACTCGCTCCCTTCAATGGGTGACGATCCAGGTAATGTCCCTTGTCGCCGCTGCGGCTTTTGACCGTACAGATGCAGGCTGCCAATTTTATGAGGGTCAGTCAAATCAAAACGAGACAGATGAGAAATAAGTAAACAGTTTATTCACAACTAATCCCATAACTGTTTATAAATTTTTCCTACTGTCAGACAAGTTAGTCAGTGCCTTCATAGAAATATGGTTGCAGTTGCCTGCAGAACAATGATTGTACCCCAGCGTGTACTTCGTCCGAAGGAAATCGATGGGCATAACTATCTTCAGGGCCCCAAAAATTTGAAAATCCCATGGGGATAGATTACGATTGTATGAAGGATGTGTGAGATTCCCAGCGGAACGTCTGCAGCGTAGTTGATACAATCATGGCAGCGTGTGGGTGGGCATTATCGTACAACAGAATGGTGTCGTCTGCCAACATTCTTGGAAGTTTGGACTTGATGGCGCGCTTCAATTTTTGCAGTTTCGACTGTGTTCATCGCACACAACAGACATTCTGGCATGAATTTCACCTCCTGACACTCCTTGCGCTGGCAAAAGTTCATTTCACTTAGCTCCTCCTCTTTCTCGGCTTCCATAGTCGGAAGCGCGCACACTTGCTAACCTCACTTCGTTCACGTTTAAGAGTCAAACGACGGTATGAGAGCGGTCAACGTTCGTGCTGTTCCTTTCTGATGCCCAATAGAGGGCACTTATACACACATACACACACACACACACACACACACACACACACACACCAATCAGCGTTACCAAATTCCGCGCCAAGCTCATTTTATAGTGTCTCGTTTTCTTTTGAATGCACCCTGTATGTTTCCAATTCAAACAGTGTGCGTTTAGTGATTGTGCGTATCAAGAAAAATTAAGCATTCCTTCTCCTGAAGAGTATCTTATAATCTTGAGTATCATATTCTGCAGGGTAGGTGAACGTTGCTAGTTTTCCTACATTAACATATCTTAAAATGTAGCTCTTTATTGGAAAGTTCAGCAGAAAAATATCAAAGAGTTTTATTAATACAATGTACAGAAGACGTTGGTGAAGAGTGCGAGGACGATGTGGTAAGTGGATGAAACTATTCTCTCTGTTGAACTCCAATGAGCCACATAGAGAATATCACGGGGTTTACGCTGCCTGTCTGCTGCTCTCGGAAGATGGCTTTCATCACGGGTTGATGAAGAGGGAGGCTAGTCTTTCGCTCGGCCAAAACCCGTTGCAAAGGGTTTCGTTGCGACATGCACCTGGAATCTGATCCCTGAGCAGAAAACTCGGCCTACGGACTTAATCAGTTTATTTTTGCTATTTCCTTTCCGATTTACAGCTTGGATTTGCTTATTTTAAATATCACAATGTCAACATTACAGACCTCTTATTTCAAATACATCAAACAATTTACATTTTACTTCTAATTTGCGTTTTCTCCTAAAGTAACAATAGCGGCCCCTGCTGCAGTTCTTTCAATATCATTTACGTCGTTATTGCATCATTTACATACAGATGATTACATACCCTGACTCCACATTACCTAACCTCAAAAATATAACCTCTATCCTGCATTACATACTTCCATTTTTACCGCTAAATCACTTCTCCAATTCTATACTTCTATTACTATCATCCTCGCTATCATTTCACTTTTCTTTTCTATATTTCTATTATACTACTACTTTCGGAGTTATAGTTACATTGACTGACCTTTCCTTCTTTTTTCTCTGTCAACCCCCCTTCCCACCATCATCTTGCAAAATTTCCATCCACTTCTTCCTGTCATGTACTCTGCCTTTCCCTTCCACCCTCTCTATTGTAACCCTACACTATATGCTCCCATCTTGCCCCTCACACATCCTACATAGTAACATTTTCTCCCTTTCCACTCACAATTTCCTTCCCTTAGCCTCATTCCGTTCTATATATTTTATTGTTATACTACTCGCTTAATATCTTCTTTATCTTAGGTACTTAGGTGTAGTATTCACTCATCATACTATCACATCTTTTATCTCCACATATAATGTCTCCATCAACACATCACGTTCTGTCTAGAAGTTATTTTCTCGTATTCTTCTTGCTCGTATTCTTATTTCCCCACTCTCTTTCAAGTATATTTTACATCCCATCTTCCTTGTCTTAATGCACCTATTACCCTTGTAGAAAATCCTCTTTCCCAAAAAAGTTTTCTCTTTCCTCCTCCCCTTGATTTTTTCGTATCTCCTCCCAACATCTTCTGGCTATCTCCCTTCCCCTCCTCCCAATACATCCTCATATTTCATTCCCCATGTCCCGCTTTCTCCTTCAACTTCTCTCTGTTCGCCTCGATTCCCACAATGGAACCAGGAAACCAGGAGAACTTTCAAGCTTCATACAGCACATTACATACATTTCTTGACAATTTTCCAGCTTCCTTTTATATTTTCACTCCCATATCTCGAACCTATAACACAGCACACTCCCAACCAAACATCTTCATTCATCTTATCCTCTCCCAACTAAACTGTATCTTTAAAATTCCCCACACCTGTTTCATCACTAATCCAGCATTTCTAACATTTTCTTTTATTTGCCCTTCTTGTGTTCCATTATCTATAATCACATAACCTTTACTTGCTCTATTGTATATCCTTTCCTATATAATATCCATTTGCACCAAAACCCTCCTCCTTTTCCCCATACCATTATCTTACTCTTTTCAACACAGTCATCTTCCTTTCATCCAAAAATTTATCCAACCTCCCTAACCTAATGACTCGATCCCGGAAGAAGCTACTGTCAGAAATTTCTGCATTACTTTTAATGTAAAAGTACAGGAAAGTAATTTTCATGTAGGTAAACTAAATTTAATGTACACTTACAATAACGTTAATGTTTATGTACATTACATTTAATGTACGTGTACAATTAAATTTAATGAACACAAGTAAGTTAAATCTACATTGATTATAATGTAAACATTAAAGTTAATGTACAGGTACATTAAACTCCATTTAATGTACAATGTACATTAAAAGTCATGTACAGTTGTACATTAAATCTACATTAAATTTAAGGTAATTTCTGACAGTGTACATACTCGCTGACGTTGGACACACGAGGCATTTGAAAGCTCTGGTCTTTCCGGGTGACGCCGCGACAAGGGTAGCGATGCCGACGTTCAACCATCATATCGTGATCTTCTTCAGGGCTGAAATCTTTCAGGCCTGGAAACGACGGCAGCATTGCCCTCGACGCGGCGTCACGCGGACAGCCGAGAGTCTTCACAAGACTGGCCGCGGAAGCCTTTGCACGAAGCATTTCCTGCCCTCGTGTGGGTTCGATCCCCGATCTTCCCGTCGCCGCGGGCGGAACGCGCCACGCTCGCAGCTGATGCTGTTGGAGCATTTAAATCTCTCACCTACAGGCTCTTCAAGATGTAGCCTACATTAACGTCGCGTTACAATGGCCTTCATTTAATTATAACTAGCTGAACCCGTCCGATTACATAACACAAAAGAATAATCTGTAGAAAAGTGATAGCAGAAAAGTATTACAAACTGAACGATACGAAAAATCGAAAACCTCAAATATACTGTTTCAAGCCGTTCAGTAATTTTTCAAAAAAGAATGAATTGAAACGATTACAACTTCTGTAACTATATATTACATGTACACATAGAGTTATTTAAATAAGTCTTCAGAAAATGTAATTGATTTTTTATAACTATCAAGAACTGTACGTGTATGTTGTAGTTATGTATTAATAGAAAATCTTGCTTCAGGGGCGTAGCGTCCATGGATGTGTTGAAACGGCCATTCTCTGGCCCCTATACCTGTCGGCGATAGGAAGTTGAAAGAAACTTACTTAAAAGAAGAAATGAGGGCTCTTAAGAGAGGGCTTCCCAGTGCGATTTCTTCCCGTTTTTGCTACTTTAAAGCATCCCAGGTTTTAAACTTTATGAAAGTCAATCCCATCACTGCTGTCAACAAAAAGTAAACTTCCTGAATAACTAAGAACTATGGATTCTCACATATATCACGGATATTTAGGTATATGCCTAAAAATAAATCTCATTGCGAGTTTTATTTAGCGTATTTAAACGTTTGAGCTCCCTTTAGATTATTACATTTTTATTTGTATTTTTAAGTACCTTTTTCCGTTAAAATTAATTTATTTTCCGTCAAATCCTGCTTTTATATAAACATTTTCAAATTTCTTATAACAATAGGTGTCTTCCGGTAACGAATCTCTATTTTGTTGTGTTGACCAAAAATGTCATTATTAGGTTTGCATGTTACATTTTGTATCTTTGGAGTCCATAAACAAGCTTTGCATTCGTTTCGCACATATTACAAGTGGTGGTCTTGGGTAAGCGCTGGGCTCAGATTCCCGGCAGCCAAAACTTTGGTGTATTTTTGGGGTAACTATTTAATCGAAACATCCGTCACAATTTATTACTAAATATATGTTCTTCCAGGAAGATAAGATAACAAAGGCTCTGTTAAAGAATTACACGTTAGATCACTATCATATATTTCACAATGTTTTTTTACAACGAAAAACGCATTGTATAGGCATGCTGTAACTCTGCCGCGCTGGAAATGCTTCTTCGTTCTGCCCGGAGTTGTCTTGCGCTCACCTTGTGAAGTACCTCACAGTTCCTTAAGGAACTCTCAGTTCAATAGTGTGAAGATTACAAAATAGGAACCCAGGGAGACGGTTTTTTACCGACAATGGACAGAGAAATGCCCGTGCTTCACAACTGATGGAGCAATATTAATGTGCCGTATCAGAAATAAAACTGTGAGTAAAATATACATCATTTTAAAAATTCTTCCTGGAAGGGCTAACAGATGGAGAAATATTTTTTTTATCTTATTTAAATTTTGTTCAAATTAATAGAACCATTAAAAAGTTTTGATTTTTTCAGTCTATTAATGCCCTCAAATATGGTTTTTGTATTGTTTTAATTTTTATACCAATGTTTTGTTAGTGCAAATTTTGGAGAGATCAAATGTGAAATTAAAATTTAAAAAACGTTTTGAGAAATCCTACACAAAATTATTATACTACAATTTGTCTATCTATAATTTGTCCAATAATGTTACAAATTAATTAAGTATCCCTCATGGCAAATTTATTGATTAAATGTTCTTCTAATTGTATGTATAAGTGCAAAGAATATTAGTTTATTATCCTTTTCTCCATTTCGAATGTTTATTGTTATTTACTTAATTTTTGTTATTTTTAGAATCATTTAGGCGACTAAAATGTACGGTTTTAGTACATTAACGTCTTTTGTCTAATCAACACACATAGACGACCCATTGCTGCACACGATAGCTTCCCTTGACAAGAAAGACACACTACGTCAATGCCTACTATCCACTATAATTTAATACGCAATGCATCACGTTGTATAATTATAATCACTGAATATTTTCTGTTAAGACATATGTCAGACGATTGCTAGACATTTCGTTTACATACACTAATCTTAGTGTTTAAACACGCTCTTTAATCTTTGAAATTCAAAAAACCTGCTAAGCAACGTTGAAAGCTTTCGATAGATATATCACTCAAAACTGCCAAGACAACAAACTGCAAGGTTTGTACTACTCGAGCAACTTTTCTTGAACGATGACCTTGCTTCCCCCTCCCTTGAGCAATAAACAGTTGAAAGCAAAAGCTCGCAGTGAGCACTGATGACAACATTCCAAGCATTAAAACTTGGTTGGCGCGAAACGGAAGCTAGTCAAAGCGAGTTGCTTTTATTGTCGAGAACTTCTGTTCAGCTTTATTACCATTATCTAAAGAAATGGCTGAGGCAGGTCCGGGTCGTTCAAGTGAGGCACCTAAAACTCCTATCTACTGTTCCTGCTGTTGCCTACCCAGAGCGATGACCTGGCCGCTCACGTAGCAGCATTGATTTTGATCAAATACTATAGAGACAATACAGGACAGTTCCCCGTTTTTTCACGCAACCGATGGAAACAAGTTCCCACTAGCGCTCCTAGTGTCAGAACCTGGTAATTCAGCGCCAAATGCAAACGTCACTGTGATTTTTACGAGAGAAAAACATTTTTTTAAATCAATCTAACGAAATAAGACTAATTTTTGTACAAAAGCGATGTTTTATTTACTTCAAGAATAAAGTGATTACAAATACAAGATTTTTCTTACCTTAACACTTTTATTTCAAAAGATCACATACATTTGATCTTTTTTCATTTGCCTTCTTTAAAAAGCACTGTATCAACACATTGATACCTCTGTTTACATACAGATTAGTGTACTCCTTACATAAAATATTCTCCAATTGAATATTAGTGATTTGCATTTATTGCTTTTGAGTCAAGTTTATTGCTTTTTGACGTCTCTATAGTATTTGCTTTAATTTTCCGGAGTTTGGCATTACTGTAATTACTCTAGTAGCCAAGCTTCATGCATTGGCACCTGCAATCTCCAAGTCTTGAAGTTTCCTTTCCTCCGGCATTCTTCTAAGATACCCGTACTATTTTAACCTTCTCCCTTCTATTGTATTCACTATATCCGAAATGACACCCATTTGTGGTTATCATTCACGAATCATTCATTTTACTCTCTAAAAGAAACTAGTGATGCTACAGAATGGCTTGCTCGTAGTAAAGTTTTCTAAATTCCTTGGTGTGTTGGCTTTACGCTCTTGCCCCATCCTCTTGCCAGTTGCCATCTATTACCCCCTAAGTACATTTTTTTGTAATTTCCTCAATTCTTCGGTTTTCTAATTGGAAACCCCAAATATTACTTTAAGACTATTAAATAAGAGTAAAATCTCGTTCTAAATGGCATTTTAATTGAAAAATTTAGTGCCATTTTTAAGAAAATGGCGTTTGAGCATTACTGTAAATGCAAAATTTGAACCTCTTTTCACAGGAATCTATTGAGTATTCGAAAAACTTCATTTAAAGTCATTTGAAGGACATCCACTTACAAATGAAACGATGTATACAAATTGCTGGAAATGTGCATAGTAACAGCGTGAGAGATATTAAAAAAATACATTTGT